>CM022952.1:13440497-14040497 GCA_012931725.1 Litsea cubeba
TGCTGACCTATTGCAAAATAAAAATTATGATCACTTTACTCAGGAAAACCCTAGGGCTTGTTTGTTTGCATTAAAATACATACGAATTCAATACATTGGATTTTTTTTGAAGTGGTTAAAAATGTGTACTTAGCCTTTGGTATTCAATTTTAACCACTTCACAAAAAGTCCTATGTATTGAATTTGTATGTATTTTAATGCAAACAAACATGCCCTAGGACTCTGGTTTGGACTGAGGTTTAATGTTACTTGGGACACTTGAAATTTGAAAATTATTGTCTAATCTGTAGTAGGCACTCTTAGTAACTATGGAAACCCCTGGGAAAACCAGTCCAAGCATGGAAAACACTCTTAAGAGATCTAATATATCGCGGCCTTTAGTACTCTTTATGTTACTGTTGTTTTGTTTTCATGATTCATGCCAATTCCCATCTTTTATCATGTCTTTTAGTGGATACTGGACCAAATGGGGGCATTTTTAGTTTGTCATTGCCTCCTGTGTATATGTGCATTGTGCACCAACATGCGCCCTTTTTTATCTTCCTTTTCTTGAAATGCCTATGACTGTTCACTTTGATCTTATAGCTTTCCTGCTTTAATCTTTTTAGTAACTACTGTTTGTAGTTCTTAAGACAAATCATTAGCAATGGAAACAGTTTGAACAACCTGGGAATTTTGTTTGCCCTTTCATTTAACATCTCTCATTTCTGTTTCCTGCATATGTTCCAGGCTTCTATATAAATACTGTAAGCAAATGCTGCAAAAGTAGGTGATCCACTCATCAATTTCTTGCATCACTTTAACATAATGAAACTAGTGTTTTTTAAGAAATAGATTGTTCTGTGTAATCATTCTTGAAAGATATAAACTGAACTGGCAGACTTTGAAGTCAGATATTATAGTGATTTGATTTATTATCGTGGCTACGATACACCAATATTTGAATCTGCTTGGTTTACCCATTTCTGTCGTGTAAAAATGGTTGCTAGTACCATTTGCATCCAGCATGGATTGATTGTAAATAAACAGTATTTACTTTCATTAGTTTCATGAATTATCATAAGTTCACACAATGTTTTCAAGCATCACATGAGTATGCTCTTATCATTATTGTTGCCTGAATCTTTGAGATTCGCAAAACTGTATTCTTCTCCAATATCATCTTAGTCTTACATATTTCTATCTATCTGTATCTGCCTCCATTTAACCCAAGATTTAAACATTTGAAACCTATATCTATTACTTCATTTCTTTTGTTACTGTATTTGTACTCCTATGCATTAGATATTTTTTGGGTGTCAGGTTATTGTCACTAGGTACTCTTATCTCTTCCAAAGGGAAGCTAAATCCCCAAGTCCTTGACAGATATAGTCTTGCTGACTGGGGTGTTAAACTTCCCTATCTTTACACCTCATAATCTGTTTCAAGTCTGTTGGTGGCATTCTTTTAAGAGAAATTTTGGATGCATCCCAATTAGTGACAAACTTAAAGATTAATAAGAAAACAAGAAAAAAAAAATCTCATGAGGTTTTCAACTTGAATCTCGGAAATTTTTGTTGTAGGTGCAGAAAATAATGACCCACAATAACTGGGGAGCCTTAGAGGACTTATCCAAGGTGGTGATGTCTGGGTACCGTCCGAAAGCCTGAAAGAGAAGAGCAAACGGTCAGAGGACCCTGGCCTGGGCGGCGCAAGGCTCTCCGATGCCAAAGTCAGTGAAGGAACTGGAACAATGGAAGAAGAGAGGAAGAAGAGAGGAAGAAGAGAGGCAGAGTAGCAGCTCTCTAGGTTGTATTCTGCGTACCTTGCATGTGGTATGAAGCTCTATTTATAGAGGCTGGGGTCGTATCCTTGGAGAATATCTTGGTGCGGGTCCCATGATTCGACTGGGAAGTCATGATCAGCCCACCAAGTAATAAATGCGGTCCAATCCAGCCTACTCTGCATTTAATGCCAGTCGGATCAGCCCACATCGCATTAAATGCGCGTCTTGTTGGACCAGATTGTGTTGGGCGCCTTTGACGGTTGGGGTACCATCGGATCCGCCCTCGGGCCTTGCCCTGATGTGGCCTCAGCCGCTGGATGCCGCCCTGTTAAGGATCTGGCGAAGATTGTGGACGGCTGGATGTCGCATCTGTCTCACTAGCTCGCGCCCCTATTCCTCCACGTTCCTGACGACGTGGGGGATGAGGGGTGCGAGTGGAGGTTCTTTCTTACTTCGGCTTTCGTCCCGGCTTCTTCAGCCGAGGTGGAGCTCTCAGCCGAGATGGGCACATGGGATGGCCGAGCTCGGCGCTAACGGCCTGGAGCTGTTTGATTTTGGCTGAGGCCTCTATCCCGGTAGCCGATGTGAGTTTGGTGCCACGTGGATGGCATGCGGACGGCACGTGAGGACGCTTCTCATCTAATGGCCGTGATTAGCGGAATACCGGAGTTCTGGAAATCTCTCCACACAATTGCCCCCTAGCTTCTGACCTCGCGGAGATCGTTAGTGCCGTGAGGTCGGGAGCTATGTGACGAGGTTTACCTGGCGGAGGGAGTCCCTCTCGGCCCTGATTCGTGGTCGCTGTGGATGATCGAGGCAATAACTGGCGTCCCTCATTCAATGCTGAAGACAGGTTGACGGCTCTGCGTGTCGTCCTCTGGTTAGTCGTCTGTCTTCTCGAGATCGTACGCGCCGTTCTGTCAGGGACGTAATCAATTTTCGAAATGATTCGCGCGGAGCCCTAGGAGGCGCCCCTCGGCGCGCCCAACTAGGGCTTTTGGAAAGGGGACCTTTTGGCTATATATAGGGCAATCGAGGTTCGTTTTCTTCTCCGTCGCCATTCTGAACCAAAGGAGGATAAGCTACTGCGAGGGAACCTTGTCTGAGAAGTGGTGTGCTGCTGAGGCCGAGTCTTTTTGCTGCTCAACGTCTTCGTTCTGCTCCCGTAAGTTCCCTCTGCCCTGCCTCTTCTCCTGTGGGTTTCTCTATCTTTGGATTGGGGTAGAAATGGGAATCTATAGCCACTGGTTAGAGGGCGAGGCAGCGATCGAGGACTTTAGGTCGGCCTTTAGGGTCCCTGCTGACGTCCAAGTTAGGGGTGAGGACCCTAACGGCATCAACCTTCGCGACTTCTCTGGGGGTTGGATGCCGTTTCCTCTAGTGGCCGTGACGGAAGGCGGGGTCCGATTTCCCCTTCACCCCCTTCACAGGAGATGTCTCAGCCAATGGCGCCTCTGCCCTTGCCAGCTGCTACCCAATGCTTTCAAGATTGTGATGGGCACGGCTAGGTTAAATGAGGTTTTGGGCATTAACCTCGGCGTCTTCGATATCGAGGACGTATATGATATATGCAAGTCCGGAGATGCTTATTATCTCCGGGCAAAGCCAGGCCGGGACGGCTTTGTCCGATACTTGGAGGACTCGAGCAAGTATGCCGGAGACGATCTTCTGTATGTCTCGGGAAACTGGGAGTTCGGGGTGGCCGATACCGATAGAGGCTACCAAGTCCCTCGCCATTTCGGGACCATTCCAAGTAAATACCTTCTGTCTCTGTTTTTTATATAGTTTCTTTTTGTTCTGCCGCGCTAATGCTTCTGATCGTTACAGCTTTGAAGGAGAGAAAGCGGGCGGCCCGATACATCTGGAAGAGGAACGAGGCCTGGCTCCGCCTAGTAAAGCGGTACAGTGGTCACGACGGCAGGGCGGCCTGGTCGCTGCTAGGGTATCAGCAGAGGTACCGTGGGTATCTAAGGGGCACCGTAGAGCCGATCCAGGGTGAAGGTGCCGGTCCCGAAGTCAGGCAGGAACAGGCCAGTCCGGAGGCCGCTGAGGGGCCTTTGCGGGCGTCGTCTGACGTTACCCCCCCCCCCCCCCCCCCCCCCCCCAAAAAAAAAAAAAAAAAAAAAAAAAAGAAAAAAAAGAAATTCATCTATGAAAGTAAAATAGGAGACAGCCTACAAGTGAGTCCTCAAACTTGGGCAACCAGAGTCATTGTCATTGAAGGCTTCTATATTAAATAATACTTCTACTGCATGTGTATAGTTCACCTAGTTCACACTATATAATAAAACTGTCGTAAAGCTGTCTCAACATTGAAACAAGGAATTTCCAACTGATATCCAGAAAACTACATGTGCTAATCTGACAACTAAAATAACATGCATGACAGAAGAATCTGGATCAGCTATTTGATGAAATCTTGAAATCTACGTTTTTTCCTTTACTGTAAGCATTATTCATACTTGATGAAGTTTCAGGCTTTTAGCATATAGCTAATCCAGAAACATGTTTCATTATCTTAAGCTCTTATGAACTAAAATTTAAGCAGTGCAAATAGATTAGTGAGAAATGAAACATTCTCTTCAATGGCTGACACATGATCAGACAAGATTCCTGTAATGCAGCATTATTTATAGCTGATATCATTTTATCATGTAGATGCTTTTCAAACATAATTCATTATCTTGACGACTTAACCTAAAACTTAAGCCTTGCTGATAGCTAGCAGGACACAATGTTGTCTCCAATGGCTGACACATGATTGGGCAATGACACCAACAACACACTAAAATCAAGAATCAGAAGTCACCAGCAGAAACAATATCATAGAAGACAAACAAAAGACATTATGAATTCCAATTTCCAACCCCTCCCCCTCCCCCAACCATCGAACCAAAAAAGAAAAAAGAAAAGAGACACAAAAACCATACATGTATCAGCACGTGCCAGCCTCATACAACATCTACTGAAGTAGAAACAAATGAGACCCATGTTCAGCGGGGAAGACGTCCATTTAAAGGGATAGATGTTTTTAAAGCCTTGAAAATGCCCTTTACAACGACCAAGTGAAGTCCCAATCAATCCAAGGGAAATGAGAAATGTTTTCTGGGACATGGGATATTTACTAATGTAATAATAAAAAATCAATGAGATTTTGACCTCAACTTCCATTATACATGGCTTCACTCAAATCAGAAGCAGTCTGATGTAAAGCACGGCAGTCGGTTATATCTTCCCCTGCCTTAATGGTGCCACATAAACTGGGAATCACCTTAGTTGCAGTATTACTTGTGTGCCTTTTCTGCTCAAAATCAATGAATAACTTTCTCTGCCTTTTCTGTTCAATATCATTGACATTGAATTAAGCTGTAACAGGCAGGAAGTATGTACCCTTAGGGATTGTTTATTTGCACTCATTTACATATGTAAATATTTATGCATCAGAACATTTGTTACCACTCATTTATGCAAGCATAAATTTTGATGTGAAATGATTTGCAAATGGGGCCATTTTCACACCTCTTCAGGTGTGTAAACCTCACATCTTAAAGAGGTGCCAGTACAATATCCGCCCAAGAGAAGAGAGACCATGGTATCAAACCCCATCATTGCATTATATTTTTTGCAACTCCTGCGGGCCGCAAAGCAAATAACATAACACCCGCAATGACTATAATTGCAAAAATTATCCCACCCACTGCTGCACCGAAGATGACCCAGCATGAGACTTTTTGGGAGGTCCCACGCAAGCCTTCAGAGGTTTCCCGCAAAGACCAGTATTTGCAAAATTTTCAGCCGGAAAGCTTTTGTTAGTGAAAGTAGGAATCTGCCCTGACAAAGGGTTGTCTGCAACGTTAAATGTAGTCAGCCGACCGAGCAGTCCAACTTGCCATGGAATCTCACCACTGAACTGATTGTGTTGAAGATTAAGGACATTCAGATAGGTAATATTGCCAAGGGCTAATGGAAGTTTGCCAGAGAAATTGTTTGAAGAGAGGTCAAGTGTCACAACAAATGGTATGATATGATCGATGCCTTCCGGGAGGGATCCAGATAGATCATTGTTGGATAGATCCAATCCTGTCATGCTAGTGCAGTTTTTGAGAGCTTGTGGGAATCCGCCTCGGAGTCCCATGTTTGAGAGGCGTATATTTAGGACCTTGCTTTCATCAGGGTGCCAGCATTCGATGCCGCTGAATTTACAGATGAACCCTTCCGTTCTGTTGCCAAAAGTCCATGATTCTAAGTAGTTGTTAGGATCCTGAAGTTGTTGCTTCAGGGTTTCTAAGCATCGAATGTCAGTTTCCACACCATGACATGTATCACTACTCAGCAACAGCCAGAAAAGGTTGTGAAGAAGAAACAGAAGAACTCTACTTCCCATGGCCATAATTCAATTATAGGCCCCTCCTTTCTCAAAATCCAAGAATACTACGAATCAAATACAGCACTACTCCCATCTCCTATTAAAAACCATGGAAAAACCAAAGCTGAATGTAATAAAATACAAATCCTTGAGTAGCTTACCTGCAATTTCAAGCAACAACAGATCAAGGAATACACAAGCCTCTACAACAATAAAAACACCCTTGTCACTCCTTATCAAATTATAAGCACACACCACAAAGACACCAAATTACTCATGCCGTACCTTTTTTGGGGGCTAAGAATAGAGAGCTGCTAATGCCACAATCCGGGATTAGTAATAACACTTGGAAGGATAAGGATCTTTGCATTCGGTTATCTGGTTCTTCTCAGGCACTGAATTACACTTTCAACACTGTCAGCCTGTTCTACCACTGTGTCAAGCAAAGAACATGAACAGGGTTCAAACAAGAAACACAATAGTCATCATTTAAAAGAACCTTCCATTCCACAAATCCCATGTGACCCTTTGATTGAAAACCTGCACTTCTCCATTAAAAAAATAGAGTGAAGAATTCTAGGAAGATTCAAACACACCCACTAGAAAAACAAAATCTAAAAGATGAAAATGAACATAAAAGTGACATATAAAAGAAGAATTTCAGAGACTCACCTTTATATAATTCTTTTTTCGAATGATTTTGAGAAACCAGATGGTTTACATTGCATGGCGATTGAATTATTGAAGCCTAGTGTGCAAGGTGACTATTTTAACTTGAATGCCAGTCTTTCTTTTTTGGAGTGACTTTGCCGTGAGTCTTGGGCTATTGGTATTTTTTCCAAGTCACACCAAGGAATTCCACACGCTTTGTGGCGGCTTGGGCCATGACTAGTGTGACATAGGAGATGGGACTCGCACGAACATGGAAAGGAATGAGGTCAAGTGATCCAGGCCGCTGCTCTAATGGGACCCACGACCACTGTGTCAAAAATATCTGCCATATCAGTGGTCGAAATAAAAACACATCTCTCCTTATCCCTTTTTTGCAAGATTGATAGCTAATCTAATCCACACATCCTCAAGTAAGTGGGCCCACAAACATTGGAAGTCTGCCCTAGTTTACTGCTATGGATTGGCTTTCAAGTCAAACTGGCCATTTCCACGAAAGTAGGCCACATGAAAAGGAATGAGCTACCCAAAGCAACTTACAGGAAACTGCATTGGATAAAAAGTTGAGAATTGAGATATAGTCCATGCGGAGAGAAACTTGCTGTTAAGAATGTGAAGTTCTTTCAAGGAAGATTTTCTTGCAAAGAAAAAGTTGAACAGGACCCCTATCAGCAATAAAACCATCATATCAAGTTTTGGAGCAACAAACACTATGCCCCATCATATAAGATTAAGTTAAAAAAAAAAAAAAAAAAAAAAAAAAAAAACAGCACTTGGATGACTACTGATTGCTAGATCTGCTCAAAATGTTAATATTTCTGATCAGCAGCATAGATCATACATACCCTTTGAAATGATTCTACATCATATTTAAAAGATGTTAACAAAGTGTCGTGGTTGTCATGGTAAATATGCCATTTTCTCAGTCTTAGTCTTGGGTCAAAGTCTTGTGCTCCATGTCGTTTTCCAGGCTCTATCTGGTTTGGCCAGTGAAGAAATTTCTACGAAACATTGTCATAACTCAGATCTCTTGATGATAATGGTATTCCTTTTAACCATTTACTCAAGAGTATTGATCATTTCTGTGGTCCGTGTCTTAAATTTATTTGTATTAATGAATGTTGCTGAAGTAGATGGAAAAAAAAGTAACAAATATTTCTACTAAAATATGTTAGATTTACTTTTAAACTGTGCAACTTTTTTGGTCTACTGGAATTAAGAGTGGGTCAGTTATGGGTGTATCATGGTTTTGGGGCTGATATTATAAATAAAGGCTATAGTCTTTATTATATATCCTTTTCTGATTGCATAGTGGAAAACTCTTCCCCGTCTTCTCTCGTAGACGTAGGCCAAAAGCCAAACCATGTAAATCTTGTATTTGTGTGTGCTTGTTCTCGTGCGTACGTGGTTCTTAGGCCTTAGATAACAACATAATGGGGTTGAGAACCGTCTTCGAGTGATACGGTAGTTCATTAAATTGTGAGGTTTTGAGCTTCGCTTTTAAGAACACACTTTCTATGTAAGACAAAGGTGATCTATCTTTGTTTTAAGAATTTCTTATGCCTATTATAGAAACATAAGCCATATTCCATCTATTGAAAAGTATTATCTTGCCTCTACTAGTTCCTCAAAGTTTTGATAGGATTAGCTAGTGAAGGGAATTTAATATGGTATTAAAGCCAATTGATTGTAGGTTCGAATCCTGGGAGGAGCAATTCGCAGAAAGTGCAATGACAAGATTCTACCTAATAGGGAGTATTAAAAAGTATTTTTATTGCATCTACTTATGCCTCAAGGTTTTGGTATAATTGACTAGTGGAAGAAATCGTAATCGGCTTGAATTTGAGGCAAATTGGCTGCTTGTTTACGAGAGAAGCGAATGATTCATGTCAAAATTCATGTTCCATCATCAGAAAGTCCATGATACACATCTTCAGATTATATGGACTTTTCTATTGATGCGGAAGAGGTTAATGATACACATCTTAATTCTCAACCTCCAAATTTCCATCCTCACAAAGTCCTCAAAGCCAATGTGAAGGTTTAGGGCACGAGATCTCTATATTGGTCCACTCAATAAATCAACCCACTAGTGTGCAAAAAATAATAATTTACACAGTAGAAATAAAATTATAAGCACACACCACAAAGACACCAAATTTAATGTGGAAGATCCTAACCGGGTAAAAAACCATCAATCCGAACTGGATCAATTCAAATACTATGAATCTCGCAATTACAAGAGACTCAGATTTCCTCCCTAAATATCCCCTATCTAAAGACTAAAGTTATCTTGTATAAAGACTGAAGTTATCTTGTATCGTTTCACGCTTCAACGACTTCACACCGTTGATTGCAACATATTCAATTCAGTACCTAACTCTTCAAATCTTCTATGCCAGAAGATAATCTTCTACAAGGGATGCAGAAAAACCTAACTCACTCTAGAATACTGGGTCCCACAACTCTTTAATAAATCTTTAGGAAATATTTCTCTCAATTAAATTATTAATTCAAAAATTGAGAGATGATCTATATATTTTTGGATTGTCAGAAATACCTAATATATAATTTTAAATTCCTGCGAAAGACTTTTAAAAATATTTCACTTGTAATAGAATTCTTTTCTAAACTCTAAGGTCTGAAATCAACTGCTTCTCCCTGCGCCACCCTCTATATCCTCTCTGCCTCTAGAGGGGCCTGACAATGACTTTTGTCAAAGACTTTAAGAAGGTTGGAAATTCTGACAAAGTTGTTGGCTTTTGCTCTGGAGAATAGTCAGCAGCCACAAGTGCATGCAAGTTAAATAATCTCTCCATCACACTACCTGTCAATGGAAGACTTTATAAGTAATAGTAATTAATTACAACAGATTATCTTATAATTTTCGTATTACATGAACCATTTGATTTCTTTTGACTGTGATTTGACACTTGGAACCATTACCCCTTTTCTTCAATTAAGAAATGTGTTCGTGCGTGCGCTCGAAAGGGCATAAATCAAACTGCCAAAATTGCGTTAAGGAAAAAAAAACCTGTCATTCCAAAACAATAGTTCTAAAAATGATATTGAAAGAAACAAATGTGAATATTAAAAAATAATCATCAAACAGTTTCTTTTTAACGGAGAATGAATGAGAGGGGAGATAGAAATTAGAACCCAGCTATCATCTTAATAATTTAAGTAATAAAAAAGTCTTTATCTCAACGCGTGAGACTTCTCACTTCAAATATTAAGAAGGTCAATGTCTCAACGTGTGAGACTTCGCACATGAAAAAAAACACGCCAAATGATCAATATAGATCAAAACACATCCCTAAAAGATTTGGACACATAGCCTTTAACTTTGATACCATGTTAACAATAAAAAATATCAAAAAATCGATCTGTCAGTAAACGACAGAATATTGTATATCGAAAGGTACTAACACAACTGACCTTTGCACAAAGGATATATAAGGCTGGATTATTCTTCCTATAATGTAAACACGATTTTATTTTTTTGTGTGTCAGTAGATGTATAAACCCTTTGAACTATCCATCAAACAATTCTAACCTTAAAAATTCCTCTTACCAAATGGCCCTCATTTGATAGGATCAGATATTGAACACGTACTACTCGTATGATCAGAATAGAATCATTGATCTAACCCCCTCACCAGATGAAAGGAAACTCTGTTGATTGGTTGTGTACCCTTTTGCTAGATTGATAGCTAATTTATAATCACCGTTACGGGGTCACCAGACCCATAAAAAATGCCTAGGATACCCATTTTTTCGCTTGAGCCCCGCTACTTGGACAAACTCTTTGGACCGGATTTTGGACCGGTCCCAAGGTTCTGATCCAAATATTTAGATAAGAACCTACGGACCGACCCAAAATCCAGTCTATTTGGATCAGAACCTTGGGACCGGTCTAAAATCCGGTCCCACGAGTTTGTCCAAGTAGACTTTTTATTTTCTCTTTTTTATGGGAGGAATGGTAAACTTCCCTAACCTACAATCAAGGCTCATCACTATGACCCTGTCATTTGCAATGAAGGAATGACTAGTCAAAGTAGCCATTTCCAGGAATGTGAGGCTCAATAATGGTACCTTCGTTGGTCCCCTTGTATCAGCAGCAGAGAAATTGGACCATTTTTTTTCTTGGAATCCTTCAAAATAAGTATCTTCAAGAGCAATTCATAAATTAAAGGCATGGTGGATTGTTAGATATTTCTAAGTTTACAGCTCGTAGGAAACTCTTCACCAGAAAATGGTCGTAAGTCATTGAAATTCATTTGATGCTTGTTACTTTCTTTTTTGTTAATTTATATCTTGTGTTCATTCTAATCTTCATGTGGTTGTGTTTGAATTTCCAATGAACTTATTCTCTAGGTTTTTAGAAACAGAAAACTATAGGCATGGTTAATAAGGAAGGTTTCAGCAATGACTGATACCAATTCTTTTCATGGATTTATTCTGAAATAAAATTATCAATCAGGAATCGATATACATGCCGAATTTAGTGTCTGAAACCATGTTCTAGAACGATGAGAGCAGGCTACTGATCTTCCATGGTCACTAGCGATTTGTGGATTGAGAGAATCTATTTAGATGATGACACTTGCTTTCTTCTTCATATCCTCTTCTTGTTATTGTGTTCCTGATTCAAGCACTAAAATTTTTTGGCTGCAAGCTTTGCCTGTTAATTAGACTGGTCTTCCACTTTCTAATAGCTTATGCTTTTGCCAACATCCAGGAATTATGCGAGAAGACGGCTGCAGATAGTTGTACTTTCAGTGTGATAAAGTTGATCATCTTATCGGCAGTTGGTGGGTCTGTGGTGGGACTTTTTGCTCTGTTTGTTTTCTTCTTCTATCGTAAAAGAGTGGCTAAAAAGGATGAAATTCCTATAAACCATTGGGTGATAAGTATAAAGGAAACCAATGGCAACAAGGTGTGTTTCCTTTCATTTCTATAATATGAATTACCAAAAACTTTGGTTCTTTTACTTGAATTTCTTGTTGGAATTACAGCATAATAGCAAGTGTTTTCTAATGTGCAGCTCTCCATGTGCGAGAACTGGGTCACAAAGATGAGGCTGCATGAGCTGAGGAAGGCAACCAATGATTTCAGTAATGACAATATCATTGATTCAGGGATAAGAGGTAATATATACAAAGCAACGCTTTCCAATGGCTCCA
This sequence comes from Litsea cubeba, assembly GCA_012931725.1. NCBI lineage: Eukaryota > Viridiplantae > Streptophyta > Magnoliopsida > Laurales > Lauraceae > Litsea > Litsea cubeba. The sequence continues at coordinate 13,452,484 of CM022952.1, forward strand.
TTGTTGCTGTTAAGAGGCTGTGGAATACTCAACAATCCAAAACAGATTTCTTAACTGAGTTGACGACATTAGGGAAAGTAAAACATCCTAACTTGGTCTTCCTTAAGGGCTTTTGCATTGCTAGAAATGAAAAGCTTTTGATTTATGAGTACATGCCAAAAAGAACTCTGTATCAGCAGCTACATCAGATAGAAGCCAATACAAAAATCAAAGAATGGCCTTTGAGATTGAAAATTGCACTTGGAGTAGCAAGAGGCTTGGCCTGGCTGCACCATAAATACAATTTTAGTATAGTTCATCGCAACATAAGCTCCAAATGTGTTCTTTTGGATCAAGATTATGAGCCAAGGATATCTGGTTTTGGGTATGCACAGCTTATGAATCCGCTCGACACCAATCTAACTACATTTGTAAATGGCCAATATAGTAATGTGGGTTATGTAGCTCCTGAGTATACATTCATTCCAGTGGCCTCTCTAAAGGGTGATGTTTACAGTTTTGGGATTTTACTTCTCGAGCTAATTACAGGCAATGTACCAACTCAAGAAACAAATCCTCCATACGGCTTCAAGCAGAATTTGGTGGATTGGATAGCTCGTCTTTCAGGTAGCTCTCCTCTGAATGCTGTGGATAAGTCTCTCAGTCGGATTAGTTGCGATGAAGAGCTTCTCGAGTGCCTTAGAATCGCAAATGCTTGTGTTGCAGCCGTTCCTGAGCAGAGGCCTACAATGCTTCATGTATACCAGAGTATATGGGCTATTGGCAATAGGTACGGTTTTTCTGCTGATGATGAATTTGAAATGCAACCCAACTACAACAACAACCATCCCAGTAACTCAATGGAGCAAATTGGGTCACAGGAAATATGTGAAATTCATGAATTGTATGAATGAAGACAAAGCTGTTTTATAACTAAAATTAGCTTAGCACTCTAACTATCTTCTTTATGTAATAGTAAATATGCCTCTTTGTTGCAAGGTTTTACAGAGTATGCATCTCCCTCTGTTTCCTATCAATCAGGCCTTTTCGTATGGATTATTCTGATTGATGCTGGGAGAAATATTCCAAAAGAATAATCTGAGTGAGCCATTTTGTAAGATTTTGATGAGAGGGTGGTTTTTGGCACCACGTTCCTTGTAATTTCACCTTCTTTTACTTCCTAGCTAAGAGAATTGTGAAGACAATTTCAACTTCAACTTATTGACTGTTTATCCAAAAAAATGCGAATTTCTAAAAACTTTGAACATTTTAGAAGCTAATTTTAACATATTCAATGGAAATACATGTAAAACCTCTCTCTCTCTCTCTCTCTCTCTCTCTCTCTCCCCTTTTAATCCATTTCAACAACATTCATCAACCCAAAAAGACTTAAGATCCGGATAAAAAAACTGATCTATAACAAGGGGTTGCTCAGTTGGCAGCCCCGCATGTCACCTAAAACCCAGAGATCAAACCCTGATATGCCGCGCTTTTCACTTGTGTGGGCTATCTCGGCTCCCAGACCACTAGGCTGGGTAACAAAAGAAATTGCATGACAAGTCTAACCCAACAAAGACCGGAAAATTACAAGGTGGTCGTGACTTTGACCCACAAGTTCGACTGGAAAATGGAATATTTACGGTTGACTGATAACCTCATATCATCAACATCTAATGGCTTTGTCGTTGCTAGGGGCACCCTTTTTTCTTTCTTCCTTTTCTCTTGATATCACCGCTCATGCGCCTTGCAATTCTAACCTTAGGGGGCTTGTTTGTGTAATACCGAGGAAACGTTCTCGAGTCTGACCAGAAAACACCCATCTTTTAAGATTCTGACCAGATGTAGGTTCTCGGTGTAGGGTTGCAGTCGCGGTAACCTAGCTAACACATGAATATGATTTTCTCAATTTCTTAATCCCATTTATTTATAATTAATGAATATCATTCTTCTATCCAAGCTAACACATGTATAAAATATATATAGATAAGTATATACTTGTATTTTCATACAAAAATCACCCCACTCGTTAGCAAGAGTAGATCAGGAAATCATACGTGATAAAAGAAAATTTATTAATTAGTTTTAGATAAATGGAATTGTGAAATTGAGAAAATCATACTCATTTCAATATTTTGACTCATTTTAATTTCGTTTATGTGGTTTTAAAAAAAATAAGTTTGAATTTAAATAAAAATTGGTTTTGATTATGTGTAAGAGTCAAGTTTGATTATCAAGTTAGGTTCAGGTACATTACACCGATCTATGTAAAAATATCAGAAAATGCAAAAAAAGGTCGTCGTTTAATTGTTAGGGAAAAACAATGGTCTCGAAATATTTAAAGAATTCAAATTGAGAAATTGGATTTGTGTCTAATATTTAGACCCATCTTGATTCTAATTATATGATCGTAAATATAAACCAAGCTTGCATTTGAATATAACTAGGCTTGGATCTAAGTAAAAGTTGATTCTAAATATGAGGTTAGATTGCCCACATGAGCTTTGCTAGATCCCAACATAAATTTGTATACTTTTCTTGTTTCAATTGAAAAGTGAAAGCATATATTTTTCTAAAGTAATCTTTTATTCATTCAATCTCTAAAAACTTTGTCTGCACAATGATTTAAGGGTTTAAATTGAAATTAATTATATTAGATCTACATCTCCTATAAAGTAGGCCCTTATGTATTTTTGACATATGATTTCATATCCATCAACATTTTTCTTTCATGGACTGCTCTTGTTAGACTGACCGACCATACAAATAGTCAGCAAGGCGTTTTTAGCTTCCAATCTGCTCATAGAAATTCTATGCACGCCTCAGGGATTCCATAAGATGAAAGGAAAATTTATCCAATGATCTTTACTATTTCACTAAAATTGGGACACCAAATCTCAAATCTGCCACATTAAAGTAGGGGAAACCTCCATGGAGAGCATCAGTCACTTACAAGATAAGGTGAGCACCGTGTGTCTAAATACTTAGTGGAGTCAACATTATGATTCATTTGAGTAGACCATAAAATAGGCAACCTCCTGTGATAGTCACCGCTTCCGAGTTTGGCACTCATTCGAATGGATTGGACCATTGAATCAACTATGTACTCATTGATCAAATGGTTAGGATGATGATTCGAGCCACTATCATCAAACATACCTTGGTTTTCCCCCCTTACAATCCCATCCCAAGTGGGGTCTTATAAGAAATGGTGCTCACCTTATTGTGAGTACCAGTGCTCAACAGAGGGGAGCCATTAAAATATGTTCAATACTGTGATTGGAACTAACAGTCAGGAGTTTTTTTTTTTTTGTTATATGCCCGGATATTTTTGTTGTTGGTAAGTTTTCATTTCTTTTTCTTTCTCCCTTGATATCACTGCTCACTGGCCTTGCAGTTTAATCTTTCCTTGCCCATGTGAACTGCCAAGAATCATCCTTCGAAGGAGTTCAGTTTCTTGATATATAGTACACGCGGCTGTATGAACTAAAAGTCCCAACGTTTTATGAAGTGCATCTGCCTTCAGTTGCTTTTGGCCACTTATTCCTTTTCGTGTGTTCTACGTTGGTGGAACCAAATGTCCAGCTTGACTTCAATTATGGATAAATGCAGAGGAAAAAAAAATGGAGCTAGGATGAGCTTTATAAGCCAAGGAAATTCAAAATCTATATGTACGAGATCTACAGTGTAGGGGGAACTTCTCAATCTCTTATAGACCCGCCTTTTTGTTTATTTGTCCCTTGTGGGGAGCCTCCCCAGGACTCGAACCCGAGACCTCTCACTTTAAGAGATAATTTGGGAGAGTCATGCGCCATTTGTAAGCGCATAAAAAGTCACTCACAAAGATAGAGGGTGTAGTCGGAGCTCTTTGGTTGAACACCGATGCCTACCTGAAACCTGGAGAAGGGCGGAAGAAGATTACAGTCAGAGGACCCTAGCTGTGGGCAGCGCAGGGCCCTCCGATGCCTAAGTCAGTTTAAGAACTGAACAGTAGGAGGAGATTTTTGAGGAAGAAGGTGATACCAGTGTGTAGTGGATTGGATTTGATGTTCCATCCACCTTCCTCTCTGCGCCTCCTCCTTATATCGATTGGGAGAGGGAGAGAGTTGACTTTGGAGAGAGAGGAGATAGTGAGGTAATTAGCCATCCCATCATAGCCCACTCTGTCAGGCACTAGGGAGGTGTAGTCCCATCGTAGCCTTCCCTGGCGTCTGTGGACGCCTATCTGTCAGGAAGCATGGGCGGTATGGGAGGCTCTGTCAGATGAGTATGGGCGGTGCCCTTGTCTTGTCGCACGCGCTGTAGCGTGCATGAGCGTCCAAAGGAGGACAGCTGTCAACCCCTGCCTTGGCTAGTTCTGGCATCCTGACCGAGGTCAGGGTGTGTTGCCGAGGTTGGGGAGATGAGGTCGGTGAGCCGAGGTTGGGGGCGACGTGGGGTGCCTGGTGCCGAGGTCGGGAGCGAATGAGTGAATAGCCGAAGTGGAATCACTTGGGCGAGCTGGATGCTGGCACCGTTGCCAAGACTGAGCTCTGCCGAGACGGACTAGCGGTGCGGGAGTCCCGGATGCTGCATCTGACAGGGATCCCGGCGAGTTCGGGATTATCCCCACACATACAGTACTGAATTTTTCTTGTTTTAAATTTAATGTATTTTGGGTTTTTCTTTTGGATAGATCAATTGTATTGTTCTAAGGGATTTTGTCCTAAAATTGCCAAAAGGTGTGATTGTAAGGGTCAAAATCGCATGACACGGGCTACAGGGGCTGTCAAAGCCAAAGAAAACCGACAGCCACCTCGCTATAGCGAGGATCCAGCTCGCTACCCTCGTTATAGCGAGCGGTGACGGGAAAGCCCAGTTCCATTCGGATTCTATGTTAGAGTTTAAGGCTGAGTGTTGTTCTTATTGGAGTTTGATTAGAATACTCTTGGACGAACTTGGGGCTATATATTGAGTGTTTCTCTCAACCCAAAGACACAAGAAAAGAAGTTAATTCTCTCTCTTGATCTGAGGTTAGAATACCCTAAGAAAGATTTCCTTATTTCTCTAAAGCCATTTAGAGATTTCTTTATTTCTGAAGGGCTACTCCATAAGGTTTTGCTGCTTCTACTCTCTTATAGAAGATTGATCATCTTGGTTGACAATGTGCGACGAGATCAAGTAAGGAGAACGGTGTACGGCGGGCAAGTCGTGGCAGCGGAAGTTGTACAAGAACAACTACAGTCCTTAAGTCGAGGTACTGACTGAGGTAAAAAGTTGTAAGTATATCTTGTAACTGTACGTAAGTTACTGATTTCAAGATCGTGGTTTTTCTCCCTGGAAATGGTTTCCACGTTAAATTTGTGTCTGTATTTCTTATAGTGATTGCTTGGTAGATTTATTTGCTAGTTCTATCTTGTTTGATTGGTTACATCCGCCGCATTGGTTTGATTAATTAGACTATAGCATCCATTCTTGTGGGCTCTGCAGAACTTTCAAGTTAGACCTAGATAAAGATGATAAATATTAATCACAATGATCTACTAAGATTTGGATTAGACAGTAGATTAGAAATCAATTTGAGTTAGATTTTCTCAATATATTAAATTTCCTATTTTATCTCATTCACTATTCTTTAAGTATTGATTTTTTGTAAACAGAGTCAATTTATGAAAATATTAGTCTCATTAGTTTTTTCAACCTGTAGTATTATAATAACTTGTTAGTATGATATAAGTATTGTTTTTTTTTTTTCAATATTCTCTCATTTTCCTTAACTGCTTTCTCTTTCTTCTCTACAGTTGTGTGATAAGCCTCTTTCTTTTGTTCATTAATCATATAGAAAAATAAGATCTAACGGATGATATAAGCATTTGATGTTAGCTTATAAAATGGATAGTGAATATAGGAATAATTTCTTTTAGTTGAGGTTTTGCTTGGATTGATTGATAATCTACAAATAACCTCACGCATATGGGAAATCTAAAATTTTATTTTGTTTTGGTAATCCAGCCAAAGGGGTTGGGACCCAAGTGAGAGCCCGCACACACATGAGAAGACAACCAACTCAAGTGAGAAAGGAGTCCACACACATGGGAAGAGGTGGCGTACCTAGGTTTCAAACCCTACCTAGGTTTCAAACCCTGGACAGCCATGTGAGAACTGTGGGGGAAATTAATTTAGGCAAACACGCACGATCAATCACAACCACAATAACCACATGACGCACAAATTTACGTAATTCGACAAACTTGCCTACGTCACGGAACTATGAGAATTTCACTACGTAGATACCTCAAGGACATTTATTTTGAACTGTTCATATTTTAATAGGTGGACCCAGTTGCTTTTCTTTTTTAACTCAAGATTTCTCTTGGTTGCTCAAAAGAGGATCCGGGCTCCTAACCTGATCATCTACAGCAGAATATTGACTCCCAACTCCCAAGTCAAGCTGCCCATTTTCCTCGAACGTGTGAGCCCATGAAGATGAATTAATAAGCTGCCGACAGCAAACTAAGAAAGTGGAAATCCTTCTGAGTCTGGAAAACCGAAAAAAAATTTGAAGTCAACAGCCGCGTGGACAGCGACATCAGGGATTAAAAATAAAATTACTGATTGACAGAGTCAACTTATCACATGTATGAAAGTTGGGTTTAAAGAAAGGTCTGAAGCCAAAATGGCCTTGTGACATACAGGCAAGCACTCTCACTAGATCAGTTTATAAATTAAAAAGGCTCACAATCAATGATGTAGTCACTAGTCAGTTTAGGATTCTCCACCAGAAAATGCTTGTGAGTCTTTGAAATCCATCTTATGTTGCCACTTTTTTGTTCATTTTTCATGTAGTTATGTTTGGCTTTTTTCAAGAGGAAATAATTCTTTTCTCCATCTTACTTGAAAACCGGGATTTCAGTCGATAATGGATGTATCATGTTTTTAGAAGCATGGGTGGAGGCTTTTAATTAACGAGAGCTTTTTATCGGCACTGCGAAATGTCTTTTTCCACAGCAAAAAGAAAATTTTAGGATGTCTATTGTAAGAGTCTCCCTCCCGGCCGGCGGCTGGGATATATTGGGAGCTGGGGGGGGGGGGGGGGGGGGGGAGAGTGGTAGTTTTAGAAAAAACTTTTTTATTGTTTTTTAGTACGGTGGGGGAAGCGAAAAACCCATGGCAACGGAATCTCTGTTCATTGCATTTGTGTTTTTTCTTCATACCTTTTTCTTGTACTTGTTTTCCTGATTTTAACACTAAATGCTTGTGTTGACTGCAAACTTTCAACCCGGGACCATCCAAGATTACTACTTGGAATGCTTGGCTTGCGTTCGCAGTGGGTCTATCGGTGGGAGGACTATTATGTCTTCTGTTCTTCTATTGCAGAAGAGTGGGATAAAAAGAAGGATGGAATAGATGTAAAAGAAGACGTCCAACCGAATCATTGGATAATCAGTATAAAGGAAACCAATGGCATTAAGGTGTGTTGGCTTTTCATTTCTATAGTAAGAATTAACAGAACTTTTTCTTCGTCTTCTTCTACTTCTTGTTGTGATTAAAACTCAATACAAGTGTTTTCCAATTTTCAGCTCTCCAAGTGCAAGATGTGGGTCAAAAAAATGAGGTTGCACGAACTTAGGAAGGCAACTAATGATTTCAGCAATGACAACATCATTGATTCAGGGGTAAGAGGCAACATATACAAGGCAAAGCTTTCCAATGGCTCCTTTGTTGCTGTTAAGAGGCTGTGGAATATTCAACATTCCAAAACAGAATTCTTCTCTGAGCTGACGACGCTTGGGAGAGCAAAGCATCCCAATTTGGTCTCCCTTCTGGGCTTTTGCATTGCAAGAAAGGAAAAGCTTTTGGTTTATAGGTACATGCCTAAAAGAACTCTATACCAGCAGCTACATCATCCACAAGCCAATGCAAAATTCAAAGAATGGCCTTTGAGATTGAAAATTGCACTTGGAGTAGCAAGAGGCTTGGCCTGGCTGCACCATAACTACAATTTTTGTATAGTTCATCGCAAGATTAGCTCCAAATGTACCCTTTTGGATCAAGATAACGATCCAAAAATATCAGATTTTGGATCTGCACAGCTTATGAAATCGATCCACTCCCATCTGACTACTTTCGTTAATGGGCAATTTGGTAATATGGGTTATGTAGCTCCTGAGTATACGCGCATGTTGGTGGCCTCTACTAAGGGTGATGTTTACAGCTTTGGGATTTTGCTCCTTGAGATAATTACTGGCAAAGTACCAACTCAAGAGCCTAATCCTCCACACAACTTCAAGCAGAATTTGGTGGAATGGATCGATCGTCTTTCAGTTAGGTCTCTTCTTCTGAATGCTGTGGACAAGTCTCTCACTTCAGTAAGCCGCGACGATGACCTCCTCGAGTGTCTTCAAATTGCAAGTGCATGTGCTGCATCTATTCCTAACCAGAGGCCTACAATGCTTCATGTATACAAATGTTTAAGTGCTATTGGCAATAGATATGGTTTTTCAGCTGAAGATGAAATAGAAACGCGACCCGACGATATCAGCAACCACGCCAGTAGCTCCACTGAGCAAATTGGGTCACATGAAATATGTGAAATTCATGAAATTTATGAATAAAAGAAGACATTGTTGTCGTACAATTGAACTTTGCTTTGCACTTTTGGGTTATAATATTTGAGAAGTGATATTGGCAATCTTCTTTTTTTTTTTTTTTATGGAGGCACTCTTTTTCATTTATAAAATTTTGGAGTGCCTCCATAAAAAAAAGGAGGAAAAGGGAGTGCCAATATAAATTACCTAATTTTTTTGTATATTCTGAAATATGACTCTTTATTGCAAGCTTTAGTGAGAATGCATGTCCCTCTATTTCTTGTTAATCAGGCCCTCTGATATGGATTGATGCTTGGGGAAACATTCTACAAGATTAAGACCCTTCTTTTAAGATTCTGACCAGATGTAGGCTCTCTGTGCAGGGTTGTGATCGCCTTAATTTCACAATGATTAATATATCAAGGGCCCGTTTGGCATCGTTCTCGTGTTGTTCCCAATTTTGTGCTTAGATCAGGTTGTGCTGAGATCAGGTTGTGCCTAGCCTATTCTCTACGGAACTTGTTTGGCAATATTATATTAAATTAATCTACTGAGAATATGCTATACAGAACTTGTTTGGTAACATTATATAAGTTTTGCTCTAAGGAGTGGACATGTGATTTACAATGTGAGACCCACCTTTTATTGTTTACGGCACTCTATTATTATCATACATAGGACCACTTGTAGAGACTACAATGTGGTAGATACCTTTAAAAATTAGAATATGGGCCCCATATTCATATGATTTATAATGTAGGTCCATCCTTTGTGATGGTGACCATCCACATTTATGAATGACAAGGTGGAGCCACATTTTTTGTGATTGTTGATATAGGACCCACATTTAGAAATTACAATGTGGTGCTCCACCTTTAGAAATTAGAACATGCGGGCAGTGCATTCATATGATTTACAATGTGGGCCCACCTTTATAGGAACAAAAATGTGGGGCTATCTTTTTTTGTTAATTATGAACACGAGACCCACCTTTAAAAAATTACAATATGTTATCCACCTTTAGACATCCAAACATGGGGCCACATCCATAGGATATATTTACATTATGGCTCCGCCTTTTGTAATCGTGACCATATGACCCACCTGTAAGAATTATAAAGTGGGGTCACCTTTTCTGTGATTGTGGACATGAGACCCACCTTTGAAAATCACAACATTATGCCCACTTTTATAAATTAGAAGACAAGACCCGTATTCAAAGGATTTATAATGTGGTCCCACCATTATAATTTTATAATATGGGCCCATCTTTTGTGATTGTGACCATGTGACCCACCTTTGGGAATTATAAAGTAGGGCCACCTTCTTTGAGATTGTGAACATGGGCCTACCTTTAGGATAAGTGAGATAATTTGGAGTCTTTAAATGACATTCTTTAAAAGGCAAGAGATAAGGAAGAACCAATTGTGACAGATGCGAGCGGATTAAGATTTTGATATTCCTTCCTATGAGATCAAAACCCACAACAGTGATTTATACATATATACCAAACATATTTTCCACAACCTTATCTCATGGGTACATGGGAACATCTTAATGGCATGATGCCAAACATACCCTATTTTCCAAAGATAACTTTTATATCTGGGTTTAGATATAAAGTTATCTGAATTCATAAAGTGATCTGAGTTTTGCATGAAAACTCAGATAACTTCCAAAATTCAGATACTTTCCATCTGAATTCAGATAAAGTTTTCTGAGTTTGGTACAATATCTCAGTTATCTGAATTAATCATCTTATCAAACTCAGATAATTTTATTTGAGGAACACGTTCACCTTGCTAAACATTGAATCCGAAGAAAAAGAAGAAGTGAAGAGTGGAGAAAGTGAATCTGAAGAAAAAGTTTTACAAAAAAAGAAGTCGGAGATGCAGAGATGTTGCTAGAAGCCATGCCTGATCGGAGAGATGTTGCACGAAGATGTTGGATCATCCTCATAAAGATGTTGCTCGAAGCCATGCCTGATGATGCTGAGATGAAACATCTGGTAGACTTCGACATGGGAGCCGTACTCTGAGACGGAATTCCCTTCAATTTAAATTTCGAATTTTGTTGGAAAATAACGTGAAGATGCTTAGAATGGTTGTGATAATTATGCTAATTAATATGATTGAGCTGAAAACTAAGAGGAAAATATGGGATATGATCTCCTTGACAGTTAAGGAGTAAATTAGTAAGAAAAAATGGAATTGGCCTCATTAAGGACTTCAGGCTGGAATATTTCTAGCCGCAAGGGACTAGAGGAATTAGTGCAAAATAGCTTGGATTACGCCTTTGTTTTATGAGACTCTAGGGACTTCTCGTTAATTATTCAAAAAAAAAAATACTTCACTATAAAAGAATCCATTTCTAGGGGCCTTTTTGTTTGCAATGTAATACATAAGAATTTAATACATATGATTCATAGAAGGACTAGTTAAAATTGGAGATCAAAGGTGAATTTTAAAAAATGAGCATCAAATAATCTTTCTTTTAGTGAAATAGAATAAGAAGAAGATGAGAAATGAACTACTAGGTGATTGTTGCTTTCTTCATTTCTCATCTTCTCTTCATTATATTTCCCAAAAAGAAAAAAATTATTTGATTCTCATTTTTAAAAATTCACATTTGATCTTCATTTTCTATCACTAAAGTATGAATTCTATGTATTATCTTACAAACAAATATTACCTATCTTTTTAATCTTTTTCCTCCCACTTGACAACAAGAAAAGCTTGGTGGGATAACTACCTTGGAGCAATTGGACAAATGAAAAATAAAAAAACCCGTAGATGAGACGGTAGTGTGGGGATTGGTAAATTGATATTTAAGAACTTATTTGTAGTTCTATGTTTTTTTAATAACATCCCTAAGATTATAAGTAAGAACTTCATGAAACTGCCATATTCCAATTGCATCTACCCTAACTTCATGCTTTTTTTTTTATTTATAATTTTCCTGCTTTAGTTTTCTTCTTAGTTTCATATATTTTTGGATATTTTAAATTTAGTAATTTATATATAATATCATAAAAAAGTGAATAATATATATTTATAATTTTATAAAATTTTAATCTATTCCTAAGTAGTTTGAATACTCTAAATATAAAAAAAGATTCCCAACTGATCATATTGAATCCCTCAAGTCAAGTGCCTTTTACTTTAAAAAAAGAAGTTTTTAAAAGTGTTTTTAAGTTCGTTGAGCTAAGTACAAATCCAAAGCTTTCAAACCCTGAATCAAACTTGTCGTATCAAGGGTTTAAAAACTCGACCGAGACCGAATCCGAGTTGCATCTCCCGGTTAAACTCTCCACCGAAAGATATAATCTGCAAGGTCAATTCAAAAAATGAAAAAAAAAATGCTTTTTTTTTTACAACTCCATTTATACATAGACGACCATGGATCACAATAGAGTTACGGATCCAGATCTTTTGAGTGGCCTTATGCAAAAGACCATGAATGGACCACTCAGGATCCGCCACGTCACCATGGGCAGCCTCTGCCTGGATGCATGACAGACTGCGGACTATGAATGGTTCACTTACAGTCACTGTGGGGATTTCCCTCACCAGATCAGGACTCGTTAATGCAATGGAATGTGAGTGGTTTGAATTCCAAATGCAGTGTTCACGGATGGATTTATAGCAATGGACTCGGAATCTCAGAGCGGATATTTGGAATATTTCATATTTATCTTTGTTTATTGGTGTTCCAAGTGGTTTGTACTGTTTCTCTTGGCTTCTAATCATTTGTTTGTTCCGTACTTAATGAGAATTGCCTCGTTATTGGATTTGTAATCTTGTATGTTGTAATATATTCTACTTGTATGGATACAGCGGCCATAAAATAATCTGCAGGTTCTAGTTTTGTCTTTGTTTCCTTAAACAAGATCAGGTAAACTTTGGTAAATCTAGAATTTTAGTTCTGACCCTAGTTAGGATCCTTGGAACTCTTGCTGTTCTATTGACTATATTATTAGTGAGAGTTTTACACCAGTCAAAATAATGCCTGCCGTCAGATTGATCATATATAAATATGTGACTAAAGAAAACAAAGAGCAGAACCCTAGAGTGGAGATACCATGAGTCATGAATTCAGCAGCAATGTGGCAATGGGTCAGGTCGGGTTGGGCCATCTCCATTTATTAATCAGGTTCCAACTATATGCCTCAATCCAAGGTTTTAAAACTCAGACTCGGTGTCTTGGTCCTCCAAAATTGAATAAAAAACTTCAAAAACTCAGACTCAGACTCAGCCAGGTCAAACAGAGTTTCCCTCTGGATCCGAAAACCTTTAAATATATGTAAAAATGATAAAAAGGAAAACTTTAAATATAAGAAATTGGTGTCTTATGATTCTCAAGTTTTAAGATGTATGTGTTTTAACCATTAAAAATGAATTTAAGCGGTAATAAATGGCCGCATTTTTTTTTTCCTGAGTAGAAAGAATAGCACATTCAATCTTTGAATGCTAGAATCTTTAAACAATTGTGCTTCTGATCTTCCAATATTAATACAAACTGATTAGGAGGTTCAAAGGGACATCCCACACTCAAATTAAATTTCAAGTTTAATTTGGCTCAGTGTGTCAAAATTGCATGTAGATGCACAACATAAACTTGACCCATTTAGTAGACAAGTTGCAAATCTCAATCCAAACCCAACCAGAACACACCCGAATGGCTGAACCCTGAATTACCAAGTCTGGTTTGAGTGGGGTTGGTGGGTCATTCTTTAACCCCCTTAACTGACTGAAACTTAACCTATTTTGAATTGGATGTGTCACTGTCTTAATATAAAAAAAAAAATCATATCTATAATGCGAAGACATACTTGATTTTGATCCAGATATCACCTTCGCAGATTTTGCAGTTAGAAAGGTGTTTTTCAATAGGGCAGGGCAGGCCACAGTCCACATCATTCAGATTTCAGAGGACAGGGCACTTCTCACCTTGAATAAACTTGGTCAACTTGCCAACCTGTTGAGTCTTGCACCTAGCCAGAGTACTGGACAAGTCGATCCAAGCTTTAGAACACTGCCTGATGGTTGACTAGAGACCTTGACCAATACAAAGTAGAAAACAGATTTTTTTTTCTTAACAGTAACAGTTTTTTTAATGAAATTTAGGCTGTTTGGACATTTCAAATGATTGTTGGACCTTTTTCCTGAATTCTCTAAATTCCATATAAATGTTGACAACCAAAAGAGTAGTGTGGCTTAAGTAGCCAAAAGACTTGCTCCAAATACTGAATTCCAAATGCTTTTGAGGAGATGGACTTCCAGTGGTAAAATTTCTGATAAGAAATTTAACATTTTTCTGCAACTCCAAATAAACCCCTAATACCTTATCTCATCATATGGGTGAGGAGAAAAATAACAGTTTTCTCCACTTGTTTCTCTTCCTGTTTCTCCACATCCAAACAGAAACAGTCTTAAATCTTTTTTTTTTCTTTCCCTCCTCATCCAAATGACCACTGGGGTCTGGGTTTTAGAGGTTTGCTCTGTTTCAGAAGGTTTTAGAGGTTTGCTCTGTTTTCTCTGCCTTTTATCCTCATCTGAATGAACCTTTATTTTTGGTGGAGAACTACTTGGACTGTGTACTGGATATTCAATGTAGAAGCAGAATTGACAAAAAATTTCCGAGATTCAAGTTGAAAAACTCATGAGATTTTTTTTTTTCTTGTTTTCTTATTAATCTTTAAGTTTGTCACTAATTGGGATGCATCCAATATTTCTCTTAAAAGAATGCCACCAACAGACTTAAAACAGATTATGAGGTGTAAAGATAGGGAAGTTTTACACCCCAGTCAGCAAGGCTATATCTGTCAAGGACTTGGGGATTTAGCTTCCCTTTGGAAGAGATAAGAGTACCTAGTGACAATAACCTGACACCCAAAAAATATCTAATGCATAGGAGTACAAATACAGTAACAAAAGAAATGAAGTAATAGATATAGGTTTCAAATGTTTAAATCTTGGGTCAAATGGAGGCAGATACAGATAGATAGAAATATAGAAGACTAAGATGATATTGGAGAAGAATACAGTTTTGCGAATCTCAAAGATTCAGGCAACAATAATGATAAGAGCATACTCATGTGATGCTTGAAAACATTGTGTGAACTTATGATAATTCATGAAACTAATGAAAGTAAATACTGTTTATTTACAATCAATCCATGCTGGACTGCAAATGGTACTAGCAACCATTTTTACACGACAGAAATGGGTAAACCAAGCAGATTCAAATATTGGTGTATCGTAGCCACGATAATAAATCAAATCACTATAATATCTGACTTCAAAGTCTGCCAGTTCAGTTTATATCTTTCAAGAATGATTACACAGAACAATCTATTTCTTAAAAAACACTAGTTTCATTATGTTAAAGTGATGCAAGAAATTGATGAGTGGATCACCTACTTTTGCAGCATTTGCTTACAGTATTTATATAGAAGCCTGGAACATATGCAGGAAACAGAAATGAGAGATGTTAAATGAAAGGGCAAACAAAATTCCCAGGTTGTTCAAACTGTTTCCAGTTGCTAATGATTTGTCTTAAGAACTACAAACAGTAGTTACTAAAAAGATTAAAGCAGGAAAGCTATAAGATCAAAGTGAACAGTCATAGGCATTTCAAGAAAAGGAAGACAAAAAAGGGCGCATGTTGGTGAGAATATTTCTTTCCAGCTCTTAGTAAAGCACAATGCACATATACACAGGAGGCAATGACAAACTAAAAATGCCCCCATTTGGTCCAGTATCCACTAAAAGACATGATAAAAGATGGGAATTGGCATGAATCATGAAAACAAAACAACAGTAACATAAAGAGTACTAAAGGCCGCGACATATTAGATCTCTTAAGAGTGTTTTCCATGCTTGGACTGGTTTTCCCAGGGGTTTCCATAGTTACCAAGAGTGCCTACTACAGATTAGACAATAATTTTCAAATTTCAAGTGTCCCAAGTAACGTTAAACCTCAGTCCAAACCAGAGTCCTAGGGCATGTTTGTTTGCATTAAAATACATGCAAATTCAATACATAGGACTTTTTGTGAAGTGGTTAAAATTGAATACCAAAGGCTAAGTACTCATTTTTAACCACTTCAAAAAAAATCCAATGTATTGAATTCGTATGTATTTTAATGCAAACAAACAGGCCCTAGGGTTTTCCTGAGTAAGTGATCATAATTTTTATTTTGCAATAGGTCATGAACCCCCCCCCCCCCCCCCCCCCCAACCCCCCACCCCCACCAAAAAAAAAAAAAAGAAATTCATCTATGAAAGTAAAATAGGAGACAGCCTACAAGTGAGTCCTCAAACTTGGGCAACCAGAGTCATTGAAGGCTTCTATATTAAATAATACTTCTACTGCATGTGTATAGTTCACATAGTTCACACTATATAATAAAACTGTCGTAAAGCTGTCTCAACATTGAAACAAGGAATTTCCAACTGATATCCAGAAAACTACATGTGCTAATCTGACAACTAAAATAACATGCATGACAGAAGAATCTGGATCAGCTATTTGATGAAATCTTGAAATCTACGTTTTTTCCTTTACTGTAAGCATTATTCATACTTGATGAAGTTTCAGGCTTTTAGCATATAGCTAATCCAGAAACATGTTTCATTATCTTAAGCTCTTATGAACTAAAATTTAAGCAGTGCAAATAGATTAGTGAGAAATGAAACATTCTCTTCAATGGCTGACACATGATCAGACAAGATTCCTGTAATGCAGCATTATTTATAGCTGATATCATTTTATCATGTAGATGCTTTTCAAACATAATTCATTATCTTGACGACTTAACCTAAAACTTAAGCCTTGCTGATAGCTAGCAGGACACAATGTTGTCTCCAATGGCTGACACATGATTGGGCAATGACACCAACAACACACTAAAATCAAGAATCAGAAGTCACCAGCAGAAACAATATCATAGAAGACAAACAAAAGACATTATGAATTCCAATTTCCAACCCTCCCCCTCCCCCAACCATCGAACCAAAAAAGAAAAAAGAAAAGAGACACAAAAACCATACATGTATCAGCACGTGCCAGCCTCATACAACATCTACTGAAGTAGAAACAAATGAGACCCATGTTCAGCGGGGAAGACGTCCATTTAAAGGGATAGATGTTTTTAAAGCCTTGAAAATGCCCTTTACAACGACCAAGTGAAGTCCCAATCAATCCAAGGGAAATGAGAAATGTTTTCTGGGACATGGGATATTTACTAATGTAATAATAAAAAATCAATGAGATTTTGACCTCAACTTCCATTATACATGGCTTCACTCAAATCAGAAGCAGTCTGATGTAAAGCACGGCAGTCGGTTATATCTTCCCCTGCCTTAATGGTGCCACATAAACTGGGAATCACCTTAGTTGCAGTATTACTTGTGTGCCTTTTCTGCTCAAAATCAATGAATAACTTTCTCTGCCTTTTCTGTTCAATATCATTGACATTGAATTAAGCTGTAACAGGCAGGAAGTATGTACCCTTAGGGATTGTTTATTTGCACTCATTTACATATGTAAATATTTATGCATCAGAACATTTGTTACCACTCATTTATGCAAGCATAAATTTTGATGTGAAATGATTTGCAAATGGGGCCATTTTCACACCTCTTCAGGTGTGTAAACCTCACATCTTAAAGAGGTGCCAGTACAATATCCGCCCAAGAGAAGAGAAGAGAGACCATGGTATCAAACCCCATCATTGCATTATATTTTTTGCAACTCCTGCGGGCCCCAAAATTTTAATCTGATCTGTACAAACTTTTTCTTGACCCATTAAACCCCAAGACATTGCGTTTCACGTCTTAAATCTGCGTAGAGTTTCAGATACTTGGAAATTTTACATAGGTAATCCAAATTTGTTCAACGCTTACAAATGAAAATAGTGCTTCCAAACAAACATGGTAATATATTTCACATGTGTAAATTTTATATATGTAAAGTTTACATAATCAAAATCCCACATTCATACCACATGCATAAAAGAAAAACATGAAACGACCGCTAAACGATTGCTGATTCCAGCACCCAAATGCACAACAGAATGGGTAAGGTTTCAACAAAACATCTGAAATACTCAGGGTTGAAGGCATCTCAAAATACAGCAAGGGCACCAAAATTTCCAACAGTACCCTCTCTTCTGATAGAGCGATAATTTTCTTTTGCTGGTGCATCATTGCATATACTGAAATAAATATAAGAGTATGAAATGAGATGACGATAATGGAGAATCCATTGTTAATGAGGTGTCAATATATACATGTACGACATGGAGTAGCAAACAGAAAATCAAAACACCATTAACCGATAGGATGCATTGTTGCATATACTTAGAAAAGCTTCAAAACAACTTACAATATTAAGTACAACAATTAAAACCTTCATACTACAGGAAACAGCTGTTGTGAAAATCATATAATCCTTGAAGAGACTACATGGATTCGGTCCTTTTCTTACATATCTACTCCTATGCTCTGCTTATTGGTACCTTTTCAATGAATTACCTTCATTTCCCGTGCCACAATAAGTTCATCTTGGAGATCACCACTGTCGGATGGCAACAGTATCTCATCATCAGTTGTAAAATGGTATCTCTCTCCAATTGCTCTTAAAAACTGGAATACTTCAAACATTGTGGGTCTCTCTTTTGGAGGAGAAAGAACACAATTGCATGCAACTTTGAGAAACTGTAGAAGCTCACCATCATAGCCCTTACCAATCAAAGACTTATCGATGGCATCCTGAAGAAGAGAGTTATTTGAAAGATAAGTAATCCAATCTACCAAGCTCCCCTTGAAGCTTTCTGGGGCATTAGCCACATGAGTAGGTCTTTCACCAGTAACCAGTTCAAGCAGCACAACTCCAAAGCTGTACACATCACCCTTTGGAGTGGCCACCAGAGTGCGCGTGTATTCAGGAGCAACATAACCCAAGTCACCAAATTCGCCGTTGACAAAAGTACTGAGATGGGTGTCGACCGGATTCATAAGCCTCGCAAGTCCAAAATCAGATATTTTGGGTTCATAATCCTCATCCAGAAGGATGCATTTGGAGCTAATGTTCCGATGAATTATGCGTGGATTGCAGTTATGGTGAAGCCAAGCTAGGGCTCTCGCTGCTCCAATACCGATTTTTAGCTTCAGAGGCCATTCCATGACTTTGCTATCAGCTTCCACCTCATGTAGCTGTTGATAGAGAGTCCCATTTTGCATGTTTTTGTATACCAGGAGCCTTTCCCTTTTGGCAATACAAAACCCCAAAAGGGGAACCAAGTTTCGGTGCTTCACATTTCCCAACGTCTTCATCTCAGATATGAATTCTTTCTCAGAATGCTGCGAATCTTGAAGCCTCTTAACTGCAAGCAAAGAACCATCTGGCAGTGTTGCCATGTACATTGTGCCTGTTCTCCCTGACCCGATAATGTTGTGTTTGCTAAAATTGTTGGTGGCCTTCATGAGATCATTGAACCTCATTTTAGAAACTGACTTCTCAAACATGGATACCTGGACATTGTGTAATTCTGTAAGAATGTTGTAATGTAAAAACAAACCTTTGTCAATATAATGGACTACTATCCAAGGTTTGTTGCAGTTGCATTTACACTTGAACATGCCAACATGGCACACATCTGCAATTACTGAGCAGTCTATCAGGTAACCCCCACCAATTTTTTTTTTTTTTTTGAACAGTATCAAGTAGCCCTGCCATGTAGAGATCTTGCCCAAAGATGAAACTAGACTACATCAGGAGGGCAACAATGAAGAATAAACGGGCAGATAGTTGACAAAAACCCAAATAACTTGGTGACCATCTATTTACTCCACACTTGATGACCAACATAATTATAAGTCTGGCTCATTTTTTAAGTCAGGGTATTTGCAATCTACATGGGAGGGGCCTCAGACACAGTGGTGGACCCAGGATTTTTGCTTGAGGGGGGCTAACGATGGTCACTTCAAAAAGTTAATCATGATTTTGTTATACTTTCTTCATGTTAACTATGACAAAAATATATTGCATTTAATTAAGAGATAATCTTTGTCACTCTTGCACTAAGTACACATTTGCCAAACTTTGGTTGAGCCTAAACTAACCTCCATTGGCCCAAACTGATCAAAATTTAAACTTAGGTTAACAGATTTAGGTTTTGGTTGTTGCCTAAAAATCGAAACAAATTCAATTCTTGTTGGGTTTAGGTTAGGTTCATGTTAGCCATTTGGGAACATTAGCTAGGCCACGTTGAACTTAGGTTTTTGTCAATTTTAAGTTTGCCAAAAATTTGATCGAACATGTTGCACCCTTCTCATGTCCACTAATTTAGGCTTTCACACAATAAATGGAGTTGTACTTTTTCAATGGAGCTCAATGTAAAATCGATGTTATTCTAGATTTCAAAATTAGTTAAAAGAAAATAGGAGGAAAAGAATTAACCACATCTTCATATTGGATGGCTATCAAATGAGAAGCTTTAAGCTAGCTAAGCAGGCAAAGGACATAAATGTCCTCCTTGACTAAATCATGAATAGTTTTTTTTTTTTTTTTTTTTTTTTAATTTGTACGAGTCTCTAGCTATAATATATGAATGAGACTAAACTCGGAAGTACTAATAGTTAGGTCAATTGGGCTAGCTGTGTTTAAAACCATAATTCCTATTATGAAATCACTTTTATGAATGAAGTGATTGATTTAGTAATAAATCTAGTTTCATTGATTTAGTAATAGATTTGGTCTAGAATTGGTTTTGACTAAAAGACGAGAAAGAGGGAAAGGTATACCAAGTATTGATATTATTAACAAAATGGGGAAATATTCATATGCACGGTCAGGGACAACATAGCGAGGCCAACTTTATGATCTATCCGAACCATCCGAACACATGGGACCCCCTAAGTTATATTGGATCCATTGAGTTTTCACTAATCCGAATAGATTGAACCGTTGGATCAAGGGTCAATTTTCTTCCTTTAATATAAAGACATTAGATTTATGGGCCACGGATGAAGAAGTTAGAGAGGCATGGGATTGACCCCGAGCTTGATATATGGGCCCATCCAAGATGTCTCTTTCCATCCCCCAAGTCCCATGATCAACAGGGCTCTAGGTGGGCCCTATCAAGTTTGTCCCTCTTCATATGGTGAGGGATGGATGCATATGAATGTCCCCCCGAAAAATTGGTTTATAATCATAAGAAAGAAAAAAATGGATAAAAATTGGATATGGCTGTGATATCCAATTTGTGCCCCATCATGAAAACTGATGGATTTGGGTTTTTGGAGTTGGGAAACGGTAGTGGGTTTTTGGAGTTGGGAAATGGTAGTGGGGTCTTTGGTTAATTTTAAGTGGGGGCTAGGACATAAGGGCCTTATGGGTATTTTTCAATTTTGGAGGCGGCTTCAAACCCCAACCCAATACACTTAGGTCCGCCAATGCTCAGACAGATGGTTTGGACGTTCAACATGTGTGCCATGTGTGGTTGAATTGAAACAAAACCCATTTGTATGTGAGATAGCAAAGTTGATATGATAATAATGGGTTAATACATGCCTGAAAAATATGAAAACTAGATATGAATATGCATTTAAGTAACGAATTCAGCTTGCCTTAATGCCTTTGGTTCCCTTTAGACTCTTTGCCCATTTGTTTCCTTCCAGATCTTCATCCTTCTTCTTTTTCGACTTTCTACGCAAAGCAAATAATATAACACCTGCAATGACTATAAATGCAAAACTAATCCCACCCACTGCTGCACCGATGATGACCCCAGCATGAGACTTTGTGGGAGGTCCCACGCAAGCCTTCAGAGGTTTCCCGCAAAGACCAGTATTTGCAAAATTTTCAGCCGGAAAGCTTTTGTTAGTGAAAGTAGGAATCTGCCCTGACAAAGGGTTGTCTGCAACGTTAAATGTAGTTAGCCGACCGAGCAGTCCAACTTGCCATGGAATCTCACCACTGAACTGATTGTGTTGAAGATTAAGGACATTCAGATAGGTAATATTGCCAAGGGCTAATGGAAGTTTGCCAGAGAAATTGTTTGAAGAGAGGTCAAGTGTCACAACAAATGGTATGATATGATCGATGCCTTCCGGGAGGGATCCAGATAGATCATTAGTTGGATAGATCCAATCCTGTCATGCTAGTGCAGTTTTTGAGAGCTTGTGGGAATCCGCCTCGGAGTCCCATGTTTGAGAGGCGTATATTTAGGACCTTGCTTTCATCAGGGTGCCAGCATTCGATGCCGCTGAATTTACAGATGAACCCTTCCGTTCTGTTGCCAAAAGTCCATGATTCTAAGTAGTTGTTAGGATCCTGAAGTTGTTGCTTCAGGGTTTCTAAGCATCGAATGTCAGTTTCCACACCATGACATGTATCACTACTCAGCAACAGCCAGAAAAGGTTGTGAAGAAGAAACAGAAGAACTCTACTTCCCATGGCCATAATTCAATTATAGGCCCCTCCTTTCTCAAAATCCAAGAATACTACGAATCAAATAAAGCACTACTCCCATCTCCTATTAAAAACCATGGAAAAACCAAAGCTGAATGTAATAAAATACAAATCCTTGAGTAGCTTACCTGCAATTTCAAGCAACAACAGATCAAGGAATACACAAGCCTCTAAAACAATAAAAACACCCTTGTCACTCCTTATCAAAACAAAGACTACACAGAATCCAATTCAGCAACACCTATATCACCCATAAAAAATCACCAAATCCAAAGATATAAAAAAAAAAAAAAAAAAACACAAGAAGAATTCACCCACCTAACTACAATTTCATGACATATGAGACCAAAATCCCCAAAACCCAAAAATCATCAACCCTGAGAAACCCAGCCCAGTTCACCTCTACCTCCACCCTAGAGTCAAAATCCTTGAAGATCCAAACAACCCCAGATGATAAAAGTCCCCCCACATGAGTAGAAAAACACAACAAATTCAAAACATCCTCTCTAGACCAAACCCCCAATCAAGCTCAAAATTTCAAGACCCCCCAGATGAACAAATTCCACAGATAAGGACAAGCAAAGAAAAAACTCATAATTCCCCCTCTCTGTGAGTAAATTACCAATTCAGCTCAAAAAAAACAAGATGGGTAGATGCAACTCAATATCATCAGATGAATATTATTTAGCAAAACAAAATGAATTCAAAACTTACCTGAGAATTCATGCAAATCTAACACCCACAAAACCCGAGCCCTAGAAATGCAAATGGAGAGAGGAAATCAACGCTGCAACTTCGTCATGCACTAAAGACTTTTCTGGGGCATTATTTTCCCAACCACCCAAAAGACTAAAAAGCAAGTCGTTTGAAGATTCTAAGGCACCCAACAGTGAAAAAAAAGCTAACGAAGTGAGAAGAAAAAACAACACTCCATTCATACAAAGGACGATGAGAGATGCAATCATCAATTAATCCATCTTCCAACCCGAGTCGACTCAGTGCATTTGCTTTCTTAGATTTCTCTCTCTCTCTCTCTCTGGGTAATCCTGGTCAAACATATGGGAACTCGTTTTCCAGTCTCTGTCAACCACAACTATCACTCCATGGGAAGGGATTCGGAAAATTCAAGCTGGAAAGCAGTAAATGTGTGGCCCACCTTAGGTTGATCCTGACCGTTTTATCTGCTGCAATCCAACTACAGTCTTAGCCGTCCATTGGGTAGTATGAAAATGTATGGTCGAGCCAAATAGAAAAAGGGTCAAGACCAGATGAGCCGGCTTTGACTTGGTAATAAACACTAAAATAAAGAACATATGGAGCTAGTGGATGTCAATGAACCATGATGGTCCTATTATTCAACTGCCTAATAAATTTGGGTAGAGGCCTTCTTTTATTATTGATTGAGGCCGAGTCATATTCTAATTGAGTCCATGACTGAATACTTTGGGGTGATAATACATATGGAAAATGTATAGTATTGTATAAAATATATAATAAAATATATGGAATTAATTTTATTTTATATAAAATGTGTTGCCCATGGAATGACCCTCTCATAGGCTCACTTTTGTTTTCCTTTCTGATTTTTCATGCATATTTTTAAATGCATGAAGAATACTTTTTATTCCAATTTAGGGATGCCAACAAATGAGCTTAGGGTGGGTGTGGATTTTTAGCCACGTGGTTTTCATACTAAATTATATTCATGTTCTGAGATTTGACACCCATCCAAATGAATTCAATCCTTGGATTCCAGCCTCCAAAAAAAAAGGCCTCATGCTCAGGACTTGAAGACACTGACACTGGGTCAAGCGAGTCGAATAAGTCTGAGCTGAAACTTGTGAAAACTTGCTCCTGGCAACATGAGTGGGGATGAGTACCCGAGTTTTCGGAACAAGGGCATGGGTGGAATTTGGACACTTTCAAGGTGAAAAATAGCAACTGATCTTACACGTCATGTTCAAGTCAATTGATCCCACTACACGCTATTGACCTAATGTTGACTAGGAATTTTATAGGTGAAGCCCACACACACACAAGCACAATTGGTTTGCTCATACCAGGATCCACATGGGTTAAATTAATCAAAAAATCTATTGGGTACTATTGTATGACATTTATACATGTCTTCAGGTACACATGGGCTGAGGTGAACATTAGTGCAGACCCAATTATCAAATTGTGTGGGGAGAGAATGATAGAGCTGCTGCTGTATGGATAGGGCGCTTGCTCTCACAGCTTGATCCAAGGATCGATTCTTGGGTGGAAATGTTTACTTCGGATTTCCTTGCCACTTGGCCAACCGGCAAAATAAAAAAGAAGGTCAGGAAAAGAGCATCCCTACTTACATTATTCTGATTGGATGCTTCAAGTAATAGGGTAATTGGAGTTCCATTTATATCCCTAATTACACTGCAGGTTATGACGTGATTTTGGGGCCATGATGGTCTAAGCCTAAACTGTAACCAGCGGTTGATATATAGGTCCACACTCCAAAAGCTGGTTTGGCTATTTTTTTTTAAATTTACTTGTTAAAGGATCTTAGGAAAAAATTTTTTTGAAACTCTGCAATCTTAAAAATATTTTAAAGTGTTTTTTCTAATGTAATAAAAATATAAAAACATATACCAATCTTTCTTGTGAATTTGTGGTTCTATGGTTTTTCTTTTCTTTTCTTTCTTTTGTTCGTTTCTCTCGTACATATTCACACGCTACCCAAGTCTCTATCAAATCGTCTCTATCTAAAGACACCTCAAAATTTAGGCTACAAGTGAAGAAGCATGCAGAAGAGGTCGACGTTTCAACGATTGGCGCCATTCCCTTATCTACGTCAAGATATAGAAAACCAAATTAGTATTACTTAAGAATTATTACTTTTCAGTGAGCAACTTATCTACAATGGATCCATAACTGCGCATGCAGTTGCCCCCATCATTTTTTTTTTAAAGTCACCCTAATTTATAAACGTCCAAAAGCTTGTTTGGTTATTTTCTTAAATTTACTTATGGAAGTATCTTAGAAAAAAAAGTTTTGAAAATCTACAATCTTAAAATCTTTTTAAGTGTTTTTTTCTAATGTAAGTAAAATATAAAAAAAGATACCAATCTTTCTTGTGTCTTTCTGGTTGCATGATTTTCCTTATTTTTTTGTAGTACATATTCACACACCCTCACATGCTATCCAAGTCCTTATCTAATTGTTTCTATTCGAAAATGCCTCAAAATTTGGGCTACAAGTGTAGAAGCATGCAAAAGAGGTCGACGTTTCAAGGAATCTCATACACTTTTCTTCGCCAATGTATACAAAAAAAGATTACTATTACCCAAGAATTTTTCCTTTTTAGTGAACAACTTATAGTTAAACCTACCTACAATAGATCCATAACTGCACATGCAATTGCCCCATCATTTCTTTTAAAAGTCACCCGAAATTATATAGTGAAAGTTGTAACTTACTGGAATGGGTAATCTAATAACCAATGCACAGCAGATGTAACAAACCAAAAAAGATAGAACTAGCAAAACTATCTACCAAGCAATCACCACAAGAAGGCAAACATAAATTTAACGTGGAAACCCTTATCAGGCGAAAAATCAATCACTATTGAGCGGTTACAAGATATATTCATAGCTCATTTATCCCGGTTAGTACATCGACCTAAGGACTCTAGTTGTTCTTGTACAACTTCTCTTGTTGCCACGACTTCCCCGTCGCGCATCGCTCCCTGTACTTTATCCTCGTTCAATCACCTTGAGAACTAAGATGAACCAATCTTCTACAAAGAATTAGAAGCTTCAAATCTTCTAGAGCAGCCATTTAGAACAATATCTCAATGGCTCTAGAGAACAAACAATCTCTCTTAGGATTATCTCACCTCGGAACAAGAGGGAGGAACTTCTTGTGTGTGTCTTTAGATTGAGAGAATCACCCAATATATAGCCCCAAATCCATGCATAAGACTTCTAGTGACAATACACTAAGAAAAACAAGCATTCTCAAACTCTTACTAAGAGTCCGGATGGAACTGGACAATCATCGCCATGCTCGCTATAGCGAGCAAGGTGCACGTTATAGCGAGTCTTGTCTCAGCTGCCATCTGGCCCGGTTCCCAGCTTTGCTATTGTGAACCATATGTTAGCTATAGTGAACCATATGTTCGCTAATTTTGGCTTGTACTCTACAAAAATCTCAGTCTTCGCTTCAGTTCTTCCGATGACTCAACCACAATCCATTCTAAAAGAATTAGAAATATATATCTCAAATGGACCTAGAGTTTTGTCCAACCCATGAATTAGCCAATCATAATAAAATTCCTAACAATCTTCCCCTTTGGCGATTCATGAATAAAACTCCCTGGGACAATACATATGATCTACCAAAAAAAATCCAAAATACATTAAATTTATCAGCACCTGTAAAAATTTTAGCACCTATAGATCTTGCATTACCTTATTAAAAACTACCCCAATTTCCATTCTTCTCCCTCGTTTTGTCCATAATTGACTCACAAGAATCAACAAGCAGCTTTTGTCAATCTGAATCTAGCAGCTCCACCTCAATTTTGACTCCCTCTCATTATGATTTTCGTATTAGCACTGAGGTGGGGGCTTGATCTTGCAGATCAAGGGTGATGAAGCTTAAGTACGTACACTTGCATATTTAGGCATCTCAGCAAAGTTTGTATGAACACAAAAGGTTGGCCTTCTTTCTTCACCATATAGGTTTTGTTTTCTTCTTTTTTAGCTCACGCTTCTACGTTTTCTATTGCGTTTGATTAGGTAAACTTCGTAGCTTATTGCAATGGGGGTCGAATGTGTCATTTAACTCCATAGTGATTGCAAGTAGGAATACGTTCAGGACGTGACACATTTTACTTCTTTGATGCTCTTTTTGCAATACTAACAAAAGGATTAGTAACAACTAAATTTTTAACAAAATAGTTTGTACCTTTGGCATTTGAAGTAAATGCTTCGTCAACGTAGCCAATGTCATGCTTGTCAGTGTGTTAGGGTTGCACAACCTGAAATCCGGTCCAGTTTTTTTACGACCGGATTTCCGGTTGTGCCTAAAATGAAGGACCGGACCAGTCCGGTTGGACCACTTACCGGTTTCATTATTTTTTTCCTAAGCTTTTATTTTTTTTCATTTTCAGCTCACATCTTAAGATAAAAAATTAGTTGCAAAGTGGGGTTTACTTGATCACACATCCAAATTTATGAAAACACATAGTTGTAGACTTTTAGTTTAGGGTAAAAGTGTTATGTTTGTATTAAAAAATTAAAAAAATATATATATTTATTATTTATATTAATAAATCCGATCCGGTCCAGACTGGACCCCAAAAAGCCCGGACCGGACCGGACCAGATATAACCGGTTTTCCAAATTCGGTCTGGACCGGGCTGGATTTGTACTACTAAAACCACAAATCCGGTCTGGTCCAGTCCGGTTTTGTGGTTCGGTCCGGTTTTGTTCAGCCCTACAGTGTATGCATTTTGACTGCACAGGATGTCATCACACTTTTTCGATCCAATGTTCATCTTGTTTAATGAAACTTCAGCAGTATATAATTTAGACAGAACCATCTTGAGTCTTCCATTCAAATCAGAATTCTCTGCTTTCAAAGTCTTCATATCAGAATTAAGTAAGTCATACTTCTCTGATTCTGCAGTCAATTTGTCAGCCATTCTGTTGTTTTCATCCTCCAATTGTTCTACTTTTGCAAGAGCTTCTACCAATTCAGCTTTAAGGGAGGAATTGTGCTCTTCAGACTCTTTCCACTTTTTGTCTACTTTCTCATTTATCTTAACCATCTTCATAGTATGCTTGAAAAGTGTCTCAGATTCGGTTTTTCAATCTAGTTCCTCCTCTGACTCATTATCATCATGATCAACCTCATCATCAGAAGAAACTTGTGGAGCAGCAGAAACTGACATTGCCATAAAGCCATGAATTTCTCTTTGCTAGTGTCAGGCTTCTTAGATTCACACTTTTTCAAATTAAAAGCCATTTTCTTTGGTTTCCTATTACCACAATCACTAGCAATATCTCTATATCCATGACACTCATAGCTCTAAATCACTTTAAAAGATTTCTTTTTCCCAATAGGTTTAGAGATTCCGGTGGAAGTGGCTTCGCGGTAGATGTCCAATCTAACAATATATAGGATCTACACAATAGAATAGTGCAATCCGCTCTTATACCAATTGAAAGTTGTAACTTACTAGAATGGGTGCTGGTCTAATAACCAATGCCTAGCCAACCAAATAATGGCTTTAAACCTTCTAGAGCAGCCTTTCAGAGCAATCTCTCAATGGCTCTAGAGAACAATGAATCTCTCTTAGGATTAACAAGAGAGATGAACTTCTTGTATGTCTTTGGGTCGAGAAAATCACCCAATATATAGCCCCAAATCCATGAATAAGACTTCTAATGACAATACACTAAGAATAACAAGCATTCTCAAACTCTTACTAAGAGCCCAGATGGAACTGGGCAGTCACCGCCACGCTCGTTATAGCGAGTCCTGCCTCTATCATCTAGCCCAGCTTCGCTATAGCGATCATACAATTTGGATTTTGGCTTCTACTCTCCAAAAATCTCAGTCTTTGCTTCAATCTTCACTTCAGTTCTTCCGGCAGCTCGACCAGAGTCCATTCTAAAAGAATTAGAAAAATACATCTCAAATGGACCCTGAGTTTTGTCCAACCCATGAATTAGCCAATCAAATAAAATTCCTAACATATAGATACAAAAGCTTGTTGATTTTTTTTAACATTTTTGTTGATTTTTTTTAACTTACTTATTAAAGGTTGTTAGAAAAAAGGTTTTGAAAATCTACAATCTTAAAAACTTTTAAAGTGTTTTTTCTAATGTAAGTAAAATATAAAAAATAGATACCAATCTTTCTAGTGTATTTGTGGTAGCATGATTTTCCTATTTTTTTTTTCTCTAGCACATACTCACACACCCACACACACTATCCAAGTTCCTATCTAATTTTTTTCTATCCGGAAATGCCTCAAAATTTTGGCTACTAATGTAGAAGCGTGCAAAAGAGGTTGACGTTTCAAGGATTGACATGCCCTCTTCGTCCATATATAGAAAATAAGATTACTATTACCCAAGAATTTTTACTTTATAGTGAGCAACTTACAGTTAAGCCTACCTACAATAGATCCATAACCGCACATGTAGTTGCCCCATCATATTTTTTTAAAAATCTCCCTAACTTAACATTTATTGGGCTTACACAAACGGGGAGTATTTAAGTGCATCCATCCCTCACCATTTTGGTGAGGACACTCCCCCTTTGGGAAGTGTCAAGTACAAAAAGGGGAGTCCTATGTACTTGACACTCCCCTTTTTGTACTTGACACTTTCCCAAAGGGGAGTGTCCTTTACCTAAATGGTGAGGGATGGATGCACTTGAATATTTCCCAATACAAACAATCAAATTTAATTAAATAATGAAGAACTTAATTTATCTTAACACCTTTGAAGCAAGACTACGAGGGTGATTGTAAAATTTTTGATCTACCCTTAACTCACATATAGCCTCATCCATTCTCTCCTCAAATGCTTGGCATGCATACATGTAAGCCTTGTACAAAGTTAATTTCTTTTTGGTTATAGAAGATTTCTTTACCATTTTATGTGACACATGTAAAATTCTTGTTGGAAATAATTTTTGTATGGTACAGTGGTAAGACTAGTAGGGTTCGAACCTTTATATTCATTACACGAAAAACGGAAAAAAAATAAGGAAAAACAAGCCAGGGAGGCAGATTTCAAGATCCAGGAGGAAGAAAGGAATGGAAAAATAAGAGGTTTTTTTTTTTTTTTTGTTTTTTTTTTTCTCTTGCAGTTGGGGTTGGGTGGTGGGCTCATCTCAACCACTGAAATGCTATACGCTATCCTACAACCGATCTTAAGCATTGATCATTTCTTTGGTATCAGAACAAAAAGCTTGCATACACATAGAAAAATTACTCACTCAGGTGGAAAATGAGTCCGTATAAGTGAAAAGGGAGCCCCACACACGCACGAAGAGGTGGCATACTCAGAATTCAAATGCTGGACAGTGATGTGAGAACTATCCCTCCTTACCACATATTAGCCATTGATTTAAATGGATGGGATTGATCATGTTTGCTTGGCTCCTCTTTAATTCGATTCTGGTCAAACGCGGTAACCATTTTTCCAGTCATTGTCGAAAATCCTTTCCACAGGGAGACTGGACTTGGAGTCTTCCCTCCATTTGGTAGGCACCACATGTCACTTTATTTTATTTGTTATTATTTCAGTAAGATTTTCCGTTTCCATAGACGTTCATGGAGTGGGCCCCACTGCAGATGGCCGGCCCAAAAGTCGTAACCCTTCACATTCAAGGGGTTCACTTGTTCACACTGCCCGTTCACACTTTCACATAGGTTTCATTTTCCGAGTTCACATGATGACTCAGTGAAACTCGTTCCTTAATGAGTTTGGTTAGACTTGTGTTAACTCGGCTAGGACTCGGTCGACTTGGACCGAATTCAGTAAGGACTCAGCCAAGACCCATTAAGATTCAATAAAAATCTTTAGAAACTATTTTTACTTTTTTAATTTTACATGTTCAGATCGAGTTTTGAGTTTTCTACTTGGCCAAGACTTTGAAAGTAAGTCTTTGGGTTGACTCGGCTCTGTAGCCTTTCCAAGCAGAGAGCCTTATCGTCGAGTTTCGGAACTGAGCTTTCACACCCAGTGCTGCTACTCATTTGAGTGTGAATGGAGCCCATTCAGACGACTGAGGATGGATGAGACGCCACCGACGTAGTATGGACCAGTTAACAAAAGTAGGATTTTCTATGGATTGGATCTTCCTGAATTTTACTAGTCAGGCTCAATGCATAGATAAAGGCACATTCTTTTATCCTAGCCTTCTTGGCCGGGACTAATGGAATCCACACAAGTGGGAAGAGGAAGGTCACATTATGAAAATGAGAGCCCACACAAATAAGAAGAGTGGCACAAACATGAATCGATCGCTGCGCAACCGGGTGACACGTAAGGTTGCCATCTAACTAAGCAACCCCTTGTTTTTTTTTTTTGCTAACAGAAGGTTTTCAATTTTTTTTGTTGAACTAATCCCTTCGGGCCCAGAGAGAAGCCGGATAAAACCCTTGTGGCCCCCAAGTGGTAGCACAAGTGTACTCAATTTCAGTTTTCAAAGAGGAAAAAATCGGGGGTCGATACCAAGACCTTTGGTTCTGAAAGAGGGAAGAACCGTGGTCCTGACCACTCTACCAACCCCTGTCAAGTGAAGCTGGTGATTTCCACCAAGGTAGAACTCACGAAAAGGAATAAGTGGCCAAAAGAAGCTGAAGGCAGATGCACTTCATAAAATGTTGGGGCTTTTAGTTCATACAGCCGCGTGTACTGTATATCAAGAAATTGAACTCCTTTGAAGGAAGATTCTTGGCAATTCAAATTGGCAAGGAAAGATTAAACTGCAAGGCCCGTGAGCAGTGATATCAAGGGAGAAAGAAAGTAAAAGAAAAGAAAACTTATCAGGAACGAAACCATCCCGGCATATAAAAAAACTCTTGACCGTTAGTTCCAATCACAGTGTTGAAAATATTTTAATGGCCCTCTGTTTAGCACTGGTGCTCACAATAAGGTGAGCACCATTTCTTGTGGGACCCCACTTGGGATGGGACTGGAGGGGGGAAAACTAAGGTATGTTTGATGAGGTAGGCTCGAATAATCATCCTAACCATTTGATCAATGAGTACATAGTTGATCCAATGATCAAATCCATTTGAATGGGTGCCAAACCCGGAATCGGTGACTATCACAGGGAACTGCCTGTTTTATGGCCACTCAAATGAATTATAATTTTGACTCCACTAGGAATTTAGACACGCGGTGCTCACCCCATCTTGTGAGCGACTGATGCTCTCCATGGAGGTTTCCCCTACTTTAATGTGGCATATTTGAGATTTGGTGTCCCAATTTTAGTGAAATAGTATAGATCATTAGATAAATTTTCCTTTCATCTTATGGAGTCCGTGAGGTGTGCATAGAATTTCTATGAGCAGATTGGAAACTAAAAACGCCTCGCCGACTATTTGTATGGCCGGTCAGTCTAACAAGAGCAGTCCATGAGAGGAAGAGATTTCCTGAAAGACTAAAAACAGACTTCTTCTAAAACTGTCCTCTTCTCTTCTCTCTTTTTAATTTGCCTTTCCTTTTCCTCTCTACTCCTAATAAATCAAGGTGAGATAAGTGAAACTCTATGGTATGCCGCCTTTACTGAAAATCTAAACTGCTCAATTGCATGTCCCCGCTTTTATAAAACATAGCTAAATCTTTCTTCAATATGAGTTGACCCTAGCGTGAGATGGAGAAAAAAAAACAGAAAAAAAAATCATATGTCTAAAATACATAAGGGACTACTTTATAGGAGATGTATATCTAGTATAACTAATTTCAATTTAAAGCAATAAATCATTGTGCAGACAATGTTTTTAGATTAATCATTGTGAAATTAAGGCGATCACAACCCTGCCCAGAGAGCCTACATCTGGTCAGAATCTTAAAAGAAGGGTCTTTTCAGATTAATCTTGTAGAATGTTTCCCCAAGCATCAATCCATATCAGAGGGCCTGATTAACAAGAAATAGAGGGACATGCATTCTCACTAAAGCTTGCAATAAAGAGTCATATTTCAGAATATACAAAAAAATTAGGTAATTTATATTGATACTACCTTTTCCCTCTTTTTTGATGGAGGCACTCCAAAATTTTGTAAAGAAAAAGGAGTGCCTCCATAGAAAATAAAAAAAAAAAGATCGTCAATATCACTTCTCAAATATTATACCGGACCCTAAGTGCGAAGCAAAGTTCAATTGTACGACAACAATGTCTTCTTTTATTCATAAATTTCATGAATTTCACATATTTCATGTGACCCAATTTGCTCAGTGGAGCTACTGGCGTGGTTGCTGATATCGTCGGGTCGCGTTTCTATTTCATCTTCAGCTGAAAAACCATATCTATTGCCAATAGCACTTAAACATTTGTATACATGAAGCATTGTAGGCCTCTGGTTAGGAATAGATGCAGCACATGCACTTGCAATTTGAAGACACTCGAGGAGGTCATCGTCGCGGCTTACTGAAGTGAGAGACTTGTCCACAGCATTCAGAAGAAGAGACCTAACTGATAGACGATCGATCCATTCCACCAATTCTGCTTGAAGTTGTGCGGAGGATTAGGCTCTTGAGTTGGTACTTTTGCCAGTAATTATCTCGAGGAGCAAAATCCCAAAGCTGTAAACATCACCCTTAGTAGAAGCCACCAACATGCGCGTATACTCAGGAGCTACATAACCCATATTACCAAATTGCCCATTAACGAAAGTAGTCAGATGGGAGTGGATCGATTTCATAAGCTGTGCAGATCCAAAATCTGATATTTTTGGATCGTTATCTTGATCCAAAAGGATACATTTGGAGCTAATCTTGCGATGAACTATACAAAAATTGTAGTTATGGTGCAGCCAGGCCAAGCCTCTTGCTACTCCAAGTGCAATTTTCAATCTCAAAGGCCATTCTTTGAATTTTGCATTGGCTTGTGGATGATGTAGCTGCTGGTATAGAGTTCTTTTAGGCATGTACCTATAAACCAAAAGCTTTTCCTTTCTTGCAATGCAAAAGCCCAGAAGGGAGACCAAATTGGGATGCTTTGCTCTCCCAAGCGTCGTCAGCTCAGAGAAGAATTCTGTTTTGGAATGTTGAATATTCCACAGCCTCTTAACAGCAACAAAGGAGCCATTGGAAAGCTTTGCCTTGTATATGTCGCCTCTTATCCCAGAATCAATGATGTTGTCATTGCTGAAATCATTAGTTGCCTTCCTAAGTTCGTGCAACCTCATTTTTTTGACCCACATCTTGCACTTGGAGAGCTGCAAATTGGAAAACACTTGTATTGGGTTTTAATCACAACAAGAAGTAGAAGAAGAAGAAGAAGAAAAAGTTCTGTTAATTCTTACTATGGAAATGAAAAGCCAACACACCTTAATGCCATTGGTTTCCTTTATACTGATTATCCAATGGTTCGGTTGGACGTCTTCTTTTACATCTATTCCATCCTTCTTTTTATCCACTCTTCTGCAATAGAAGAACAGAAGACATAATAGTCCTCCCACAGATAGACCCACTGCGAACGCAAGCCAAGCATTCCAAGTAGTAATCTTGGATGGTCCCGGGTTGAAAGTTTGCAGCCAACACAAGCATTTAGTGTTAAAATCAGGAAAACAAGGACAAGAAAAAGGTATGAAGAAAAAACACAAATGCAATAACAGAGATTCCGTTGCCATCGGGTTTTTCGCTTCCCCCACCGTACTAAAAACAATAAAAAAGTTTTTTTTCTAAATTACCACTCTCCCCTCCTCCCTCTCTCCCTCCACCCTCTTCCCTCATCCTCTCCCGCACTTCCCTCATCCTCCCCCCCCCCCCCCCGCAGCTCCCATCCCAGCCGCCTGCGGGGAGGGAGACTCTTACAATAGACATCCTAAAAATTTTCTTTTTTACTGTGGAAAAAGACATTTTCGCAGTGCCAATAGAAGCTCTCGTTAATAAAAAAACCTCCACCCATGCTTCTAAAACATGATAAATCCATTATCGACTGAAATCCCGGTTTTCAAGTAAGATGGAGAAAAGAATTCCTTCCTCTTGAAAAAAGCCAAACATAACTACATGAAAAATGAACAAAAAAGTGGCAGCATAAGATGGATTTCAAAGACTCACAAGCATTTTCTGGTGGAGAATCCTAAACTGACTAGTGACTACATCATTGATTGTGAGCCTTTTTAATTTATAAACTGATCTAGTGAGAGTGCTTGCCTGTATGTCACAAGGCCATTTTGGCTTCAGACCTTTCTTTAAACCCAACTTTCATACATGTGATAAGTTGACTCTGTCAATCAGTAATTTTATTTTTAATCCCTGATGTCGCTGTCCACGCGGCTGTTGACTTCAAATTTTTTTTCGGTTTTCCAGACTCAGAAGGATTTCCACTTTCTTAGTTTGCTGTCGGCAGCTTATTAATTCATCTTCATGGGCTCACACGTTCGAGGAAAATGGGCAGCTTGACTTGGGAGTTGGGAGTCAATATTCTGCTGTAGATGATCAGGTTAGGAGCCCGGATCCTCTTTTGAGCAACCAAGAGAAATCTTGAGTTAAAAAAGAAAAGTAATTGGGTCCACCTATTAAAATATGAACAGTTCAAAATAACTGTCCTTGAGGTATCTGCGTAGTTCAAAATAAATGTCCTTGAGGTATCTGCGTAGTGAAATTCTCATAGTTTCGTGACGTAGGCAAGTTTGTCGAACCACGTAAATTTGTGCGTCATGTGGTTATTGTGGTTGTCATTGATCGTGCGTGTTTGCCTAAATTAATTTCCCCCACAGTTCTCACATGGCTGTCCAGGGTTTGAAACCTAGGTACGCCACCTCTTTCCATGTGTGTGGACTCCTTTCTCACTTGAGTTGGTTGTCTTCTCATGTGTGTGCGGGCTCTCACTTGGGTCCCAACCCCTTTAGCTGGATTACCAAAATAAAATAACATTATTTTTAGGTTTCCCCATATACGTGAGGTTACTTGTAGATTATCAATCAATCCAAGCAAAATCTCAACTAAAAGAAATTATTCCTATAATCACTATCCATTTTATAAGCTAACATCAAATGCTTATATCATCCGTTAGATCTTATTTTTCTATATGATTAATGAACAAAAGAAAGAGGCTTATCACACAACTGTAGAGAAGAAAGAGAAAGCAGTTAAGGAAAATGAGAGAATATTGAAAAAAAAAAAACAATACTTATATCATACTAACAAGTTATTATAATACTAAAGGTTGAAAAAACTAATGAGACTAATATTTTCATAAATTGACTCTGTTTACAAAAAATCAATACTTAAAGAATAGTGAATGAGATAAAATAGGAAATTTAATATATTGAGAAAATCTAACTCAAATTGATTTCTAATCTACTGTCTAATCCAAATCTTAGTAGATCATTGTGATTAATATTTATCATCTTTTATCTAGGTCTTACTTGAAAGTTCTGCAGAGCCCACTAGAATGGATGCTATAGTCTAATTAATCAAACCAATGCGGCGGATGTAACCAATCAAACAAGATAGAACTAGCAAATATTTCTACCAAGCAATCACTATAAGAAATACAGACACAAATTTAACGTGGAAACCCTTTCCAGGGACAAAAACCACGATCTTGAAATCAAGAACTTACGAACAGTTACAAGATATACTTACAACGTTTTTACCTCAGTCAGTACCCCGACCTAAGGACTGTAGTTGTTCTTGCACAACTTCCGCTGCCACGACTTGTCCGCCGTGGACCGTTCTCCTTATTTGATCTCGTCGCACATTGTCAACCAAGAAGATCAATCTTCTATAAGAGAGTAGAAGCAACAAAACCTTATGGAATAGCCCTTCAGAAATAAAGAAATCTCTTAATGGCTTTAGAGAAATAAGGAAATCTTTCTTAGGGTTTTCTAACCTCAGATCAAGAGAGAGAATTAACTTCTTTTCTTGTGTCTTTGGGTTGAGAGAAAAGCCCCAAGTTCGTCCAAGAGTATTCTAATCAAACTCCAATAAGAACAACACTCATCCTTAAACTCTAACATAGAGTCCGAATGGAACTGGGCTTTCCCGTCACCGCTCGCTATAATGAGGGTAGCGAGCTGGACCCTTGCTATAGTGAGGTGGCTGTCGGTTTTCTTTGGCTTTGACAGCCCCTGTAGCCCGTGTCATGCGATTTTGACCCTTACAATCACCCCTTTTGACAATTTTAGGACAAAATCCCTTAGAACAATACAATTGATCTATCCAAAAGAAAAATCCAAAATACATTAAATTTAAAACAAGAAAAATTCAGTACTGTAGATCTTGAATTTCCTTGACTTATAAAGCTCTTCCTAACTCCATTCTTTTTCCTCTATATTTGTCCATAATTGAAGTCAAGCTGGACATTTGGTTCCACCAATGTAGAACACACGAAAAGGAATAAGTGGCCAAAAGCAACTGAAGGCAGATGCACTTCATAAAACGTTGGGACTTTTAGTTCATACAGCCGCGTGTACTATATATCAAGAAACTGAACTCCTTCGAAGGATGATTCTTGGCAGTTCACATGGGCAAGGAAAGATTAAACTGCAAGGCCAGTGAGCAGTGATATCAAGGGAGAAAGAAAAAGAAATGAAAACTTACCAACAACAAAACCATCCCGGCATATAAAAGGAAAAAAAAAAAAACACTCCTGACTGTTAGTTCCAATCACAGTGTTGAACATATTTTAATGGCCCCCCTCTGTTGAGCACTGGTGCTCACAATAAGGTGAGCACCATTTCTTATGAGACCCCACTTGGGATGGGATTGTAAGGGGGGAAAACCAAGGTATGTTTGATGATAGTGGCTCGAATCATCGTCCTAACCATTTGATCAATGAGTACATAGTTGATCCAATGATCCAGTCCATTCGAATGAGTGCCAAACTCAGAAGCGGTGACTATCACAAGGGGGTTGCCTGTTTTATGGTCCACTCAAATGAATCATAATGTTGACTCCACTAGGTATTTAGACACACGGTGCTCACCCCATCTTGTAAGCGACTGATGCTATCCATGGAGGTTTCCCCTACTTTAATGTGGCAGATTTGAGATTTGGTGTCCCAATTTTAGTAAAATAGTAAAGATCATTAGATAAATTTTCCTTTCATCTTATGGAATCCCTGAGGCGTGCATAGAATTTCTATGAGCAGATTGGAAGCTAAAAACGCCTCGCTGACTATTTGTATGCTCGGTCAGTCTAACAAGAGCAGTCCATGAAAGAAAAATGTTGATGGATATGAAATCATATGTCAAAAATACATAAGGGCCTACTTTATAGGAGATGTAGATCTAATATAATTAATTTCAATTTAAAGCGTGAAATCATTGTGCAGACAAAGTTTTTAGAGATTGAATGTATAAAAGATTACTTTAGAAAAATATATGCTTTCACTTTTCAATTGAAACAAGAAAAGTATACAAATTTATGTTGGGATCTAGCAAAGCTCATATGGGCAATCTAACCTCATATTTAGAATCAACTTTTACTTAGATCCAAGCCTAGTTATATTCAAATACAAGCTTGGTTTTTATTTACAATCATGATGGGTCTAAATATTAGACACAAATCCAATTTCTCAATTTGAATTCTTTAAATATTTCGAGACCATTGTTTTTCCCTAACAATTAAACGACGACCTTTTTTTGCATTTTCTGATATTTTTACATAGATCGGTGTAATGTACCTGAACCTAACTTGATAATCAAACTTGACTCCTACACATAACCAAAACTAATTTTTATTTAAATTCAAACTTATTTTTTTTAAAACCACATAAACGAAATTAAAATGAGTCAAAATATTGAAATGAGTATGATTTTCTCAATTTCACAATCCCATTTATCTAAAACTAATTAATAAATTTTCTTTTATCACGTATGATTTCCTGATCTACTCTTGCTAATGAGTGGGGTGATTTTTGTATGAAAATACAAGTATATACTTATCTATATATATTTTATACATGTGTTAGCTTGGATAGAAGAATGATATTCATTAATTATAAATAAATGGGATTAAGAAATTGAGAAAATCATATTCATGTGTTAGCTAGGTTACCGCGACTGCAACCCTGCACAGAGAACCTATATCTGGTCAAAATCTTAAAAGATGGGTGTTTTCTGGTCAGACTCAAGAATGTTTCCTCGGTGTTACACAAACAAGCCCCTAAGGTTTGAATTGCAAGGCGCATGAGCGGTGATATCAAGAGAAAAGGAAGAAAGAAAAAAGGGTGCCCCTAGCAACGACAAAGCCATTAGATGTTGATGATATGAGGTTATCAGTCAACCGTAAATACGCCATTTTCCAGTCGAACTTGTGGGTCAAAGTCACGACCACCTTGTAAATTTTCGGTCTTTGTTGGGTTAGACTTGTCATGTAATTTCTTTTGATACCCAGCCTAGTGGTCTGGGAGCCGAGAGAGCCCACACAAGTGAAAAGCGCGGCATATCAGGGTTTGATCTCTGGGTTTTAGGTGACATGCGGGGCTGCCAACTGAGCAACCCCTTGTTATAGATCAGTTTTTTTATCCGGATCTTAAGTCTTTTTGGGTTGATGAATGTTGATCCGGATCTTAAGTCTTTTTGGGTTGATGAATGTTGTTGAAATGGATTAAAAGGAGAGAGGGAGAGAGAGAGAGAGAGAGAGAGAGAGAGAGAGAGAGAGAGAGAGTTTTACATGTATTTCCATTGAATATGTTAAAATTAGCTTCTAAAATGTTCAAAGTTTTTAGAAATTCGCATTTTTTTGGATAAACAGTCAATAAGTTGAAGTTGAAATTGTCTTCACAATTCTCTTAGCTAGGAAGTAAAAGAAGGTGAAATTAAAAGGAACGTGGTGCCAAAAACCACCCTTTCATCAAAATCTTACAAAATGGCTCACTCAGATTATTCTTTTGGAATATTTCTCCCAGCATCAATCAGAATAATCCATACGAAAAGGCCTGATTGATAGGAAACAGAGGGAGATGCATACTCTGTAAAACCTTGCAACAAAGAGGCATATTTACTATTACATAAAGAAGATAGTTAGAGTGCTAAGCTAATTTTAGTTATAAAACAGCTTTGTCTTCATTCATACAATTCATGAATTTCACATATTTCCTGTGACCCAATTTGCTCCATTGAGTTACTGGGATGGTTGTTGTTGTAGTTGGGTTGCATTTCAAATTCATCATCAGCAGAAAAACCGTACCTATTGCCAATAGCCCATATACTCTGGTATACATGAAGCATTGTAGGCCTCTGCTCAGGAACGGCTGCAACACAAGCATTTGCGATTCTAAGGCACTCGAGAAGCTCTTCATCGCAACTTATCCAACTGAGAGACTTATCCACAGCATTCAGAAGAGAGCTACCTGAAAGACGAGCTATCCAATCCACCAAATTCTGCTTGAAGCCGTATGGAGGATTTGTTTCTTGAGTTGGTACATTGCCTGTAATTAGCTCGAGAAGTAAAATCCCAAAACTGTAAACATCACCCTTTAGAGAGGCCACTGGAATGAATGTATACTCAGGAGCTACATAACCCACATTACTATATTGGCCATTTACAAATGTAGTTAGATTGGCGTCGAGCGGATTCATAAGCTGTGCATACCCAAAACCAGATATCCTTGGCTCATAGTCTTGATCCAAAAGAACACATTTGGAGCTTATGTTGCGATGAACTATACTAAAATTGTATTTATGGTGCAGCCAGGCCAAGCCTCTTGCTACTCCAAGTGCAATTTTCAATCTCAAAGGCCATTCTTTGATTTTTGTATTGGCTTCTATCTGATGTAGCTGCTGATACAGAGTTCTTTTTGGCATGTACTCATAAATCAAAAGCTTTTCATTTCTAGCAATGCAAAAGCCCTTAAGGAAGACCAAGTTAGGATGTTTTACTTTCCCTAATGTCGTCAACTCAGTTAAGAAATATGTTTTGGATTGTTGAGTATTCCACAGCCTCTTAACAGCAACAATGGAGCCATTGGAAAGCGTTGCTTTGTATATATTACCTCTTATCCCTGAATCAATGATATTGTCATTACTGAAATCATTGGTTGCCTTCCTCAGCTCATGCAGCCTCATCTTTGTGACCCAGTTCTCGCACATGGAGAGCTGCACATTAGAAAACACTTGCTATTATGCTGTAATTCCAACAAGAAATTCAAGTAAAAGAACCAAAGTTTTTGGTAATTCATATTATAGAAATGAAAGGAAACACACCTTGTTGCCATTGGTTTCCTTTATACTTATCACCCAATGGTTTATAGGAATTTCATCCTTTTTAGCCACTCTTTTACGATAGAAGAAGAAAACAAACAGAGCAAAAAGTCCCACCACAGACCCACCAACTGCCGATAAGATGATCAACTTTATCACACTGAAAGTACAACTATCTGCAGCCGTCTTCTCGCATAATTCCTGGATGTTGGCAAAAGCATAAGCTATTAGAAAGTGGAAGACCAGTCTAATTAACAGGCAAAGCTTGCAGCCAAAAAATTTTAGTGCTTGAATCAGGAACACAATAACAAGAAGAGGATATGAAGAAGAAAGCAAGTGTCATCATCTAAATAGATTCTCTCAATCCACAAATCGCTAGTGACCATGGAAGATCAGTAGCCTGCTCTCATCGTTCTAGAACATGGTTTCAGACACTAAATTCGGCATGTATATCGATTCCTGATTGATAATTTTATTTCAGAATAAATCCATGAAAAGAATTGGTATCAGTCATTGCTGAAACCTTCCTTATTAACCATGCCTATAGTTTTCTGTTTCTAAAAACCTAGAGAATAAGTTCATTGGAAATTCAAACACAACCACATGAAGATTAGAATGAACACAAGATATAAATTAACAAAAAAGAAAGTAACAAGCATCAAATGAATTTCAATGACTTACGACCATTTTCTGGTGAAGAGTTTCCTACGAGCTGTAAACTTAGAAATATCTAACAATCCACCATGCCTATAATTTATGAATTGCTCTTGAAGATACTTATTTTGAAGGATTCCAAGAAAAAAATGGTCCAATTTCTATGCTGCTGATCATACAAGGGGACCAACGAAGGTACCATTATTGAGTCTCACATTCCTGGAAATGGCTACTGTAGGTGCAGAAAATTATGACCCACAATAAGAGGGTGCCTTATAGGACTTATCCGAGAAGATGATGGTGTCTGGAATGTCTGGAATGTCTGGAATGTCTGGATGCCGCCCGGAAGCCTGGAAGGGAAGAACAAACAGTCAGAGGACCCTGGCCTGGGTGGCGCAAGGCTCTCCGATGCCAAAGTCAGTATGGGAACTGGAACAATGGAAGGAGAGGAGGAAGAGAGACAGAGTAACGGCTCTGGTGTGGAAAAATGGCGTACCTTAGATGGTGGCATGAATCTCTATTTATAGAGTGTGGAACGTATCTTTGGAAGATATTGTGGTGTGGGTCCCACGATTGGACTGGGAAGTCACTATCAGCCCACATTGCATTAATTGTGGTCCAATCCAGCCCACTATGCATTAAATGCCCGTCGGGTCAGCCCACATCGCATTTAATGCACATCTTGTTGGGCCAGATCCTGTTGGGCGCCTTTGGCGGTAGGAGTACCAGCGGATCTGCCCTCGGGCCCTGCCCTGATGTGGCTTCAGCCGCTGGATGGGACTCTGTCAGGGATCTGGCGAAGATCGTGGGCGGCTGGATGTCGCGTCTGTCCCACCAGCGCGTGTCCCTATCCCTCCACGTGCCTGACGACGTGGGGGATGAAGGGTACACGTGAATGTTCTCTCTTGCTTCGGCTTCTGTCTCGGCTTCCTTAGCCGAGATGGAGCTTTCTGCCGAGGTGGTACCCGTGGTGGTGCTCCTTGCCGAGATGACGTCCGAGGTGGGCCAGTTCGGCGTTAAGGGCCCGGAGCTGTCCGACTTCGGCCGGACCTCCTGTTCTGGTAGCCGGGACGAGTCTGGTGTCACGTGGATGACGCGAGGATGGCACGTGAGAATGCTTAACCTGATCTGATGGCTGTGATTAACTTAATCCTGTGGTTCGGGAAATCTCCCCACACAATTGCCCCCTAGGTTTTGACCTCTGAAGTGTGCTAGCCTTTAGGGGTTGAAAGCTAGAAGAATCCATCTGGGGATACTGTGATCATTACCTGGTGTCGCTTCAACTCTTTAAAGCAATAAATGCCCTGCCCTGTCCGCCTTTGGAACCGAGCTGACGGCTACACGCGTAGTTTCCGCGCCGACTGCGTTGCCCCATTGATTGACGGGTTGTCTCATTGATTGACGGGCACGGGCTTTGAAGTGTCTCTTCGAATTCGGAGGCGGTACCCAAATGAGGGTTTCCTCTTCTATAAATAGGGCCGTCCCCTTCTTCTTCTTGCTTCTGACTCTTTTCGCCTTCGCCTCTGCTTTTACTTTCAATTTCTGCTCTGATTTCTGAGATCCGTTCGAGGCTCCCGATCTCCGTTCTGGTTCCTGAGATCTGTTTGAGGACGACGACCGTAGAACGCGCCTGGATCTGCTCCTGATCTGCCTCTTCGTCCTCGTAAGTCGCTCTGTTCTTTCGTCTGGTTTTTCTTGGGGTTTTTCGATTTCTAGGGCTTTTCTTCGTCGTCACCCCTTCTAGACATGGGCACCCCTAGATTCAGGGTAGATTCTGATGAGGGCTTGGCCGAGTTTAGGGCTGCCTTTAAAATTCCGGAGGGGGTCCTCCTGAAACCGGCAGACCTTGCCGACGCTGCCCTGTATCGCTGCTACGGCGGCTGGATGCCATTCCCTCTGATCTCTGTGATCGAGGGTGGGGTCAGGTTTCCACTGCACCCCTTGCTTAGGGCTTGCCTTAGCCTTTGGTCCCTCGCCCCGGGCCAGCTGATGCCCAATGGCTACAAGGTCATTATGGGCACAGCGAAGCTGAACGAGATCTTGGGGACCAACCTAGGCCCTCACGACATCGAGGATACTTATGATATCTGCAAGGCTGGGGAGGGAAGATACTATCTCCGTGTGAAGCCGCAGCGAAGGGGCTTCGTCCTAGCCTTGGAGGATTCAAGTAAGAACGCCGAGGAGGATTTCTTCTGTGTCTCGGGGGACTGGGAGTTCGGCCCAGGTGAAGATAGGAGGCTGTCGGTCCCACGTCGCCCTGGGGAAGTCCCAAGTAATCATCGCTGCTTTTCTCCTTTACTGTTTTGCTTATCTCACTGGTGCCGAACTGACATTCTTCTTTGCCTGTCGAGCAGAGGCGGGTGCAAGGCGACGCCGAGCTGCTAGCGAAGGTTGGAGGAGGAATACCGAAGACATCAACAAGGTCGAACGGTACAAGGGGCACGAAACCAGGTCGGCTTGGAAACTGCTTGGGTATACGCCGAGGTATCGCGGCCACTACCACAGGACCGGAGTTCCTGGGGCGGACGAGACACACCCTGACCGT
Source organism: Litsea cubeba (assembly GCA_012931725.1). NCBI lineage: Eukaryota > Viridiplantae > Streptophyta > Magnoliopsida > Laurales > Lauraceae > Litsea > Litsea cubeba. The sequence continues at coordinate 13,496,591 of CM022952.1, forward strand.
CCGACCGTATCAGTTGTGGTGTTTAGCGGGATCCCCTTGACCGATCCTGTTGCTGACCGGACTGCGTCTGGAGCCGAAGCGTCCACTTCCGATCCGGGGCTGCCGGACTTGTCGCAGATAGTGGAAGCTTATACCTCTGACCGAGAGGAGGACATGGGAGGAAGCTCGAGGGAGGCCGCTGTCAGGGACCTGGCTGCCAAGTTTAGGCAGAGGTCAGCGTCTTCTGGGACTCCGTCGCCTACTGGTACTCATGCTGCTTCGGGTCCGGTGGGCGTGGGCGCTCCCTCTGTTCCTGCTCCTGTCCCGAGTGGGAGAGCCCGGCAACGCTCGCCGGACCGCTCGAAGGAGGGGTCCCCGCCCAGGAAGAAGTCCAAAGCGGGGGAGAAGAGCTCAAGGGCCGATCTGCAGTCGGGCAAAGCTCCTGGGGCCAAAGCTCCTGCCGAGAAGGGAGGCGAGAAGAGCGCGCCGAAGGAAAAGAGTGCGCCGGCCGAAAAGGGTGCGCTGGTCAGCAAGTCGGCTGTCGGTCCAGCGCGCGAGCCTCTCATCTTGGCGGGACAAGGGTCCGGATCGGCTTCCGGGCCCCGAACTGCCCCAGCACCGTGGAAGCCGAAAATGGAAACCTCTACCGGTGAACCCTTGAGCGTTGAAGACCGGTTGCTGGGAAATGCCGAGGTGATTGGGGCTCTCGCCAAGGCCTGTGCTCTGCCAAGAGATATGGAGACGCACGACAGGTACGAGGATGAGAGCCTGATGGTCTCGGCGATCCAGGACAATATTCGGGTAAGTGTTTGCAACGCCTCTCTTCATTCTTCAAGTACCTTGGTCGAATCCTGACTCTCTGTTTCTTTTTGCAGAACGTGCAGAGGCTCCTAACCGTGGTGGGAAGGAGGGATAGGAGCGCTGCAAGAATGACCCGCCTGGAGTCCGAGCGGGAGAAGTTGAAGAAGGAGCTAGACGAGCAGCGGAAGGGATTGGAGGAGCTCAAGGTAGCCAGTGCTGGAGAATCTGCTCGGCTGGCGTCGGCTCTGGCTGAGGTCGCCGAACTCTCGTCTCGGGCCGACCACATGAAAGGCGAGCTCTGGGCGAGGAACAAGAAGGCCGCCGAATTGGAGTCCGAGCTGGCCAGGTTGAAGGCTGAGTCCACTGCTGAGGGGACGAGGCTGCGCGCTGAAACGGCGAGGTTGAAGGCTGCGAACGCCGAGCTTGAGAAGGAGGCCCAGTCCGCCTTCCAGGATGGGGTAGATCGAGCCACCGAGCTGTACGAGAAGCAGGTGGAGGAGATCACCGCCATCCTGTTCGAGGAGGGATGCCTGGCCGCACTGAGACGTGCGGGGGTCCCTGAAGACCACCCCGTCTATCAGGACCTGCCGAAGTATTCAGACCTGGATCCCGAGCCTAGCTCCGTACCTACAACTGACAGTGCCCCGGTCGAAGCCCCTGCGGTTGTCGACGCTCCAGCTGCCCCGGTCTTAAGCGATGCCCCAGTCGCCAGCGTGGCTTTGGCCGTGCCTCAGGGTGAGACTTCTGCTCCTGGTTCGGCTGAGGTGCCAACCGAAGCCCCGTCTGCCAGCGACGCTCCAAGCGAGGTCCCCATCTTGGCCGAAGCTTCTGGCCCCTTGGAGACGGTGATTGACCTGGTCGAGTCGCCGAGACCGGAGTAGCTCTATCTTGCCTTTGTCTTTCCTCTGTAATGTTTTTACGTTTCAGCCTTGTAAACATTCTCTCCAATCAATGAAAGTCGAGCTTCTTTACTTATGCATTTTCTCTTTGCGTTTGTCTCTCTTCCATTTCTGGATGTGCATTGAATGGTATCGAATGCCTTTACGGTGTGGCGTGGCCCTTGAGGTAGAAAGAGTCAAACTGTCAGTACTGACACCCCGTATTCTGGAGACCATAAATAGCAACAAACAAGGTGGCGCAGCTGACGAGGGAATCGGACGGATGTCTCCACGTGGCGCCATAGGGATCGCTGGTCAACAGCCGTGCATCCCCAGTAACGCGTGGGAGACTTCGCCCTCATAACTTTCTTCGGAGACCGAGTCCTCCTCCTTCCTATAAATAGGGGTGGCAAGCTCGCCATGGGTGAAGAAAAGAACATGGCGGTAGGAATCATGTCCGGGAGGTGTCCGAAGTTTCTTGATCCGGGGGGGAACCCTGCGCCGTTGGACGGCTATCCCCGAGGGGGGAAGGCTGTCGTGGTCTGCGCGCTCTCTGAAGGAAATCCCCGTGGACCACGCGCTCTCTGAACGCGGGTCCACGGCCATCCGTCCCTCGCCAGGCAGAGTGAGGATGGGCTGCAGGGGGACGGTGGCGCCTTCTCGTCCGACACGGCCCTGTGCGCCCGTCGTACGGCAGGCGGGATCGGGCCTCGCTGGTCCGGGAGGTTTCTTCAAGCTCTGCCGCTCCCACTGCCCGCCGAGGGTGTGGCAGAGCCCAGCGGGGTCCAGGGCCTCCGACTGGAGGGGCTGTGCGATGCTTTGGTCTGACCAGCCAGAGTGCATTGCTGCATAGCCCGGTGAAGTTCAGGATCGCTCAGAGCCTCCAGGCAACGATCCGGCCGTCGTGGAGTGAGCGAAGATCGGAGTCTTTCTGTCACTTTAGTTTCTGCTTCATTTTCTGTTTTCAGAGGACTGCGATCCTCCTTCCTGTACTCTTCTTTCTGTTCTGTAGTTCTTGTAACAAAGCAGTTCATAATAAATGAAAAGGAATTTTCTGATTATCCAAGCCGTGTACAGTACTTCTGAGTTCTTTTCTTATTACTTTGCGCTGTTCCGGAATGCTTGGATTTGTGTGTTTGAATGCTGGAACTGACCTCGGCCGAAAGGGCTGGTTTTAGCCGAGACGAGCTGCATTGTGCCGAGGTGGACCCATTCCGTTGGTCTCGGCTCGGCGGAGCGAGTTCGGCAGTGGCCTTCTGACGGGTGTATGAACCCGGACTTCAGAAAACTGTCCTTGGCCGGACTGCCTTGAGGGGTTTATGAACCCAGACTTTAGGAAAGGCTGAGTGTAGGAACTGCAGGCCTTTTCCAAGGCGTAGAGCCTGAGTGTCCTAGACACGGGATTTTAGGAAAGGCTGAGTGTAAGAACTCGAGGCCGTTTCCAAGGCGTGGAGCCTGTGTGTCCTAGACACGGGATTTTAGGAAAGGCTGAGTGTAAGAACTCGAGGCCGTTTCCAAGGCGTGGAGCCTGTGTGTCCTAGACACGGGATTTTAGGAAAGGCTGAGTGTAGGAACTCGAGGCCGTTTCCAAGGCGTGGAGCCTGTGTGTCCAAGACACGGGATTTTAGGAAAGGCTGAGTGTAGGAACTCGAGGCCGTTTCCAAGGCGTGGAGCCTGTGTGTCCAAGACACGGGATTTTAGGAAAGGCTGAGTGTAGGAACTCGAGGCCGTTTCCAAGGCGTGGAGCCTGTGTGTCCTAGACACGGGATTTTAGGAAAGGCTGAGTGTAGGAACTCGAGGCCGTATCCAAGGCGTGGAGCCTGTGTGTCCAAGACACGGGATTTTAGGAAAGGCTGAGTGTAGGAACTCGAGGCCGTTTCCAAGGCGTGGAGCCTGTGTTGCCGGAGTCGACCAGAGAGACAGATTGACGACAAGGCAAAAGCTGCTTTTTATTGATTCTGAAGTTCATTACATCTTTAGAAATAGAATTTCTTCAAGTGGGATGCATTCCACGGTCTCGGCAATGGCTTGCCATCCAAGTCTTCGAGCTTGTAGGCTGACTTTCCTGCCAGTGAAACTACTCTGAACGGGCCGTGCCAGTTCGGGGCAAGCTTCCCCTCATTTGGTTCTCTGTCAGCTGGCAGGGTCTTCTTTAAAACGAGCTCTCCCGTGGTGAACCTTCTTTCCTTGACATTTTGATTGTATGCCCTGGCTAACCGCTGCTGATAGTCGGTTAGTCTCAGGGCTGCAGCTTCTCGTCGTTCGTCCGCTAGCTCCAGCTCCATTGCCAGGTTCGTCTCATTTCGGCCTTGGTCGACCAGCTCTGTCCTCAGGGTAGGAAGGCCGATTTCCAGGGGAATGACCGCCTCCATACCGTAGGCCAGAGAGAATGGTGTCGCCGAAGTGGACCTCCTTGGAGTTGTTCGATAGGCCCACAGCACGCTCGGAAGCTCTTCTGTCCATCTGCCCTTTGCCTTGTCCAGTCGCTTCTTCAGGCCGTCCAGGATCACTTTGTTGGAGATTTCTGCCTGGCCATTACTCTGTGGATATGCCGGGGTGGAGTAATGGTTTCTGATGCCATGCTCTTGGCAGAAATCTCTGAAGGATTTGGAATCGAACTGAGTCCCGTTATCTGAAATCAGGGTCCGGGGGATGCCGAACCTCGTGAGGATGTTTTTCCAGACGAAGTTCCTGGAGTCCCTGTCCGTGATGGAAGACAACGGTTCAGCCTCTATCCACTTGGTGAAGTAGTCCGTAGCCACTATCAGCCATCTTTTGTTCCCTGGAGCTCGGTGAAGGGGCCCCACAATGTCCAGGCCCCATTGAGCGAAGGGCCATGGACTGGAGAGGGGGCTCAGATCCTGCGCTGGCTGATGGAGGGAGTGGGAGAACTTCTGGCATTTCTCGCATTTTCTGGCGTAGACCTGGGCGTCCTTCTGCATGTAGGGCCACCAGTAACCCTGGCTGATTGCCCTGTAGGCCAATGAGCGGCCTCCTATATGGCTGCCGCAGATTCCTTCATGGATCTCGTACAGGAAGTCGTCCACCTTGGACGGGTGGACGCATTGGAGGTACGGGCCTGTGAAGGACTTCCTGTAGAGTTTGCCTTCTGGAGAGAGCCAAAAGCGGGCTGCCTTGAGCCTGATCTTGTGGGCTTCAGTCTTGTCCTCGGGGAGCTGGTCATCCTTCAGGTAGGCAACGATTGGATCCATCCAGCTGGGGCCGAGGTCAGCACAGAGGACAAGCCGAGATGACTGGAGTTCTAGACTTGACCTTGATACTGACCCGACCTCGATGGTCCTCTTCTTTCCTGCTTCAACAGCGGAGGCCAGGTTTGCAAGCGCATCTGCGTGCGTGTTGGTATCTCGGGAGATTTGCCTGACCTCGGCTTTCTGGAATTGGGAGAGTAGCTTTTTTGCCAGGGCTAAGTAGGCCGCCATCCTGTCGTCCCTGGCCTGGTAGTCTCCAGCGAGCTGGCTAGTTACCAGTTGAGAATCGCTGAAGATTTCCAGGTGCTGGGCTCCGAGGACTCGGGCGCTGTTCAACCCTGCGATCAGTGCTTCGTACTCTGCCTCATTGTTCGTCGCTTTGAAGTCGAGGGTGAAAGCCTGCTCTATGACCAGTCCCTCTGGCGATTGGAGAACTATGCCGGCGCCAGCTCTCTTGGAGGTGGACGACCCGTCGACGAAGATCCTCCATGCCGAGGTGGGAGACTGCTGGACTTCTGTTTCTGCTGGCTCTTGCCCTGTGCCCCCCAGTGCCGTGCCGAGCTGGGTCTGAGCCTGGTTGGGGCAGGCGAATTCGACTATGAAGTCTGCCAGAATCTGGGCTTTGATTGCAGTTCGGGGACGGTACTGTATGTCATACTGCCCCAATTCAACTGCCCACTTTGATATGCGCCCTGAAAAGTCAGCTTTTTTGAACAAGGAACGGAGTGGGTGCTCCGTGATCACCACAATAGTGTGGGATTGAAAATAATGGGAGAGCTTGCGGGAGGCGGTGACAAGAGCCAACGCAAGCTTCTCCAACAGAAGGTACCTGGTCTCGGCATCGAGCAGGGTCTTGCTCGTGTAATAGATCGGCTTTTGAACTCCCTCGTCCTCCCTGATGAGGACGGAGCTCACTGCGTGATCCGAGACCGCTAGGTATAAATACAGAATCTCCCCCCGAGTCGGGGTGGAGAGTAATGGGGGTGACATCAAATAAGTTTTGAGTGCGGCCAATGCCTGGTCGCACTCGGGGGTCCATTGGAACTTCAAATTTTTCCTCAAAAGCTGGAAAAAAGGCCTGCACTTATCTGATGAGCGGCTGATGAAGCGATTGAGTGCGGCGGCCATTCCCGTAAGCTTTTGAACTTCCTTTGTGGTGGAGGGACTCTGGATGTCCTGGATGGCGGTGATCTGGTCTGGATTGGCCTCTATCCCCCTCCGCGTCACCAAGCTGCCGAGAAACTTGCCAGAGGCTACGCCGAAGGCGCACTTGGAAGCGTTGAGCTTGAGCTTGTAGGCGCGAAGGATGTCAAAGACTTGGCCGAGATCTACCAGGTGGTCGCTGGAGCGCACAGATTTGACGACCATGTCGTCGATATACACCTCCACCGTTTGGCCGAGCTGGGCCTGGAACATCTTCGTGACGAGGCGCTGATAGGTTGCCCCCGCGTTCTTCAGCCCGAAGGGCATTACTTTGTAGCAGTAAGTGCCGCTGGGGGTGATGAATGATGTTTTCTCCTCGTCGGACCCATAGAGAGGGATCTGATGATAGCCTCGGTAGGCGTCGAGGAAGCTCATTCGGTCATGGCCAGCGGTGGCGTCAATCAGTTGGTCGATCTTCGGGAGGGGGAAACTGTCCTTAGGGCAAGCCCTGTTCAGGTCGGTGAAGTCTACGCACACCCTCCACTTTCCAGTTTTCTTCTTGACGACCACCGTGTTGGCCAGCCATACCGGGTACTGGACTTCCCGGATGGCCCCTGCTTTTAGCAGGTTGTCGACCTCTTCCACGACCGCATCTGTCTGCTGCAGCCCGGTTCTGCGGGCCCTCTGCACTACTGGCTTGTGGTCGGGGTCGACGTTGAGCTTGTGGCACATGACCTCAGGGTCGACCCCGGGCATCTCACTTGGGTTCCAAGCGAAGACGTCCACATTCTGCATCAAGAACCGAGAAAGTTCGGCCCTTTCTTCGCCCGACAGCTGGGTGCCGATCAGGAAGAAACGGTCTGGGTCTGCCGGGTCTAGCCTGACCTCGGCTAGGTCCTCGATGCTCTTCTTCTCAGGGTCCCTGCCGATCTCATCGAGGCCCTTTTCGAATTCGGCCAGGTTAACGCGCTCTGGCTCCTTTACTGCTGGAACTGCGGCCAACACGCACTGCCTGGCCTGCTGCTGGTCTCCCTTCACTGTGACTACCTCCATCTTGCCTTCCTCGTTCTCATGGACGAACTTCAGCTTTTGGTGGAAGGAAGAAGGAACTGCCTCTAGCTTGTGGAGCCACGTCCTGCCCAGAATGACATTGTAGGGGGAAGGGGCATCCACAACCAGAAAGTCGGCTGTCACGGAGGCTCCGCCAACTTGGGTTTCCAAGGTGATTCTACCCTTGGGGTAGACTGGTGTCGCGGACAACCCTAGCAGAGGTGCACGAACCTCCGTGAGGTCTGCTTCGGAGAGTTTCATCCGTTTGAAGCAGTCGTAGTAGAGGACCTCGGAGGAGCTGCCGGAGTCGACGAGGATCCTCTTCACGGTGAAGTCTCTCAACTTCATGGTGAGGAGCAGGGGGTCGTTGTGAGGGACCTGGACTCCCTCTAGATCTCGATCCGAGAACGAGATAGCTGGTTTGTCGCGGCGGGCTTTCTTGGATGCCGGGGCGAGGTCGGCTTTCATCACTTCTTTCTCGTGCGAAGCCCGCCTGGCTTCGGCACGGGTCTGAGAGCTTCCCCGGGACGAGGAAGCGGGAGCTGAGGACGCCAGATGGATCACGTTGATGATCTTCTCTGAGTCCTCGCTGTCTGGAGCCTGGGCTGCGTTCTGGTGAACCCGGCCCTCGCTGCCACCGGCATCGCCGGCCTTGACGAACTCTTGGATGTGGCCCTGTTCGGCCAGCTTCTCTAGATACCCCTGCAAGGTCCTGCATTCTCCAGTCCTGTGCCCGTTGCCCTTATGGAAGGCGCAGTAGAGCTTGCTCCGGGAGCCTTCGGTGGGTTCACTCCTCAGGGGCGGAGGGTACTTGAAGAACGGCTCGGACTTGATCTTGGCCAGGATGCGGTAGATCGGCTCCTTGAAGACGACATTGACGCTCTGACCGGCGCTGGAGGGAGGTCTGGGCTTCCAATTGCCCCCAGACCTGGACGACGAAGGCTTCGCAGAGCTGGAGGCCCAGTCCCGCTTGGACTCCTGCTTCTGGGAGGGCCTCCCGCCTCTTTGCCGAGGCTGGCTATTCTTCTGTTCGGGCTCCGGATGCCCGTCCTGATCCTTAGCTCGGATCTCATCTTCTTCCCGGGCGATGAAGCGCTTCACCCGGGACATTAACTCTGACATGGACTCTGGGGTGTCCCCGGCCAAGTCCTTCCGCAGGTCGCTGCCGGGGATCAGGGCATGCTGGAAGGCGTAGATGGATATCCCCTCCCTTGCGCCCTCGATCTGGCTGTAGATCGCCCAGAATCGGTGGGTGAACTTGGCGAGAGTTTCGCCCTGCTTCATTCTCAGGGCGATGAGGTCCCCTTCCTTCTTGGGGACGACGGTGTATGCTTGGAACTTCTTCAGGAAGGAGAGCTGGAGCTCCTTCCAACTGGGAATCGACTGCTCTGGGAGAGAGCAAAACCACTTCAGGGGGAGGTCGCCCAAACTGGAGGAGAAGATCTTGCAGTTTAGGTGACCCTCATTTCCCCAGATAGACATCTTCTGGGAGAAGTGTCGGAGGTGTGCAGATGGATCTGACAGTCCGTCGTAGGGGACGAACCGCGGGACGGAGAACTTCCTGGGCAAGGGGGTGCGCTCGATTTCCTTCGTGAAGGGAGAGCCCCCGAGATCAGTGTGACCGCAGAGCTGCTTCTGGTCCCGCATGTCCAGGTTGTGCTGGAGAGCCCGCCTGACACGTTTGTCGAACCACTCCTGCTCGTCGTCCTCCTCTGGAGTCTGAACTCTGGACTTTCGCTTGGGGTGGCTCGGACTGCGATGGCTATGAGTTCGGCCATCGCGACTATGGTGACTCCGGCTGTTGCTCGAGCCTTCGTCACGAATCTGGCCCCGTTTCTGGTCCAGATGATGTCTGAGGTCCTCACGAGGAGGCTGGGCTGCCTTGCTGGGAGCGCCCTTCTTTTTCCCTTGGGGCTCAGAGACCTCCCTCAAGGAGGCAGTTTGCACCGCCCTCAGCTGCTGCTGGAGCTCGCGAATCATCTGCTTTTGCTTCTGGAGTTGCTTCTGGAGGAGGGCAGCCTCGGGAACCTCTCCGGGGGGTTGAGCGTGGCGCGTTTCCCCCACGGCCACGGCTTTGTCCTTCCGGGGACGCTGATGCTGACGCTCATCGCGTCCGGGTGGCGGGACCTCGTCCGCTGAGGGTGAGGCCTCGATTCCCCCTTGAAAAGGGATCTCGACAAAGAGTTGGGAGCCCAGGCGGCCCTCGCCTGCAGTCGTGCCATCTACCGCGCGGGGCTGCCCCTGAGGAGGGACTTCCGTTGGCGGTGGTGGCAGCTCAAGCGCTGCTCTTGAAGATTCTACGCCCTTCTTAGCTTTCGGAGGCATGGCTTCTGAAAGGATGAGGTTAGGAAGATTGGGAAGGTTTTGAGAGGTTTGGATGGCTGGGTTATTTCTTCCCCACAGACGGCGCCAATTGTAGGTGCAGAAAATTATGACCCACAATAAGAGGGTGCCTTATAGGACTTATCCGAGAAGATGATGGTGTCTGGAATGTCTGGAATGTCTGGAATGTCTGGATGCCGCCCGGAAGCCTGGAAGGGAAGAACAAACAGTCAGAGGACCCTGGCCTGGGTGGCGCAAGGCTCTCCGATGCCAAAGTCAGTATGGGAACTGGAACAATGGAAGGAGAGGAGGAAGAGAGACAGAGTAACGGCTCTGGTGTGGAAAAATGGCGTACCTTAGATGGTGGCATGAATCTCTATTTATAGAGTGTGGAACGTATCTTTGGAAGATATTGTGGTGTGGGTCCCACGATTGGACTGGGAAGTCACTATCAGCCCACATTGCATTAATTGTGGTCCAATCCAGCCCACTATGCATTAAATGCCCGTCGGGTCAGCCCACATCGCATTTAATGCACATCTTGTTGGGCCAGATCCTGTTGGGCGCCTTTGGCGGTAGGAGTACCAGCGGATCTGCCCTCGGGCCCTGCCCTGATGTGGCTTCAGCCGCTGGATGGGACTCTGTCAGGGATCTGGCGAAGATCGTGGGCGGCTGGATGTCGCGTCTGTCCCACCAGCGCGTGTCCCTATCCCTCCACGTGCCTGACGACGTGGGGGATGAAGGGTACACGTGAATGTTCTCTCTTGCTTCGGCTTCTGTCTCGGCTTCCTTAGCCGAGATGGAGCTTTCTGCCGAGGTGGTACCCGTGGTGGTGCTCCTTGCCGAGATGACGTCCGAGGTGGGCCAGTTCGGCGTTAAGGGCCCGGAGCTGTCCGACTTCGGCCGGACCTCCTGTTCTGGTAGCCGGGACGAGTCTGGTGTCACGTGGATGACGCGAGGATGGCACGTGAGAATGCTTAACCTGATCTGATGGCTGTGATTAACTTAATCCTGTGGTTCGGGAAATCTCCCCACACAGCTACTTTGACTAGTCATTCCTTCATTGCAAATGACCAGCTGCAGCACGGCAATAATAGAGTCTCATTCTCATCAAAAGAGTATCAGAGATTGACCACTGGCGCTCGCGTAACACTAAACGAAGCATGCTAGCGGAGCATTATAGCAACAGCATGGAGCACTACTACTGGGTCCTAGTGATGAGCCTTGATTGTAGGTTAGGGAAGTTTACCATTCCTCCCATAAAAAAGCGAAAACAAAAAGTCTATTTGGACAAACTCGTGGGGATCGGATTTTAGACCGATTCCAAGGTTCTGATCCAAATAGACCGGATTTTGGACCGGTCTCTAGGTTCTTATCCAAATATTTGGATCAGAACCTTGGGATCGGTCCAAAATCCGGTCCCAAGAGTTTGTCCAAGTAGCAGGGCTCAAGCGAAAAAATGGATATCGTAGGCATTTTTTATGGGTCTGGTGACTCCATAACTGTGATTATAGATTAGCTATCAATCTAGCAAATGGGTACACAACCAATCAACAGAGTTTCCTTTCATCTGGTGAGGGGGTTAGATCAATGATTCTATTCTGATCATATGATCGAGTAGTACGTGTTCAATATCTGATCCTATCAAATGAGGGCCATTTGGTAAGAGGAATTTTTAAGGTTAGAATTGTTTGATGGATAGTTCAAAGGGTTTATACATCTACTGACACACAAAAAAATAAAAAATAAACTCGTGTTTACATTATAGGAAGAATAATCCAGCCTTATATATCCTTTGTGCAAAGGTCAGTTGTGTTAGTACCTTTCGATATACAATATTCTGTCGTTTACTGACAGATCGATTTTTTGATATTTTTTATTGTTAACATGGTATCAAAGTTGAAGGCTATCTTTTAGGGATGTGTTTTGATCTACATTGATCATTTGGGTGTTTTTTTTCATGTGGGAAGTCTCACACGTTGAGACATTGACCTTCTTAATATTTGAAGTGAGTAGTCTCACGCGTTGAGATATAGACTTTTTTAATATTTAAATTATTAAGATGATAACTGGGTTCTAATTTCTATCTCCCCTCTCATTCATTCTCCGTTAAAAGGAAACTGTTTGATGATTATTTTTTAATATTCACATTTGTTTCTTTCAATATCATTTTTAGAACTATTGTTTTGGAATGACACTTTTTTTTTTTTCCCTTAACGCAATTTTGGCAGTTTGATTTATGCCCTTTCGAGCGCACGCACAAACACATTTCTTAATTGAACAAAAGGGGTAATGGTTCCAAGTGTCAAATCAAAGTCAAAAGAAATCAAATGGTTCATGCAATACGAAAATTATAAGATAATCTGTTGTAATTGATTACTATTACTTATAAAGTCTTCCATTGACAGGTAGTGTGATGGAGAGATTATTTAACTTGCATGCACTTGTGGCTGCTGACTATTCTCTAGAGCAAAAGCCAACAACTTTGTCAGAATTTCCAACTTCTTAAAGTCTTTGACTTATAGTTCCATCGTGTTAGGTCAAAAAAGGCGCAGAAGACAAAAGTCGTTGTCAAGCCCGTCTGGAGGCAGAGAGGATATAGAGGGTGGGCAGGGAGAAGCCAGTTGATTTCAGACCTTAGAGTTTAAAAAAGAATTCTATTACAAGTGAAATATTTTTAAAAGTCTTTCGTAGGAATTTGAAATTATATATTGGGTATTTCTGACAATCTAAAAGTATATAAATCATTTCTCAATTTTTGAATTAGTGATTTTATTGAGAGAAATATTCTCTAAAGATTTATTGAAGAGTTGTGCCGCCCAGTACTCTAGAGAGTTAGGTTTTTCTACATCCATTGTAGAAGATCATCTTCTGGCGTAGAAGATTTGAGGAGTTAAGCACTGAATTGAATCTATTGCAATCAACGGTGTGAATTCGTTGAAGCGTGAAGCGACACAAGATAACTTCAGTCTTTATACAAGATAACTTCAGTCTTTAGATAGGGGATATCTAGGGAGGAAATCTGGGTCTCTTGTAATTGCGAGATTCATAGTATTTGATTTGATCCAGTTCGGATCGGTGGTTTTTTACCCGGTCAGGATTTTCCACATTAAATTTGGTGTCTTTGTGGTGTGTGTTTGTGATTTTAATTCTACTGCGTAGATTATTATTTTGTGCACACTAGTGGGTTGATTTATTGAGTGGACCAATATAGAGATCTCGTACCCTACACCTTCACATTGGCTTTGAGGACTTTGTGAGGATGGAAATTTGGAGGTTGAGAATTAAGATGTGTATCATTAACCTCTTCCGCATCAATAGAAAAGTCCATATAATCTGAAGATGTGTATCATGGACTTTCTGATGATGGAACATGAATTTTGACATGAATCATTCGCTTCTCTCGTAAACAAGCAGCCAATTTGCCTCAAATTCAAGCTGATTACGATTTCCTCCACTAGTCAATTCTACCAAAACCTTGAGGCATAAGTAGAGGCAATAAAAATACTTTTTAATACTCCCCATTAGGTAGAATCTTGTCATTGCACTTTCTGCGAATTGCTCCTCCCAGGATTCGAACCTACAATCAATTGGCTTTAATACCATATTAAATTCCCTTCACTAGCTAATCCTGCCAAAACTTTGAAGAACTAGTAGAGGCAAGATAATACTTTTCAATAGATGGAATATGGCTTATGTTTCTATAATAGGCATAAGAAATTCTTAAAACAAAGATAGATCACCTTTGTCTTACATAGAAAGTGTGTTCTTAAAAGCGAAGCTCAAAACCTCACAAGTTAATGAACCACCGTATCACTCGAAGACGGTTCTCAACCCCATTATGTTGTTATCTAGGGCCTAAGAACCACGAACGCATGAGAACAAGTACACACAAACACAGGATTTACGTGGTTTGGCTTTTGGCCTACGTCTACGAGAGAAGACGGGAAAGAGTTTTCCACTATGCAATCAGAAAAGGATATATAATAAAGGCTATAACCTTTATTTATAATATCAGCCCCAAAACCATGACACACCCATAACTGACCCACTCTTAATTCCAGTAGACCAATGGCCGTATTTCAAAAAGTTGCACAGTTTAAAAGTAAATCTAACATATTTTAGTAGAAATATTTGTTACTTTTTTTTCCATCTACTTCAGCAACATTCATTAATACAAATAAATTTAAGACACGGACCACAGAAATGATCAATACTCTTGAGTAAATGGTTAAAAGGAATACCATTATCATCAAGAGATCTGAGTATGACAATGTTTCGTAGAAATTTCATCACTAGCCAAACCAGATAGAGCCTGGAAAACGACATGGAGCACAAGACTTTGACCCAAGACTAAGACTGAGAAAATGGCATTGTGTGGGGAGATTTCCAAAGATCCAGGATTACGCTAATCACGGCCATCAGATGGGACTAAGCATTCTCACGTGTCATCTGCGTGCCATCCACGTGACACTAAACTCACCTCGGCTACCGGGACAGAGACCTCAGCCGAAGTCAGATAGGTCCGGGCCGCTAGCGCCGAGCTCGGCTACCCAGGTGCCCACCTCGGCTGAAAGCTCCACCTCGGCCGAAGGTGCCGGGACGAAAGCCGAAGCAAGAAGAGAATCTCCACTCGCGCCCTTCGCCCCCCACGTCATCGGACACGTGGAGGAATAGGGGCGCGAGCCAGTGAGACAGATGCGACATCCAGCCGTCCACAATCTTCGCCAGATCACTGACAGGGCAGCATCCAGCAGCTGAAGCCAAGTCAGGGCAAGGCCCGAGGGTGGATCCGATGGTACCTCTACCGCCAAAGGCACCCAACACAATCTGGCCCAACATGACGCGCATTTTATGCGATATGGGCTGATCCGACTGGCATTAAATGCAAAGTGGGCTGGATTGGACCGCATTTATTACTTTGTGGGCTGATGATGACTTCCCTATCAAGTCATGGGACCCACACCAAAATATCATCCAAAGATATCGTCCAGGCGTCTATAAATAGAGCCTCATTTCACATGCAAAGGTACGCACAATCCAAACCAGAGAGTCGTTACTCTGCCTCTCTTCTTCCTCTCCTTCCTTTGTTCCAGTTCACTTACTGACTTAGGCATCGGAGAGCCTTGCGCCGCTCAGGCCAGGGTCCTCTGACCGTTTGCTCTTCCCTTTCAGGCTTTCAGGCAGTGGGTGATCTTCTTCATTTGGATAAGTCCTGTAAGGCACCTCGATTATTGTGGGTCATATTTTTTCTGTACCTACAATTGGCGCCGTTTGTGGGGAAGTACTGTCCCAACCTTCCAAAGATTCTCAATCTTCCCAAAAACCATGCCTCCGAAAGCTAAGAAAGGCGGAGAGTCCCAGAGAGCAATATTAGAGCGTCCGGGCCCGTCGATGGACATCCCTCCTCAGGGGCGGCCCGGAGCGGACCGTGGCGCGTCAGCGGGCGAGGAGCGCGAAGCCCCGCGACCCTTCGTCGAGTTTCCCTTCCGAGAGGGAGTCGAGACCTCGTGCTCTGACGACGAAGTCGCGCCTCCCCCGCGGGAGGAGCGTCGACGTGAGCGCCCTCTCAAAGGCAAAGCTCCAGCAGTGGAGGAGCCACGCCGTGTGCAACCCCCTGATGCTGGAGGAGACATCGCAGCTCAAAACGCTCTCCTCCAGGACCAGGAGCGACTGATCCGCCAGCTCCAGCAGCAGCTGAGAGCGGTGCTATGCCTCTCAAAGGCAGCCCTCAGAGCCCCAAGACGAGAAGAGAGCTGTCCAAAGCAAGGTAGTCCAGCCGACCGAGAGGATCTAATAGCCTTTCTGGATCAGAAGCGCAGCCATGCCTACGATGAGGGCTCGAGCAACACCCGTAGCCATCGTGGCCGCGACGGGCGAGCTCATAGCCATCATGGTCGAGGCCAAGCAAAGCGGAAGCCAAGAGCGCTGACACCAGAGAAGGACGACGAGCAGGAGCGGCTCGACAAGCGCATCAAGCTAGCTCTCCAGCGCAACCTGGAGGTGCGGGACCAGCAAGAGATCTGTGGCCCCACCAATCTGGGGGCCTCTCTTTTCACACGAGAGAACTCCCTTGCCCAAGAAGTTCTCAGTCCCGCGGTTCGTCCCCTATGACGGACTGTCTGACCCGTCTGCTCACCTCTATCATTTCTCCCAAAAGATGTCTATCTGAGGGAACGAGGGTTATCTCAACTACAAGATCTTCTCCTCCAGTTTGAGCGACCTCCCTCTGAAGTGGTTCTGCGCTCTACCAGAAAAGTCGATTTCGAGTTGGAAAGAGCTCCAGCTCTCTTTTCTCAAGAAGTTCCAGGCCTACAGCATCGTCCCCAAGACCGATGCTGACATCCTCACTCTAAAGATGAAGCAGGGCGAGACCCTCATCCAGTTCGCCCGGCGGTTCTGGGCAATTTACAGCCAAATCGAGCATACCAGAGAAGAAGTGGCGATCTTCGCCTTCCAGAATGCCCTGTTACCAGGGCATGAGCTGCGGAAAGATTTGGCAGGAGATCCCACTCCCTCCATGCCGGCCTTGATGTCTCGGATAAAACGCTTTATCGCCCGGGAGGAGGACGAAATCCGGGCTCGGGAGGAGGAAGGCCGGGAGAACGCAGGCCCGGAACCCAAGGAAAGAAGCAGCCAGCCCCAGCAGCGGGGTAAGAAGCCGTACCAGAGGCAAGAGCAGAAGCAAGCCTGAGCCTCCAGTTCGGCAAGAGCTTCAGCGTCCAGGTCCGGGGGCAGCAGGAGGGCCAAACCTCCCCCCGACACCTACGAGACTATGAACATCGTCTTTAAGGAGCCAATCCACCAGGTTATGAACAAAGTCAAGACCCAGCCATTCTTCAGATGGCCTCGTCCCTTGTCAGGCGATTCCTCCACCCGTGACCAATACAAGTTCTGTGCCTACCATAAGGGTACCGGGCATAGGACCGAGGAGTGCAGAACTCTGAAGTTTCACTTGGAGAGGCTTGCCAAGGAAGGCCATCTCACGGAATTCGTGAAGGCAGGAGACATCGGCAGCGGCGGCGGTAGCCGAACTCATCAGAGCGTGGCCAGGGATCCAGACAATGAAGACTCTGAAAAGATCATCAATGTGATCCACCTGGCACCCTGAGCTCCCTCTCCCTCAGCTCGAGACAACCCTCAGGCTCGTGCTGAAGCCAGGCGGGCCTCCCACGGGAAGGAAGTGATGAGAGCCGAACTCGAGCCAGCACCCAAGAGAGCGCGCCGCGACCGACCAGCAATCTCGTTCTCAGACAAAGATCTGGAGGGAATCCAGCTCCCTCACAACGACCCTCTGCTCTTGACCATGAAGCTGAAGGACTTCACTGTGAAGAGGATCCTCGTCGACTCCGGCAGCTCTTCCGAGGTCCTCTACTATGAGTGCTTCAAGAAGATGAACCTCTCAGAAGCCGACCTCACGGAGGTCTGTGCGCCCTTGCTAGGGTTATCCGCCAAACCAGTCTATCCCAAGGGTAAAATCACCCTTGAAACCCGAGTGGGCGGAGCCTCCGTGTTGGCCGACTTCTTAGTCGTGGGCGCCCCTTCTCCTTACAACGTCATCCTGGGCAGAACGTGGCTCCACAAGTTGGAAGCAGTCCCCTCTTCCCTCCACCAGAAGCTAAAGTTCGTACTCGAAGGCAAGGAGGGCAAGATGGAAGTGGTCACAGTAGAAGGAGATCAGCAGCAAGCTAGGCAGTGCATGCTGGCCGTGGTCCCAGCAGAGAAGGAGCCAGAGCGCGTCAACCTGGCGGAGTTTGAAAAGGGTCTAGATGAGATCGGCCGAGACCCTGACAAGAAAAGTATAGAGGACCTAGCCGAAGTCAGGCTCGACGCAGCAGACCCTGATAGATTTTTCCTGATTGGCACGCAACTGCCAGACAAAGAGAGAGCCGAGCTCTCAAGGTTTCTAATGCAGAGCGTGGATGTCTTCGCCTGGACCCCGAGCGAAATGCCTGGGGTCGACCCCAAGGTCATGTGCCACAAGCTCAATGTGGATCCTAGCCATAAGCCAGTGGTGCAGAGAGCCCGAAGGACGGGGTTACAGCAGACAGACGCAGTAGTCGAAGAGGTCAACAAGTTGCTGGAGGCAGGCGCAATCCGGGAGGTCCAGTACCCGGTCTGGCTAGCCAATACGGTGGTGGTTAAGAAGAAGACTAGCAAATGGAGGGTGTGTGTGGACTTCACCGATCTCAACAGGGCCTGCCCTAAAGATAGTTTCCCCCTTCCGAAGATTGATCAGATGATCGATGCCACCGCCGGCCACGACCGAATGAGCTTCCTCGACGCTTACAGAGGCTACCATCAGATTGCGATGTATGAGCTAGACCGAGGAGAAAACCGCATTCATAACCCCCCGCGGTAGTTACTGCTACAAGGTAATGCCCTTCGGGCTGAAGAACGTGGGGGCAACATATCAGCGCCTCGTGACAAAGATGTTCCAAGCTCAGGTCGGCAAGACGATGGAAGTCTACATTGACGACATGGTCGTCAAGTCGAAGCACTCCAGCGACCATCTGGCGGATCTGGCCCAAGTCTTCAGCATCCTTTGCGCGTTCAAGCTCAAACTGAATCTTCCAAGTGCGCCTTCGGCGTAGCTTCTGGCAAGTTCCTCGGAAGCCTGGTAACGCGGAGAGGGATAGAGGCCAACCCGGACCAGATTACTGCAATCTTGGGCATCCAGAGCCCATCTACTACAAAATAGGTTCAGAAGCTCACAGGCATGGCTGTAGCACTCAATCGCTTCATCAGCCGATCATCAGATAAGTGCATGCCTTTCTTTCAGCTTCTGAGAAAAAATTTAAAATTCCAGTGGACCCCTGAGTGCAACCAAGCGTTGGCAGCACTCAAAACTTATTTGTCTTTACCACCTTTACTCTCTACCCCAACTCAGGGGGAGATTTTGTTTCTTTATCTTATGGTCTCGGATCATGCGGTGAGCTCCGTTCTCGTCAGAGAGGACGAAGGGGTTCAAAAGCCAATTTACTATACAAGCAAGATCCTGCTCGATGCCGAGACTAGATACCTTTTGTTGGAGAAGCTCACTCTGGCGCTCGTCAGCGCCTCCCGCAAGCTCTCCCATTATTTCCAATCCCATACCATTGTGGTGATCACGGAGCATCCGCTCCGTTCCATATTCAAAAAAGCTGACTTTTCAGGGCGAATCTCCAAGTGGGCAGTCGAACTGGAGCAGTATGATATTCAGTACCGTCCCCGAACTGCGATCAAAGACCAAATTCTGGCAGACTTCATTGTAGAGTTCGTCTCGCCAAGCTCGGCTCCGACCCAGCCTGTCACGGGACTGGGGGGCGTAGGGCATGAGCCTGAAGTCACCGAGGTCGAACAAGCTCCCGCCTCGGCATGGAAGGTCTTTGTTGACGGTTCGTCCACCTCCAAGCAAGCTGGCACCGGCATAGTCCTCCAATCGCCAGAGGGACTGGTCATAGAGCAAGCCTTCACCTTGGACTTCAAAGTAACAAACAATGAAGCAGAGCATGAAGCACTGATAGCAGGGTTGAGCAGCGTCCAAGTCCTCGGAGCCCAGCACCTGGTGATCTTCAGCGACTCGCAACTGGTAACTAGCCAACTCGCTGGAGACTACCAGGCCAGGGACGACAGGATGGCGGCCTACTTAGCCCTCGTGAAAAAACCGCTCTCTCATTTCCAGACAGCCGAGGTCAAGCAGATCTCCAGAGATACCAACACGCATGCTGATGCGCTTGCAAACCTGGCCTCCGCTGTTGAAGTAGGAAAGAAAATGGCTGTCGAAGTTGGATCAATATCAAGATCAAGCCTAGAGCTCCACTCACCTCGACAAGTCCTTTGTGTTGATCTCGGCCCGAGCTGGATGGACCCAATCATCTCCTACTTGAGGGACGACCAGCTCCCCGAGGACAAGACTGAAGCCCATTGAATCAGACTCAAGGCAGCTCGATTCTGGCTATCTCCCGAAGGCAGACTCTACAGGAAATCCTTCACGGGTCCCTACCTCCAATGCGTCCATCCGACCAAGGTGGACAACTTCCTGTATGAGATCCATGAAAAAATCTGTGGTAGTCACATCGGAGGCCGATCACTGGCCTACAGGACAATAAGCCAAGGTTACTGGTGGCCCTACATGCAGAAGGATGCGCAGGTATACGCCAGGAAATGCGAGAAGTATCAGAAGTTTTCCCACTCTCTTCATGAGCCAGCGCAAGACCTGAGTCCCCTCTCTAGTCCATGGCCCTTCGCCCAATGGGGGCTGGACATTGTGGGGCCTCTCCACCGAGCTCCAGGGAACAAGAGATGGCTGATAGTTACGACGGATTACTTCACAAAGTGGATCGAAGCTGAGCCGCTGTCCTCCATCACTGATAGGGACTCCAGGAACTTCGTGTGGAAGAACATCATAACGAGGTTCGGCATCCCCAGAACCCTGATTTCGGATAACGGGACCCAGTTCGACTCCAAATCCTTCAAGGACTTCTGCCAAGAGCATGGCATCAGAAACCATTACTCCACTCCAGCGTATCCACAGAGCGATGGCCAGGCTGAAGTTTCCAACAAGATAATCCTGGACGGCCTGACGAAGCGGTTAGACAAGGCCAAAGGGGGATGGGTAGAGGAGCTTCCCAGCATACTGTGGGCATACAGAACAACTCCAAGGCGATCCACCTCGGCGACACCTTTCTCTCTGGCCTATGGGATGGAGGCGGTCATTCCCTTAGAAATTGGCCTCCCCACCCTGAGGACAGAGTTGGTCGACCAGGGCCGAAACGAGACAAACTTGGCAATGGAGCTAGACCTAGCAGACGAACGTCGAGAAGCAGCAGCCCTACGACTGACTGACTATCAGCAGCGGCTAGCTAGAGGTTACAATGAAAAAGTCAGAGAAAGAAGTTTCTCCGTAGGAGAGCTAGTTCTGAAGAAGACCCTGCCAGCTGACAAAAATCCAAATGAAGGAAAACTAGCCCCGAACTGGCATTGCCCATTCAGGGTGGTCTCACTGGCAGGATGATCCTCTTACAAGCTCGAAGACTTAGAAGGCAAGCCGTTGCCGAGACCGTGGAATGCATCCCACTTGAAGAAATTCTATTTCTAAAGATGTAACATGAGTCTCAGAATCAATGAAAGCAGCATTTGCCATCAATCTGTGTCATCTCTTCTCATCTGAGTTCGGGAGCTCTGGGTCCTTGACCCTGGAAGAGACTTCGGATTCATACATCCAGTCACTTCCTAAAGTTTGGGTCCTTGACCCTGGAGAAGGCTTCGAGTTCGTACACTCAGTCGTCTCCTAAAGTTTGGGTCCTTGACCCTGGAAAAGGCTTCGAGTTCATACACTCAGTCGTTTCCTAAAGTTTGGGTCCTTAACCCTGGAGAAGGCTTCGAGTTCATACACTCAGTCGTCTCCTAAAGTTTGGGTCCTTGACCCTGGAAAAGGCTTCGAGTTCATACACTCAGTCGTTTCCTAAAGTTTGGGTCCTTGACCCTGGAGAAGGCTTCGAGTTCATACACTCAGTCATCTCCTAAAGTTTGGGTCCTTGACCCTGGAGAAGGCTTCGAGTTCATACACTCAGTCGTCTCCTAAAGTTTGGGTCCTTGACCCTGGAAAAGGCTTCGAGTTCATACACTCAGTCGTTTCCTAAAGTTTGGGTTCCTAACCCTGGAAGAGGCTTCGGATTCATGCAACCAGTCGCTTCCTAAATTTCGGGTTCATACACCCCCGAGATCGTTCCCGAACTCAGGCTCGCATAGCCGAGATCATCAAGACTCTGGGTTCATCTCGGTGCAAGACAGTTTGCCTCGGCCAATGGTGATCCGTTTCGGCCAATGACAGTTTTCAAAAGAAAAAGAGCAGTGCAAGCACTGAAGTGCAAAAAAGCAGCACAAAAATACTAGTATCACAATTGTATGATCAGAAAAGCAAAAAAAGGAGTATTGTACACAGATTGTATGATCACAAAATTTGCTCTTTTTATTCATTGTAATTACTTCACTACAAGGGTTACAGAAAAGGAAACAAAATATAGCAAGGAGGCTCGCAGTCCTCTGAAAACAGAAAAAGAAATGAAGGCTGGGAGGCTCTGATCTTCACCGACTCTTCAGTCCGGTCTTCAGCATCCTGGGCTCTTCAACGCCCTCTGGATTGCAAGCTTGAAGACTCCGATCCTCGCTGGTCCACAATTTGGAGACTTTGGGGGACTCTGAATCTTACTGAGCTCTACAATACGCTTTGGTTGGTCAGACCAAAATTTGCAAACAAGAGCCCCCTCAGCTCGAGGACCTCTCGATCCGGCTCGCTGCTCGGAGGTCTTGACATCCCACAAGAGGCATGGTTCCACGCAGAGTCCTTTGGGATGAAAACAAGACTGCCAAAAGCACGGGGCGCCACCAACCCACGACTGCAAAGATTCCAATGCAGCCGCGCCGGGGAGGGTTGGCCGTGGACCCGCGTTCAGAGAGCGCGTAGTCCACGAGGATCGTCTTCCGAGAGCGCGCAGACTACGACAGACTTTCCCCCTCGGAGAAAGCCGTCTTCTGGCGCAAGGGTTTTCCCCTTGATCAAATAGTCCTAATGATCTACCAAGCATGGCTGTCAGATTGTTTATATGAATTATGCTATCCTAGTTCTTTTTTCTCTCCCATGACGAGCCTACCACTCCTATTTATAGGAAGAAAGAGGGCCCGGTCTTCCAAGGAAATTATGAGGCGAGGTCTCCCACGCCTTACGTGAAGTGCACGTCTTCCTATATGCTGACCAGCGGTTCCGATGACACCACATGGAGCCATCCGCTCGTTTTCCTCGTTGGTCATATCACCACACTTACTGCTATTAATGGTCTCTAGAATACGGAGAATCGGCACAGATAGCTTTGAAGATCGTTCGGTACTCTCTCTGACTCAAGGCTCACACGTCACATCACATAAAGGTATTCAGCCAAACTCAAAAGAAAGGGAAAGAGAGAAAATGCACAAGTAAAGAAGCTCTGTTTTTCATTAAAGGCAAAGGATATTACAGGGCTGAAAGTTGCATACAAAAGATAGAAAAGAAAAGTTACAAAGAGCAAAAGCAAGAGCAAGGTGCAACTACTGCGGCTTCGGCGACTCCACCAGTATGATCACCGACTCTGACGAACCAGCGGTCTCGGCTACGACCGCGGCCTTGTCTGGAGCATCACCAGCAGCAGGGGCAGAAGAAGCTTCGCCTTGAGGCGCGACCGGGGCATCGCTGCAAGCGGAGCAGTTGGGGCAACATTCGAGGCAGGATCAGCTGCAGGGGCTTCGACTGGGGCACTCTCGCCCAAAGGAGTAGAGCTCGGCTCAGGGACTAGGTCCGAGTACTTCGGCAAGTTCCGATAGACCGGGTGGTCTTCGGGAACCCCCGCACGCCTCAGTGCGGCCAAGCATCATTCCTCGAACAGAATGGAGGTGATCTCCTCCACCTGCTTCTCATACTCCTCAGTAGCTTGGTCCACCCCCTTCTGGAAAGAGGACTGAGCCTCAGACAGCAGAGAAGCCTTCTCCTTCTTCAGCTCGGCGTTCCCTGTCTTCAGCTTCTCTATTTCGGCGCGCCCGGCCAGCACTTCGCCACGCAGCCTCGTCGCCTCAGCCGCCGATTCAGACCTCGATCTGGCCAGCTCCGACTCCAGCTCGGCAATCCTCTTGGTCTTCGTCCAGATATCACCCTTCAGTTGATGAGTCTTCGACGTGAGATCGGTAACGCTGACCAAGCTACTTCCAGCTGTGCGGCTGCCTCGGCGCTACCCTTCTTCAGCTCTTCCAGCTCCTTCTTCGGTCTGTCCCTCTCAGACTCCAGCTGGGTAACCTTCGCAACGTTCCTGTCACTCTTTTCCATCACAGCCAGGAGCCTTTGCACGTTCTACAAAAGGAAAAAGTAAGTCAGAAAAAAAGCAGCCGAGCTAAAGCACTTGAAGAAAAGCGTTGAAGATACTTACCAAAAGATTAGCCTGAATCGCTGAGACCATCAGGCTCTCATTGTCATACCTCGCGTGCACTTCCATGTCTCGCGGCAAGGCACAAGCTTTTGCGATGGCTCCAACGACGTTGGTGTTCCCCATCAACCGGTCCTCGACGTTTAGAGGCTTCCCAGGCTGCATCTCCATCCTGGGTCTCCAAGCCGCTGGGGCAATTCGAGGTCCGGAGGCCGATCCGGACCCTTGCCCTACCGAGACGGTGAGCTCGCGGGCCGCCCCGCCAGTCGCCTTGCTAGCCGGCGCACTCTTCTCAGGCGGAGCCTTGCCCCCGGGAGCTCGCGCAGGAGTCTTACCCTTCGGAGGCTGTTCAGCCCCCGAGTCCTTCTTGCCCGCCTTGGACTTCTTCCTGGGCGGGGACCCCTCCCTCGGGCGATCCGGCAAGCGTCGCCGCGCTCCCTCGCTCGATGTAGGGGCGGGAGCAGAAGTGGCAGCAGCACCCCCCCCCCGAGCCCGAAGCCGCGCGGGTGCTGGCAGACGAAGGTGTCACCGAAGATGAGGATCTTTGCCTGAACTTGGCCGCCAGATCTTTGGTACCAGGCAATCTCGAGCCTCCCTCCATTCCTTCCTCCTGATCAGACGAGTAGGCATCTACTATCTCTGATGGACCGCGCTCCTGCTCGGTTCTACCGAGGTCGGCGAACGTGGGAGTCCGTCGGGTCTGACCCTTTCGTAACCGGGGGGCAAGGGCGTGCATCAACATTTCTTTTTTTGTGTGGGTGTGCCAGATTTTCTATTTTACTTGGAATTGCAAGTGGTGATCCGGAGATCAACCTTCGCAAGTAAAAAGGAAATCAACTTCTTTCAAGTTTTCCATTGCACATATATTTAAGAAAAGAGACATTTTCTTGGTTTGCCGTGAAAGGCGATTTTTTTTTGCATTTATAGCCGATTTTGGCGTTTATAGCCGATTTTTGGCGTTTATAGCCGATTTTCAATCCTTATCAATAATGAAAGACAAGAGTTGTGATGTTTGTCTCTTTTGAAAAAAATACAAACTACAATGAAAAGCAAGAAAAGGAGGATCTAACTTCTCAGGAGATTGTGGGGGACCCGTTTAGATTGACGGTCGTAAGCCATATGTGGGCTTCGCCATCATCCATGCAGATGAGAACAGAGGATGCTATTGATTCGCTTGGCTTGGCTATAACCTCAGGTTTTTAGAGAACAAAGACCAAAAGAAGGTCCTATGTCCAATAAAAAGCCGAGTAGACGGGCTTGAAAAGCCATGTCTAAGCCATTGGCGGCAGAAGGAGAAGGCAAGGACCTTGGGGGGGGGGGGGTACCCCCCAAGGGACTTTTGTCACCTTGTAGTGGTGGTCGGTGTAGGATTTCCGCAGAGTTTTCTCTCTTAGATTTCTGATGCCTCTTTCTGTCTGAGTTTCCGGATTTTCTGCAGTCTATTGTCTGTGTGTCTGCTGTTTTTTCTTCTTGGAGAGCTCTCTTATTTATAGGCTTTTAGGTAGCCATTTAGGAGGGTTTATGAGCCTTGATTGTCATAAAGCTACATAAAGGGAGGAGTTACAAAATTGAATTCTTTATTTTGTAACTCCTTTTTCTTGGCTTCTGATTGGCCGGAGGAGATTGAAGGCATTTATTTGCCTTTAATCGCCATGATGGGAGGAGTTTCATGCCATGAATCTCTTGACTTGTAACTCCCGGATGCTTGCTTCTGATTGGTCCGTCCAAAGAAATGGATTAATGAATGTAATAAAGCTAGTCAATTAATCGCATTAAGTGGTCGCCGAGCATCTGAAGAGTCACGGGCCGTGCCGTGTCTTTTGGGATTCTTCTGACGATGATCATCGATGGGTCTTCATGTAGATCGACATCGGATGACCATGTAATTTCAGGTGTTTGTTGCCAACAGCAGGTCGGTGCCATCTGTCCTGTCGATTTCTCGATCGGTCGGGTAGAAAGCACACTTTTTTTGGATGACCGGGTGGCGATCAATATTGTTTTCGATACTCTTGATGATTGACCCGTGTTTTGGACTGATGTCAGAGGATTTGGTGTCTCAAAAGTACGAATTTTGAAAAATACCAGAGGCTGGGCGCTTCGAATCGCGAAAAAAACGGCGAAAACCGGAGTTTCCGGGGCCTTCCCGGCGACCTTGGGCCAGGGTCGCAGTTTTCCCCTTTTTTGTCCCGTTTTGTGTCCGTTTTTACTATTTTTCGATTCTTTTTTCTTTGACATTTTTGACCATTTATTGGCCTGATTTCCCTGTAGGAAACCTGATGAGAATCCTTGCATTTTATTTTGCAAAGTTTCCAATTTCCTGAGAAAGCCGAAGACTTTGTCGCGCAGAGCTGCCGATTTTCCGTCAGAAGCTGAAACTGGGACAAACGATGTCGGAATGACCTGAAATTTGGTGTGAAGCCTCCTGAGCAATAAATAAGACCAACCATAGGCTTTTGTTTGAGTTTTGAAGCCGTTTGGGGTCCTATCACTAGTAGACTTATTTTTGTCGCGATGAAGATGTCGCGGTTTGATGTGCGGTCAACCGATGTCCGATTGACTTGAAATTTGACAGGGAACCTATTGGAGTCATTTTAAGATGATCCATAGGCTCTGTCTTGAAAACCATGGTCCCGGAGAGCTTCGCTGCCGAGAGGCCTGATTTGGCTTCCGAGCGTCAAACTATGGTCAAATGTTGTCGAAATGACCTGAAATTTGATGTGTAGCCCTTTATAAGCATTTTGAAGCCGTCCATGTGCTCTATCTGATGAGTAATGGCCTCGGTGGTTCTCGCCGCCGAGAGGCTTGATTTAGCTGTTCGAGGGTTGATGTAGGGTCAAACGTTGTCGGTTTGACTCGGAACTTGACGTGGAGCCTTTTGGAAGTATTTTGAGACCATCCATCGGCTCTGATCGAAGATTTGGTGTCTCCGATGTTTTCGCCGCCGAGAGCTCCTTTTTGGCTATCGGAGAAGCGAAGTTAGGCCAAATGATTTTGAAATGGCTCGAAACTTCTTGTGTACTCCTCTTTTGGCTGTATTGAAGGATCTTGCAGTTTTTGTTTGATTCTGAAAGATTTGACTTTTTGGAAGTAGCATTGCCTATTTATGGCAGGTTGCGACTTCATGTAGCTCTTTGGATCTTGAAGAGGCAAAGTGACATTTTTGGTGTCAACAAATGCCCCCTCGAGGTACAGCGACGAGTTGCTTAACTTTTGTAGTCGATGTGCCTCGAAGAGATTTTTGAAGGAGAGCCTGTGACTTGACCAAGAGTCTTTGAGCAGTCTTTCTTTTTGGTATTTGTAACCTTTTGAGCTTCCAGGGGAATTTTATGGTAGTGAAAGGATCACGTACCATCTCGAGGCAAAGTTTTGAAGATGACATCAGGGATGTGGATTTGGGTTTTGACCTTGTGACCTAACAGGCTATATGTGGCAGGTTAGGGGGTCAGGTTTGGTTTTGATCGTGTGACCCAACAAGCTGTATGTGGAATGTTGGGGGATCAATTTTGGTTTTGATCTTGTGACCTAGCAGGCTATATGTGGCAAGTTAGGGGATCAGGTTTTGGTTTTTGGTTTTTTATGGAATGTCAATTTTAAGATTTTGGCTCAATTTGGTATATGAGGCTGGATGGTTTGATTTTTGGAAGCTCATGGGGCTTGGAATTTTCTTTGTATGGTTGAATCAACTCAAAAGAGGCATGGAACCATTTTTGTATGCTCTTGGTAAGAGGGATTTCTCTTTGACTAAAAGCCCAATTTTTTTTTTTTTAAAGTGCCTAGGTGGTCAAACCTGGCTCATATGGGCTAACCCATGGGACCTTAAGCTTTTGAAATGGCTTAGATCTCATATGGTGTCATTTTTGTAAAGAATATCAAAAAATATCTCATTTGGATAGAGAATATCTAAGAATATCTTTACTTGGAGAGAATCTCTCATGTTCCCTTTATTTTGGGATGGGATATCTCAAGATATCTTTCTTTTGGGAAAGAATCCTTCATTGATCCTATCTATTGGGAGAAAATCTCTCATTGATTTCTTTTTGGGAGAGAATCCCTCAAGATAACTTTCTTTTGGGAAAGAATCTTTCTAATCTCTTTCTTTTGGTAAGGTTACTAATTAGTAACACTTACCTCTTTCTTCTTTCCTTCTTTGGTTTGCTCTCTTCTATAAAAGCAAGGAGGAGGTTGGATCTCTTGTTCTTATTACTTTCTTTTGCAATAATCTCAAGAGGGCTTCAAGACCAAGAGTTCTTCTTCTTCAAGATCTTCAAGACTTTTCTTCTTCTTTTCCATCAATGGCTTCAAGTAAGTTCCCTTTTTCAAGAAAACCCCATTGTAGGAAAAAAAGTTCTTTCTTTTTTTTGTTTCTTTCTTTTCTTTTCTTCTTCTTTTTTTTTCTTTTTCACGTGTTTGCTTCTTTTTTTTTTTACACGTTTTTTTTTTCTGCTTTCTTTTCTCTTTTTTTTTTCATGTTTTGTTTTGTTTTTTTTTTGTTTGTGGGCCGTACGGACAGATCCGTACGGATCTGGCCGTACGGCCACGTGGCCTGTGGGCCATCCCCTCTCTTTTCTTTTTTTTTTTTTGTTTTCTTTCCCTCCTTTTTTTTCGAGAAAGTTTCTTTTCTTCTTTTTTTTTTTTGTTTTCTTTTGCTCATCATGATAATGCCCCTTTTTTTTGGCAAACCTAGATGTTCATGCGTGCATTCAATTGTAAATTAAATTTGTAGCATGATGTGATAGCATACCTGAAAGTTTTCGCAAATTTGGGAATTTGGAGCTTGGAGCGATGTTGCGCCCTTCCTGATTTTGCGGAGACTTTGAGGTTTCGAAAGTTTGGAGTTTCGGAGCTCGCAGCGATGTTGAGCCCATCTTCAAGCTTTCTATTTCTTTTGGGATAGTTCCTTTTCTTAGGAATTGCCCCGTCATCATGTCAAAATTTCGTCAGATTTTCTTAGCGAGATTCTGTCATTTTGATGTTTGATCTTTTTCTTTTCTATCCTTTGCAGGTGGTTCCTCCAGAACGAACAAGGGTAAAGGAGCCTGCTACAAGTGCTCCTCGTCGATCTGCTAGATCTTCTAATCTGGCCGTTCAGCAGGCCTTTGAGAAGGTCCAGTATGTTAAGAGAAATCTGAAAGAATGCGACTCCCTCAACAGAAATGAGATGAGGCAGCGATTGATCACTCTCAAGGGAGAGGAATTCTATAAGATCATGGTAAGCAGTCGTCCATGGGTGATGGAAGATCAGAGTGTTTTGCCCAAGCCTACCTTCTTCTTTGGTGATGCAGTCCCTGATGACATGACATACCAGGTATACTGTGTTGGAAAGCAAGTAGTGACGCAGCTTTTGTACGGCGAACATCACTGCAAGACATTCTTTTTCGATTGGAGAGTAGCGATGCTCTGCACCTACTAGCATGCGGCTGAGGTAATATAAAGCAGCTTCTTTTCTTTTATCATTTTCTTATGCAAGCAGAGCTCCCAAAGAGTGATCAAGGGCTCTTGTGTACAAGATGAATGGTTTTCCAGTGGTAGGAGCAGCTAACACTGGAAGTTTTGTCAGGTATGACTTGATGTCTTAGAAAGCAGCTTCACAGTCAGCATCCCAGACAAAGTTTACACATTTTTTCATTAACCGGGAGAATGGACGGCATTTCCCCGAAAGATTGGAGATGAACCGTCTGATGTAGGCTAATTTCCCTTGAAGCCCTTTGAGTTCTCTCAAGGTTCTTGGAGAGGGCATTTCTAGAATGGCTTTGACTTTTATGGGGTCAAGCTCTATTCCAGCTTTCCGAACTAAGAATCCGAGGAACTTACCCGACGAGACGCCGAAGAAGCATTTCAAAGGATTCATTCGCAGTTTGTGTTTGCGAAGCCGGAGGAAGACTTCTCGAAGGTTTTCGAGATGATCTTCTTTTCTTTTGCTTTTGATGGCGAGGTCATCAACGTAACATTCAACTGTCTTGTGCTGCATATCTTGGAATATTTTCATCATAGCCCTCTGATATGTGACACCAGCATTTTTCAGACCAAATGGGGTCCGAAAAGATGTATGTTTTTCATCTTCAGGATGCATCTTTATCTGATTGTAGCCAGAGAAACCATCCATGAATGTCATTCGGTCGAATCCACAGGTATTATCAATCATTACCTCTGGTATGGGGAGCGAAAATTCATCTTTAGGGCATGCGCCATTCAGGTCTCTATAGTCAATACAGACCCTGATCTGCCCGTTCTTCTTTGTCATGGGGACAATGTTGGCCAACCATTCAGGATGTTGTTCCTCACGGATGAAGCCGACGCTTTTGAGTTTTTGAACTTCTTGTTCAATTTTATCCATCACATCTGGACGGAATCTTCTTTGGCCTTGCTTGACAGGCTTGATGTTTTCTTGAAGATTGAGTTTGTGAACCGCTATTTTGGGGTCTAAGCCTGGCATTTCAGCGTAAGACCATGCAAAGCAATCAACGAACTCACGAAGAAAGGCGATATACTCGGGTAACTCATCATCCTTTATATTCTTGCTTATGAATACAGGACGTGGGTTATCTGGTGTTCCCAAGTCTATCTTTTGAACAGGATCTTCTGTTGGAAGGTTCGAAGGTGGTTCCTCCACAATATTTTCGGAGGCTTCCAGCTCAACGAAACCTTCTGGGTTTTCAAAGGCATTTCCAGACCAAGGTTTTGTTCCTTTCCACGGGTCTTCTTGATCGGTAATTTTCCCAAGGCTTGCTATGAGATGATCCCAATCGCCTGTTGAAACCGGGTCGAAGTAGGCTACTTCTTTTGGAGATGAGGGTTCTTCTGGGTCAGAAGACCACACGTCCGTGCCATCGGACAACTCCTCTTCATTTTCGGAGAAATTGTGCCAATTGGATGAGCTTCCTGGATCTTTGTCAGGTGACTCATCAAAGAGATATCCAGGGAGATCGATGTCTTCATGGACTTGAGATGTTGAGGCTTGGTCAGTATATTGACTTTTAAGCCTTTGTGTCAACTGTCTCAAGGGAGTGTCGGGATCATACCCTAACCCGTGTGAAGACTTTTCTACATAGCCGTAGAGTCTCCAATCTTCCAGCTGGCTTTTGGTCAAGACGGGCCCCAATGGCGTGAGAATACCGCGTCCTTCTCCCAAACCGACTGGGTTTTGAGCGTCATAGCCCATTTTCTTCATAATAGCTTATGCCACATAACTATATAAGGATAGTTGAGGCATACCTTCATTTTGGAAAGGTTCAAGCATGGAGCTTGATGAAGAAGCATCCGATCTATGGAAGAAGATCGGCTTTTCCTTTGCTGAAGTTGCTGGAACAACGAAGGAAGCTGACGTAGGATCTTCTATGTTAGAAGTTGTCTCCATTGGAGTGAGAGCAGGCTGAACTTGCCGAGTGTCAGCTTGGCTTGACGATGTGTCGTCTTCTGGCTCTGAATCCGAGTCCGTGTCTTGCATGATAGACACGAAAGAGACAACAAATTTACCCCCAGGCTTTTGCTTTGCCTTCTTCACTTTAGTTGTGATGACCAAAGGCTTTGAAGGTCTGAGGGAGATGATGAAGGGAGTTTGAATGCTCTCTTCAGATTTACCGGATGGTTTGTTTTCTTTCGGTGATTGTTGAGGAGCTTTGCCTTTATCTTTCTGGAGATTTTCGGCAAAGGATGCTGTGTGCTTCTCCTCTTCTTCTTTTTCACCTTCATACATCTGTGAGTCTGCGAAGTGGACTTCTTTACCTTTGAAGGGTTTTCTGTCCGCAAAGACTCGATGTATCATGCCGTCGTCGCCAACAAACTTGATGCATTGATGTAGAGTTAAAGGGACAACACCATTCTCGTAGATCCAAGGGCGTCCGAGAAGGATGTTATAGCATGAAGGGGTTTTTATTGCATGCACTGTGACCTCAGAGATAAGATCACCGATCTGCAACTTGAACCTGATTTTGCCGATAGGCCTTTGAGTACTCCCATTGTATCCAAAGATAGATACAGATGTGTGGCTCAGCTTGCTGGGTGGGATGCCCAACTCTTCAAGAGCCGATGTGGAGATGAGGTTGAGTGCAGAACCTGGGTCAATCTGAACTCTGTGCATAGGCATTTCCTTGATATACCCTGTGAAGTACAGGGGTCGGTTATGCCTGGTTTCTCCAAGTAGGAGGTCGTCCTTTGTGAAGGCGATGGTTGCACTGGCTGCTTTTTTAACCAAGAGGCATTCAATGCATGATCCCTCAGTTTTCTTCTTTTCTCCCTTTGAGGAGGCTTCTGAGTTTTGACCCGGTAATCCATTTCAATTTGGAGGACTTGCAGGGCATGTTTGTCGACATCCTCATTCAGCTTTTGTAATTCTGAGATGAGATTATCACGAGTGTGCGGAGACATTCGCAACAAATCTAGGATGTGCAGATGTGCAGATGTGCAGGTATGTGCTTGAAGTGTTCAATCAAGTCATACTTGAAAGCCTCCTTAGGGCCTGCATGTTCATCATTGTTGCCACTAGGAGAGCTTACAACATCTTTTCCCGAAGGATTTACATATGTAAAGGAAGATTGGTTGTAATTTTTGTGGTAGTCCCGGCCAGAGCGGGTGCCTCTACCAACTTCGAGAGCTTCTTGAGAAGGGTCTTCATTTGGAAGATTGTCTTCAGGATCAAGAGGCTATCGTTTTTCATTTGCTGAGGATGAATCAGCAGCAGAGTTGCCATCCTCAGTGATCGTGTTGCACGGAGCATTTTCCGGGAACAAATCCTGAACAGCATCCAGCAACCTTTCTTCTTCGTTGACTAATTCATCGTCCCAAGCATCAATGGCTGGGAATTCTTCAGTCAGGAAGGGTGTGAACTTTGAAGTCACAGTCTCAGGAGAAGAAACCTGAGAGGGTGTCATCTCAGTGAAAGTCACGTGAGACGAGGTGGCTTCAGAAGATACATTGCTAGGCGTCGCCGGAGTGTAAGTGCTTTCATCAGACGATGCTTCGGAAGAGCTACAATCCCGAATTATCACATTACAGGAAGCTCTGACAGGAGACGTTGCCTGATAGGAGTCAGACTCATCCTCGGATGTAAGAGGATCGTCTATCCAGCAATTTCCTCCATTTTCAAGAGTTAAGGGATGATGTACCTGATGGTCTTCAGGGACTTCAGGCTCTGGATTGCGAGGAGGCTCGTTGACGCGTTCTTGCTCTTGTTCTAGAGTGAGTCGCTGCAAGATCCTTGCATATTCTTCAAGATCAGGCATGGGAGCCGGATCTTCTTCTTCATTAACTCTTTGTGGCTCAACATGGTTGATTTCCACTGGAGTAATGAGAGGTGCTGGGTCAGCAGCATTTTCTTGTACAGCTTCTTGGTCTTCTTCATCATCAGACCAGGATCCTTGTGGCTGTAGGGGGTTATACCAGATTACTGGCATAAGATGAGACTCAGGAACCCATTCTTCATCGGAGAGATATTCTCCTGTTTCAAGGGACTCCTCCCACTCATCCGTGTAATTGGATTCGAATCCATCATCGGTGTCGCTGGATTCGTATCCATCAATGGAGAATCCAACTACCGAATTGCAAGAGTATGATGCCTCCTGCATGGCTTCTTTGAATTGAGGTGGCATGAAATCACTGAGAGTGAATTTCCTTACCCCCTTTGAAGTCTCTGGAAGGGATGTTTTTGTTGCCTCCAGTGAAGCGGTAGAGGAAGCCTCTGCCTTTTCTTTGACATCTAGTTTTGGCTGGGTCTTCTCTTGCCGTTTGAGCTTGAGGAGATGTTTCCTAGCCTGCCTTCGCTGTTGAGCTGTAGGCTTTGTTTTCACGACCTCCCAATTTTCATCTTCCAGGAGATCGGGATGTACCCATATCGGTTGTCCGTCTGGTGTCGGGTAAGGAACCAGTTCCTCGGACGCTTGGATTGAGTTTATCACCTTGAAGGAAGTAATGATCTTCTTCTTCGGTGATTTTGATGTTTGTCCACATGTCACCATGTTGACGGAGGCAGACCCATAGTTTTTGTCAAAGGTGATGACTCCGTTTTTCCACATCTCATTTATTTTCTCTCTCACAACGAAGCATTGATTGAGAGGATGCGAGATCATCTGGTGGTATGGACAGTACCGAGGATCGTTGGTTTTGCCAACATCACCCGGTCTTTTTGGTTCAGGCAAGGTGAGCTTGCCGTTTGCCACAAGAGCCCCGAAGATTTCATCAACGTCTTCATCAAACGGGTATTTCTTCTCTACTCGTTCTTTGAAGGCATCTGAGAGTTCAGGTCTCTTACCAGCAACTTTATTTTCAGCTTTCTTTGGTGGCTGAGGAGCTGACTTGGTCTGCACATTGAGGACCTCTTTTTTCTTTGGTTTATAGGTTGCAATGGCGGTTGGCTCTTTTCTTGATGATTTCTGACTGTGGAGGTCTTTAATCACCGTTTCAGCTTCCATGGAAGCTTCTAGGAGTTCTCCCAGGTTTTTTGATTTGTTGCTGATGATCATGGAGCGAATTCTGGCTCTCATGTTGTTTCGGCAAATGTCGACTAGCGATGCTTGTGGCAATACAACAGAGCATTTTAATGCCATTGCTTTCCACTTGTGAATGAAGTCATATGTTGATTCATTCTCCCCTTGTTTTAGGCTGCACAGCTGAGCCATAGTAGCGGGATGATCTTCACCTTTGAAGTGAGTCAGGAAGCGTGTCTCTAGCATGGCCCAGTTTTGGATTGAGTCCTCTGGCAGAGTGGAGTACCAATCGAAGGCCGTACCTTTTAGGGTACTTGCAAAGAGGCGGATCTTGAGTGCATCTTGATCCGCGATAGCTCCCGTCAGGATCTTGAAGTGGATGACGTGCTGTCTGGCTGATAGGGATCTTGAAGTGGATCTTGAGTAGGATGCTCGAATTTTGTGGGGAACGGGATCGAGTCCATCCATAAGGGATATGGTGGCTTGATCCCATGCTCCTTGAGTATATCCTCTTCTTTTGCTTTGGCGAGGATACTGTCTACGTCCTTTTTGGTAAGGGCGCGTGACTCATTTTCTTCTCCATTTACCTCGTCGTTTTGATGATTCGGAGGAGGTTCATTGTTCGCCTGATTTTGGAAGGCGAGGAGAAGGTTTTCCATCAGAGTTTCAATCCTCTGCTGGCCCTGTTCCAACTGCTGGATGCGGGTGATCGCATCTTCTGGAGGTGGATTACGGGGGTGGTGGCTCAGAATTTGTAGCCAAGACATTCATCCTTCGTGATTCGAACGAAGAAACTGTCCTGGTGACTGAGCTGGGGCTCATTCTTTTTGAAGAACAGCTTGAGGAAGGATCACTCTGCTGTCCTTTGCTTGAAGGAGCAGGGGATTCTTCTGAATGTCTTCTTGTCCTTCAGATGCTGCGGGTCATCGGACGTCGGACATGGATTTTTGTTACTGATTTTTGGCGCCTTCTGGTTTTTCCAACCATATGGACGGCAGCAACTTGGTTGGGTCTTTCTTTTTCGGCCCATTTGGGAGAGACTTGGAGTGTAGGAGGCTGGGTCATTTGCTTCTCTAGTCTCTTTTGCCGGTATGACGCGCGACGGCGTATGCGACGGGCAATTTGAGCTTCGGTCAGCTCTGGCTGGGCTTTGACGATAAAGGATGTGCTCCCTCTGGCGCAGCAGCCGAGCCTGTCTTCTTTGCAGCAAGGCAAGGACAGGATGCGAACCCTGTCCTTCGCCTGTTGTAGCGAAGTTTTGAATTTTTGGAGTTCGGCCCTTGTAGAGATGAAGGGTCGAACTGCAGGTTTGTAGGCCTTTGCAGGTGCTTGTAGAGGCCTTGTGATGCATGACTTGATTTTGGGCTTGTAGGAACAAGCCGGCTCATGCTGGGCTGACTTGAGAGTCAGGTTGGAGATGGGTTTCTCCTCTTTCATGTAGGCAAGAGGGTAGAACCGGTTCTCCTTGAGTGGGGCCAGGAATGCTGGCTCAGTGGATGTTTGGGACCTTCTTTGTTTTGGTGAAGGTCTTGGGGACCAAGTCTTGGGATAGACCTGGTCGTTTGCAGGTCGAGGCTTCGTGGGGCTGCCACGGGCTTCAGGCCTTCTGGTGCTCGCCTTTGGTGTCACGGTAGTGACACGTTGAGAGGCGAGTTTCCGCTTCTTGGAAGGAGCAGTTTGTTCCTCAGGAAGTGGGAATGGTCCCAGTACCCCAAAGACGATAGTCCGGGGAGTCGAGGTCGACCCGGAGTTCGGAGAATTGCCGAGGGAGTTGATGCTTCGGCAGCTGATGGGGTGCTTGTAAGTGCGCGTGGTTCGCTTCTGTTGAAACATGAGTTGGTGCTTGTTTTCATCGAAAGTAATGGTTAGTGAAGCTGCTATTGTTAGTTTTCGAAAATTTCTGAAACAAGACCACATCCATTAGTAATTGTGACGCCCCGGAGTCCCACATCGACTATAGAGAGGAAAGTGATTGGGATTATATGTAGAGCTTACACCCTTACTTAGTATGAGGCCTTTTGATGGGTTCAGGCCCATCAGAAACAAAACCGTGAGGCCAGTGGGCCAAAGCGGACAATATCATGCATGGGTAAGGGGTGGGGCATTACAAATGGTATCAGAGCCGACTCTCAAGTAGTTCGAGTGTGGGTCCCCTGCCGTAGTCTGGTGTAAGTGGGCGGGCTTCCATGTGGGCGGGCCAAGAGGGCTGGCAGGCTACAGGGGCCGGCAGGCTACTGCACTAGGGACGTGCAGCCTTAAGGGGGGTGGAATGTGACGCCCCAGAGTCCCACATCGACTATAGAGAGGAAAGTGATTGGGATTATATGTAGAGCTTACACCCTTACTTAGCATGAGGCCTTTTGATGGGTTCAGGCCCATCAGAAATAAAACCGTGAGGCCAGTGGGCCAAAGCGGACAATATCATGCATGGGTAAGGGGTGGGGCGTTACAGTAATCACAAGAATATAATGATCATAAATGTGAAGTTCTATGGTTTCGTCTTTTCAAATTGCTAGAGGAAGATGACCCAAGCAACATGAAGAAGGCAAAACGCCATAGAGGGTACAATTGTTCTGATCGCAGGTATGGTAAGCCTAGAATGAGCATCCCAGTGACTGCTAGAAGCAATTGTGAACTTAAATTCGACTTATCGAGAAGCAAAGCTTGCTCGAGATAAGAAGAATATAAAGTTTGGAGTTACAGAAGTGCCGGTCGCGATACAGTAGACCCTGAAAGGGCGTACTAGTACCGCTAGACACAAATGTTTTGAGACCGCATCCATGAGATGAGATTCTCTGTTTTGAAAGGTCAAAATTGGATTCATCAAAGAGAGCAGATGGTATTCAAATCTGAACACGGGCTCAGCGATTTCCGCGAGCGCCAGTGCTCAGAAAGAAATGAACCATAATTTCTCGAATCTGAGTCTAAAAATGACGAGTTTTTTTTTTTGAAAGGCCAATATCGGGTTCATCAAAGAGAGCAAAAGGCACTCCAATCTGAACACGGGCTCAGCGATTTCCGCGAGCGCCGGTGCTCAGAAAGGAGAAGACCAAGATTTCTCCAATCTAAACCCAAAATGACGGAAGTTTTTTTTTTTGAAGATTTTGAAGATTTTTTTTTAAAAAAAAATCTTTTTATTTATTTATTTATTTATTTTTTATATTTTTTTTAAGATTTTTTTTGAATTTTTTTTTTATTTTTTACTTTTTATTTTAAAATTTTTATTTTAAATTTTTTTTTTTAAAAAAAAAATTTATTTCAAAGACGAGAGAGTACACATAGGCCTCCTAACCCGGTCTTATGAAATCTTGATTGATAGAATTGCCCCCAGGTAAGGGTAGGATTACTTAATGAACCCGTTTGGAGGACCCTTGCCTAGAACAGTCAAGCTGTCTCCACACTCTGGACAAGGCTTTTCTTTGAATCAATCATGATCAAAGAACGCAGTTGGTTTAACCTTAGTGGTCTATGTCTTTTTTTTTTAATTATATTTTTATTTTATTATATTTTTTTAATGAACTCATCGAAGAGAAACGATGGCCCAAAACCTTAGTCGAACAGGCTCAACATTTCTGCAAGCGCGATGAATTGGGGCAGCTTACCATTTCTAGAGAAGAAGTAAATCATATGTTCTATAGGAGAATCAGTAGGGAAGAAGTTAAAGAAGTATTGAAAAGAATGAAGAATGGGAAAGCGGTTGGGCAAGATGGTATCTCTATTGAGGCCTGGAGGTGCTTGGGGGAGGATTGTATTAGTTGGTTGACAAAGCTTTTTAATGTAGTGCTAAAGAGCAAGAAGATGCCTAATGCATGGAGGAAAAGTATTCTTATGGGTACAAGAACAAAGGAGATATTCAGAACTGTGCGAACTACCGCGGGATTGATGAGCCATACGATGAAATTATGGGAGAGAGTTATTGAGAGAAGACTAAGAAGAACAACAAATATTTCAGAGAATCAATTTGGTTTCATGCCTGGGAGATCAACCATGGAGGCTATCTTTCTCCTGAGGAGGTTAATGGAACAGTATAGAGAATGTAAGAGAGATTTACATATGGTGTTCATTGACTTGGAGAAGGCCTATGACCGGGTTCCTAGGGAGATTCTTTGGAAAGTTCTGGAAAAGAAAAGAGTTTGTGTCGCTTATATTGAGGCGATAAAGGATATGTATGATAGAGTCGTGACATCTATAAGGACGACTGGCGGCGAAACTAAGGAGTTTCCTATCACGATTGGTCTACACCAAGGCTCAGCGTTAAGCCCGTACTTGTTTGCCCTAGTTATGGATGAGATTATAAGACATATCCACGATGAGGTGCCGTAGTGTATGCTATTTGCAGATGACATTGTTTTAGTGGATGAGACGAGAGAAGGAGTGAATGCTAAACTTGAATTGTGGCGGAAAACATTAGAGACAAAAGGGTTTATGTGAGACCCCACCCCTGGTGGGCCCTCATTGTGAATTTGAATACTATTTATTAGCCTAAGTATTTTAATTATACTAATTATGGGACTTAGTGAGGGTAGCTATGTATTTTCCTAGGGTTAGACTAGTGGTGTAATTAGTAGAGTCAATAGGGTGTCTCTTGTTATTCTTAGAGTTAGTTAGTTTGTTAGAGGCCCTAGCTAGAGTTTTGTATTTACCATAGGGGGTTTGCACCAAAGAATCTTCTAGAAGCTCACCTAAAGACCCAAATACCCTCTACCCTAACCCTAATCCTATTCTAACCCCAAGGGCAATTTTGTCCCTAACCCAAAAACCCAACCTATATAAACAAAACCCTCCCCCTGCCCTAACAACTACTGTTCATCTCCTTTTTCCTTTCTCTCGAGTTTCAATCTCTTCTCTCTTCTTCTTCTTCTTCTTCCCCAATTCCCTCCAACGAACCCTCGTCTCTCTTCCAATCTCTCTCTCTCTCTCCCTCGCCCCAGAAATCCCTTAACAGAAGACCAGCCGAGACCGGCCTGCACCGTAAGAGCTACTGTCAAGACCCTCTCTCTTTTTCCCTGTGGTTTTCTCTCTTTTCCTTCTACCTTCAATTGATACAGGCAAGTGCACTGTGCTGGTAGTTTAGATTGCATGTTTCCTTCCTTTGATTGGCAGTAGAATTTCAATTCGTAATATATTTGTTTAGATCGATCCTTGAGCATGTTTGTTTGGTTCCTTTGGCCATTGATGGATGGGATTACCTCATTTGGATGATCAATGGCCGGTTGATGATGGGGGAATGATGTAGGAATGATTTATTTTGCTGCTGTAATGGTCTATGGAGAAGCCCAGGAGAATTGGGTCACAGGAATGAGTTTCCGGAGATGGGTTCTTGTCATCTCGCAGTATTGAGATCGGAATCGAAGAAGGACCACCCTTGGTAGATCAGGACCCTACGTCTATGTGAGGGGCCCTGTGCGATCATGGGGTGCTACTTGATCTGGATTCTGATCAGAGGTGGACCACCATTCCTGTGCTTAATGAAGAGAAGTTGTGTCCTGTCCTAGAACTGGGTTCTGTAACAGAACACAACACTGATAGGAGAGATGGACAGAGTCCAGCGATGGCCGAGCCCCGCACCTGCAGAGCCCAGCGGTTGCCGAGCTCAGCGTTAGCGCAGCTCAGCAACTGCCGAGCTCAGTACTGGCCGGACTCAGCGATGGCTGGATTCAACACTAGCTGAACTCAGAGTTCTGCCGAGCATAATGGTTAGGATGAGATTCGCGTTTAGCCGAGCTAAGTGTCTAGGCCGAGCTCAGTGCTCAAGGCCGAGTTCAGTGATACGGCCGAACTCAGTGTTATGGCCGAACTCAGTGTTACTGAGCTCAGCGCCAGACCGGGTTCCGTGCCAGACCGGACTTCGAGCTTAGCCGAACTCAGTGCTTAACCGAGCTGAGAGCTAAACCAATCAATGCCTAACCGAACTCAATGCATTTTCGGAACTCAGTTGGGTGGCCGAACTGAGCTAGGCCCTTTGCCGAGCTGAGCTGGGTGGCCGAACTGAGTATCAATTGAGCTCCATTGCTTAGCCGAACTCCGAGATGGATTTCCAAAAAGGCGGGATTTCAACAAAGGAGACTAGAACCTGGGACATTCCCTTTAGCCAGAATTCTTAGTGTGCACGGCCAACTACCCAGGCCAGGGAGTTAGCCGAACTCACAGGAAGTTCTGGACAAACAGGCTTTACCTGTAGGGTGTTTTTCCTTCTCTGGTCCCAGTGTGCCGAGCTGACCGCCCAGGCCAGGAGGTCGGCTGAGCACACTGTGTACAGTGACGATCCCCAGATTCTAATTTCTATTGTTGCAATCATATGTAGGGCCCATTGACCATTCAAATAGACTTCCATCACTGTGCCAGCCACGAGTCAATGGTACGGCTCAACCTTGACTCGTGGGGTCCACTAATTAAAGTCCTGGTTATGTAATCTTAGATGATTCGACCTTTATACGTTACCAAATGATGCACACAACTTCTAAGCACCAAACACAATATTCCTTAGCATCTGTGGTTTCACTTAAAGATCGAATTACCTGAGATGGACCTGTATCCGAGAGTGGACCATTTACCTAGGTTAGACTGTTGCTATCTCCCTATAATGATTCGTGTACTTGGAGATTCATCTCCCTCATACTATGACTATCACTCTATTGTCCTTATTATTGCTTATACCTGTTAATTAAATGGAAAATGGAGGACCTAAACCTAGGAATACGTAGAGGTGACCCGGTAATTTGATTTGGTGGATCATTGACCCGTGTCTGTGGCTAGGCGGGCCCTTTTTATGGCCTAAGTTGGTTGTGAATTACCCTAGAATGGAGAGGTTAGATTGTATGGGCTGGTGACCCATTGTGGATGTAAATGGATCATATGTTATTGAACATGGACTTATATATCATATGGACTGTTATAGATCCGGCCATGTATTTGGTGGGCCTTGGTATGGATCCAATGATGGAATTGGACTTGGACTATGATCCACAGTTTATATTGAGTACTTGGACCTCTTAGGGACCTTTGTTAGGACCTTGTTCACGCAAGGTAAAGCCTAGACAGACATAGACCTTTATTGTTTCCGAGTCGGCATAGACATTCACTCAGCTGATTTAAGCTCAGCCAGTTGGACTGATCATCACTGGTAGGAGCTATTGAGATTTGTTGTGTGGCTATCATGATGAGCACTGTTGGGACGGACGGTGTGATGCCGGTTCCGGTCGTTGTGGATGATGTTGGTGATATTTTGCAGGGTTAGTAATCCCTAGCATTAGCTTAGGATCCCTACCGCGACTGTGTTCAGTATGGGAGGGCCGCGGCATAATATCCCGCGGTGACCAGCATATGTGGATGTGCCATATTGTGTAGGTTTATTACGGTTATGCTTATTATGATTCTACATTGTTATCTTGCACGACTGCACAGCATATGTACCATTGTTACTCTCTTAACTTTATACATGTCTCTACTCATTTTGATGCATACATTCTATATTATCTGCATATTGTGACTTGCCAGATCTTTAGATCTGACCCACTCTTGGTGCTTAGGTCTTGACCCCGAGTTCGAGGGCGATGCGTTCGCACTCGTTGAGGTGCCCGTAGTAGGCGACTACGGATGGGGGCCGGCCGACCATGAGGTCGAGCCGGAAGGTGAAGAGCCGACACTAGCTGCAGGGGTTTGAGTGTTCTTTTGTCTGGGTTTTGAGTGACATTTGTTGTGAGTTGGGTAGTAATGAAAAATATGTAATTAAACTTTGATTTGTTATCTCTATACATTTAGGCTGGACATCAGCCCATCTACATTTGACATATATACGATGATACCTTATGCTTCCGCTATCTTTGTATGGCTTCCGCTATACTATCATGCTTCCGCAATTAACCATTGTTACTATGTTGATGAAAAAATTTTAAATTGGACCTCACTACGGACCTACGATCTTGGAAGTTCTCGGATTTTCCGGGAAGTAGCGCGCCAATTTCGGTACTTTGACGATTTTCTCGGTATCCGGAATTGGGGCGTTACAGTTTAGGCTAAGTCGATGCAAAACGGAATATATGGAATGCAAGTTTAGTCAAAGTAGGACACCTGGTAACATAGAAGTAAGTTTGGGCACACAAAAGATAGTAGAGAAAGAAAACTTTAGGTACCTTGGATCTATGGTGCAACAGGATGGATGGAAGAATTGATACTGATGTAAGTCACAGGATTCAAGCCGGGTGGACCAAGTGGAGGAGTGCTTCGGGGGTCTTGTGTGATCGGAAAGTCCCCCTCAAGGTTAAAGGAAAGTATTATAAGGTGGCGGTACGGCCAGCGTTGTTATATGGATTAGAGTGTTGGGCAGTAAAGCATAATCATGTCAAGAAGATGGAAGTTGCGGAGATGAGAATGCTAAGATGGATGTGCGGGATCACAAGGAGAGATAGGATTAGAAATGAGGAGATTAGGAGCATAGTCGGAATAGCACCGATTGGAGATAAAATGAGAGAAAATCGACTGAGATGGTTCGGCCATGTTAGAAGGCGTCCAACAGAGGCACCTGTTAAAAGGTGTGAAAGCATGGAGTTTGCCAAGAGTAGGAGAGGGAGAGGGAGACCCAAGAGAAGTTGGAA
Source organism: Litsea cubeba (assembly GCA_012931725.1). Classification (NCBI taxonomy): domain Eukaryota; kingdom Viridiplantae; phylum Streptophyta; class Magnoliopsida; order Laurales; family Lauraceae; genus Litsea; species Litsea cubeba. The sequence continues at coordinate 13,538,916 of CM022952.1, forward strand.
AGAAACTATTAAACATGATCTTGCCTACATGGATCTAACGGAGGACATGGCCCTAAACAGATTTGATTGGCGTCGTCAAATCCATATAGCCGACCCCACCTAGTGGGAAAAGGCTTAGTTTGGTTTGGTTTGGTTTGGTTTTAGATCTTTAATGAACTCATCGAAGAGAAACAATGGCCCAAAACCTTAGTCGAACAGGCTCAACATTTCTGCAAGCGCGATGAACGATAGGAACGGATCAAGGTTTCTCAATTTTGAATCCAAAACTGAAAAATCTGATTTTTTTTATTTTTTTTATTTATTTATTTATTTATTTATTTATTTTAGATCTTTAATGAACTCATCGAAGAGAAATGATGGCCCAAAACCTTAGTCGAACAGGCTCAACATTTCTGCAAGCGCGATGAACGATAGGAACGGATCAAGGTTTCTCAATTTTGAATCCAAAACTGAAAAATCTGATTTTTTTTTATTTTTTTTTTTAGATCTTTAATGAACTCATCGAAGAGAAACGATGGCCCAAAACCTTAGTCGAACAGGCTCAACATTTCTGCAAGCGCGATGAACGATAGGAACGGATCAAGGTTTCTCAATTTTGAATCCAAAACTGAAAAATATGATTTTTTTTTAGATCTTTAATGAACTCATCGAAGAGAAACGATGGCCCAAAACCTTAGTCGAACAGGCTCAACATTTCTGCAAGCGCGATGAACGATAGGAACGGATCAAGGTTTCTCAATTTTGAATCCAAAACTGAAAAATCTGATTTTTTTTTATTTTCTTTTTTTGAAAAGAGAAAGAGTGGAAATAAAATCAAAGAATTAAAAATTTCCAAACAAAAACCTCATCTCATTTTTTTTTTTAGATCTTTAATGAACTCATCGAAGAGAAACGATGGCCCAAAACCTTAGTCGAACAGGCTCAACATTTCTGCAAGCGCGATGAACGATAGGAACGGATCAAGGTTTCTCAATTTTGAATCCAAAACTGAAAAATCTGATTTTTTTGTTTTTTTTTGTTTTTTTTTTTTTTGAAAAGAGAAAGAGTGGAAATAAATTCAAAGAATTAGAAATTTCCAAAAAATCTCATCTCATTTTTTTTAGATGCGGAATCCAACATAGGCCACCAATTATAAAGTAGCCAAGGAATCGAGAAAAGAAATATAAGCATAGAACAAAATATATGATATGCAAATACTTCATTTCTAGCATCGTGTTCTCAAATAAACGGGTCCCACCGGGTGTGCCAGCTTGATGGACCGCGCTCCTGCTCGGTTCTACCGAGGTCGACAGACGTGGGAGTCCGTCGGGTCCGACCCTTTCGTAACCGGGGGGCAAGGGCGTGCATCAACATTTCTTTTTTTGTGTGGGTGTGCCAGATTTTCTATTTTACTTGGAATTGGAAGTGGTGATCCGGAGATCAACCTTCGCAAGTAAAAAGGAAATCAACTTATTTAAAGTTTTCCATTGCACATATATTTAAGAAAAGAGACATTTTCTTGGTTTGCCGTGAAAGGCGATTTTTTTTTTTTGCATTTATAGCCGATTTTTGGCGTTTATAGCCGATTTTCAATCCTTGTCAATAATGAAAGACAAGAGTTGTGATTTTTGTCTCTTTTGCAAAAAATACAAACTACAATGAAAAGCAAGAAAAAGAGGATCTAACTTCTCAGGAGATTGTGGGGGACCCGTTTAGATTGACGGTCGCAAGCCATATGTGGGCTTCGCCACCATCCATGCAGATGAGAATAGAGGATGCTACTGATTCGCTTGGCTTGGCTATAATCTCAGGTTTTTAGAGAACAAAGACCAAAAGAAGGTCCTATGTCCAATAAAAAGCCGAGTAGACGGGCTTGAAAAGCCATATCTAAGCCATTGGCGGCAGAAGGAGAAGGCAAGGACCTTGGGGGGTACCCCCCAAGGGACTTTTGTCACCTTGTAGTGGTGATCGGTGTAGGATTTCCGCAGAGTTTTCTCTCTTAGATTTCTGATGCCTCTTTCTGTCTGAGTTTCCCGATTTTCTGCAGTCTATTGTCTGTGTGTCTGCTGTTTTTTCTTCTTGGAGAGCTCTCCTATTTATAGGCTTTTAGGTAGCCATTTAGGAGGGTTTATGAGCCTTGATTGTCATAAAGCTACATAAAGGGAGGAGTTACAAAATTGAATTCTTTATTTTGTAACTCCTTTTTCTTGGCTTCTGATTCGCCGGAGGAGATTGATGGCATTTAATCGCCTTTAATCGCCATGATGGGAGGAGTTTCATGCCATGAATCTCTTGACTTGTAACTCCCGGATGCTTGCTTCTGATTGGTCCGTCCAAAGAAATGGATTAATGACTGTAATAAAGCTAGTCAATTAATCACATTAAGTGGTCGCCGAGCATCTGAAGAGTCACGGGCCGTGCCGTGTCTTTTGGGATTCTTCTGACGATGATCATCGATGGGTCTTCATGTAGATCGACATCGGATGACCATGTAATTTCAGGTGTTTGTTGCCAACAGCAGGTCGGTGCCATCTGTCCTGTCGATTTCTCGATCGGTCGGGTAGAAAGCACACTTTTTTTGGTTGACCGGGTGGCGATCAATATTGTTTTCGATACTCTTGATGATTGACCCGTGTTTTGGACGGATGTCAGAGGATTTGGTGTCTCAAAAGTATGAATTTTGGAAAATACCAGAGGCTGGGCGCTTCGAATCGCAAAAAAAAACGGCGAAAACCGGGGTTTCCGGGGCCTTCCCGGCGACCCCGGGCTCCAGGGTCGCAGGGGCCTGCGACCTTGGGCCAGGGTCGCAGTTTTCCCCCTTTTTGTCCCGTTTTGTGTCCGTTTTTGCTATTTTTCGATTCTTTTTTCTCTGTATTTTTCTTTGACATCTTTGACCATTTATTGGCCTGATTTTCCTGTAGGAAACCTGATGAGAATCCTTGCATTTTATTTTGTAAAGTTTCCAATTTCCTGAGAAAGCCGAAGACTTTGTCGCGTAGAGCTGCCGATTTTCCGTCAGAAGCTGAAACTGGGACAAACGATGTCGGAATGACCTGAAATTTGGTGTGAAGCCTCCTGAGCAATAAATAAGACCAACCATAGGCTTTTGTTTGAGTTTTGAAGCCGTTTGGGGTTATATCACCAGTAGACTTGCTTTTGTCGCGATGAAGATGTCGCGGTTTGATGTGCGGTCAACCGATGTCCGATTGACTTGAAATTTGACAGGGAACCTATTGGAGTCATTTTAAGATGATCCATAGGCTCTGTCTTGGAAACCATGGTCCCGGAGAGCTTTGCCACCGAGAGGCCTGATTTGGCTTCCGAGCGTCAAACTATGGTCAAATGTTGTCGAATTGACCTGAAATTTGACGTGTAGCCCTTTATAAGCATTTTGAAGCCGTCCATGTGCTCTATCTGATGAGTAATGGCCTCGGTGGTTCTCGCCGCCGAGAGGCTTGATTTAGTTATTCGAGGGTTGATGTAGGGTCAAACGTTGTCGGTTTGACTCGGAACTTGACGTGGAGCCTTTTGGAAGTATTTTGAGACAATCCATCGGTTCTGATCGAAGATTTGGTGTCTCCGATGCTTTCGCCGCCGAGAGCTCCTTTTTTGCTGTCGGAGAAGCGAAGTTAGGCCAAATGATTTCGAAATGGCCCGAAACTTCTTGTGTACTCCTCTTTTGGCTGTATTGAAGGATCTTGCAGTTTTTGTTTGATTCTGACAAGATTTGATTTTTTGGAAGTAGCATTGCCTATTTATGGCAGGTTGCGACTTCATGTAGCTCTTTGGATTTTGAAGAGGCAAAGTGACATTTTTGGTGTCAACAATCTCCCTCAGGTTCGGCGACCTCGAGCTGGAAGAAGTGGATGCCTCAGCACCAGACGCAGCTCGGCTCGCAGCGGGGTCGATCAAAGGGACCCCGGCAGGCACGGCCAAGGTAACAGGAGGATGATCAAGTTGCGGCTCGTCCTCCGGAGCTGCTCCGATTATCCTGTAGTGGCCGCGGTACCTCGGTGTGTACCCCAGCAGCTTCCAGGCCGATCTGGTCTCGTGCCCTTTATACCTCTCGACCTTCTTGTGGTCGTCGACGTTCTTCCTCCAGCCTTCGCTCACGGCCCGACGTCGCCTCGCGTGCAGTTCTGCGCCACAAACAACAAAGAGTATCAGCTCGGCAACATAAAGGTTGAGCAAAACAAACAGAGAAACGAAGTAGTATTTACTTGGGACGACACCGAGGTGGCGAAGGACCATCAGTCTCCTGTCCTCACCAACGCCGAATTCCCAGTCCCCTGACACACAGAAGAGGTCCTCCTCGACGTTCTTATTGGAGTCCTCCAAGGCCAGGACGAAGCCTCTTCGGCGCTGCTTCACCCGGAGATAATAATTGTCTCCCCCAGCCTTGCAGATGTCATAGACGTCCTCGATGTCATGGACACCCAGGTTGGTCCCCAAGATCTCGTTCAGTTTTGCCGTGCCCATAATGACTTTGAAGCCATTGGGCATCAGCTGGCACGGGGTAATCGACCAGACGCTAAGGCAAGCCCTAAGCAGGGGGTGCAGAGGAAATCTGACCCCACCCTCGATCACGGAGATCAGAGGGAACGGCATCCAGCCGCAGAACAGCCGCACGTGGCGTAGTCGATGGGATCCGCCGGCCTGAGGCGAACTCCCTCCGGGATGTTGTAAGTGGCCCTAAACCTAGCTATGCCCTCGTCTGTATCTAACTGAAACCTAGGGGTGCCCATGTCTAAAAGAAGAAGATAGCGGAAAGAAACCCTAAAGGTGGAGAAACCCTAAAAAACAGACAGAGGCACAAAGTTACTTACAGAAGCAGGAGAGCAAGTCAAGGACATATCTGGGCGCGTCCTACGGTTGTCCTCGCCCGAGAAATCTCGAAGAGCAGAGCAGAAATCGAAGGCGAGGGCGAAGGAAATCAGAAAGAAGAAAGAAAGAAAACGACCCTATTAATAGAAAGAAAACCCTCTTTGGGCGCCACTTTCGAATTCGAAGAGACGGATTTCGCAATCCACGCCTGTTCCATCAATAAGACAGCGCAATCAGTGAAGAAGCTACACGTGTAGTCGTCGGTTCGCTTCCTAGGACGGACAGGACGAAGCATTTATTAGCTCAGAAAAGTTGAAGCGACATCAAGCAATGATCGCTGCGTCTCCAGACAGGTTCTCTAGCTTCTGACCCCTAAAGAGCTGGGACGCTTAAGAGGTCAAAAGCTAGGGGGCAATTGTGTGGGGAGATTTCCAAAGCTCCAGGATTACGCTAATCACGGCCATCAGATGGGACTAAGCATTCTCACGTGCCATCCGTGTGCCATCCACGTGACACTAAACTCACCTCGGCTACCGGGACAGAGACCTCAGCCGAAGTCAGATAGGTCCGGGCCGCTAGCGCCGAGCTCGGCTACCCAGGTGCCCACCTCGGCTAAAAGCTCCACCTCGGCCGAAGGTGCCGGGACGAAAGTCGAAGCAAGAAGAGAATCTCCACTCGCGCCCTTCGCCCCCCACGTCATCGGACACGTGGAGGAATAGGGGCGCGAGCCAGTGAGACAGATGCGACATCCAGCCGTCCACAATCTTCGCCAGATCACTGACAGGGCGGCATCCAGCGGCTGAAGCCAAATCAGGGCAAGGCCCGAGGGTGGATCCGATGGTACCTCTACCGCCAAAGGCACCCAACACAATCTGGCCCAACATGACGCGCATTTAATGCAATATGGGCTGAACCGACTGGCATTAAATGTAAAGTGGGCTGGATTGGACCGCATTTATTACTTTGTGGGCTGATGATGACTTCCCTATCAAGTCATGGGACCCACACCAAAATATCATCCAGATATCTTCCAGGCATCTATAAATAGAGCCTCATTTCGCATGCAACACAATCCAAACCAGAGAGTCGTTACTCTGCCTCTCTTCTTCCTCTCCTTCCTTTGTTCCAGTTCACTTACTGACTTAGGCATCGGAGAGCCTTGCGCCGCTCAGGCCAGGGTTCTCTGACCGTTTGCTCTTCCCTTTCAGACTTTCAGGCAGCGGGTGATCTTCTTCATTTGGATAAGTCCTGTAAGGCACCTCGATTATTGTGGGTCACATTTTTTCTGCACCTACAGGCATATTTACCATGACAACCACCACACTTTGTTAACGTCTTTTAAATATGATGTAGAATCATTTCAAAGGGTATGTATGATCTATGCTGCTGATCAGAAATATTAACATTTTGAGCAGATCTAGCAATCAGGAGTTATCCAAGTGCTGTTTTTTTTTTTTTTTTTTACTTTATCTTATATGATGGGGCATAGTGTTTGTTGCTCCAAAACTTGATATGATGGTTTTATTTCTGACAAGGGTCCTGTTCAACTTTTTCTTTGCAAGAAAATCTTCCTTAGAAAGAACTTCACATTCTTAACAGCAAGTCTCTCTCCGCATGGACTATATTTCAACTTTTTATCCAATGCAGTTTCCTGTAAGTTGCTTTGGGTAGCTCATTCCTTTCATGTGGCCTACTTTCGTGGAAATGGCCAGTTTTTGAAAGCCAATCCATAGCAGTAAACCAGGGCAGACTTCCAATGTTTGTGGGGCCCACTTACTGGAGGATGTGTGGATTAGATTAGCTATCAATCTTGCAAAAAAGGGATAAGGAGAGATGTGTTTTTATTTCGACCACTGATATGGCAGATATTTTTGACACAGTGGTCGTGGGTCCCATTAGAGCAGCGGCCTGGATCATTTGACCTCATTCCTTTCCATGTTCGTGCGAGTCCCATCTCCTATGTCACACTACTCATGGGCCCAAGCCACAAAGCGTGTGGAATTCCTTCGAGTGACTTGGAAAAAATACCAATTGCCCAAGACTCCCGGCAAAGTCACTCTCAAAGGGGAAGACTGGTGTTCCAAGTTAGCCAGTTAAAAGGGGCACATTGCACACTAGGCTTCTATAATTCAATCGCCATGCAATGTAAACTAACTGGTTTCTCAAAATCATTCCAAAAAAGAATTATATAAAGGTGCGTCTCTGAAGTTCTTCTTTTATGTTTGTTTTCATCTTTTAGATTTTTTTTTTCAAGTGGGTATGTTTGAATCTTCCTAGAATTCTTCTCACTTTTTTTAATGGACAAGTGCAGGTTGTCAATCTTAAGGGGGGTCACATGGGTTTTGTGGAATGGAAGGATCTTTGAAATGATGACTATTGTGTTTCTTGTTTGAACCCTGTGCATGTTCTTTGCTTGACACAGTGGTAGAACAGGCTGACAGTGTTGAAAGTGTAATTCAGCGCCTGAGAAGAACCAGATAACCGAATGCAAAGATCCTTATCCTTCCAAGTGTTAATACTAATCCCGGATTGTGGCATTAGCAGCTCTCTATTCTTAGCCCCCAAGAAAGGTACGGTACAATGAGTAAGATACTCATAAAATCTGATCATTCGCCAACCCAATGAACCACTCCGATCAACCCAAAATACAAAAGACAAAAATCCAACAACCACATAAGTCTATTTACATATCCTATAAACCTTACTGCGGCATATACAAGAAATTCTAAATTTAAATGTTTTTAAAGGTTGTGATAGAATTACAATTGATGATTGTACCTCTAGTAAGAACACTATTTTTATTAAGATGTTAATAGCATAGATAATGCAGACTATGTTGCATCAATCTCTTTTGACATCCCGCAGGAAAATCAATTCTGCCCGTTAGAATTAAGGAAAGACAGGCCCCAATTTAAATGCAGGATGAGCCTCAAAAGTCCAAAAACAGTAGACGTGCCTTCAGATGGGACGAACATGTTCCCATTGCCGGTGGGTCCCATCAGATCAGCGGCCTGGGTCACTAACTAACAGTCCTTTCTATTATATGTGCATGAGATTTAATCTTTTTTTTAATGGTCTTGGGTCCCACATGTATGGAATTTCATGTGTGGGTTGGAAAATATGGCAAAAGCCGAAGGAAGAAACTGTGTTTTTTTTTTTTTTTTTTTCACAAGGACTCTGTAATTCAGATGCCATGCGTCAGAGACTTGTACAAAGGATTTGTAACTCAAAATCTTTCCAAGAAGAATACATTGGGGTGAGTCTGTGAAATTCTTCTTTTATTTATTTTTGTCTTTTCTTTTTCAGGTGGCTATGTTTGAATCTACCTTGAATTCTTCTCTCTCGATCTTCTTCTTTAACTAGAAAAATTGAGGTTGGTAATCTGGGAGGGTCACTTGGGATTTGTTGGAGAAAGTATCTTCACACCATTGTTCAGTGCTTGAGAACCCACAAACCAACTACAAAGATCCCATAACCTGCCTGATTTTCTTAATAGAGGACATGAGAAACAGAGTAGTACTATTTCTCCTTCACACCCTGTCGTGGTTGTTGCTGAGTAGTGATACATGTCATGGTGTGGAAAGTGACATTCAATGCTTAAAAACCCTGAAGATCCAACTTACGGATCCTAACAAATACTTAGACTCATGGTATTTTGGCAACAAAAGTGCTGCTGAAGGGTTCATCTGTAAATTTAACGGCATCGAGTGCTGGCCTGATCAAAGCAAGGTCCTAAATATACGCCTCTCAAACATGGGACTCCGAGGCCAATTCCCATCAGGTCTCAAAAACTGCGGTAGCATGACAGGATTGGATCTATCCAACAATGATCTATCTGGATCCCTCCCGGAAGACATCAATCTTATCATACCATTTGTTGTGACACTTGACCTCTCTTCAAACAATTTCTCTGGCAATCTTCCAGCAGGCCTCGGCAATATTACCTATCTGAATGTCCTTAATCTTCAACAAAATCAGTTCAGTGGGGATATCCCATGCCAATTCCGCAATCTCGGTCGGCTAACTTCCTTTGATGCTTCAGACAACCCCTTGTCTGTGGAGCTTCCTAATTTTACCACTAATCCCTCTTTGTTTGCAAGCTTTGTAAAACAGAGACCCTGTCAGATTGCTTCGGCTAATAACTCTAGAACGAAAAAGTTTATTATCTTGTTCTCCGTCGGTGGATCTGTAGTGGGACTTTTGTTTCTGTTCCTTCTGTTCTTCTATTGTAGTGGAGTGGCTAAAAAGAAGGATGAAATGCCTGTTAAAGACGACATCGAAGGTGACCATTGGGTAATCAGTGTAAAGGAAACCGATGGTATCATGGTATGTTGCCTTCTCATTTCTACAATAAGAATTAGCAGAACTTTCTATTATTTTGTTTTCTTCTTGTTGCAATCAAAACACAATAGAAGGAGTTTTCCATTTTGCAGCTCTCCATGTGCAAGAAGTGGGTCACAAAAATGAGGTTGCATGAACTTAGGACGGCAACTAATGATTTCAGTGATCACAACATGATTAGTTCGGGGATCAGGGGAAATTTATACAAGGCAACACTTTCCAATGGCTCCCTTGTTGCTGTTAGACGCCTCTGGAATACTCCCCAGTCCAGATCAGAGTTCTTAACTGAGCTGACAACACTGGGAAAAGTAAAGCATCCCAATTTGGCCTCCCTTCAAGGCTTTTGCATTGCTAGAAAGGAAAAGCTTTTGGTTTATGAGTACATGCCCAAGAGAAATCTATATCAGCAACTACATCAGATAGAAGCCAACACAAGATTCAAAGAATGGCCTTTGAGGTTGAAAATTGCACTTGGAGTGGCAAGAGGTTTGTCTTGGCTGCACCATAACTGCAATCCTTGTATAGTTCATTGGGACATAACCTCCAAATGTATCCTTTTGGATCAAGATAACGAGCCTAGAATATCTGATTTTTGGAATGCACAGATTTTGAATCCGCTTGACACCCATCTGACGACTTTTGTTAATGGCAAATATCACAATATGGGTTATGTAGCTCCTGAATATACACGCATGTTGGTGGCATCTCCAAAGGTGATGTTTATAGTTTTGGGATTTTGCTTCTCGAGCTAATTAGTGGCAAAAAACCAATTCAAGAGGCAAATCCTCCGCACAACTTCAAGCAGAATCTGGTGGATTGGATTGTTCATCTTACAATTAACTCTCTTCTTTTAAATGCCCTGGATAGGTCTCTCACTTGCATAAGTTGTGAGGATGACCTCCTTGAGTTTCTTAAAATTACAAGTGCTTGTGTGGCATCTCTTCCAGAGGAAAGGCCTACAATGCTCCATGTATACCAGCGTATTAGGGAGATTGGCAACAGATATGGCTTCTCAGCTGATGATGAAATACAAATGCAACCCAACAACATCAACAACCATGCCAGTGCCTCAGCTGAGCAAAATGTGTCACATGAGATTTGTGAAATTCATGAAATGTATGAATAGGAGAAGATATAGCTGTTCTACCTAAAAAATTTGGTTAGCACTTTGGCTATCATTTTTATATATTAGTAAATATGTAACTATTTCTTGTAAGCTTTTAGTGAGACCGCATGTCCCTTCGCATCCTAATCAATCAGGCCTTTTGGTCAGATGTTGGTTCTTGGGGTCTCTTGTCGCTTTTAAGTTTTTTTTTACCTTCTTGTACTACTTAGCTTCATAGTCTGTAATGACTAATTTCAACTTCTCAAATTACTCTTTATCTAACAAATTTTGCTAATTTTAAAGAGCTGCACATTTTAGCAGTGAATTTTAACATATTTCAGTACTCTTTTGCTCCATCTAATTCAACTCATTTTTCTTTTAACTATAAGAAATACTCACACCCCTGCACACACTCGCCCAAGTCCTTCACCATCAGCGCTATATCCAGGTCGTTAGTATTTTTTATTTTATTTTTTTGTGGAAGAAAGGGTGTGTCACCTCCGAGCTCCTAGTGGGTTGGCTATGTCAAATACATTAATTAATAGAAACGGGTTTAAGAACCAGGTCACAAAAATGATCAAAACTGTTGAGTTAATGGCTATTAGGATTCAAAAATACCACGAACAGATCTGAGTTTTGGCTATGTCTAAGGGGCCTATTTGGTTAAACGAGGAGTGGAGTGAAATGAAGTGGATTTTACATGTGGAGTGGAGTGAAGAGAAGTAGGTTAAAGTTAAAGTAGAGTACCTCACTTTATTCCATTTGGATGCATATTTTGAAGTTAAGGTTTGGAGTAGAATCGACTTTTACTCAAGGAAATAGAAGTATTTAGAGTTGAAGTGAAATGGAGTACATGTGGCTCACAACATTACTTCATCTATTGGGCCAGACTCATCCAAACGGGATAGAGTGGAAATTTTAGACTGTTAGAACCCATTTAACTTCACTCTATTCTATTTCTTGCCTATCCAAATAACTTAACAACCAATCAACAGAGTTTCCTTTCATCTGGTGAGGGGGTTAGATCAATGATTCTATTCTGATCATACGAGTAGTACGTGTTCAATATCTGATCCTATCAAATGAGGGCCATTTGGTAAGAGGAATTTTTAAGGTTAGAATTGTTTGATGGATAGTTCAAAGGGTTTATACATCTACTGACACACAAAAAAATAAAAAATAAACTCGTGTTTACATTATAGGAAGAATAATCCAGCCTTATATATCCTTTGTGCAAAGGTCAGTTGTGTTAGTACCTTTCGATATACAATATTCTGTCATTTTGTAAGTTTTTGAGAGTTGGCTACTTCATGTGGATGGACAAAACATGGGAATAATGTAATTTTATATTTTTTAGATTGGACTGTAACTTGATGAACCAAAAATCCGAAGATGAAGAATTTTGGATACTCAATCGGATTTCAGCAAACAAAGGGAGCAAACATTTGCAGTCCGATCGATCGGAACTCTTGGCCGATCGATCGAACCTGAACACCTCTCAGTTATGTACAGGCGATTGATGTCCGATCGATCGTTCAAAAAATGCTCTCAGTTATTTACAGTCCGATCGATCGGACCCTTTGGCCGATCGATCGGATCTGAAATGCTTTCAGTTATTTACAGATCGATCGGATCTGAAATGCTTTCAGTTATTTACAGACCGATCGATCGGACCCTCAGGCCGATCGATCGGACAGCGGCGAACTGCAGCCTATTTGAGTGGATCTCATCTTGTCTTATCCGAATCTCACTCAAACGAGATCTATCCCATTCGTTTCAGAAAGCCTTTTTAAGGCTTAAACCTCTCAAGAAATGTATCTCTGATAGAACTTAAAAATCCTAAACTATTTCTTGAGAGATGGCTTTCCTCCAGAGAGCTTTTGTGAAAATCATGTGCTGAAGCCTTCATCTCTTCTGGAGATTCAACCTCAACGTATTTGCTGATTCGTCTTGTTTAAGGCGTGGAGATCGAAGTGCTGGAGAAGGTGAACGGCGTGTTCGTCGACTAGATCTACTACAGTCTTAGGTTGTGTTCAACTGTAAAGGGGTATTGAGTATCTTGTAACCTTCGTTTCTTTTAGTGCTTTGATCTTTTTCGGATCAGGGTAAGGTCCCGTGGTTTTTTTCCCTATTCAGGGTTTTCTACGTATAAAATTGAAGTGTCCATCTGGGTGATTATTAGATTGATTAACTTAGATTTCTTCTTCCGCAAACTCATATTGAAATCTGTATCGGGACTTATTTATCATTAGGATTGATTCGTGATCAACCCTTTTGGTATTTCAATTGGTATCAGAGCTGTTCACACTAACTTATTGTGTGAGATCTCTACAGATTTTCTGTTATGGATTTTAATAGAGATGGGACTTCTATTTCCAAACCTCCTCTTTTGGATGGATCTAACTATCCTTATTGGAAAGTTAGAATGACAGCATTCCTTCAATCCATAGATGTGGATGTTTGGAATTGTGTGGAATTTGGCTACACTAAGCCTATTGTTGTTACTGATGACAACAAAACAATTGAAAAACCCATGGCTCAATGGACTAAGGAAGATAAACAAGCATTTAACTTTAACAGTAAAGCTTTGAATTCTATATTCAATGGTGTTACCCCTTCTGAGTTCCGTCGTATATCAATTTGCAAACTTGCTAAGGAAGCATGGGATATTTTAGAAACTGTACATGAAGGTACTGTTAAAGTTAAGCAAGCAAAACTTCAGAATTTAACCACAGCTTTTGAGACTTTGAAAATGGATGACAATGAAGTATTTGATGATTTTAATGATAAATTATCTGCTATTGTGAATTCTAGCTTCTACTTGGGTGAGATCATTCCTGAACATAAAATTGTCAAAAAGATTTTACGATCTTTACCTGAGCGGTTTGACCCGAAAGTAGTAGCTATAGAAGAGTCCAGTGATTTGGATTCGATCAAGGCTGATCAGTTAGTTAGAAATTTGCAAGTCTTTGAAGCAAATTTAAGGTCAAACAAGAAGGCCAAAGGGTTGGCTCTAATTTCTTCCAAGTCTCGCTTGGAACATGATGACTCAGAATCAGAATCTGAGGATCCAGATCTTGATGCCTTATTTGTTAAAAAGTTTAAGAAATTTCTAAAAGATGATAAAAAGGGTTTTAAAAAATCTTTCCAAAAGTTTAAAGGGCAAAATAATTCTACTTCTTCGTTCAAAGTAAATTCTGGAACAAAATCTGAGAAATTTGTATCCAAAATTCCCTCAAAGGATACTCACTGTTTTGAATGCAAAGGGTTTGGTCATTATGCATCTCAATGCATTAATAGAACTTTCAAACCTCAAGGTAAAATTCTCAATGTCACATGGGATGATGATTCAGATCAAGATGGAAATGATACTGAATCTGAAACTGTCTCTGGTCATGGAAAGTTCATGGCTTTTATGGCACAATCTAACAGTTCATTTGTGCAGGATGTTGAGGAAAACTCTGTTGTTAATGATTCAGAGAATCAAAATTCTTTGTCAGATAATGAGCAGGATTTGGTTGAAGCTTATGAAAGTCTTCTTAAACACTCAAGGAGGATGACTCAGTTAAATGACATCCTGAAAGGAAAATGGAAGACATCTGAAAAAGAAAAGCTTGTGCTTAAGAATGAACTTCAAGAAGCCCAAGGTCAAGTATCTCAACTTGAATCACAGTGCACATTGCTAACTAAAAAGCTGATTGATGCAGGCTCCACGAGCATGGTATGCAAGATTGACAACATTTTTGATTGAAAATTCCTTTCGTAGAGGAAGTGTGGATAAAACTTTATTCATCAAGAGAGAAAACGATAATATCCTAATTGCTCAAATTTATGTGGATGATATTGTTTTTGGATCCACGTCTGAAACTTTGTCTCAATCTTTTGCCACATGTATGTCAAAAGAATTTGAAATGAGCATGGTCGGAGAACTATCATTTTTTCTCGGTCTTCAAATCAAACAATGTGAAAATGGGATATTTCTTTCTCAAACTAAATATGCTCAGAACATTTTGAAGAAGTTTGGGATGGAATCCACTAAGCACTCTAATACACCTATGAGCACCACTATAAAACTGAGTTTAGACTCTTCTGGGAAGGACTTCGATGAAAGATTGTATCGCAGTATGATAGGTAGTCTGTTGTACCTAACTGCTAGCCGACCGGACATTTCGTTTAGTGTTTGTGTTTGTGCTTGATATCAAGCAAAACCTAAGGAGTCACATGTTCAAGCTGTCAAGAGGATTTTGAAATATGTAAGTGGCACCACTGGCTTTGGAATATGGTTTTCCAAAGATTCTACCATGAATGTTGTGGGGTTCTCCGATGCTGACTGGGCAGGTTGTGTTGATGATAGAAAAAGTACATCTGGGGGCTGTTTCCTAATTGGTAACAACTTGGTTGCATGGCATAGCAAGAAACAAACTTCAACTTCTTTATCTACTGCTGAGGCCGAATACATAGCAGCTGGAAGCTGTTGCACACAATTACTATGGATGAAACAAATGTTATCTGACTACGGCATTGAACAAACTACAATGGTAGTTTATTGTGACAACAAAAGTGCGATTGACATCTCTTAAAACCCAGTACAACATTCAAGAACCAAACATATAGACATCAGGCATCATTTCATCCGAGATTTGGTTGAAGAGAAAATTATCTGCTTGGAGCATATCTCTACGGAAAATCAATTGGCTGATATCCTCACAAAACCCTTGGACCCAACTAGGTTTGACTCCCTTCGTAAGTCTCTAGGTATCTGTTCTTACCCCTAATTTTTTTTTGCACTTTCTTTTCATTGCTCATTATTGATTTCCTAGCGTGTGATTCATTGAATTTTTTTTTGCCTTGTTAGAGATACACATTTTACTGAAAACAATTTCACAGTTTGATGGTTATGATCTTCTTGCATGATTTCAGATATTCTCTCCTGGTTATTTTATGAGTAGCTAAAAAAAAAAAAATACCGGAGGAATATGGCTACCTACGAGTATGAGTGATAGCCACCAAATGATTGGTAATTTTCTTTGGAAAAGGCTACCATATTCATTAGTGTGAAAGTCACCTATGATGGTTTTTCTCTGCAATGCTCAAAGAGCTTTACATTACAAAAAAAAAAAAAAAGAATTTAGGGGGAGCTTTGCTACTCTAGTTTGCCAGGGGAGTTGTCTCTTTTTGTGTGATTCTATCATTCATCCTAGCACAAACTTATTTAAAAAAAAAAAATAAAAAATAAAAAAATAAAAAAATAAAAAGAAAATTTTTTTTCACATTCAATCACTCTCTAATGCTTGGTAGAATATTTTTTGGTGTATGATCATTAAGGGATTTCTTTATGACTTTGTTATTAGTTTGTGCAATTTTTTTTTAACCTAGGCCCGTTTTCCTTTATTTTACCCAGGTCCGACCGATCGGCCCTTGATGCCCGATCGATCGGACAGTGTCAGTCAACACAATAAATAAACCGTGATTCCTCTTGTTTCTTACTCTTACCTCTTCTGCCCTAGCCCCTCATTCTTTAGCTTTCTTCCAAGATTTTCCTTAGAGGTTTCCAGCTTCTCCAAGGTAATTTTTCCTTTAATCTATTTCAATTCATCTCCTTCTTTCCTATTATTTGGTTGTGATTGTTGTCTTGGGTTGTTAGAATGTGATTCTATTGTAGTGGATGTTGGTTTGGTTGTCCAAGATCTCTTGAATGGGTCTTTTTCATGTGTTTGGCAAGATAGTGTTTTGCTTTTTATGTATTTCACTACTTCCTGCTTGTTACATTGCTGAGTTGAAAGTTGGGTTGCTATATTTATGTAGTGCACACCAAGTGTTTGCTGTTTTGCCTTAAAGACTTCATGCCTCCAAAAACTTCTCAACCTCGCAAGAGGACTTTTCAGCGTGGTAGTTCTTCTTCTTCTGCACCATTTGATGCTCAAAGGTTTCAAAGTCTTTCGAAAGAATCCTCTTTTGATAATGTGTTTTCCAAAAAACAAGTCATTGTGGAACGACAGGTTAAATTTGCCAGAATGGATATTGACTTCAAGGATTGGCTTCTTGAAAGAGGATGGAACTCCCTTTATAAATTTACACCTATTGCTTATGGATCTTTGGTGAGGGAGTTTTATAACAACATTCATGATATTGGGAACGAATCATTCAAAACATTTGTTCGTGGTTTTCTGATTGAAGTTGATCCAAATTTTCTCAGTCAATTCCTTCAAATTGACCGGAGTTTAGATGCCGTATATCCCGAACCTGAACCTGACTCAGATGATATGGAGGATACGGTGGATGACACTGACTGGGGTGCTGTAGTTACCACTTTAACTGGTGGTCGTCGACGCGATTGGGTTGGAGGAGTTCTTAAACAGAAATATCTTACTCCCTCATTCCGCATGCTCAACTTGTTTGTCTGTTTCAATCTTGAACCTAAGGGGAGGACTTCTGAAGTAATTATGGAAACTGGTTATCTGTTATATGTAATTGGCACTGGGAAGCCCATTGATGTTCCACTTGTTATTTTCAAGCATATGCTGGATGCCCTTCAAAGTGCTTCAACTACATCTCTTCCTTTTGGGGTTCTTATTTCGAGGATACTAATTTCGCATGGTGTTGCTATTAGCCCTCATGACGATGTTGCGAAAGGAAGAGGACCAATTACATATCGCACTATTACTCAGTCTACCTCCCATGTCGCTGATAGTGATGAAGAAGATCCGGCTCCTTGTGCTGCCGCAAGAGATTTTGAACCTCCGTCTGAGACACCGATGCCATCCTACTTTCAGGATTTTGAGAACCGCTTATTTGATCAATCGACTCAGATTGAATTGCTTGAACATAGAATGGATTCTCAGTTTCAAGATGTGTTTGCACAGATGGAACAGCTGAACCTTGGTAGTAACCGCATTGAGGGCAAGCTTGATACTCTCCTTCGTCGTTTTCCTCCTCCGCAGTAGTTGCTTCTTGGTTGTTTTCTGTGTTTGCTTTTATAATGCTACTGTGCTTTTCTAATTTATTTGTGGACTGGTATTGATGCATCATTTTGTT
Organism: Litsea cubeba; assembly: GCA_012931725.1. Taxonomy (NCBI): domain Eukaryota; kingdom Viridiplantae; phylum Streptophyta; class Magnoliopsida; order Laurales; family Lauraceae; genus Litsea; species Litsea cubeba. The sequence continues at coordinate 13,556,200 of CM022952.1, forward strand.
CTCCTATTTGGATCATTCGACTAATAGAATTTTCTTTATCCTTGTCAATTTATGTCCAAAAAGGGGGAGAACAGTTGATCATGGTTGATGATTTATAGTCTTTTATAGTCTTTTTGGTTAATTTATCATCTTTGATTTTTGATGATCTTTGGTCAAGATTGGTTGTGACAGGATTTACAGGTATTATCAAGATGGAGCTGAAGCTTTTCTTTTAGATAGTTTATGGGTAGATTTTCATGTATTAGATGTTTTGTCCATGAATTGCTAAAGGGGGAGATTGTAAGTTTTTGAGAGTTGGCTACTTCATGTGGATGGACAAAACATGGGAATAATGTAATTTTATATTTTTAAGATTGGACTGTAACTTGATGAACCAAAAATCCGAAGATGAAGAATTTTGGATACTCAATCGGATTTCAGCAGACAAAGGGAGCAAATATTTGCAGTCCGATCGATCGGAACTCTTGGCCGATCGATCGGACCTGAACACCTCTCAGTTATGTACAGGCGATTGATGTCCGATCGATCGTTCAAAAAATGCTCTCAGTTATTTACAGTCCGATCGATCGAACCCTTTGGCCGATCGATCGGATCTGAAATGCTTTCAGTTATTTACAGACCGATCGATCGGACCCTCAGGCCGATCGATCGGACAGCGGCGAACTGCAGCCTATTTGAGTGGATCTCATCTTGTCTTATCCGAATCCCACTCAAACGAGATCTATCCCATTCGTTTCAGAAAGCCTTTTTAAGGCTTAAACCTCTCAAGAAATGTATCTCTGATAGAACTTAAAAATCCTAAACTATTTCTTGAGAGATGGCTTTCCTCCAGAGAGCTTTTGTGAAAATCATGTGCTGAAGCCTTCATCTCTTCTGGAGATTCAACCTCAACGTATTTGCTGATTCGTCTTGTTTAAGGCGTGGAGATCGAAGTGCTGGAGAAGGTGAACGGCGTGTTCGTCGACTAGATCTACTACAGTCTTAGGTTGTATTCAACTGTAAAGGGGTAGTGAGTATCTTGTAACCTTCGTTTCTTTTAGTGCTTTGATATTTTTCGGATCAGGGTAAGGTCCCGTGGTTTTTTTCCCTATTCAGGGTTTTCCACGTATAAAATTGAAGTGTCCATCTGGGTGATTATTAGATTGATTAACTTAGATTTCTTCTTCCGCAAACTCATATTGAAATCTGTATCGGAACTTATTTATCATTAGGATTGATTCGTGATCAACCCTTTTGGTATTTCACATTTACTGACAGATCGATTTTTTGATATTTTTTATTATTAACATGGTATCAAAGTGGAAGGCAATGTGTCCAAATCTTTTAGGGATGTGTTTTGATCTACATTGATCATTTGGCGTGTTTTTGTTCAAGTGCGAAGTCTCACATGTTGAGACATTGACCTTCTTAACATTTGAAGTGAGAAGTCCCACTTGTTGAGATATAGGCTTTTTTAATATTTAAATTATTAGAATGATAGCAGGGTTTTAGTTTCTATCTCCCCTCTCATTCATTCTCCGTTAATGGAAACTGTTTGATGATTATTTTTTAATATTCACATTTGTTTCTTTCAATATCATTTTATAGAACTATTGTTTTGAAATGACAGTTTTTTTTTTTTTCTTTGTCCTTAACGCAATTTTGGCAGTTTGATTTATGCCCTTTCAAGCGCACGCACAAACACATTTCTTAATTGAACAAAAGGGGTAATGGTTCCAAGTGTCAAATCACAGTCAAAAGAAATCAAATGGTTCATGCAATACGAAAATTCTAAGATAATCTGTTGTAATTGATTACTATTACTTATAAAGTCTTCCATTGACAGGTAGTGTGATGGAGAGATTATTTAACTTGCATGCACTTGTGGCTGCTGACTATTCTCTAGAGCAAAAGCCAACAACTTTGTCAGAATTTCCACCTTCTTAAAGTCTTTGACTTATAGTACCATCGTGCTAGGTCAAAAAAGGTTGCAGCAGACAAAAGTCGTTGTCAGGCCCGCCTGGAGGCAGAGAGGATATAGAGGGTGGCGCAGGGTCCAGGGAGAAGCCAGTTGGTTTCAGACCTTAGAGTTTAAAAATGCAGGGTCCAGGGAGAAGCCAGTTGGTTTCAGACCTTAGAGTTTAAAAATGAATTCGATTACAAGTGAAGTATTTTTAAAAGTCTTTCGCAGGAATTTGAAATTATATATTGGGTATTTTTGACAATTCAAAAATATATGGGTCATCTCTCAATTTCTGAATTAGTGATTTAATTGAGAGAAATATTCTCTAGAGATTTAGGTTTTCTGCATCCCTTGTAGAAGATCATCTTCTGGCGCAAAAGATTTGAAGAATTAAGCACTGAATTGAATCTGTTGCAATCAACGGTGTGAAGTCGTTGAAGCGTGAAGCCACACAAGATAACTTCAGTCTTTATACAAGATAACTTGAGTCTTTATATCTAGGGAGGAAATCTGGGTCTCTTGTAATTGCGAGATTCATAGTGTTTGATTTGATCCAGTTCGGATCGGTGGTTTTTTACCCGGTTAGGAGTTTCCACATTAAATCTGGTGTCTTTGTGGTGTGTGCTTGTGATTTTATTTCTGCTGTATAGATTATTATTTTTCGCACACTAGTGGGTTGATTTATTGAGTGGACCAATATAGAGATCTTGTACCCTAAACCTTCACATTGGCTTTGAGGACTTTGTGAGGATGGAAATTTGGAGGTTGAGAATTAAGATGTGTATCATTAACCTTTTCCGCGTCTATAGAAAAGTCCATATAATCTGAAGATGTGTATCATGGACTTTCTGATGATGGAACATGAATTTTGACATGAATCATTCGCTTCTCTCGTAAACAAGCAGCCAATTTGCCTCAAATTCAAGCCGATTACGATTTCTTCCACTAGTCAATTATACCAAAACCTTGAGGCATAAGTAGATGCAATAAAAATACTTTTTAATACTCCCCATTAGGTAGAATCTTGTCATTGCACTTTCTGCGAATTGCTCCTCCCAGGATTCGAACCTACAATCAATTGGCTTTAATACCATATTAAATTCCCTTCACTAGCTAATCCTATCAAAACTTTGAGGAACTAGTAGAGGCAAGATAATACTTTTCAATAGATGGAATATGGCTTATGTTTCTATAATAGGCATAAGAAATTCTTAAAACAAAGATAGATCACCTTTGTCTTACATAGAAAGTGTGTTCTTAAAAGCGAAGCTCAAAACCTCACAAGTTAATGAACCACCGTATCACTCGAAGACGGTTCTCAACCCCATTATGTTGTTATCTAGGGCCTAAGAACCACGAACGCACGAGAACAAGCACACACAAACACAGGATTTACGTGGTTTGGCTTTTGGCCTACGTCTACGAGAGAAGACGGGAAAGAGTTTTCCACTATGCAATCAGAAAAGGATATATAATAAAGGCTATAACCTTTATTTATAATATCAGCCCCAAAACCATGATACACCCATAACTGACCCACTCTTAATTCCAGTAGACCAAAAAAGTTGCACAGTTTAAAAGTAAATCTAATATATTTTAGTAGAAATATTTGTTACTTTTTTTTTCCATCTACTTCAGCAACATTCATTAATACAAATAAATTTAAGACATGGACCACAGAAATGATCAATACTCTTGAGTAAATGGTTAAAAGGAATACCATTATCATCAAGAGATCTGAGTTATGACAATGTTTCGTAGAAATTTCTTCACTGGCCAAACCAGATAGAGCCTGGAAAACGACATGGAGCACAAGACTTTGACCCAAGACTAAGACTGAGAAAATGGCATATTTACCATGACAACCACCACACTTTGTCAACATCTTTTAAATATGATGTAGAATCATTTCAAAGGGTATGTATGATCTATGCTGCTGATAAAAAATATTAACATTTTGAGCAGATCTAGCAATCAGGAGTTATCCAAGTACTGTTTTTTTTTTTTTACTTTATCTTATATGATGGGGCATAGTGTTTGTTGCTCCAAAACTTGATATGATGGTTTTATTGCTGATAAGGGTCCTGTTCAACTTTTTCTTTGCAAGAAAATCTTCCTTGAAAGAACTTCACATTCTTAACAGCAAGTCTCTCTCCGCATGGACTATATCTCAATTCTCAACTTTTTATCCAATGCAGTTTCCTGTAAGTTGCTTTGGGTAGCTCATTCCTTTTCATGTGGCCTACTTTCGTGGAAATGGCCAGTTTTTGAAAGCCAATCCATAGCAGTAAACCAGGGCAGACTTCCAATGTTTGTGGGGCCCACTTACTGGAGGATGTGTGGATTAGATTAGCTATCAATCTTGCAAAAAAGGGATAAGGAGAGATGTGTTTTTATTTCAACCACTGAAATGGCAGATATTTTTGAGTGTTGACACAGTCGTCGTGGGTCCCATTAGATCAGCGGCCTGGATCATTTGACCTCATTCCTTTCCATGTTCGTGCGAGTCCCATCTCCTATGTCACACTAGTCATGGGCCCAAGCCACAAAGCGTGTGGAATTCCTTCGAGTGACTTGGAAAAAATACCAAAGCCCATGACTCACGGCAAAGTCACTCCCAAAAGGAAAGACTGGCATTCCAAGTTAAAATAGTCACCTTGCACACTAGGCTTCAATAATTCAATCGCCATGCAATGTAAACCATCTGGTTTCTCAAAATCATTCGAAAAAAGAATTATATAAAGGTGAGTCTCTGAAATTCTTCTTTTATATGTCACTTTTATGTTCATTTTCATCTTTTAGATTTTGTTTTTCTAGTGGGTGTGTTTGAATCTTCCTAGAATTCTTCACTCTATTTTTTTAATGGAGAAGTGCAGGTTTTCAATCAAAGGGTCACATGGGATTTGTGGAATGGAAGGTTCTTTGAAATGATGACTATTGTGTTTCTTGTTTGAACCCTGTTCATGTTCTTTGCTTGACACAGTGGTAGAACAGGCTGACAGTGTTGAAAGTGTAATTCAGTGCCTGAGAAGAACCAGATAACCGAATGCAAAGATCCTTATCCTTCCAGGTGTTATTACTAATCCCGGATTGTGGCATTAGCAGCTCTCTATTCTTAGCCCCCAAAAAAGGTACGGCATGAGTAAAATACTCATAAAATCTGATCATTCCCAATTCAATGAACCACTCCGATCGACCCAAAATACAAAAGACAAAAATCCAACAACCACATAAGCCTATTTACATATCCTATAAACCTTACTGCAGCATATACAAGAAATTCTAAATTTAAATGTTTTTAAAGGTTGTGATATAATTACAATTGATGATTGTACCTCTAGTAAGAACACTATTTTTATTAAGATGTTAATAGCATAGATAATGCAGACTATGTTGCATCAATCTCTTTTGACATCCCGCAGGAAAATCAATTCTGCCCGTTAGAATTAAGGGAAGACAGGCCCCAATTTAAATGCAGGATGAGCCTCAAAAGTCCAAAAACAGTAGACGTGCCTTCAGATGGGACGAACATGTTCCCATTGCCAGTGCGTTCCCTTTCTATTCTATGTGCATGAGAATTAATCTTTTTTTTTTTTAATGGTCTTGGGTCCCGCATGTATGGAATTTCATGTGTGGGTTGGAAAATATGGCAAAAGCCGAAGGAAGAAACTGTGTTTTTTTTTTTTTTTTTTTTTTCACAAGGACTCTGTCATTCGACAGAGACTTGTACAAACGATTTGCAACTCAAAATCTTTCCAAGAAGAATACATTGGGGTGAGTCTGTGAAATTCTTCTTTTATTTATTTTTGTCTTTTCTTTTTCAGGTGGCTATGTTTGAATCTACCTTGAATTCTTCTCTCTCGATCTTCTTCTTTTACTAGAAAAATTGAGGTTGGTAATCTGGGAGGGTCACTTGGGATTTGTTGGAGAAAGTATCTTCACACCATTGTTCAGTGCTTGAGAACCCACAAACCAACTACAAAGATCCCATAACCTGCCTGATTTTCTTAATAGAGGACATGAGAAACAGAAACAGAATAGCACTATTTCTCCTTCATACCCTGTCGTGGTTGTTGCTGAGTAGTGATACATGTCATGGTGTTGAAAGTGACATTCGATGCTTAGAAACCCTGAAGCACCAACTTCAGGATCCTAACAAATACTTAGAATCATGGACTTTTGGCAACACAACGGAAGGGTTCATCTGTAAATTCAACGGCATCGAATGCTGGCACCCTGATGAAAGCAAGGTCCTATATATACGCCTCTCAAACATGGGACTCCGAGGCCAATTCCCATCAGGTCTCAAAAACTGCACTAGCATGACAGGATTGGATCTATCTAACAATGATCTATCTGGATCCCTCCCGGGAAACATTGATAAAATCATACCATTTGTTGTGACACTTGACCTCTCTTCAAACAATTTCTCTGGCAAGCTTCCATTAGCCCTTGGCAATATTACCTATCTGAATGTCCTTAATCTTCAACACAATCAGTTCAGTGGTGAGATTCCGTGGCAAGTTGGACTGCTCGGTCGGCTAACTACATTTAACGTTGCACACAACCCTTTGTCAGGGCAGATTCCTACTTTCACTAACAAAAGCTTTCCGGCTGAAAATTTTGCAAATGCTGGTCTTTGTGGGAAACCTCTGAAGGATTGTGTGGGACCTCCCAAAAAGTCTCATACTGAGGTCATCATCGGTGCAGCAGTAGGTGGGATAATTTTTGCAATCATAGTCGTAGTTGTTTTGATCCCTGCTCTACGAGGAGTAGAAAAGGTGGATGAAGAGGAAGATGTTGAAGGAAACGAATGGGCAAAGAGTATCAAAGGAACTAAAGGCATCAGGGTAAGCTGATTTCACTTTATTTACTAGTAAATAAATCAAAAATCAAGTGCCTCATTTTCTTTACAGCAAAGTCTCTTGACTTGGTCAAAAAAAAACTTTTTTTTTTTTTATGATTTTGTCTAAATCCTATCCTATCGTGAGTCACAATATCATGGGATTTTTACTTTAAAATGCATAAACAAACAGGTAGGAAAACTATTTTTTGTCTCTCATCATAGATTGATTTCTGAGAAAAGAATCATACACCGGTGATCATTCACTAAGAGCTAGAAAACAAGTAAATTTTTTCCACCAAGTCCTTCTAAAATGCCATGATATCATAGGATAATTCCATGATATTGCGTGATTTATCATTATTCTAAAAATAATACTGATTGTAAACAGCAAGAAAACTGAATTTTATCTTTCTCCATATATTGATTTAAGAGAAAAGAATCACACTCTTGGTAATCATTCACTACGAGCTAGAACCCTGTAAAATTTTTCTACAAATTCTTCTAAAAAACCACCATGATATCTTTTTTCTTAATATTGATTCAATGCTTTCGTGGGGTTTTAGAAGAATCTAGAAAAAAAAAAAATTATTCTCTATGGTACTGAATGATTACCAAGTATATGAATCTTTTCCCAGAAATCAATAAATGGTGAAAGATGAAATTCATTGTTCTTATAGTTTGATTTGCATTTTTTAATTGAAGATCCCATAATATCGTGACTCATAATATCATGGGCTTTGAGCAAAATCATTGAAAGAGGTTTTAGACCGAAGTCAATGAACTCTACTGTCATTTTGGGAGTTATATCATTATCTCATAGAAACCCAGTTTAGGAGGGATTCATTTTTAAAAATACCTCTTAGTAGTAGTAGTAGGACTAATAATAATAATAATAATACTAACAAGGTATTTAAAATGTCCCAGGTCTCAATATTTGAGAAGTTGGTTCCAAAGATGAGGTTGTTCAATCTCATTAAGGCGACAAACAATTTCAGTAGGAACAACATCATCGACATAGGAAGAACAGGCACGACATATAAAGCAAATCTTTCAGACGGTTCTCTTTTAGCAGTGAAGAGACTGCAGGAAACTCATCATTCTGATAAATACTTCGCATCTGAGATAACCGCACTGGCTAGCATAAGGCATTGCAACTTGGTTCCCCTTTTGGGATTTTGCATCGCTCGAAGAGAGAGGCTTTTGATATATAAATACATGCCCAAAGGAACACTGTATGATCAGCTGCATCATGTAAATTCTGAAGTCAAAGTCTTGGATTGGGCTAAGAGGCTAAGAATTGGCATTGGAGTGGCAAGAGGCCTGGCGTGGCTTCACCATCATTGCAATCCTTGCATAATTCTGTTGTTCTGAGTACACAGATAAGTAATTCAGTATTTAGGAAACAGATCCTCACAATAGCAACAGTAAAACAGAGTTACAGAAAGTAATCTTCGAATTGAAATTCTCTTACTGTTTGAAGGCAGAATAACAGTACTTCGTTGTTGTCTTTTACGAAACTCAGAAATTCGCAGCAGAAGGCAGATCAAGGCTAGTGTTTAACACTATGTCCTTAAGACAAAATTCGCCCCCGCAACGGTGCTAACGGACTTTAATGGCGTCTGTCTCCCAGGATACAATGATCAACACACACAGTAGCAGCACTGCAAACTGTGTGACAGGTGAACCAGTAGTGCAAACAGGACTCTCTCTTCTTGACTATGCAGACTCGAAATTGTGCAACAGCAGCAGTGAATTGAATGAATGAAAATGGGAAGACAATATGCATATTTATAGCCTACTTCAGGTCTCTTCAATGGGGCTGCATCTGTTCAGAACAGTGACTGTTCAGTGAACAGATGCATCTGTTCTTTGGACACACCTCTTGGGCTGGACACACCCTTTCACAATTGAAAGGACACACCACTTTAGACACACCCCATTTAATTCAAAAAGAAATTTTTATTTTAATAAAAATTTCTCCAAAAAATTAATAACGGGTAGTGGGCCGAGCCAGGCCCAACCCGCGCGTGAAGCCCAAGCCCAGGCCCGGTCCGGTCCGGGGCGGGGCGGGGCGGGGCGCGCGCGCGCGTGTGGTGGTGACCCAACATAGGTCTACGTCCTCCCTCCTCCACAAAAGTGGGATGCCCCTTGGGGCTCATTTTATACCACTAAGGTAAATATATTTATACCAAAGAAATGCTTTGCTCTCAAGCAATGTGGGAAGCAAGTTTTTTACTTCATTTTCTTTCCATGTTTAACATGTTCAAGTAGTAGTGTTTAGGAGGCAATTTCTCATTCACTCCTTAATGGATTAGAGCAACCCAATACATGTCTTTAATCTACTCATGGAGTAGATTACATTCCCATGTATTCCCACCTAAAATTATAAGTGGGTCCCACTTTTAGTTTGGCACAAAGATGGCCAATAATAGTGGGTCCTCTAGCCATTTTTCCAACAATCCCCCACATGAATGAAATTGACTGAAAACAATGAAATGATATGCAGACACACAGAGAGAGTACAATTGGAAATTTTCTGTATAGAGAAAGGTAGCTTGTGGCCTTGAACCTTCCCTTGTGAAGTACTATCGAATTTACTGGTCGAACAGTGAACATGATGTCTTGAACTGCTCAACCTTTTGCGTAAACCGAGATAATAGAATTCACACAGAATCTTCCCGGACACATTTGGTTCTCATGATTGTGTTCATTTTGGCCCTGAACAATGCCTGGTTTTCATGAGTGCTTTAGAGAATTTAGCCTTATTATTCTCATAGAATCGGCCCAGTTCACACTCACATAGGTGATTCTTATTAAGAGTATCCTGCTATACCCCACTTGATTAGTCAAGATATAAGAATCATTAAAAGCTTTGCTTACCCTAATTTCCACTACAGGTATCACTATTATTATTATAGGAATGAGCAGGAGATATTATCTCCATAGTAATATCGTTAAGTCACACACAATTCGTTTGTCCCTTTGAACCTAGATCTTGGGATCTCCAGTCTGCTAGGTTGGGTTGCCATTATGGCGACTTTTCATTCATAGGCTTTAAGCCCATTCCCCTCGATGAACGATTTACTTGCTCTCTCGCTAAACCTTTGGTAAAGGGATCCGCAATGTTATCCATGGACTTTATGTACTCAATAGTCATAATGCCATTAGAGATCAGTTGTCGCACGGTATTATGCCTTCGACGAATATGTCGAGACTTACCGTTATATATGGTACTCTGCGCCCTTCCAATTGCTGATTGACTATCGCAATGAATGCAGATAGGAGGCACAGATTTTGACCATATTGGAATATCTTCTAGGAATTGACGAAGCCATTCAGCTTCTTCGCCAGCTTTATCCAGTGCAATAAACTCAGATTCCATAGTGGATCTAGCAATGCATGTTTGTTTAGAAGATTTCCATGATACCGCTGCACCACCAAGTGTGAATAGATATCCACTTGTGGATTTTGAATCATTGGTATCTGATATCCAGTTGGCATCACAGTAGCCTTCAAGTACTGCTGGATATCTCGAGTAATGCAATCCATAGTTTTGGGTGTATTTTAAATATCTTAAAACCCTGACTATGGCCTTCCAATGGTCTGATCCTGGGTTACTTGTGTATCTACTCAGTTTACTAACAGCATATGCAATGTCAGGACGAGTGCAATTCATGACATACATTAGGCTCCCAATTATTTGCGCATATTCGCATTGTGATATGCCTTTTTCAGTATTTTTGGATAGATGGATACTAATATCTATAGGTGTTCTCGCTGGACTGCTATTATCTTGATTATATTTCTGGAGTATTTTCTCAATATAGTGTGATTGAGATAATATCAGTCCATCCGATGATTTAGAAATTTTTATTCCAAGTATGACATCGGCAACACCCATATCTTTCATATCAAACTTATTGTTTAACATTCGCTTGGTAGCTTGAATGATTTCATCATTACTACCCATAATCAGCAAATCATCAACATATAAGCAAATAATGACACAGCCATTGTTAGTGCTCTTGACATATACACACTTGTCACATTCATTGATCTTAAAACCATTTGACATCATCACACTGTCAAATTTCTCATGCCATTGCTTTGGTGCTTGTTTTAATCCATATAGAGATTTGACAAGTCGACAAACTTTCTTAGTTTGTCCAGGAGCATTAAACCCTTCAGGTTGTTCCATGTATATTTCCTCATCTAATTCACCATTTAAGAAAGCGGTCTTTACATCCATTTGATGTATCTCGAAGTTGTGTATGGCAGCAATTGCAATTAACATTCGAATGGATGTTATCCTCGTAACTGGTGAATAAGTGTCGAAATAATCCAAGCCCTCCTTTTGTCTGTATCCTTTAACAACAAGCCTGGCTTTGTACTTTTCAATTGATCCATCTGCTTTCATCTTCCTCTTGAATATCCACTTGCACCCAAGAGTTTTACAACCTTGTGGAAGATCCACTAATTCCCACGTATGATTTTGCAAAATGGATTCAATTTCACTTTTTATTGCCTCTTTCCAATATGGTGCCTCGGGACAGGACACCGCTGCTTTAAAGCTTTGAGGCTCATCTTCTAACAGAAATGTTATAAAATCTGAACCAAACGTTTTTGATGTTCTAGCCCTCTTACTCCGTCTAGGTTCATCAATCTCTTGTTGGTTTTGAAGACTGCTATTAGCATTATCTTGAGTTCGTTTAAGAGAACTCGATTCCTGCGAGGGTTTATTAGGAAATACATGTTCAAAGAACGATGCATTCCTTGACTCAATAATAGTGTTAGGATGCATATCGGGAATCTCAGATTTGATAATTAGAAACCGATACGCACTGCTATTATGAGCATACCCAATGAAAACACAGTCAACTGTCTTTGGTCCTATTTTAACATTTTTAGGTGTAGGAACCGCCACTTTAGCCAAACACCCCCACACTTTCAAGTATTTGTAAGTAGGCATTCTGCCTTTCCACAATTCATAGGGGGTTTTATTGGTTTTCTTTTAAGGTATTCGGTTGAGAATATAATTGGCGGAGAGTATAGCATCCCCCCACAAATTCTGAGGTAATCCAGAACTTATTAACATAGCATTCATCATTTCTTTTAAAGTTCTATTTTTCCTTTCAGCAACACCATTTTGCTGAGGTGAATAAGGAGCAGTAGTTTGGTGTATAATACCATGCTGTGAACAGAATTCACCAAAAGGTGATTCGTATTCACCTCCTCTATCGCTTCTTATCACCTTAATTTTCTTCTCAAGTTGATTCTCAACCTCATTCTTGTAATGTTTGAACATTTCCAAGGCCTCATCTTTACTTCTCAGTAAGTAAACATAACAGTATCTTGTGCAATCATCAATAAATGTAAGAAAATATTTCTTACCACATTTAGTTTGAACAAACTTTAGGTCACAGATATCAGAATGAATTAACTGAAGAGGTTCAGAAGTTCGTTCAATTGAATGAAAAGAAGTTCTAGTTAGTTTAGCTTCTACACATGTTTCACATTTGATATTTGAATCAAAACTGCATTTAGGCAAACATTCCATATTAACTAATCTACGCAAAGCATCATAGTTAACATGACCTAATCTACCATGCCACACATTAGAAGACTCAAGCATATAGGTAGAAGTATTTTTCTTATTAGGTACAATGGTCATTACATTCATTTTAAAGAGCCCATCGCTCATGTACCCTTTGCCCACGTACATCACAGACTTAGTGAGTACAAACTTATCCGCCTCAAATACAAGTTTGAAACCCTTCTTACTCAGTAGTAAGCCTGATACCAGATTCTTACGAATATTAGGTACATGCAGCACATTGTTGAGGGTGAGTTCCTTTCCAGAAGTCATTTTCAATACCACCTGTCCCTGGCCTTCAACCTTAGAAGAAGCAGAGTTGCCCATGAAGAGTTGTTCTCCGTTTGTAGCATGATAAGTGGAGAACATATCTTTATTGGAGCAGACATGTCGAGTGGCCCCAGTGTCCACCCACCATTCTCTGGTGTTGCCAACCAGATTGACTTCTGAGACCACAGCAGAAAGATTGATGTCTGAAACATCAGTGGAGAGATTGTCCATTTCTGTCATGTTGGCCTGCGCTGGTTTCTTACTTGTATTTCCTTGGTCCTTGCGCTTACGGCAGTCCTTAGCACGGTGGCTTGGTTTGTCGCATACATAACAATTCCCTTTGAACTTCTTGTTGTCTTTGGGACCTTGTTTTGGACCGTTGGAAGGGTTCTTCCTCTTCTTGGGATTCTGCCCATGTTCCACCACATTTGCCTTAGCTTCAGTGAAGGTTTTTCCTGCTTTCTTTTCAGATGTACGATTGTCTTCCTCTATCCTCAATCTGACAATCAGGTCTTCAAGTCTCATCTCCTTTCGCTTATGCTTGAGGTAGTTCTTAAAATCTTTCCAAAGAGGTGGCAATTTTTCAATGATTGCTGCCACTTGAAAAGATTCACTAAGAGACATTCCTTCTGCATGAATTTCATGGAGAATTACTTGAAGTTCCTGAACTTGATTGATTACAGCCTTGGAATTGATCATCTTGTAGTCAAGGAATCTGCCAACAACGAATTTCTTCATTCCGGCATCTTCAGTCTTGTACTTTTTATCAAGAGAATCCCACAATTCCTTAGCACTTTTCAATGAACAATACACATTATATAATGTGTTATCTAGTCCATTGAGAATATAGTTTCGACAGAGGAAGTCAGCATGCTTCCAAGCATCTACAGCAGCAACTACTTGCTTGTCTGTCTCATCTTCTTTTAAAGCAGGAGCTTCTTCATGGAGGAACCTAGCCAAGTTCAAGGTAGTGAGATAGAACAACATTTTCTGTTGCCATCTCTTAAACTCAGTACCATTGAACTTCTCAGGTTTCTCCCCATGGTTCACCAAAATGGGGCCATGGGTACTGACTGGAGTATTCTTCTCAATACCCATAACTGTATAACAGAATCAGAGATTACCACAAAGAATTTTGCAGAATTTAAAGTAATAGAAGTGTAAACAGTAACTCAGACCAACTGGTTACTCACACAAAAATAGAGAACAAACTTCAGTTCTGCTATTAGTAAATAGTGAGAGAGATTCAGTTTTACAATACTGGTTTCAGAATTAGAAGAAGTAGAAACCAGTAGAAAAACTGACAGAAACTGAAACCAGATATACTGAATTAAAACTGATAACAGGGTGTACTCTGTTAGATATGGATATAAATTTTGTCTTAAGATTGTTGTTCCGAGTACACAGATAAGTAATTCAGTATTTAGGAAACAGATCCTCACAATAGCAACAGTAAAATAGAGTTACAGAAAGTAATCTTCGAATTGAAATTCTCTTACTGTTTGAAGGCAGAATAACAGTACTTCGTTGTTGTCTTTTACGAAACTCAGAAATTCGCAGCAGAAGGCAGATCAAGGCTAGTGTTTAACACTATGTCCTTAAGACAAAATTCGCCCCCGCAACGGTGCTAACGGGCTTTAATGGCGTCTGTCTCCCAGGATACAATGATCAACACACACAGTAGCAACACTGCAAACTGTGTGACAGGCGAACCAGTAGTGCAAACAAGACTCTCTCTTCTTGACTATGCAGACTCGAAATTGTGCAACAGCAGCAGTGAATTGAATGAATGAAAATGGGAAGACAATATGCATATTTATAGCCTACTTCAGGTCTCTTCAATGGGGCTGCATCTGTTCAGAACAGTGACTGTTCAGTGAACAGATGCATCTGTTCTTTGGACACACTCCTTGTGCTGGACACACACCCTTTCACGATTGAAAGGACACACCACTTTAGACACACCCCATTTAATTCAAAAAAAAAATTTTATTTTAATAAAAATTTCTCCAAAAAATTAATAACGGGTAGTGGGCCGAGCCAGGCCCAACCCGCGCATGAAGCCCAGGCCCAGGCCCAGGCCCGGTCCGGTCCGGGTCGTGGCGCGCGCGCGTGTGTGGTGGTGACCCAACATAGGTCTACGTCCTCCTTCCTCCACAAAAGTGGGATGCCCCTTGGGGCTCATTTTATACCACTAAGGTAAACATATTTATACCAAAGAAATGCTTTGCTCTCAAGCAATGTGGGAAGCAAGTTTTTTACTTCATTTTCTTTCCATGTTTAACATGTTCAAGTAGTAGTGTTTAGGAGGCAATTTCTCATTCACTCCTTAATGGATTAGAGCAACCCAATACATGTCTTTAATCTACTCATGGAGTAGATTACATTCCCATGTATTCCCACCTAAAATTATAAGTGGGTCCCACTTTTAGTTTGGCACAAAGATGGCCAATAATAGTGGGTCCTCTAGCCATTTTTCCAACAAATTCATCGTAGCATAAGCTCCAAATTTATCCTACTAGATGAAGATTACGAGCCCAAAATATCTGATTTTGGATTTGCAAGGCTTTTGAATCCAGAGAACTCCCATCTGACCGTCTCCTTGGATGGAAATGTTGATGGTTCTACCTACGTTGCACCTGAGTACAAACACAGATTGGTGGCCACTCCGAAGGGTGATGTATACTGCTTTGGTATGGTTCTACTTGAACTTATTTCAGGAAAAACACCTGCTGAAGTGGCTAATGCAGTGCAAAATGTCGAGGACAATACCGTAGAGTGGATTACATATCTTTTCAACATGTACGCCAAAGACAGTTCTTTGATTGGAAGGTTGTGTGATGGTGAGATAATAAAGTTTTTAAAAGCTGCCTTTGCTTGCATTGTGTCTTATCCAGAAAACAGGCCTACAATGTTGGAAGTATATCAGCTTTTGAGAGCAATTGGTGCAAGATATGGTTTTATAGATGAAGATGAAGGACTTATGCAATCAGATAACATCAATATAACATCCATTGCTTAAATTGACTTAATGGAGCACAAAAAATGGAGTAAAGAAGCAATGTTGTAATCGTCATTAAAAAGTAACTCCATTCACAGTTGTTTGTAGTTTCATTATTATTAGTTATAGATTTCCAAATCATGTATTTCTTTCATGGTTTTTATTGTATTTACTTACTAAGTTTCTCTCAAGAGAATATCACATTTAGAGGTTTTGAGAAATTGACTCACTTCTCATAGACGGATGGATGCATAGAAGCGATCCCACTTCTAATGGGACTTAGGGCTAGCCCTCTATGGCACTTACTTTAGGACATGGGCCTTAGCATGTTGGCTTTTAAAACCACCACCATGCCTTCATGAAATGATTGTGCTCGTATATCTAGTTTGCTAAATAGGGCCTCACTTTAAGACTCTATTTATTGAATACCTCAAATCATTTTTTTGAACCTGGACCAGGTGGAGGTTCAAGTCATTGGACACAATTGTTAATAATGGAATTGATTACAACTACATCTGTTGATTCTCAACCTCCAATTTATATCCTCATTAAGTCGTCCACGCTAATGGAATTGTTATTTAATATTAGGAACACAAGAAACTTACCAATGGGATGAGAACTAGCAGATAATTATAGTAGAAACCACAACAAGATTATTGACTTTGCAAAACAACTATTTTTTTAAACATCAGTTATAGATGTTCAAGTCAAGTGCTTCCCATATCGGCTGCATTGGAACTTGGTTATCAATTTTAATTTCCCTACAAGTCAAAGTCAACAAATCAACTTGGTTTTTTTTTTTCCGTGAAACTTGACGTCACTAGAGCTTTCGATAAATTACAGTGGTCTTTTCTTTTCAAAGCTCTTGAGTTTTTTACTACTCTGAAGATTGGATTCGTCTTAGAAATGAATTGATTATCACCACTAGAGGATCAATTCTTAATCTCAATGTCCAAGTTATTAAGGAATTGATTATCACTTCTAGATGATCAATTCTTAATCTCAATGTCCAACAACTTTATAACCAAAAGAAAGTCTCAAGAGTTCTAAATACTTCATGCCTTCTTCTTTATGCCGATGACTTGCTCTTCTTTGCTAGAGCCTCATCAAGATCAATAAGAAGCATCAAAATTCTCCTCCAAAATTACCAACTTGTTGTTGGTCGGATTTTCAACTTATAAGCTTTTTTTTATTGATAAATGCCACCATAGGGAAAAAAAAACCCTTCTCTTGCCGCTAGGTTGGGAATCCCAATTTCTTCTCCTCCATTCACCTATTTTGGAGCTCCATTATATTTTGTAAGCCCTAAAGTTTGTTATTTCTCCAAGCTTTTGGATACAATACAAGTGAAACTAACTGGCTGGAGGGCACACGTCCTATCTTTTTTTGGAAGGCTGTTCGGCACATCAATAGAGGTCCACATGGAAGGTCAATGGGGCCCAAGTATAGCTACATACAAAGGGGAGGCAGTTTTGAAAAATTATGCTCTCAAACGAACCTAGGTTGGCGAACATGAAATAGCTAGGCAGCAAGGGTGCCCGCTCGAGTGAGCCTAAGTTCGCTCGAGCGGGTGTCCCAGAGTGCCCTCGCTCGAGCGAGCGTACACTCTGAAGTTCCCACTGATCTCCACAAAGTCTGTTCGCTCGAGTGAACTACGAAAACTATATTTCCCATAGCACTTCCCTGCTCGAGCAGCTGAAAGCCCCGCTAGAGCCGAAGTTCCAGAATTCCGCTTCCCAATTCCAGCTTATGTTTCCCTATTCAAAACACATCAATTCCGATCCAATCATCACAAAATCAACTCCAAACAATAGAACTCCATCATCTACCACCAATCCATCATCCATTGGGCAATTGATCTTCCAAATGGGAGATCCCAACCATCAATGGCCAATCCAACCATAACCAGAGCTTAGAAAGGTAGATCTACACATTGAAATATCCATATAATAGAAACTGACAGAATTCAAAAGGGAGAAGCATCCATTCTATGCTAGAAGGTATATTGCACTTGCCTTTCGTCGATCGAGGTTTCCTTTCTTGATCTTCAAGATCCAAGATCTAACTCGAGCCTCTAAGATTTCCAATTCCCCACAACAATCCCCAAAACTCAGATCCATGAAGATCTAAAACTCCTACACTCAAATCCCAAGGAGAAATTACATAAGAGGGGAGTTCTAAGGAAAGAAGAAGATCTATAAGGGATTTGAGCTAAGAAATGGGAATTACCTTGTTTTGTAGAGGAGAGGAAGGTCTTAGAGAGAGGAGATGTCTTGTAGCTTAGAGATGACTGTGGATTGGAGAGATCCTTGCTCTTTTGATGGAAGAAACCCTAGATCTAGGAATTCTTACAGAGAATTTTAGAGAGAAATGGGAAGAGAAAAGAGGGAAGAAGAAATAAATGAGAGAGAGAGAGAGAGATAAAATCGTTGGAGAGAGTTTGAGTTGGTTATATAGGCATTGGCTTCGGAAATGACCATAATGCCTATCTTGTTTAACTGTGGTTTGATATAAGGACATGGGTATTTAGGGTGTTTTAGGTTTAGTTGCACAAATCTCCATGAGAAACCCCGCCTAGTCTAATAAATTACTTCTAAGGGTCTCTAACTAACTAACAAACTCTAAAAAGTTCAATTAGACACTTATCAAGCTATAAAATCTCAAAACACTAATAATCCTTAGGAAAAGACCAAACTACCCTTACTAACCCCTATTAATTAGCATAAATAGATATAATGAATACGTAATTAGGCTATTGAAGGGGAGGGGCCTCACACTTTGGCTATAAAGGAAAGGGTTCTTGGTATTTGCAGAATCAGAGAAACGAATGGTGTTGCCTTCTTGAAGCTGGGGTAGACAAGCCACTCTACATCCTCCATTTGAGAAAATTGCTTCAAAGCAAGGACTTCAATGATTCCACCATCTGGAGCCCTAAGTCTCCTTTGGCTAGTTTTTACATTTGGAAGAAAATTAGATATCTTTTCGCCCAAGATAACAAATTTGAACTAATCTCCTTTGATTATGTGAAAAGGCATTTCCAATGGTGTCCTGGGAGGGAGTAATAGGTAAGGGGGAATGTTACAAAAGAACTCTATCCCCACCCACCATTATGCTTTCTTTTTTTTTCTTTTTCTTTTTGCAACAGATTAAAAGTACACGTTGGCTTATTGTGATTTGCACTCTTGGCCACATCCTTGAGGGCGTTAAAAGTGGGATGCCATTTGATTGACTTTGACATAGGTTATGTTCCACTCCTTTTCTTAAAGTGATAGGGCATTGTTTAGGAAATCTGCGTTTTGGGCCTTAAAATATTTGATTATTTTAGATTGTTTCACTAAGTCTACATCCATGCTTGATTCAAGTCCTTTTGCCCTTTTTTTTAAACAAAATGTAGTTTTAAGGTTACCTTTCTGAAAAGACATGAGTCGGCTTGTTTGGTAACTCTACTAAGGGAATCAAGTCAAGCATAGCCCTCATTTATAAAAAAAAAAGGTCACATCAAAAGCACTTTAATTCAAATTTTTCGTCATATTTTTCAAAAATAAAGTAAAAAAAATAACATCCTTTCTCCACTAAAAGAAAAAATTAAATCTCCATTTTCTATAAAAAAAAAGTCAAAAAATTCAATAACAAACAACTAAAAAAATATTATCATAATCCACTTATATTTTATTCTTGAAAATTTTACCCGAAAAAAACACCTTAGAGGTCCACTAGGCACTAACCAAAAGAGGTACTCATAGTTTTGATGCAACAGAATCGGTATTCCTGCCAAAATATTCATTTTCTTTTGCCTTTTCTCAACAAGTGACGACGTCGTCGCTTAATATCATGAGTTAGTGTCGACGCCGTCGCTACTTCTTTAAATCTGCATCTTCTTCAACCTCTATCATCTGCGATTGTTGGTTTTCTGTACCAAAATGAACCAGAACATAACTATCCCCCAACATTGAATATTCCTTGTGAAGGTTGTTGATCTCCATTAACGAGGAAGGCATAGCACAGTTTGACCTTCTTCCATGCGTTATCTACCATAGAGCCTGAGTTTCATCCTTACTTTTTGAGAAAAGTTCTATAAAGTCCGTGACCTTACTGGGTCAGTTAGGCCTAATATCAGACCCTGATCCGTTTAATTTATTATTATTATATATAATTAATTGTATTTTAGATATTTAAGTGGGTTTAGATCATGAGCGAGTTTTTTTTAGCATTAGAATAGTGTCTGCGAAGTTTCGTCCGATTCCGAGTTCGTTTGATCCTAGTAGGGGGTAGTTTGCCATTTAGGAAAAATTGAGTGTTTTTCCGAAATATTCCAAATGCCGTGATTTTTGGGTTCGATGGAAATGTCTCGTCGTTCTGATTATTTTTGTTTCTTGACTCGTCGCGATCCGACGATCAGAAACCCTTTAAGTGGTCCATTCTTCACCGGATCCACTAAATGGGCAAATTAGTCTTTTCCTCTCTCTTTTCTTCTTAACCAAATCTAACCCTAATTTCGTTCATTACCTCTGCAACTGAACGAGAACAGCAGTCCCTTTCTTCTTCCTCTTCATCTTCTCAAGCCTAGAGTTTTTGGAATAGACCATCTCGAAGATCCGGACCGCACATCTTCTTCCTCGCGATCTTCTCTTTCCATTGGTTCTAGTTTGGTAAGATTTCCCTCACGCTCATCTTTCAATCATCTTTTCTTTTGGTTAGATTTAGGTTTGATATAGATCTATCCCTCTCTTTTCTTCTCCTTGGTTTTTTAGGTTGTGTTTGGTCGGGTTCGATTGTGGATCTTGCGGTAGAAAGACTTCTCCTCAAGTTTCACCCAATTTCTATCTTCTTCTTGGTTGAGGCAAGTAGATATGCATTTTATAATATATATATATATATATGTCTGTATTGTTATTATTGATCTGGCTTTGATTCTTGATAGATTTTCCATTAATTTCAAGCATATTCTGATTTTAATTGGAAATTATATGCTAGGTTAGGTTTTTGGATAAATTGATGATATTAGGTTGCTTAGAAATTGTTTATTTTGATTCAATGGAATGGAATGGATGAATGTGATGAATGGGGAGCACGGAGTCTCATTTTCTATAGGATTGGTCTTGAAATGGCCTGAGGAGGAAAAGGGCGGAAACCCGTTTTTTGGGCTATAGGATCGCTGTCCGATCGATCGGTCGCCTTATGCGATCGATCGGACAGTGAACAGTCCCCAATTAACTGTGAGTGTTTACAGACCGATCGATCGGTCATACAGTCCGATCGATCGCTCTATGAAAGCTCGCAGCTAGCTGGGAGGTACCCAGTGCCAATCAATCGGTCACTCTGTCCGATCGATCAGACTGTACACTAACTGAGAGGTGTTTAGTGCTGATCGATCGCACCTTACATACGATCAATCGCAGGGTGCATGGTCACTAAAACTTCGGAGACTGGTAACTTTCAATCCGCCCGTTGGATTTCTATGTATAGTATACGTTGGAAAGCCCTCGAGACGTAGAATCCAATGATTCTATTTTCACTACGATTGGAGATCGAAAAGTAATGTTATTACTCGAATTATGATTCAACTCTTGTTATTTGGGAAAGAGACTGTTTAACTTAGGTTTGGGCCTTAGATGTTGGAAATCATGAATTTACTCACTTGACCATTAATAGGGATTGAAATCGAAGTACGTGGCTTGGTGTTCTTCGATGGGTTGTTTAGGTATTCGTGTATTATGCGTGGTGTAACCGAATGCATATGGAGTTGAATTGAACGATGCTCAACATGATTGTATACCAAGGGATTTCCCTAAGAGCATCGTTGATCCAATTTCCACACGTATTCTATTAGAACACGTGGGGTACCAGGATGACACCATGTACCTAGGATTGGATTGTAATATCTCCTTGACTTGTAAATGGTATCTGTTGATAACATTCCTTGTACACTATCTTGGCATAAAATACTTAATTAACTATGAAACATAAATCTTTGTAGGATTTAGGACTTGGACTTGACTTAGAGTGTACCTTAGGAACCATGTGTCTTGTATTGATAAACATGACTGGCTAGCAATGAAAGGGGATTATCACGTGGTTTCTTTGTCTTGTATTGTCTTGGATGAGATAATCCCTATGATCTTGTCTTGTACATAGAACTAGCCAGATTTGCTTGTCTTGTTGTCCTTGTGTCAAAATCACTCTATTATTGGCTACATATCATGGCCATCTGCAATTTGGGGTTTTAATGACGAACAAGTTACTCAGTTGTCGGGGTGGGCAGTCGGCATAGGACGGCGTCTATGGCGTTGAATAGTTGGGAACGGGCTAGGACCGTGCTGCTATTCCCAGGACCGGGAGCTAGGATCCTACTGGAGCCGGACTTCGGTATCAGTAGTCCGGATTAGATTGTTACTGGTACCCCGGGAGGTGGCTTTGGACATCCTCGGAGTCTCCCTCTTATTTCTTGTTTTGCATTGCATGGATAGTGGTTATTGTTAGATGATTGCTAGGATTCCTGTTATTGTTTCTATAGATGATTATTCTTGCTTTATGCCTAGCTTCACTTTCCCTGTACTCACATGATTATTACTTATCATTACTCTATATTTGATGCATGTCATGTTTATTATGCTTTGTTTATCTATTGCTCAATATGTCGTTGACTTTGTTCCTTGGTGTGCAGACTCCTCAAGTGAGTACTACTACTATGATGAACAGGCCGGTGAGGAGATCCCAAAGGATCTCCAACCAGCAAAGGAGTAACGTGAGTGGCGTGCCGATAACGTAGAGTAGCGTTATCATAACGGGCACGAGAGAGATGCATTGAGATTCACTAGATATATTCTCTTATTCATTATTTCTCTCGTTAGACCTTTCTTACATTGATTTGGTTTTATTTTATTGGCCTTGTTTATTGGGTTGGCCAATGTAATAAATTACCGAACTTCTTATTTTTGTTTATTTACTCTTGCAACTTTAAATTCAATGTAAGTTATTATTCACTGTTGAAGTTCCATATGTCTAGAGTTATATGAACTCTACTTTTATTATACTATATAAGGTTTGAAATATTATATCCTCACCGCGGACTTACGATCTGTGGGCCCAAAGGACAAAAAATTTTAATTAGTCCTAAAATTCAATCTCCGGATCCGGTTATTTCTTTAATCGGGTTCGGGGGACGTGACAAGTTCATTAGGATTTTGATATATAGTTATATTCATTTCATTATCTTTGTTATATAATTATTTTTTGGTGGCTAAATCATCAGGGTAAGGACCTTTTGAGGAAGGAGGAAAGGAAACCACCAGAGAAAGGGGAAAACGATGGGAGGAAGAAGGGAAAAATGGGGGAGATGGGATTTCGGGCAATTTGTATAGGTTTGAATGCGACGATGTAGTCACACGTTTAAATCTTTAATAAAAAAAATGGAAGTGGTCACAGAGAACCACTTCGGTGCCATATTGACTAGTGGCGTGTTTTTCGGTTAGTGGCAATCTATGGTTATTTTTTTGTAGTTTTCTCCTTATTCTTTCTTCAAAATAATCTTTACTTCACTCAACTCCATTAGTAAAGGCCCCAAACAGCCCTCTAAAGCAATCAGTCACTTTTAGTACAGCATACTACTATTACATTTATGATAAATGTGCTTGTACCATTGTTAAATATAAGAATTTTGCCCATATAACCTTCACAGTATGTCAAGTTTATTTTTTCTCTTAGGAAAATTTTCAAATAGGCCTTTAAGTTTATGCCTTATTTCAAAAAAGGACAAAAGTTTCTAAATTTTTTAAATTAGTCCCTAAGTTTTCCATTTTCAATTAAGGACATCCCCATTTAAAGGTATTTTCTAACGACTTTTCCCTCAATATTTTAAAGATACCCAAATTACCCTTCATTTAAAGCTATAACATGGATTCGGCAGCTACTACATGCAGCCGATCATTGTGGAAACACTGGTTGTCCTTTATCACCATGACGACGCCAGTGTAAGAAATGAGAAGAATATGGAGGAAGTAAACGAGAATCTTATTTCAATGAAGGGTAATTTGGGTATTTTAAAAAAATCTGGGAAAAAAGTTACCGAAAAATAGTTTTAAATGAATGGATGTCCTTATTTGAGAACTTCCTATAAAACTTAGGGACTAATTTGTAAAGTTTGGAAACTTGAGTCATCTTTTGAAATAAGGCAGAAACTTAAGGTCCCTTTTGAAATCTTCCCTTTCTCTAATTGTGTCACACAAGTCTATTTTTAGAAGGGGATAAGTGAAACAAATCTATTTTGAATGGAAAAGACTTACCTAATCAGACTATATGGCTCGTAATCCATGATGCAATTTGATTCTAATTCAGATGCACCAATAAATCAACTACAGTACTTTCGATTTCTCAAGAATTGTCCCATAAATCCCTTTGGTCTTTAAAATTCATCTTATATATGCTTGTTAATTTCATCTCAATTTTGATCTTATGTTTGTTCTTGCTTCAAGTGTCTTTGAAAATTCTTCTTTTACTCTTCACTTTCCTGTTTATTTTTAATCTTCCTTTTTTTATTCTTTTCAGGTGGGTATGTCTGAGTCTTCATAGAATTCTTCTCTCTCTTTTTTTTTTCTAGTGAAAAAATGTTTGTTGGTAATCTTGAATGATCACTTGGGTTTTGCGGAATGGATGGGTCTTTTGGATGATGGCTCTTGTGTTTCTTCTGGATACCCTATTCTTGTTCTTGCTTGACAAAAGTAGAATATGCTAACAGTGTCGAAGTAAATTCAATGCTTTAAAACCAAAGAACCAACTCCAAGGATCCTATAACTTGACTTGTTTTATTCAGAGGGGACGGAAATAATGTTTGCATGCCCATGGCCCTGAGAAACAGAGTGCTACAATTTCTTCTTCACACCCTTTTATGGTTGGTGCTGAATAGAAATACATGTTAACATTGTTAAAAATGACATTCAATGCTTAAGAACCGTGAAGAACTAACTCAGAGATCCTTCTTACTACGAATCCCCAAGGGATTTCACCAACTTAACTAAAAGGTTCATTTGCAAATTCACTAACACATCGCATGCTGTCACCCTGAAAAAAGAAGGGCCCTAAACATATGGTTTTCAAACATGGGCCTCCAAGGCCAATTTCCATCAACCCTGATAAACTATCCATACATGACAGGATTGGATCCAAACAATGATTTGTCTGATCTCTCACTAGCAACATTGATGAAATCACCGTTTGTTTTGTCACTTCTCTTCAAACAATTTCATAGGCACACTACCATGAAAAAGTTTGGAAACTTTTTACAGTTTCCATGCAACCTCCAGAAAAATTTCATGCAATATCAGCTGCATTTTTGTTCCTTGCTCCTATGAGAGTGCTCAAAGAGGAGGAAAAAAATGGACAGGCAGTATAAGGGGAACAAAAGGGATCAAGGAAATCCGATACAATATTTTCTAGGTCATAACTCAAAATTCATAATGATAATAAACAAAATCCATAATAATAATAACAATAAATAAGTGACGATAACAGTTGTTTTCT
This sequence comes from Litsea cubeba, assembly GCA_012931725.1. Classification (NCBI taxonomy): domain Eukaryota; kingdom Viridiplantae; phylum Streptophyta; class Magnoliopsida; order Laurales; family Lauraceae; genus Litsea; species Litsea cubeba. Next base: position 13,581,368 of record CM022952.1, read on the forward strand.
TTGCTTGCACAAAAGTTAAGGCTGTAGGACCTTTTATCTAGGTTAATCCAAGGGCTGATCTATAAAAAGAATCCCAAGTGTTGAACCTTTTTCAGATCCAATTGTCAATGGCGCCATATATGGGGTATTCCCTGTCCAGCCAGAGTCTATATCAAAATATCAATATGTAAATATGTGTGTGTGTGTGTGTGTGTGTGTGATTATACGAGAAATGATTATATATAAGATTTTATGCACTCATCAGATCAATGCCTAGACCAAGAAACCATCAGCTCTACTCCTACGAGTGGCATGTCAAGAAACCATTAACCCTACTCACATCAGGAGCATGTAGAGCTGGATCATCAAACTATAAGGAAAATGGTTTATAATCATAAAACTCCAACAAAGGTTTCAGTGAGCGCAGTTCTTGTCCTTGGACTAGCTCGACATCCTTTTAAGAATCGTCAACTATAAAGATTAGATGACCGGGATGGTCCTCACCATCTAATCCCTAGTCAATGCACAAATGTGAGGTTTTGCATCCATTATTGGCCGCTTTCTCACAATATTTGACAATATGTAAAGTTGTCCATTTTCTAATTATTGCTAAAGTTGATATCTCAAATCGCTTTCTGATGTCTTCTTACAACGGGGAATTGAAGCCAATAAAATCAAAACATTCAAGAAAAAAAAATGATTTGAAATCTTGTCACCATATTATGAAGAAACAACTCACAGTTGTGGTATAGAATGAATTGTCTGTGTACAGGCTACAATTTTTCTTTCTTCTCTTCTGTTATACACTGCAATTAATTGGTCATTCACATCCTAGAGGGTTTCTTACATTTCTTGTGGCACAGTAAGTCCATTCAAAGCGAAAGATGTTGAACTGATCTTATCTGATGGCTTGACTTTCTTCTTCACCTATAAAACTGTATCTTGCTCCGATTCCACATAAAACCTGGTATACTTCTAGCATTGTAGGCCTATTCTCTGGGGGCAGACATAACACAAGCGAGCGCAACGTTTAGAAACCTAATAATCTCACCTTCACCCCAACTTCCATTCAAAGAGTTGTCATTGGCATATAGATTTAAAAGGTAAGTAACCCACTTTGTTATATCCTCGACATTTTTCACATTTTTAGACACTTGAGCAGGTGCTTTGTAAGATACCGATCCCACCCTAATATATTTTTATATTTTAATTAGATATTAGTATTATTTTAATTGAATGTATTTTAGTTATTTAAGTGGTTAGGATTAAGTGGGGCACACGTTAGATTAAATGCATGGATTTGTGAGTTGGGTTAGTGGGTAGATGACCTGACCCGTAGTTTTGACCCAATAACTTAATCCTAAAGAATATTCTTTTTAACCTAATCCCTATTTTAAATGCTCGTCCTTATCTCTTCCCACTTATCTTTGCAACTCCTCCCGGTTCTTCTTCCTCGTCTTCTTCCTCTTTCAACTTCCCAAGCTTCTGCAACTTTAGGATCCAGCCATCAGAATCAAGATCTGAAGATACCATCATTCTTAGTTGGACTTTCTTATCTCAGGTAACCTTCTCTTCAAACCATTAGAAGTAGATTTGTACTCTTAGGTTATCTTTTTATTCTTTCCAATGTTAGATTTTGGGTAGGAATAACATAGATCTGATCACCTTGGCATTTTTATCACATCTTTTGTGTCAGATCGGTGTTAGGATTGTGATCGAGTGCTCCGGTAATCTCGGATTGGGTATTGACTAGGATCTGTTGCGTTTTCTTCAAACCGCGAACCTCAGGCAAGTACTTAACCATAATTTGTAGATTTAATACTTGTGTTCTTCCTTGATGTGTTGGTGCATATAGAAAACCCTTTGATGCCGTTTTTATGATGTTAATTGATTTTATGAGAGAGATCGGAGATTTGGGGATGATTCCATCTGGTTTGTTTTCGGCCAATACCCACCCTATCTGGTTTTCAAAACCCCTTTTTAATCATCCAAGATTTTGTAAATTGTGTGTTAATGTGGATAGGTTAACTGGAATTGGATTCACTGCAATCCCATATAAAATCAATGGAGAAGCAGATCTGGAACAGGTTTCCCGACGCAGGCAGTTTGGGACTGTCCGTGTTTTTTACCATGGAACCCATGTGGGCCACCCGATGACCGATCTGATCCGTGGATCCGGAGGATGACCCACGGGCGACCCTATATATGGTGGACCCGTCCGGTGTGGACCTCGTTTGGCCCACCATCCAACAGTTTGATCAGAGGGAGGCGTGAGTAATGTTGAAATATCTTATTTGTATTTAATCATCTGTGGGACCCACTGGGTAATTTGATCACAAATCTGGACCGCGCATCTGGCCATATAGCTCTGGGCGACATTGATGGTGGGGGTTGATCTTGGGTCTTGATCAAGGGGGGCCCACTATCTGAGTGCTCAGTTGTGTCGACGTCGTTAAGCTCCATTTACATAATCGTGTTCTGTGTTGAGTGAGGAGAGGATGGATAGCTTTGACCTGACTTGTACAGGAATAAAGGGAAAAGATGGTGATGGCCTTATGACTTGATGACTGGTTACCTGATGACCTGCCATACATGGGAATAAAGGTGAGAGAATGAAGATGACCTAGTGACCTGATGAGTGATGACTTGGTGACCTGATATGTATAGAAATAAAGGAGGGGAAAGAGTGGTGGTGACTTCGCATGATGCAACCCATGTGCCTTAAGTTTGTTAAATTATTTACCTTGCCCCCTTCCCTTTGATTTATTGTGGAAAATGTTTTGGATGAGGTCCTCAGGTTTTTCTAAAATTATAAACTGAAGCTGTTATTTATCATTATTATTTGTAAATTAATATTAAATGAAATATTTGGTTTTTAATGTGTTAAATTTATATTTTTAAACTTTATTAATTTGATCATTGGACTTGAGTAAATACCGACCGGGCACATGATATCTTACTAACATGGGGTTTAGTACTTCGTATGACCTCGGAGAAATCCTAGTGGATTCAGGCTCAACCCATCTCTATTGAAAAACCCTTAATTGGGTCTATGCACCATTGATTGTGAAGGGATGTGTTGATCTTTTATCTATTTAGAGGTTCTTGTGGTTGTTGGGTATGGGACCTTATATTTGACTTTAGGATTGGCTTGTGGTTATTCTTTGACCTTCGGGTTTGCATATATGACTGAGATTGATGTTGGTTATTAGCTGCATACCCTACATGGATTGGATATGGACCGTGATGTGGCTTGGCAATCGATTGATATATTGTAGAGGTTTATTCGAATGATTTATCGATATTGATTGTGGATTGTTGTGCAGCCAGCCCTTCACTTTGACTGAGGTTTCTATGTTAGAGCATTACAGATCACTAGGTTTATTCTATTATGATATGTATATATATGTACATCGATTGGGTCATATTTGAACGACTGCAGTTGTAATTGGACGGCTAATCACCGATGTGAACGGACACTGTTATATCTGCATTGATTGTTTGACCGGCATTCCGGATTATCGATCTATTTATGAACGTCGACTTGATTTAGATAGTTAGGGCTGACCACCCAAAGCAGTGGCATTGCTTCTGTGTGATTATTGTATTGCTCTATTGTGTATATTGGATTTAGGTTATACGTTCTCTTCATCATTGTCACATTGTTATTCTGTTATGATTATTACCTATCATTACTCACATTGATCTCGTGTTTTATTTATAAATTATGCTTTCATACTTGCTGCATACTTTATAATATTTGGTGCATAGGTACCAAGCCCTACTTTACCGAGGAAACGAAAGAGAATCAAACGTTTCAAATGTTTGAGCCAACTGACGAACCCGAGTGGAATGCCGGGAACGGTTTTGGAGCCGTCTAAGCCTGCATGAGAGTGAACGTCATCTTAGCAATTCCTTAGATGGACTTTCTTTAATAATAAACATTTTCTTTAGTAATTTTTTTATTCATTTTGCAACTTTAATTATTAAAAGTTTATTTGATTTTCGTGTTGGATCTTATTTATGGTCATTGAATACCAATTGAATGAAACTTCCGTTGCATTTAATGAAATTTTATTTGGACTCACCACGGTTTGTGATGGTATGTGAGTCCACTTTTGGAAGCTTGTGTTGTATTAAACACAGGAATTTGAATTTGATTCAATTTTTTCACGTTTTTTCCCAATTCTTATTTTGGGGACGTGACAGAACATGCCCGAAACAAGTTCAAGTATAACCATTCCAAAGCCGTATACATCACCCTTTGGAGTGGCCACCAATGTGTGTGTGTACTTGGGTGCTATATAAGCAGAGCCATCTAAATTCCCATCTAAGGAGATGGATAGGTGGGAGTGCTCTGGGTTCATAAGCCTTGCGAATCCAAAATTAGGTATTTTGGGATCATAATCTTCATCCAAGAGTATGCATTTGGAGCTTATATATGTTCTGATGAATTATGCAGGGATTGCATTGATGATGAAGCCACATCAAGCCTCTTGCTACTGCAACATTGATTCTTAACCTCTTAGCCCAGTCCATGACTTCGGTTTTCGATTTTGCCTTATGCAGTTGATCATGTAAGGTTCCTCTAGGCGTGTATTTGTATATCAAAAGCCTCTCTCACTACAACAGTTTACATATTTAGCTACGAAATTTTTCGTCTCAAAAGGTCAATAGAACGTATGTAAAAACCTTTACGGACGCAAATATTTTCGTCGGCCAGACGTCGATAAAAACTCGTGGACAAAACCTTTTACCGACAAAATTTTTTTCCGTCGACAAAAATAATGTCTTATGCTTGCCAATGCAGTTATCTCATATATGAAATGTTTATCGGAATGGTGAGATTCCTGAAGTCTCTTTACTGCTAATGGAGAATCGTTTGAAAGAATTGCTTTATATGTGGTGCCTGTTCTCCCCGAGTCAATGATGTTGTTTTTACTAAAATTATTTTTTTGCTTTAATGAGATTGAACAACCTCATTCTTGGAACAGACTTCTAAAACATAGAAATCTGAGATTTGCAATGCTAACACATTTGTCTCTTTTACTTGAAAGGAAAGATCGATCGATCATAGTGAGAGATTACTACAAATTACAAACAAACACAATGAAGGAAATCCACATACAGTTAATTGCAAAATATAAATGAGATCAACTACCTTGAAGCCCTTGGTTTCCAACATATATATATATATATATATAGCATTCACCCATCCAGATCCTTGGACATCCTCTGCTTCATTCTCAGACACCCCAAACAAACAGTAGACTAAAACAGCAATGATTAAAGCTGCAAACACTAACCCACCAGCTGATGATCCAATGAAACAAGAGTGAGAGACTTTCTAGGAGGTCCTTTGCAAGGGACCAAAGGTATACCACAGAGACTAAGATTATTGACAAAATTTTGAGGAGGGGTGTTATTAAGGAAATAAGGGATCTGCCCTGAGAACGAATTATTTGCTACTGTAAAATTATGTAGCCGATTAAGCCGGCCAAGTTCCCAAGGGATTTGACCTGTTAACTTATTGTCTGTGAGATTAACAACATTCATATAAAGACAATTTGCAAGATTTAGTGGCATATCACCCGAGAAACCATTAGAGGAGAGGTCTAGGACTATGGTTGTAAATGGGTACCCGATTCTCCGATAACCCGAAGGTTCCGACCCTTTAGGATCCGGGTCTGAGTCCTTATTTTGGTTCCGATAAGAAAATGGTTCCGGTTCCGGATCCTTCTTTTGGAACCGATACCTAAACGGGTCCGGTTCCGGATCCACAGTGGCTCAGACCCGTGGACCCGGGACCCGACCCAATATACACTAACATAAGGTAACTTTAGTATGTGAGAACAAAATCCTTTTTACTTTTCTACATTAGGGTTTTCTACTTTTCTACATCTCATTGTCGGTTTGGATGTGATTTCTGAGTTTTTGGTTAAAAGTGTCTGTTATTGATAGACAAAAGGTCACATTAGTGTTTGCAGGTACGTGATCCAATTGAAATGTGGAAAAAGCATAATTTTTTTAAAAAGTAAAATACTAGACCTGGAAACGGAACCAGACCTGCCTCACAAACTGTTCCGGTTCCGGTTCTGGTTCCCATTAATATTATCGGTTCCGGTTCCGGTTCTGGTTCCCTTTCTTAGAAAACGGTTCCGGTTCCGGTTTCACCCTGGACCCGGACCAGAACCGACCCGTTTACAACCCTATCTAAGACCGACACAAAGGGTATTAGTTCATCTATGTGATGTGGGATGGGTCCAGAGAGATTGTTTCTTTACAGATCTAGTCCTATTAAGCTCTTATAGTTCTTGAGAGCTGATGGGAAATGGCCTTGAAGGCCCATGTTCGTTAGCTGTATCTTTCGAATCCCTCTTTCGTCGGAGCTCCAGCACTCAATGCCATTGAATCTACAGATCAGCAATTTGGTTTCATCACTAAATATCCATGAAGACAGGTGGTTATGAGGGTCATTCAAATGATCTTTCTGGGCTTTCAAGCACTGAAAGTAACTTTCAGCACATAGCTAGGGTTGTAAACGGGTCGGTTCAGGTCCGAGTCCATGGTGGACCCGGAACCGTTAAGGAGAAGGTGGAACCGGATCCAGACCCGGAACCAGTTCGGAACCTATTTCTTGGCTCTGGAACCGAAACCAGAACAAGAACCATATATGGGGCGGGTCTGGATCCGAGTCCAGGTCTAAGTACAGAATTATATTAAAAAATTATGATTTTTAGGAGTGATTTTCAAAAATTGAGGTAATATGTCGGGTCTCGGGTCCACGGGTCTGAACCAAGGTGGAACCGGACTTGGACTCATTTACTTATCGGGGCCTAAATAAGGGCCCAGACCCGGTTTTTAACGGGTTGGAACTTTCGGAGAATCGAGGACCCATTTACATCACTAACCATAGCACATGGGGGAGCAGTTTAAATCAATTATGAACCGACCCGAGTCAGGCCAGATCCGACCTGCGAAACGACGATTATGAGGGGGCCCAACCCAGGCCAGATCCGACCTGTGAAACAAACCCGAACCCGAACACGCAGAGGGACTTATCCCAGAAGACTGGATCGATTGCTATATACATGGACCAAGTCAAACAGGGCCCAGACAGGTGGCAGAGGTTGGAGAAGGAAAAGCAAAAGTGAGGATGAGACACCCCCTGAACGTGGACCATGATCTGGACTTGTGCCTTAATGGGGAAGGTGCCAAGGATCGTGGGATGATGGGCATGAGAAATCTGAGGAAGAGAGGAATAGAAGGAAAGAAAGATGAAGGAAGAAGGTAAACAAAATCAATCATATACACATTTACTTTTACTGATGACATAATTTCATTGGCTAACTTAAACATCGGAGGGAACTCGATTGGACCCACCCATCGAGACTTCCCTGTTTGGATTTTTCAGGTCCCACACGGAGAATCTCATTCGAATTAGAAAGAAGGATCCACTGAAGTCAACAGGTCAGACCTCCAATCCGTTTGGAACTTACCTGAAATTTTGGCTCTACAAAAATTGTGACTCTAGCATTAAAGCCACTAAAAAACAATGACCAGCAAAGGTTATGAACAAGAAATACAAGAGCTTTCCTTCCCATGATCATAGAGATGAGAAGTACCATTCAGGTGCTCTCCCTCTTCTAAAATATACAATTCTCAAGAACCCAATTCAGCCTTACTCCTGTCATCCATTAAAATCAAATGAGCCATATCAAGAGCAACCAGAAATGACTAGAAATTAGAAAACACATGGGCTAAAATTACTTAGCTAAGTTTCACACATGAGCAACGAACACAACCAACAAGAGTCCCAAGATCCGACAGAAATTCCAAGCTTCCAAAGAATGAAAGATCATTCCTCCCCAACACCCAGAAATGCAAGTAACACAATTCATGAGGTCTGCGTCTGTTTGATCAAAATCGATGGAAATTAGATCAAGGGATGTGACAAATCATCAGATTGACTTGAATAGGTCTTACAATTGTCCTTTGACTTTTCGTTAATATAATGTTATATATGTTACGTAGCACATAAGCAACGAGAGGATGCTTAGTTGTGATTTCCCAGTTGTGGCCAGGGAAATAGAATACATGACGGTGTTTTTGACGGTGTTTTTCTTTATTTTTTCTTTCACTGGCCCACCAGATACCTTGATGACCATCTTTAAAAACTATACTCAATGGACATAAGTCAGTAACTATCCTTTTATTGTTTTCAATTACATGATCTTAGAATTATTTATATGATCACCATGTGCGTTTTGCATCCGGCCACTCAGATGTTACCCTGTTTTCACCAGATGAGGCTACGAAAAACAATCCCAAAATCTTAATCCGGTAGCATCATAAATTTGGAAAAAAAAAAAAAAAAACTTTAAACAACTTGACAATTATTTCCTACTTATCTCTTATCTATCGTCTTTTAAAAAAATGTCATTTAAAGACTCCAAATCTTATCACTTATCCTCAAGGGAGACCTCATATTCACAATCTCAAAAAAGGTGGCCCTACTTTGTGGTTCTTGAAGGTGGGTCATATGGTCACAATTACAAAAGATGGGCCCATATTATGACTTATATAATTGTGGAACCGCATTATAACGCCCTAAATTCTAATTTCTAAAGGTGAGCATCACATTGTAATTTCTAAAGGTGGGCACAGGTCCACAATCACAAAAGAGGTGGCTCCACTTTTTAAGAGATTTTTCAAGAATCATTAGGATAGCCAAGAATTTGAGGAATTCTTATTATGAGAAATTCAAGAATCCTATTTTTTTTATCAAAAATAATTCCATTGAAATCAATACAATGCCAATTTCTAAATTACATCTAGAATTTCAAGCATGGAGTCCTTTCAGTTGTACAAACAAGTCCTAATCATTCTTTAATTGTAAATAAGGAATAAGAACAACCTCTTATCTCAATGGTAAGATGCGTCGGTTCTTACCTAAACTCGGGCATGCCACCTTTCTTCACCCGAAGGTATCTTACCGCACCCAAGGTCTATTTCTCTCACCCGATGGCTCCCTCATCCTCACCCAAGGGCTCCCTCCCTCACCCGAGGATGTGGATCCCGGCCTGTTAGCTACGTATCATAAAAAATGTAAATAAGGAACTATTTACCAAAACATAAATAATTGTAAACAAAGAACTGCAGTGCAACAAGTACTCCCATAAGCATGTCATTTCACAGATGGCGTCTTTGGAAAGCACGAGACGTCCTAACATGGTTGCAATTTGGGGTTCTTGCATTGGTAAAATGGAGAGGCTTTTGATTTAAAAGTACATACCTGCCCAATGGATCTATGCATGAGCACTAGCATCAGCTATAAATGTGACACTTGTATAAATTGATCCTCAATGGACAAGCTAGTGATCATCTTGCATGGCTGCTACACCGTAATTGCAATGCTTACAAGATTGATGGAAAACATAAGCTCCAAAACGATCCTACTTTAGGAGGATAATTACGAACCTAAACCAAAATGGACCTGCTTGAAAATTGGGATGGATATGGGCCTGGTTCAATCTATATCTGATTACTCTAATTTATAAAATAAGTGATGAGGTACCAATATAATTTGGTTTGAACCTAACAGAGCACGTTTGTGTGGCTGATTTTTTGTAGAATAAGTGACGATGGAATAAGCGTTTTTCTCTTTGCAATAAAATTAATATTTGGTGCGATTGCTTTTTAGCGAGTAAAAGTGCAAAACTCACGTTTCCCTATATGTAGAAAAGCTTTTGTTACGAGGGTGCCCTTTTTTTTCCATGATAGACGAAAAAGTCTCGTTGACCCTCTAGATGGCATGCGCGTCGAAAGTCCTAAAATAGTAAATGCTGACCCAGTCCTTAAATAGTAGAGCGTTGAAAATAATTCTAAAACAGTAATAGTTCTTGGGAGTAATCCCACTGCATGTGGTCCTGGGTTTTAATGCCGGGATCACTCCAACATCTTCCTTTCCACACGCATCAGATGGTTGTGGAGAAAGAAAAGGTGTAACTGAATCGCACAGGAGAAGACTTGTGTAGTTCTGCTTAAGTTAAATGGTTCACTTCGCACATAGACAAGTACAAGCAAATTGGTTATGGTGTTGAAAGTGACATTCGATGCTTAGAAACCTTGAAGTCCCAACTTACGGATCCTAATAACTACTTATCCTCATGGTCTTTTGCCAACAAAACTGAAGGGTTCATCTGTAAATTCAACGGAATCGAGTGCTGGCAACCTGATGAAAGCATGGTCCTAAATATCCGCCTTTCAAACATGGGCCTCCGAGGCCAATTCCCTTCCAGTCTCAAATACTGCACAAGCATGACGGGATTGGATCTTTCCAATAATGATCTTTCTGGATCTCTCCCAAGAAACATTGATGAAATCATACCATTCATTGTGTCACTTGACCTCTCTTCAAACAATTTCTCTGGCAATCTTCCAGCAGGCCTCGGCAATATTACCTATCTGAATGTCCTCAATCTTCAACAAAATCAGTTCAGTGGTGATATCCCATGCCAATTCCGCAATCTCACTCGGCTAACTTCCTTTGATGCTTCAGACAACCCTTTGTCTGTGGAGCTTCTTAATTTTACCACTAATCCCTCTTTGTTTCCAAGCTTTGTAAAACAGAGACTGTCAGATTTCTTCGGCTAATAACTCTAGAACGAGAAAGTTTATAATCTTGTTCTCCATCGGTGGATCTGTAGTGGGACTTTTGTTTCTGTTCCTTCTGTTCTTCTATTGTAGTGGAGTGGCTAAAAAGAAGGATGAAATGCCTGTTAAAGACGACATCGAAGGTGACCATTGGGTAATCAGTGTAAAGGAAACCGATGGTATCATGGTATGTTGCCTTCTCATTTCTACAATAAGAATTAGCAGAACTTTCTATTATTTTGTTTTCTTCTTGTTGCAATCAAAACACAATAGAAGGAGTTTTCCATTTTGCAGCTCTCCATGTGCAAGAAGTGGGTCACAAAAATGAGGTTGCATGAACTTAGGACGGCAACTAATGATTTCAGTGATCACAACATGATTAGTTCGGGGATCAGGGGAAATTTATGCAAGGCAACACTTTCCAATGGCTCCCTTGTTGCTGTTAGACGGCTCTTGAATACTCCCCAATCCAGATCAGAGTTCTTAACTGAGCTGACAACGCTGGGAAAAGTACAGCATCCCAATTTGGCCTCCCTTCAAGGCTTTTGCAATGCTAGAAAGGAAAAGCTTTTGGTTTATGAGTACATGCCCAAGAGAAATCTATATCAGCAACTGCATCAGATAAAAGCCAACACAAGATTCAAAGAATGGCCTTTGAGGTTGAAAATTGCACTTGGAGTGGCAAGAGGCTTGTCTTGGCTGCACCATAACTACAATCCTTGTATAGTTCATTGCGACATAACCTCCAAATGTATACTTTTGGATCAAGATAACGAGTCGAGAATATCTGATTTTTGGAATGCACAGATTTTGAATCCGCTTGACACCCATCTCTTGACACCCATCTGACAACTTTTGTTAATGGCAAATATCACAATATGGGCTATGTAGCTCCTGAATATACGCGCATGTTGGTGGCCTCTCCAAAGGTGATGTTTACAGCTTTGGGATTTTGCTTCTCGAGCTAATTACTGGCAAAAAACCAATTCAAGAGGCAAATCCTCCGCACAACTTCAAGCAGAATCTGGCGGACTGGATTGTTCATCTTACAATTAACTCTCTTCTTTTAAATGCCCTGGATAGGTCTCTCACTTGCATAAGTTGTGAGGATGACCTCCTTGAGTTTCTTAAAATTACAAGTGCTTGTGTGGCATCTCTTCCAGAGGAAAGGCCTACAATGCTCCATGTATACCAGCGTATTAGGGAGATTGGCAACAGATATGTCTTCTTAGCTGATGATGAAATACAAATGCAACCTAACAACATCAACAACCATGCCAGTGCCTCAGCTGAGCAAAATGAGTCACATGAGATTTGTGAAATTCATAAAATGTATGAATAGGAGAAGATATAGCTGTTCTACCTAAAAAATTTGGTTAGCACTTTGGCTATCATTTTTATATATTAGTAAATATGTAACTATTTCTTGTAAGCTTTTAGTGAGACCGCATGTCCCTTCGCATCCTAATCAATCAGGCCTTTTGGTCAGATGTTGGTTCTTGGGGTCTCTTGTCGCTTTTAAGTTTTTTTTTTACTGTAATGACTAATTTTTCAACTTCTCAAATTACTCTTTATCTAACAAATTTTGCTAATTTTAAAGAGCTGCACATTTTAGAAGTGAATTTTAACATATTTCAGTACTCTTTTGCTCCATCTAATTCAAGGTCGTTAGTATATTTTTTTTGTGTGTGGAAGAAAGGGTGTGTCATCTCCGAGCTCCCAGTGGGTTGGCTAATCCACTCCTCATTTATCCAAACAGGCCCTTAGAATTTAAAAAAGAATTCGATTACAAGTGAAGTATTTTTAAAAGTCTTTCGCAGGAATTTGAAATTATATATTGGGTATTTTTGACAATCCAAAAATATATGGATCATCTCTCAATTTTTGAATTAGTGATTTTATTGAGAGAAATATTCTCTAAAGATTTATTGAAGAGTTGTGCCGCCCAGTACTCTAGCGTAGAAGATTTGAAGAGTTAAGTACTGAATTGAATATGTTGCAATCAACGGTGTGAAGTCGTTGAAGCGTGAAACGATACAAGATAACTTCAGTCTTTATACAAGATAACTTGAATCTTCAGATAGGGGATATCTAGGAAGGAAATCTGGGTCTCTTGTAATTGCGAGATTCATAGTGTTTGATTTGATCCAATTCGGATTGGTAGTTTTTTACCCGGTTAGGGTTTTCCACATTAAATTTGGTGTCTTTGTGGTGTGTGCTTGTGATTTTATTTCTGCTGCATAGATTATTATTTTTTGCACACTAGTGGGTTGATTTATTGAGTGGACCAATGTAGAGATCTCGTGCCCTAAACCTTCACATTGGCTTTGAGGACTTTGTGAGGATGGAAATTTGGAGGTTGAGAATTAAGATGTGTATCATTAACCTCTTCCGCGTCTATAGAAAAGTCCATTATAATCTGAAGATGTGTATCATGGACTTTCTGATGATGGAACATGAATTTTGACATGAATCATTCGCTTCTCTCGTAAACAAGCAGCCAATTTGCCTCAAATTCAAGCTGATTACGATTTCCTCCACTAGTCAATTCTACCAAAACCTTGAGGCATAAGTAGAGGCAATAAAAATACTTTTTAATACTCCCCATTAGGTAGAATCTTGTCATTGCACTTTCTGCGAATTGCTCCTCCCAGGATTCGAACCTAGTAGACCAATGGCCGTATTTCAAAAAGTTGCACAGTTTAAAAGTAAATCTAACATATTTTAGTAGAAATATTTGTTACTTTTTTTTCCATTTACTTCAGCAACATTCATTAATACAAATAAATTTAAGACACGGACCACAGAAATGATCAATACTCTTGAGTAAATGTATAAAAGGAATACCATTATCATCAAGAGATCTGAGTTACGACAATGTTTCGTAGAAATTTCATCACTGGCCAAACCAGATAGAGCCTGGAAAACGACATGGAGCACAAGACTAAGACTGAGAAAATGGCATATTTACCATGACAACCACCACACTTTGTCAACATCTTTTAAATATGATGTAGAATCATTTCAAAGGGTATGTATGATCTATGCTGCTGATAAAAAATATTAACATTTTGAGCAGATCTAGCAATCAGGAGTTATCCAAGTACTGTTTTTTTTTTTTTTTACTTTATCTTATATGATGGGGCATAGTGTTTGTTGCTCCAAAACTTGATATGATGGTTTTATTGCTGATAAGGGTCCTGCTCAATTTTTTCTTTGCAAGAAAATCTTCCTTGAAAGAACTTCACATTCTTAACGGCAAGTCTCTCTCCGCATGGACTATGTCTCAACTTTTTATCCAATGCAGTTTCCTGTAAGTTGCTTTGGGTAGGTCATTCCTTTTCATGTGGCCTACTTTCGTGGAAATGGCCAGTTTGACTTGAAAGCCAATCCATAGCAGTAAACTAGGGCAGACTACCAATGTTTGTGGGGCCCACTTACTTGAGGATGTGTGGATTAGATTAGCTATCGATGTTGTAAAAAAGGGATAAGGAGAGAGGTGTTTTTATTTCAACAACTGATATGACAGATATTTTTGAGTGTTGACACAGTCGTCGTGGGTCCCATTAGATCAGCGGCCTGGATCACTTGACCTCATTCCTTTCCATGTTCGTGCGAGTCCCATCTCCTATGTCACACTAGTCATGGCCCAAGCCGCCACAAAGCGTGTGGAATTCCTTGGTGTGACTTGGAAAAAATACCAATTGCCCAAGACTCCCGGCAAAGTCACTCTCAAAGGGGAAGACTGGTGTTCCAAGTTAGCCAGTTAAAAGGGGCACATTGCACACTAGGCTTCTATAATTCAATCGCCATGCAATGTAAACTAACTGGTTTCTCAAAATCATTCCAAAAAAGAATTATATAAAGGTGCGTCTCTGAAATTCTTCTTTTATATGTCACTTTTATGTTTATTTTCATCTTTTAGATTTTGTTTTTCAAGTAGGCATGTCTGAATCTTCTTAGAATTCTTCTCTCTATTTTTTTAATGGTTAAGTGCAGGTTGTCAATCTTAAGGGGGGTCACATGGGTTTTGTGGAATGGAAGGATCTTTGAAATGATGACTATTGTGTTTCTTGTTTGAACCCTGTGCATGTTCTTTGCTTGACACAGTGGTAGAACAGGCTGACAGTGTTGAAAGTGTAATTCAGTGCCTGAGAACAACTAGATTACAGAATGCAAAGATCCTTTATCCTTTTAAGTGTTATTACTCATCCGGGTTGGGGCTCAGATTACAGAATGCAAAGATCCTTTATCCTTTTAAGTGTTATTTCTTATCCGGGTTGTGGCATTAGCCACTCTCTTTTCTTAGCCTCCAAAAAAAGGTCCAGTACAATGCCTAAAATACCCATAAAATCAGATCATTCGAAAACCCAATGAACCACTCCGATCAACCTAGAATACAAAAGACAAAAACCCAACGACCACATAAGCCTATTTACATATCCTATAAACCTTACTGCGGCATATGCAAGAAATGCTAAATTTAAATGTTTTTAAAGGTTGTGATATAATGACAATTGATGATTGTACCTCTAGTGAGAACACTATTTTTGTTAAGATGTTGATAGCATAGATAATGCAGTCTATGTTGCATCAATCTCTTTTCAGTTTTGACATCCTGTAGGAAAATCAATTCTGCCCGTTAGAATTGAAG
Organism: Litsea cubeba; assembly: GCA_012931725.1. Classification (NCBI taxonomy): domain Eukaryota; kingdom Viridiplantae; phylum Streptophyta; class Magnoliopsida; order Laurales; family Lauraceae; genus Litsea; species Litsea cubeba. The sequence goes on from CM022952.1 coordinate 13,596,657, forward strand.
ACAAGCCTCAATTTAAATGCAGGATGAGCCTCAAAAGTCCAAAAACAAACGTGCCTTCAGATCGATGGGACGAACATGTTCCCATTGCCGGCATATGTAAGTCAGATGCCATGCGACAGAGACTTGTACAAAGGATTTATAACTCAAAATCTTTCCAAGAAGAATACATTGGGGTGAGTCTGTGAAATTCTTCTTTTATTTATTTTTGTCTTTTCTTTTTCAGGTGGCTATGTTTGAATCTACCTTGAATTCTTCTCTCTCGATCTTCTTCTTTTACTAGAAAAATTGAGGTTGGTAATCTGGGAGGGTCACTTGGGATTTGTTGGAGAAAGTATCTTCACACCATTGTTCAGTGCTTGAGAACCCACAAACCAACTACAAAGATCCCATAACCTGCCTGATTTTCTTAATAGAGGACATGAGAAACAGAAACAGAGTAGTACTATTTCTCCTTCATACCCTGTCGTGGTTGTTGCTGAGTAGTGATACATGTCATGGTGTGGAAAGTGACATTCAATGCTTAAAAACCCTGAAGATCCAACTTACGGATCCTAACAAATACTTCGACTCATGGGATTTTAGCAACAAAAGTGCTGCTGAAGGGTTCATCTGTAAATTCATCGGCATCGAATGCTGGCACCCTGATGAAAGCAAGGTCCTAAATATACGCCTCTCAAACATGGGACTCCGAGGCCAATTCCCATCAGGTCTCAAAAACTGCACTAGCATGATAGGATTGGATCTATCCAACAATGATCTATCTGGATCCCTCCCGGAAGACATCGATCATATCATACCATTTGTTGTGACACTTGACCTCTCTTCAAACAATTTCTCTGGCAAACTTCCAGTAGCCCTTGGCAATATTACCTATCTGAATGTCCTTAATCTTCAACAAAATCAGTTCAGTGGTGAGATTCCGTGGCAAGTTGGACGGCTCGGTCGGCTGACTACATTTAACGTTGCAGACAACCCTTTGTCAGGGCAGATTCCTACTTTCACTAACAAAAGCTTTCCGGCTAGAAATTTTGCAAATACTGGTCTTTGTGGGAAACCTCTGAAGGTTTGTGTGGGACCTCCCAAAAAGTCTCATACTGGGGTCATCATCGGTGCAGCAGTAGGTGGGATAATAGTTGGAATCATAGTCGTAGTTGTTTTGTTCTCTGCTCTAAGAGCAGTAGAAAAGGTGGACGAAGAGGAGGATGTTGAAGGAAACGAATGGGCAAAGAGCATTAAAGGAACTAAAGGCATCAGGGTAAGCTGATTTCACTTTAATTACTAGTAAATAACTCAAAAATCAAGTGCCACATTTTCTTTACAGCAAAGTCTCTTGACTCGGTCAAAAAAACATTTTTTTTTTTTTGATGATTTTGTCTAAATCCTATCCTATCATGAGTCACAATATCATGGGATTTTTACTTTAACATGCAGAAACAAACAGTTAGGAAAACTATTTTTTGTCTCTCATCATAGATTGATTTCTGAGAAAAGAATCATGCACTGGTGATCATTCACTAAGAGCTAGAAAACAAGTCAATTTCTTCCACCAAGTCCTTCTAAAATGCCATGATATCATAGGATAATTTCATGATACCGCGTGATTTATCATTATGCTAAAAATAATACTGATTGTAAACAGCAAGAAAACTGAATTTTATCTTTCTCCATATATTGATTTAAGAGAAAAGAATAACACGCTTGGTAATCATTCACTAAGAGCTAGAACTCTGTAAAATTTTTCTACAAATTCTTCTAAAAAACCACCATGATATCTTTTTTCTTAATATTGGTTCAATGCTATGTGGGTTTTTAGAAGAATCTAGAAAAAAAAATACTTATTCTCTATATTGAATGATTATCAAGTATATGAATCTTTTCCCAGAAATCAATATATGGTGAAAGATGAAATTCATTGTTCTTATAGTTTGATTTGCATTTTTTAATTGAAAATCCCATAATATCGTGACTCATAATATCATGGGATTTGAGCAAAATCATTGAAAGAAGTTTTAGACCGAAGTCAACGGACTCTACTGTCATTTTGGGAGTTATATCATTATCTCATAGAAACCCAGTTTAGGAGGGATTCATTTTTAAAAATACCTCTTAGTAGTAGTAGTAGAACTAATAATAATAATAATACTAACAAGGTATTTAAAATGTCCCAGGTCTCAATATTTGAGAAGTTGGTTCCAAAGATGAGGTTGTTCAATCTCATTAAGGCGACAAACAATTTCAGTAGGAACAACATCATCGACATAGGAAGAACAGGCACGACATATAAAGCAAATCTTTCAGACGGTTCTCTTTTAGCAGTGAAAAGACTGCAGGAAACTCATCATTCTGATAAACACTTCGCATCTGAGATAACCGCACTGGCGAGCATAAGGCATTGCAACTTGGTTCCCCTTTTGGGATTTTGCATCGCTCGAAGAGAGAGGCTTCTGATATATAAATACATGCCCAAAGGAACACTGTATGATCAGCTACATCATGTAAATTCTGAAGTTGAAGTCTTGGATTGGGCTAAGAGGCTAAGAATTGGCATTGGAGTGGCAAGAGGCCTGGCGTGGCTTCACCATCATTGCAATCCTCGCATAATTCATCGCAGCATAAGCTCCAAATGTATCCTACTGGACGAAGATTACGAGCCCAAAATATCTGATTTTGGATTTGCAAGGCTTTTGAATCCAGAGAACTCCCATCTGACCGTCTCCTTGGATGGAAATGTTGATGGTTCTACCTACATTGCACCCGAGTACAAACACAGATTGGTGGCCACTCCGAAGGGTGATGTATATTGCTTTGGTATGGTTCTACTTGAACTTATTTCAGGAAAAACACCTGCTGAAGTGGCTAATGCAGTGAAAAATGTGGAGGACAATACCGTAGAGTGGATTACATATCTTTTCAACATGTACGCCAAAGACAGTTCTTTGATTGGAAGGTTGTGTGATGGTGAGATAATCAAGTTTTTAAAAGCTGCCTTTGCTTGTATTGTGTCTTGTCCAGAAAATAGGCCCACAATGTTGGAAGTATATCAGCTTTTGAGAGCAATTGGTGCAAGATATGGTTTTATAGATGAAGATGAAGGACTTATGCAATCAGATAACATCAATATAACATCCATTGCTTGAATTGACTTAATGGAGCACAGAAAATGGAGTAAAGAAGCAATGTTGTAATCGTCATTAAAAAGTAACTCTCTTCACAGTTGTTTGTAGTTCATTATTAATAGTTACAGATTTCCAAATCATGTATTTCTTTCATGGTTTTTATTGTATTTACTTTTACTAAGTTTCTCTCAAGAGAAGATCACATTTAGAGGTTTTGAGAAATTGACTCACTTCTCATAGACGGATGGATGCATAGAAGTGATCCCACTTCTAATGGGACTTAGGGCTAGCCCTCTATGGCACTTACTTGTGGACATGGGCCTTAGCATGTTGGCTTTTAAAACCACCACCATGTCTTCATGAAATGATTGTGCTCGTATATCTAGTTTGCTAAATAGGGACCTCACTTTAAGACTATATTTACTGAATACCTCTCAAACCACTTTTTTGAACCTGGACTAGGTGGAGGTTCAAGTCATTGGACACATTTGTTAATGATGGAATTGATTACAACTACATCTGTTGATTCTCAACCTCCAATTTATATCCTCATTAAGTCGTCCACGCTAATGGAATTGTTATTTAATATTAGGAACACAAGAAACTTACCAATGGGATGAGAACTAGCAGATAATTATAGTAGAAACCACAACAAGATTATTGATTTTGCAAAATAACTATTTTTTTAAACATCAATTATAGATGTTCAAGTCAAGTGCTTCCCATATCGGCTGCATTGGAACTTGGTTATCAATTTTAATTTCCCTACAAGTCAAAGTCAACAAATCAACCAAATCAACTTGGTTTTTTTTTTTCCGTGAAACTTGACGTCACTAGAGCTTTCGATAAATTACAGTGGTCTTTTCTTTTCAAAGCTCTTGAGTTTTTTACTACTCTGAAGATTGGATTCGTCTTAGAAATGAATTGATTATCATCTCTAGGATCAATTCTTAATCTCAATGTCCAAGTTATTAAGGAATTGATTGTCACCACTAGAGGATCAATTCTTAATCTCAATGTCCAAGTTATTAAGGAATTGATTATCACTTCTAGATGATCAATTCTTAATCTCAAAGTCCAACAACTTCATAACCAAAAGAAAGTCTCAAGAGTTCTAAATACTTCATGCCTTCTTCTTTATGCCGATGACTTGCTCTTCTTTGCTAGAGCCTCATCAAGATCAATCAGAAGCATCAAAATTCTCCTCCAAAATTACAAACTTGTTGTTGGTCGGATTCTCAACCTCTAAGCCTTTTTTTTATTGATAAATGCCACCATAGGAAAAAAAAAAAAAAAAACTTGCCGCTAGGTTGGGAATCCCAATTTCTTCTCCTCCATTCACCTATTTTGGAGCTCCATTATATTTTGTAAGCCCTAAAGTTTGTTATTTCTCCAAGCTTTTGGATACAATACAAGTGAAACTAACTGGCTGGAGGGCACACGTCCTATCTTTTTTTGGAAGGCTGTTCGGCACATCAATAGAGGTCCACATGGAAGGTCAATGGGGCCCAAGTATAGCTACATACAAAGGGGAGGCAGTTTTGAAAAATTATGCTCTCAAACGAACCTAGGTTGGCGAACATGAAATAGCTAGGCAGCAAGGGTGCCCGCTCGAGTGAGCCTAAGTTCGCTCGAGTGGGTATCCCAGAAGTGCCCTCGCTTGAGCGAGCGTACACTCTGAAGTTCCCACTCATCTCCACAAAGCTAAGTCTGTTCGCTCGAGTGAACTACGAAAACTAGATTTCCCATAGCACTTCCCTGCTCGAGCAGCCGAAAGCCCCGCTCGAGCCGAAGTTCCAGAATTCTGCTTCCCAATTCCAGCTTATGTTTCCCTTTTCAAAACACATCAATTCCGATCCAATCATCACAAAATCAACTCCAAACCATAGAACTCCATCATCTACCACCAATCCATCATCCATTGGGCCATTGATCTTCCAAATGAGAGATCCCAACCATCAATGGCCAATCCAACCATAACCAGAGCTTAGAAAGGTAGATCTACACATTAAAATATCCATATAATAGAAACTGACAGAATTCAAAAGGGAGAAGCATGCATTTTATGCTAGAAGGTATATTGCACTTGCCTTTGGTCAATCCAGGTTTCCTTTCTTGATCTTCAAGATTCAAGATCTAATTCAAGCCTCTAAGATTTCAAATTCCCCACAACAATCCCCAAAACTCAGATCCATGAAGATCTAAAACTCCTACACTCAAATCCTAAGGAGAAATTACAGAAGAGGGGAATTTTAAGGAAAGAAGAAGATCTATAAGGGATTTGAGCTAAGAAATGGGAATTACCTTGTTTTTTAAAGGAGAAGAAGGTCTTGGAGAGAGGAGAGGTCTTGTAGCTTAGAGATGACTGTGGATTGGAGAGATCCTTGCTCTTTTGATGGAAGAAACCCTAGATCTAGGAATTCTTACAGAGAATTTTAGAGAGAAATGGGAAGAGAAAAGAGGGAAGAAGAAATAAATGAGAGAGAGAGAGATAAAATCGTTGGAGAGAGTTTGAGTTGGTTATATAGGCATTGGCTTCGAAAATGACCATAATGCATATCTTGTTTAATTGTGGTTTGATATAAGGACATGGGTATTTAGGGAATTTTAGGTTTAGTTGCACAAATCTCCATGAGAAACCCCGCCTAGTCTAATAAATTACTTCTAAGGGTCTCTAACTAACTAACAAACTCTAAAAAGTTCAATTAGACACTTATCAAGCTATAAAATCTCAAAACACTAATAATCCTTAGGAAAAGACCAAACTACCCTTACTAACCCCTATTAATTAGCATAAATAGATATAATGAATACGTAATTAGGCTATTGAAGGGGAGGGGCCTCACACTTTGGCTATAAAGGAAAGGGTTCTTGGTATTTGCAGAATCAGAGAAACGAATGGTGTTGCCTTCTTGAAGCTGGGCTAGACAAGCCACTTTACATCCTCCATTTAAGAAAATTGCTTCAAAGCAAGGACTTCAATGATTCCACCATCTGGAGCCCTAAGTCTCCTTTGGCTGGTTTTTGCATTTGGAAGAAAATTAGATATCTTTTCGCCCAAGATAACAAATTTGAACTAATCTCCTTTGATTATGTGAAAAGGCATTTCCAATGGTGTCCTGGGAGGGAGTAATAGGTAAGGGGGAATGTTACAAAAGAACTCTATCCCCACCCACCATTATGCTTTCTTTTTTTTTCTTTTTCTTTTTGCAACAGATTAAAAGTACACGTTGGCTTATTGTGATTTGCACTCTTGGCCACATCCTTGAGGGCGTTAAAAGTGGGATGCCATTTGATTGACTTTGACATAGGTTATGTTCCACTCCTTTTCTTAAAGTGATAGGGCATTGTTTAGGAAATCTGCGTTTTGGGCCTTAAAATATTTGATTATTTTAGATTGTTTCACTAAGTCTACATCCATGCTTGATTCAAGTCCTTTTGCCCTTTTTTTTAAACAAAATGTAGTTTTAAGGTTACCTTTCTGAAAAGACATGAGTCGGCTTGTTTGGTAACTCTACTAAGGGAATCAAGTCAAGCATAGCCCTCATTTATAAAAAAAAGGTCACATCAAAAGCACTTTAATTCAAATTTTTCGTCATATTTTTCAAAAATAAAGTAAAAAAAAAATAACATCCTTTCTCCACTAAAAGAAAAAATTAAATCTCCATTTTCTATAAAAAAAAAGTCAAAAAATTCAATAACAAACAACTAAAAAAATATTATCATAATCCACTTATATTTTATTCTTGAGAATTTTACCCAAAAAAGCACCTTAGAGGTCCACTAACCAAAAGAGGTACTCATAGTTTTGATGCAACAGAACCGGTATTCCTGCCAAAATATTCATTTTCTTTTGCCTTTTTTCAACAAGTGACGACGTCGTCGGTTAATATCGAGAGTTACTGTCGACGCCATCGCTACTTCTTCAAATCTGCATCTTCTCCAACCTCTATCATCTGCGATTGTTGGTTTTCTGTACCAAAATGAACCAGAACATAACTATCCCCCAACATTGAATATTCCTTGTGAAGGTTGTTGATCTCCATTAACGAGGAAGGCATAGCACAGTTTGACCTTCTTCCATGCGTTATCTACCATAGAGCCTGAGTTTCATCTTTACTTTTTGAGAAAAGTTCTGTAAGGTCAGTGACCTTGCTGGGTCAGTTAGGCCTAATATCAGACCCTGATCCGTTTAATTTATTATTATTATATATAATTAATTGTATTTTAGATATTTAAGTGGGTTTAGATCATGAGCGAGTTCTTTTTAGCATTAGAATAGTGTCTGTGAAGTTTCGTTCGATTCCGAGTTCGTTTGATCTTAGTAAGGGGTAGTTTGCAATTTAGGAAAAATTGAGTGTTTTTTCGAAATATTCCAAACGCCGTGATTTTTGGGTTCGATGGAAAGGTCTCTTCGTTCTGATCATTTTTGTCTCTTTACTCGTTGCGATCCGACGATCAGAAACCCTTCAAGTGGTTCATTCTTCACCGGATCCACTAAATGGGCAAATTAGTCTTTTCCTCTCTCTTTTCTTCTTAACCTAGTTTAACCCTATTTTCGTTCATTACCTCTGCAACTGAACGAGAATAGTAGCCCATTTCTTCTTCATCTTCATCTTCTCAAGCCCAGAGTTTTTGGGAGAGATCATCTCGAAGATCCGGACCGCACATCTTCTTCCTCGTGATCTTCTCTTTCCATTGGTTCTAGTTTGGTAAGAATTCCCTCACGCTCATCTTTCAACCATCTTTTCTTTTGGTTAGATTTAGGTTTGATATAGATCTTTCTCACTCTTTTCTTCTCCTTGGTTTTTTAGGTTGTGTTTGGTTGGGTTCGATTGTGGATCTTGCGGTATAAAGACTTCTCCTCAAGTTTCACCCAATTTTTATCTTCTTCTTGGTTGAGGCAAGTAGATATGCATTTTATAATATATATGTCTGTATTGTTATTATTGATCTGGCTTTGATTCTTGATAGATTTTCCATTAATTTCAAGCATATTCTGATTTTAATTGGAAATTATATGCTAGGTTAGGTTTTTGGATAAATTGATGATATTAGGTTGCTTAGAACTTGTTTATTTTGATTCAATGGAATGGAATGGATGAATGTGATGAATGGGGAGCACGGAGGGTCATTTTCTGCATGATTTGTCTTGAAATGGCCTGAGGAGGAAGAGGGCGGAAACCCGTTTTTTGGGCTATAGGATCGCTGTCCGATCGATCGGTCGCCTTATGCGATCGATCGGACAGTGAACAGTCCCCAATTAACTGTGAGTGTTTACAGACCGATCGATCGGTCATACAGTCCGATCGATCGCTCTATGAAAGCTCGCAGCTAGCTGGGAGGTACCCAGTGCCAATCAATCGGTCACTCTGTCCGATCGATCAGACTGTACACTAACTGAGAGGTGTTTAGTGCTGATCGATCGCACCTTACATACGATCAATCGCAGGGTGCATGGTCACTAAAACTTCGGAGACTGGTAACTTTCAATCCGCCCGTTGGATTTCTATGTATAGTATACGTTGGAAAGCCCTCGAGACGTAGAATCCAATGATTCTATTTTCACTACGATTGGAGATCGAAAAGTGATGTTATTACTCGAATTATGATTCAACTCTTGTTATTTGGGAAAGAGACTGTTTAACTTAGGTTTGGGCCTTAGATGTTGGAAACCATGAATTTACTCTCACTTGACCATTAATGGGGATTGAAATCGAAGTACGTGGCTTGGTGTTCTTCGATGGATTGTCTAGGTATTCGTGTATTATGCGTGGTGTAACTGAATGCATATGGAGTTGAATTGAACTATGCTCAACATAATTGTACACCAAGGGATTTCCCAAAGAGCATCGTTGATCCAATTTCCACACGTACTCTGTTAGAACACGTGGGGTACCGGGATGACACCATGTACCTAGGATTGGATTGTAATATCTCCTTGACTTGTAAATTGTATCCGTTGATAACATTCCTTGTACACTATCTTGGCATAAAATACTTAATTAACTATGAAACATAAATCTTTGTAGGATTTAGGACTTGGACTTGACTTAGAGTGTACCTTAGGAATCATGTGTCTTGTATTGATAAACATGACTGGCTAGCAATAAAATGGGATTATCACGTGGTTTGTTTGTCTTCTATTGTCTTGGATGAGATAATCCCTAAAATCTTGTCTTGTACATAGAACTAGCCAGACTTGCTTATCTTGTTGCCCTTGTGTCAAAACCACTCTATTATTGGTTACATATCATGGCCATCTGCAGTTTGGAATTTTAATTACGAACCGGTTACTCGGTTGTCAGGGTGGGTAGTCGGCATAGGACGGCGTCCATGGCGTTGAATAACTGGGAGCAGGCTAGGACCGTACTGCTATTCCCAGGACCGGGAGCTAGGACCCTACTGGAGCCGGACTTTGGTATCAGTAGTCCGGATTGGATTGTTACTGGTACCCCGGGAGGTGGCTTTGGACATTCTCGAAGTCTCCCTTTTGATAACTGGGAGTGGGCTAGGACCGTGCTGCTATTCCCAGGACCGGGAGCTAGGATCCTACTGGAGCCAGACTTTGGTATCAATAGTCCGGATTGGATTGTTACTGGTACCCCGGGAGGTGGCTTTGGACATTCTCGAAGTCTCCCTTTTGTTTTTTATTTTGTATTGCATGGATAGTGGTTATTGTTAGATGATTGCTAGGATTCCTGTTATTGTTTCTATAGATGATTATTCTTGCTTTATGCCTAGCTTCACTTTCCCTGTACTCACATGATTATTACTTATCATTACTCTATATTTGATGCATGTCATGTTTATTATGCTTTGTTTATCTATTGCTCAATATGTCGTTGACTCTGTTCCTTGGTGTGCAGACTCCTCAGGTGAGTACTACTACTACGATGAGCAGGCCGGTGAGGAGATGCCAGAGGATCTCGAACCAGCAAAGGAGTAACGTGAGTGGCGTGCCGATAACGTAGAGTAGCGTTATCATAACGGGCACGAGAGAGATGCATTGAGATTCACTAGATATATTCTCTTATTCATTATTTCTCTCGTTAGACCTTTCTTACATTGATTTGGTTTTTTTTATTGGCCTTATTTATTGGGTTGGCCAATGTAATAAATTACCGAACTTCTTATTTTTGTTTATTTACTCTTGCAACTTTAAATTCAATGTAAGTTATTATTCACTGTTGAAGTTCCATATGTCTAGAGTTATATGAACTCTACTTTTATTATACTATATAAGGTTTGAAATATTATATCCTCACCGCGGACTTACGATCTGTGGGCCCAAAGGACAAAAAATTTTAATTAGTCCTAAAATTCAATCTCCGGATCCGGTTATTTCTTTAATCGGGTTCGGGGGACGTGACAAGTTCATTAGGATTTTGATATATAGTTATATTCATTACATTATCTTTGTTATATAATTATTTTTTGGTGGCTAAATCACCAGGGTAAGGACCTTTTGAGGAAGGAGGAAAAGAAACCACCAGAGAAAGGGGGAAAACGATGGGAGGAAGAAGGGAAAAATGGGGGAGATGGGATTTCGGGCAATTTGTATAGGTTTGAATGCGACGATGTAGTCACACGTTTAAATCTTTAATAAAAAAAATGGAAGTGGTCACAGAGAACCACTTCGGTGCCATATTGACTAGTGGCGTGTTTTTCGGTTAGTGGCAATCTATGGTTATTTTTTTGTAGTTTTCTCCTTATTCTTTCTTCAAAATAATCTTTACTTCACTCAACTCCATTAGTAAAGGCCCCAAACAGCCCTCTAAAGCAATCAGTCACTTTTAGTACAGCATACTACTATTACATTTATGATAAATGTGCTTGTACCATTGTTAAGTAAAAGAATTTTGCCCATATAACCTTCACAGTATGTCAAGTTTATTTTTTCTCTTAGGAAAATTTTCAAATAAGCCTTTAAGTTTATGCCTTATTTCGAAAAAGGACAAAAGTTTCTAAATTTTTTAAATTAGTCCCTAAGTTTTCCATTTTCAATTAAGGACATCCACCATTTAAAGGTATTTTCTAACGACTTTTCCCTCAATATTTTAAAGATACCCAAATTACCCTTCATTTAAAGCTATAACATGGATTCGGCAGCTACTACATGCAGCCGATCATTGTGGAAACACTGGTTGTCCTTTATCACCATGAGGACGCTTGTGTAAGAAATGAGAAGAATATGGAGGAAGTAAACGAGAATCTTATTTCAATGAAGGGTAATTTGGGTATTTTTAAAAAATCTGGAAAAAAAGTTGCCGAAAAATAGTTTTAAATGAATGGATGTCCTTATTTGAGAACTTCCTTGAGTCCTCTTTTGAAATAAGGCAGAAACTTAAGGTCCTTTTTGAAATCTTCCCTTTCTATAATTGTGTCACACAAATCTATTTATAGAAGGGGATAAGTGAAACAAATCTATTTCGAATGGAAAAGACTTACCTAATCAGACTATATGGCTCGTAATCCATGATGCAATTTGATTCTAATTCAGATGCACCAATAAATCAACTACAGTACTTTCGATTTCTCAAGAATTGTCCCATAAATCCCGTTGGTCTTTAAAATTCATCTTATATATGCTTGTTAATTTCATCTCAATTTTGATCTTATGTTTGTTCTTGCTTCAAGTGTCTTTGAGAATTCTTCTTTTACTCCACTCTGTTTATTTTTAATCTTCCTTTTTTTATTCTTTTCAGGTGGGTATGTTTGAGTCTTCATAGAGTTCTTCTCTCTTTTTTTCTAGTGAAAAAATGTTTGTTGGTAATCTTGAATGATCACTTGGGTTTTGCGGAATGGATGGGTCTTTTGGATGATGGCTCTTGTGTTTCTTCTGGATACCCTATTCTTGTTCTTGCTTGACAAAAGTAGAATATGCTAACAGTGTCGAAGTAAATTCAATGCTTGAAAACCAAAGAACCAACTCCAAGGATCCTATAACTTGACTAGTTTTATTCAGAGGGGACGGAAATAATGTTTGCATGCCCATGGTCATGAGAAACAGAGTGCTACAATTTCTTCTTCACACCATTTTATGGTTGCTGCTGAATAGAAATACATGTTAACATTGTTAAAAATGACATTCAATGCTTAAGAACCGTGAAGAACTAACTCAGAGATCCTTCTTACTACGAATCCCCAAGGGATTTCACCAACTTAACTAAAAGGTTCATTTGCAAATTCACTAACACATCGCATGCTGTCACCCTGAAAAAAGAAGGGCCCTAAACATATGGTTTTCAAACATGGGCCTCCAAGGCCAATTTCCATCAACCATGATAAACTATCCATACATGACAGGATTGGATCCAAACAATGATTTGTCTGATCTCTCACTAGCAACATTGATGAAATCACCGTTTGTTTTGTCACTTCTCTTCAAACAATTTCATAGGCACACTACCATGAAAAAGTTTGGAAACTTTTTACAGTTTCCATGCAACCTCCAGAAAAGTTTCATGCAATATCAGCAATCATGGTCATTGCAGTTTTGTTCCTTGCTCATATGAGAGTACTCAAAGAGGAGGGAAAAAATGGACAGGCAGTATAAGGGGAACAAAAGGGATCAAGGAAATCTGATACAATATTTTCTGGTTCATAACTCAAAATTCATAATGATAATAAACAAAATCCATAATAATAATAACAATAAATAAGTGACGATAACAGTTGTTTTCTTTGCTTGCACAAAAGTTAAGGCTGTAGGACCTTTTATCTAGGTTAATCCAAGGGCTGATCTATAAAAAGAATCCCAAGTGTTGAACCTTTTTCAGATCCAATTGTCAATGGTGCCCATATATGGGGTCTTCCTTGTCAAGCCAGGGTCCATATCAAAATATCAATATGTAAATATGTGTGTGTGTGTGTGTGTGTGTGTGTGTGTGTGTGTGTGTGTGTGTGTGTGTGTGTGTGATTATACGAGAAATGCCTAGACCAAGAAACCATAAGCTCTACTCCTATGAGTGGCATGTCAAGAAACCATTAACCCTACTCACATCAGGAGCATGTAGAGCTGGATCATCAAACCACAAGGAAAATGGTTTATAATCATAAAACTCCAACAAAGGTTTCAGTGAGCGCAGTTCTTGTCCTTGGACTAGCTCGACATCCTTTTAAGAATCGTCAACTATAAAGATTAGATGACCGGGATGGTCCTCACCATCTAATCCCTAGTCAATGCACAAATGTGAGGTTTTGCATCCATTATTGGCCGCTTTCTCACAATATTTGACAATATGTAAAGTTGTCCATTTTCTAATTATTGCTAAAGTTGATATCTCAAATCGCTTTCTGATGTCTTCTTACAACGGGGAATTGAAGCCAATAAAATCAAAACATTTAAGAAAAAAAATGATTTGAAATCCTGTAACCATATTATGAAGAAACAACTCATAGTTGTGGTACAGAATGAATTGTATGTGTATAGGCTACAATTTTTCTTTCGTCTCTTCTGTTATACACTGCAATTAATTGGTCATTCACATCCTAGAGGGTTTCTTACATTTCTTGTGGCACAGTAAGTCCATTCAAAGCGAAAGATGTTGAACTGATCTTATCTGATGGCTTGACTTTCTTCTTCACCTATAAAACTGTATCTTGCTCCGATTCCACATAAAACCTGGTATACTTCTAGCATTGTAGGCCTATTCTCTGGGGGCAGACATAACACAAGCGAGCGCAACGTTTAGAAACCTAAAGATCTCACCTTCACCCCAACTTCCATTCAAAGAGTTGTCATTGGCATATAGATTTAAAAGGTAAGTAACCCACTTTGTTATATCCTCGACATTTTTCACATCTTTAGACACTTGAGCAGGTGCTTTGTAAGATCCCGATCCCACCCTAATATATTTATTATATTTTAATTAGATATTAGTATTATTTTAAGTGAATGTATTTTAGTTATTTAAGTGGTTAGGATTAAGTGGGGCACACGTTAGATTAAATGCACGGATTGGTGAGTTAGGTTAATAGGTAGATGACCTGACCCGTAGTTTTGACCTAATAACTTAATCCTAAAGAATATTCTTTTTAACCTAATCCCTATTTTAAACGCTCGTCCTTATCTCTTCCCACTTATCTCCGCAACTCCTCCCGATTCTTCTTCCTCGTCTTCTTCCTCTTTCAACTTCCCAAGCTTCTGTAACTTTAGGATCCAGCCAGAAGTAGATTTGTACTCTTAGGTTATCTTTTTATTCTTTCCAATGTTAGGTTTTGGGTAGGAATAACATAGATCTGATCACCTTGGCATTTCTATCACATCTTTTGTGTCAGATTGGTGTTAGGATTGTGATCGAGCGCTCCGGTAACCTCAGGCAAGTACTTAACCATAATTTATAGATTTAATACTTGTGTTCTTCCTTGATGTGTTGGTGCATATAGAACCTTTTGATGCCATTTTTATGATGTTAATTGATTTTATGAGAGAGATCAGAGATTTGGGGATGATTCCATCTATTTTGCTTTCGGCCATTACCCACCCCTATCTGGTTTTCAAAACCCCTTTTTAATCATCCAAGATTTTGTAAATTGTGTGTTAATGTGGATAGGTTAACTGGAATTGGATTCACTGCAATCCCATATAAAATCAATGGAGAAGCAGATCTGGAACAGGTTTCCCGACGCAGGCAGTTTGGGACTGTCCGTGTTTTTTACAATGGAACCCAAGTGGGCCACCCGATGACCGATCTGATCCGTGGATCCGGAGGATGACCCACGGGCGACCCTATAGATGGTGGACCCGTCCGGTGTGGACCCCGTTTGGCCCACCATCCAACAGTTTGATCAGAGGGAGGTGTGAGTAATGTTGAAATATCTTATTTGTCTTTAATCATCTGTGGGACCCACTGGGTAATTTGATCACAAATCTGGACCGCGCATCTGGCCATATAGCTCTGGGCGACATTGATGGTGGGGGTTGATCTTGGGTCTTGATCAAGGGGGGCCCACTATCTGAGTGCTCAGTTGTGTCGACGTTAACTCCATTTACAGAACCGTGTTCTGTGTTGAGTGAGGGGAGGATGGATAGCTTTGTCCTGACTTGTACAGGAATAAAGGGAAAAGATGGTGATGACCTTATGACTTGATGACTAGTTACCTGATGACCTGCCATACATGTGAATAAAGGTGAGAGAATGAAGATGACCTAGTGACCTGATGAGTGATGACTTGGTGACCTGATATGTATAGAAATAAAGGAAGGGAAAGAGTGGTGGTGACTTCGCATGATGCAACCCATGTGCCTTAAGTTTGTTAAATTATTTACCTTGCCCCCTTCCCTTTGATTTATTGTGGAAAATGTTTTGGATGAGGTCCTCAGGTTTTTCTAAAATTATAAACTAAGGCTGTTATTTATCATTATTATTTGTAAATTAATATTAAATGATATATTTGGTCTTTAATGTGTTAAATTTATATTTTTTAACTCTATTAATTTGATCATTGGACCTAAGTAAATACCTACCGGGCACACGGTATCTTACTAACATGGGGTTTAGTACTTCGTATGACCTCGGAGAAATCCTAGTGGATTCAGGCTCAACCCATCTCTATTGAAAAACCCTTAATTGGGTCTATGCACCATTGATTGTGAAGGGATGTGTTGATCTTTTATCTATTTAGAGGTTCTTGTGGTTGTTGGGTATGGGACCTTATATTTGACTTTAGGATTGGCTTGTGGTTATTCTTTGACCTTCGGGTTTGCATATATGACTGAGATTGATGTTGGTTATTAGCTGCATACCCTACATGGATTGGATATGGACCGTGATGTGGCTTGGCAATCGATTGATATATTGTAGAGGTTTATTCGAATGATTTATCGATATTGATTGTGGATTGTTGTGCAGCCAGCCCTTCACTTTGACTTAGGTTTCTATGTCAGAGCATTACAGATCACTAGGTTTATTCTATTATGATATGTATATATATGTACATCGATTGGGTCATATTTGAACGACTGCAGTTGTAATTGGACGGCTGATCACCGATGTGAACGGACACTGTAATATCTGCATTGATTATTTGACCGGTATTCCAGATTATCGATCTGTTTATGACCGCCGACTTGATTTAGATAGTTAGGGCTGACCACCCAAAGCAGTGGCATTGCTTCTGTGTGATTATTGTATTGCTGCTCTATTGTGTAGATTGGAGTTAGGTTATACGTTCTTTTCATCGTTGTCACATTGTTATTCTGTTATGATTATTACTTGTCATTACTCACATTGATCTTGTGTTTTTTTATAAATTATGCTTTCGTACTTGCTGTATACTTTATAATATTTGGTGCATAGGTACCGAACCCTAATTTACCGAGGAAATGGAGGAGAATCAAACGTTTCAAACATTTGAGCCAACTGACGAACCCGAGTGGAATGCCGAGAACGGTTTTGGAGCCGTCTGAGCCTACATGAGAGTGAACGTCATCTTAGCAATTCCTTAGATGGACTTTCTTTAATAATAAACATTTTCTTCAGTAATTTTTTTATTCATTCTACAACTTTAATTATTAAATGTTTATTTGATTTTCGTGTTGGATCTTATTTATGGTCATTGAATACCAATTGAATGAAACTTCCGTTGCATTTAATGAAATTTTATTTGGACTCACCACGGTTTGTGATGTTATGTGAGTCCACTTTTGGAAGCTTGTGTTGTATTAAACACAGGAATTTGAATTTGATTCAATTTTTTCACGTTTTTTTCCCAATTCTTATTTTGAGGACGTGACAGAACATGCCCGAAACAAGTTCAAGTATAACCATACCAAAGCTGTATACATCACCCTTTGGAGTGGCCACCAACGTGTGTGTGTACTCGGGTGCTATATAAGCAGAGCCATCTAAATTCCCATCTAAGGAGATGGATAGGTGGGAGTGCTCTGGGTTCATAAGCCTTGCGAATCCAAAATTAGGTATTTTGGGATCATAATCTTCATCCAAGAGTATGCATTTGGAGCTTATATATGTTCTGATGAATTATGCAGGGATTGCAATGATGATGAAGCAACATCAAGCCTCTTGCTACTACAACATTGATTCTTAGCCTCTTAGCCCAGTCAATGACTTCGATTTTCGATTTTGCCTGATGCAGTTGATCATGTAAGGTTCCTCTGGGCGTGTATTTGTATATCAAAAGCCTCTCTCACTACAACAATTTACATATTTAGCTACGAAATTTTTCGTTGCAAAAAGTCAATAGAACATCGGTAAAAACCTTTACTGACGCAAATATTTTCGTCGGCCAGACGTCGATAAAAACTCGTGGACAAAACCTTTTACCGACAAAATTTTTTTCCGTCGACAAAAATAATGTCTTATGCTTGCCAATGAAGTTATCTCATATATGAAATGTTTATCGAAATGGTGAGATTCCTGAAGTCTCTTTACTGCTAACAGAGAATCGTCTGAAAGAATTGCTTTATATGTGGTGCCTGTTCTCCCCGAGTCGATGATGTTGTTTTTACTAAAATTGTTTTTTGCGTTAATGAGATTGAACAACCTCATTCTTGGAACAGACTTCTCAAACATAGAAATCTGAGATTTGCAATGCTAACACATTTGTCTCTTTTACTTGAAAGGAAAGATCGATCGATCATAGTGAGAGATTACTACAAATTACAAACAAACACAATGAAGGAAATCCACATACAGTTAATTGCAAAATATAAATGAGATCAACTTACCTTGAAGCCCTTGGTTTCCAACACAGCATTCACCCATCCAGATCCTTGGACATCCTCTGCTTCATTCTCAGACACCCCAAACAAACAGTAGACTAAAACTGCAAACACTAACCCACCAGCTGATGATCCAATGAAAACATGAGTGAGAGACTTTCTAGGAGGTCCATTGCAAGGGACCAAAGGTATACCACAGAGACTAAGATTATTGACAAAATTTTGAGGAGGGGTGTTATTAAGGAAATAAGGGATCTGCCCTGAGAACGAATTATTTGCTACTGTAAAATTATGTAGCCGATTAAGCCGGCCAAGTTCCCAAGGGATTTGACCTGTTAACTTATTGTCTGTGAGATTAACAACATTCATATAAAGACAATTTGCAAGATTTAGTGGCATGTCACCTGAGAAACCATTAAAGGAGAGGTCTAGGACTAGGGTTGTAAATGGGTACCCGATTCTCCGATTACCTGAAGGTTCCGACCCGTTAGGATCCGGGTCTGAGTCCTTATTTTGGTCCCGATAAGAAAATGGTTCCGGTTCCGGATCCTTTTTTTGGAACCGATACCTAAACGGGTCCGCTTCCGGATCCACAGTGGCTCAGACCCGTGGACCCGAGACCCGACCCAATATACACTAACATAAGGTAACTTTAGTATGTGAGAACAAAACCCTTTTTACTTTTCTACATTAGGGTTTTCTACTTTTCTACATCTCATTGTCGGTTTTGGTTGTGATTTCTGAGTTTTTGGTTAAAAGTGCCTGTTATTGGTAGACAAAAGGTCACATTAGTGTTTGCAGGTACGTGATCCAATTGAAGTGTGGAAAAAGCATAATTTTTTTTAAAAAGTAAAATACAAGTATTAGTCTAGACCTGGAACCGGAACCAGACCCGCCTCACAAACGATTCCGGTTCCGGTTCTGGCTCCCATTAATAATATCGGTTCCAGTTCCGGTTCTGGTTCCCCTTCTTAGAAAACATATTCCGGTTCTAGTTTCACCCTGGACCCGGACCAGAACCGACCCGTTTACAACCCTATCTAAGACCGACACAAAGGGTATTAGTTCATCTATGTGATGTGGGATGGGTCCAGAGAGATTGTTTCTTTACAGATCTAGTCTAGTTAAGCTCTTGCAATTCTTGAGAGCTGATGGGAAATGGCCTTGAAGGCCCATGTTCGTTAGCTGTATCTTTCGAATCCCTCTTTCGTCGGAGCTCCAGCACTCAATGCCATTGAATCTACAGATCAGCAATTTGGTTTCATCACTAAATATCCATGAAGACAGGTGGTTATGAGGGTCATTCAAATGATCTTTCAGGGCTTTCAAGCACTGAAAGTAACTTTCAGCACATAGCTAGGGTTGTAAACGGGTCAGTTCCGGTCTGAATCCATGGTGGACTCGGAATCGTTACGGAGAAGGTGGAACTGGATCCGGACCCGAAACCAGTTCGGAACCTATTTCTTGGCTCTGGAACCGAAACCAGAACCAGAACCATATATGGGGCGGGTCTGGATCCGAGTCCAGGTCTAAGTACAGAATTATATTAAAAAATTATGATTTTTAGGAGTGATTTTCAAAAATTGAGGTAATATGTCGGGTCTCGGGTCCACGGGTCTGAACCAAGGTGGAACCGGACTTGAACCCATTTACTTATTGGGGCCTAAATAAGGGCCCAGACCCGTTTTTAACGGGTTGGAACTTTCGGAGAATCGAGGACCCATTTACATCACTAACCATAGCACATGGGGGAGCAGTTTAAATCAATTATGAACCGACCCGAGTCAGGCCAGATCCAACCTGCGAAACGACGATTATGAGCGGGCCCAAGCCAGGCCAGATCCGACTTGCGAAACAAACCCAAACCCGAACACGCAGAGGGACTTATCCCAGAAGACTGGATCGATTGCTATATATATGGACCAAGTCAAACAAGGCCCAGACAGGTGGCAGAGGTTGGAGAAGGAAAAGCAGAAGTGAGGATGAGACACCCCCTGAACGTGGACCATGATCTGGACTTGTGCCTTAATGGGGAAGGTGCCAAGGATCGTGGGATGATGGGCATGAGAAATCTGAGGAAGAGAGGAATAGAAGGAAAGAAAGATGAAGGAAGAAGGTAAACAAAATCAATCATATACACATTTACTAATGACATAATCTCATTGGCTAACTTAAGCATAGGAGGGAACTCGATCGGACCCACGGATCGAGACTTCTCTGTTTGGATTTTTCAGGTCCCACACGGAGAATCTCATTCGAATTAGAAAGAAGGATCCACTGAAGTCAACAGGTCAGACCTCCAATCCGTTTGGAACTTACCTGAAATTTTGACTCTACAAAAATTGTGACTCTAGCATTGAAGCCACTAAGAAACAAAGACTAGCAAAGGTTATGAACAAGAAATACAAGAGCTTTCCTTCCCATGATCATAGAGATGAGAAGTACCATTCAGGTGCTCTCCCTCTTCTAAAATATACAATTCTCAAGAACCCAATTCAGCCTTACTCCTGTCATCCATTAAAATCAAATGAGCCATATCAAGAGCAACCAGAAATGACTAGAAATTAGAAAACACATGGGCTAAAATTACTTAGCTAAGTTTCACACATGAGCAACGAACACAACCAACAAGAGTCCCAAGATCCGACAGAAATTCCAAGCTTCCAAAGAATGAAAGATCATTCCTCCCCAACACCCAGAAATGCAAGTAACACAATTCATGAGGTCTGCGTCTGTTTGATCAAAATCGATGGAAATTAGATCAAGGGATGTGACAAATCATCAGATTGACTTGAATAGGTCTTACAATTGTCCTTTGACTTTTCGTTAATATAATGTTATATGTTACGTAGCACATAAGCAACGAGAGGATGCTTAGTTGTGATTTCCCAGTTGTGGCCAGGGAAATAGAATACATGACGGTGTTTTTCTTTATTTTTTCTTTCACTGGCCCACCAGATACCTTGATGACCATCTTTAAAAACTATACTCAATGGACATAAGTCAGTCACTATCCTTTTATTGTGTGATCTCAAAGAAGGTGGCCCTACTTTGTGGTTCTTGAAGGTGGGTCATATGGTCACAATTACAAAAGATGGGCCCATATTATGACTTATATAATTGTGGAACCGCATTATAAAGCCCTATATTCTAATTTCTAAAGGTGAGCATCACAGTATAATTTCTAAAGGTGGGCTCGTGTCCACAATCACAAAAGAGTTGGCTCCTCTTTTTAAGAGATTTTACAAGAATCATTAGGATAGCCAAAATTTTGAGGAATTTTTATTCTAAGAATTTCAAGGATCCTAAATTTTTTGTCAAAAATAATACCATTGAAATCCATACAATGACAATTTCTAAATTGCATCTAGAATTTCAAGCATGGAGTCCTTTCAAACAAGTCCTAGTCATTTTCTAATTATAATTAAGGAATAAGAACAACCTCTTACCTCTGTGGTAAGTGGAGAGCATCGGTTCTTAGGTGGATTCGGGCATGCCACCTTCCCTCACCCGAGGACTATCTTACCTCACCCAAGATATATTTATCTCACCCAAGGGCTCCCTCCCTCACCCGAGGATGAGGGTCCCGGCCCCGTAAGCTATGTTCTAGAAAAAATGTAAATAAGGAACTATTTACCAAAACATAAATAATTGTAAACAAAGAACTGCAGTGCAACAAGTACTCCCATAAGCATGTCATTTCACAGATGGCGTCTTTGGAAAGCACGAGACGTCCTAACATGGTTGCACTTTGGGGTTCTTGCATTGGTAAAATGGAGAGGCTTTTGATTTAAAAGTACATTCCTGCCCAATGGATCTATGCATGAGCACTAGCATCAGCTATAAATGTGACACTTGTATAAATTGATCCTCAATGGACAAGCTAGTGATCATCTTGCATGGCTGCTACACCGTAATTGCAATGCTTACAAGATTGATGGAAAACATAAGCTCCAAAACGATCCTACTTTAGGAGGATAATTACGAACCTAAACCAAAATGGACCTGCTTGAAAATTGGGATGGATATGGGCCTGGTTCAATCTATATCTGATTACTCTAATATACAAAATAAGTGATGAGGTACCAATATAATTTGGTTTGAACCTAGCAGAGCACGTTTGTGTGGCTGATTTTCTATAGAATAAGTGAGGATGGAAGAAGCGTTTTTCCGCTCTGCAACAAAATTAATATTTGGTGCAACTGTTTTTCAACGAGAAAAACTGCAAAACTGACGTTTCCCTATTCGTAAAAAAGCTTTTGTTATGAGGGTGCCCAATTTTTATTTTTATTTTTTTCCATGAGTCTCGTTGACCCTCTAGATGGCATGCGCGTCGAAAGTCCTAAAATAGTAAATGCTGACCCAGTCCTTAAATAGTAGAGCGTTGAAAATAATTCTAAAACAGTAATAGTTCTTGGGAGTAATCCCACTGCATGTGGTCCTGGGTTTTAATGCCGGGATCACTCCAACATCTTCCTTTCCACACGCATCAGATGGTTGTGGAGAAAGAAAAGGTGTAACTGAATCGCACAGGAGAAGACTTGTGTAGTTCTACTTAAGTTAAATGGTTCACTTCGCACAGAGACAAGTACAAGCAAATTGGTTTCTCAAAACCAGTCCAATTCCCAAGTGGAAAAACAAATGCAGGTGAGACTTTGAGATTCTTGTTTTACATGTCACTTATCTGTATATTGTAATCTGTATTTATTGTTTCCCAACTTACGGATCCTAATAACTACTTATCCTCATGGTCTTTTGCCAACAAAACTGAAGGGTTCATCTGTAAATTCAACGGAATCGAGTGCTGGCAACCTGATGAAAGCATGGTCCTAAATATCCGCCTTTCAAACATGGGCCTCCGAGGCCAATTCCCTTCCAGTCTCAAATACTGCACAAGCATGACGGGATTGGATCTATCCAACAATGATCTATCTGGATCTCTCCCAGGAAACATTGATGAAATCATACCATTTGTTGTGTCCCTTGACCTCTCTTCAAACAATTTCTCTGGCAATCTTCCAGCAGGCCTCGGCAATATTACCTATCTGAATGTCCTCAATCTTCAACAAAATCAGTTCAGTGGTGATATCCCATGCCAATTCCGCAATCTCACTCGGCTAACTTCCTTTGATGCTTCAGACAACCCTTTGTCTGTGGAGCTTCTTAATTTTACCACTAATCCCTCTTTGTTTGCAAGCTTTGTAAAACAGAGACTCTGTCAGATTGCTTCGGCTAATAACTCTAGAACGAGAAAGTTTATAATCTTGTTCTCCATCGGTGGATCTGTAGTGGGACTTTTGTTTCTGTTCCTTCTGTTCTTCTATTGTAGTGGAGTGGCTAAAAAGAAGGATGAAATGCCTGTTAAAGACGACATCGAAGGTGACCATTGGGGAATTAGTGTAAAGGTCATGGTATGTTGACTTTTCATTTCTACAATAAGAATTAGCAGAACTTTCTATTCTTTTGTTTTCTTCTTGTTGCAATCAAAACACAATAGAAGGAGTTTTCCATTTTGCAGCCCTACATGTGCAAGAAGTGGGTCACAAAAATGAGGTTGCATGAACTTAGGACGGCAACTAATTATTTCAGTGATCACAACATGATCAGTTCGGGGATCAGGGGAAATTTATACAAGGCAACACTTTCCAATGGCTCCCTTGTTGCTGTTAGACGCCTCTGGAATACTCCCCAGTCCAGATCAGAGTTCTTAACTGAGCTGACAACACTGGGAAAAGTAAAGCATCCCAATTTGGCCTCCCTTCAAGGCTTTTGCATTGCTAGAAAGGAAAAGCTTTTGGTTTATGAGTACATGCCCAAGAGAAATCTATATCAGCAACTACATCAGATAAAAGCCAACACAAGATTCAAAGAATGGCCTCTGAGGTTGAAAACTGCACTTGGAGTGGCAAGAGGCTTGTCTTGGCTGCACCATAACTGCAATCCTTGTATAGTTCATTGCGACATAACCTCCAAATGTATACTTTTGGATCAAGATAACGAGCCTAGAATATCTGATTTTTGGAATGCACAGATTTTGAATCCGCTTGACACCCATCTGACGACTTTTGTTAATGGCAAATATCACAATATGGGTTATGTAGCTCCTGAATATACACGCATGTTGGTGGCATCTCCAAAGGTGATGTTTACAGCTTTGGGATTTTGCTTCTCGAGCTAATTACTGGCAAAAAACCAATTCAAGAGGCAAATCCTCCGCACAACTTCAAGCAGAATCTGGCGGACTGGATTGTTCATCTTACAATTAACTCTCTTCTTTTAAACGCCGTGGATAGGTCTCTCACTTGCATAAGTTGTGAGGATGACCTCCTTGAGTTTCTTAAAATTGCAAGTGCTTGTGTGGTATCTCTTCCAGAGGAAAGGCCTACAATGCTCCATGTATACCAGCGTATTAGGGAGATTGGCAACAGATATGGCTTCTCAGCTGATGATGAAATACAAATGCAACCTAACAACATCAACAACCATGCCAGTACCTCAGCTGAGCAAAATGAGTCACATGAGATGT
Organism: Litsea cubeba; assembly: GCA_012931725.1. Lineage (NCBI taxonomy): Eukaryota > Viridiplantae > Streptophyta > Magnoliopsida > Laurales > Lauraceae > Litsea > Litsea cubeba. The sequence continues at coordinate 13,620,988 of CM022952.1, forward strand.
GTGAAATTCATAAAATGTATGAATAGGAGAAGATATAGCTGTTCTACCTAAAAAATTTGGTTAGCACTTAGGCTATCATTTTTATATATTAGTAAATATGTAACTATTTCTTGTAAGCTTTTAGTGAGACCGCATGTCCCTTCGCATCCTAATCAATCAGGCCTTTTGGTCAGATGTTGGTTCTTGGGGTCTCTTGTCGCTTTTAAGTTTTTTTTTACCTTCTTGTACTACTTAGCTTCATAGTCTGTAATGACTAATTTTTAACTTCTCAAATTACTCTTTATCTAACAAATTTTGCTAATTTTAAAGAGCTGCACATTTTAGCAGTGAATTTTAACATATTTCAGTACTCTTTTGCTCCATCTAATTCAACTCATTTTTCTTTTAACTATAAGAAATACTCACACCCCTGCACACACTCGCCCAAGTCCTTCACCATCAGCGCTATATCCAGGTCGTTAGTATTTTTTATTTTATTTTTTTGTGGAAGAAAGGGTGTGTCACCTCCGAGCTCCTAGTGGGTTGGCTATGTCAAATACATTAATTAATAGAAACGGGTTTAAGAACCAGGTCACAAAAATGATCAAAACTGTTGAGTTAATGGCTATTAGGATTCAAAAATACCACGAACAGATCTGAGTTTTGGCTATGTCTAAGGGGCCTATTTGGTTAAACGAGGAGTGGAGTGAAATGAAGTGGATTTTACATGTGGAGTGGAGTGAAGAGAAGTAGGTTAAAGTTAAAGTAGAGTACCTCACTTTATTCCATTTGGATGCATATTTTGAAGTTAAGGTTTGGAGTAGAATCGACTTTTACTCAAGGAAATAGAAGTATTTAGAGTTGAAGTGAAATGGAGTACATGTGGCTCACAACATTACTTCATCTATTGGACCAGACTCATCCAAACGGGGTAGAGTTGAAATTTTAGACTGTTAGAACCCATTTAACTTCACTCTATTCTATTTTTTGCCTATCCGAACAGGCCAAAGAAAATTGCATGACTAACCCAGCTAGATAAAGATAGGAAAATGTTATGGAGTGCAATACTTCAACTCAGAAAAGGTATATTTAGACAATCACCACATTTCATTCACATATCTTCAATATGATAGTGAATCTTTTGTTTATTATTATTATTATTATTATGTTTGCGATGTTGGACTACTGGTCTAGGAGTGCTACTTGAGGACCCAGGGATCGATCTCCTTGGGATGTGTGTAAGATTAAAGTGCCAATAGAACTCAACCATGAATGTGTTGGCTATGATAGTTATCTTTGAGTTTTGAAGGGTATATATGATCAACATTGCTTATCTAAGAGACCCCTCACTAATATGGTGATGAGATTCATCTTAAACGATTTGTATTATATCTATATGCTTCCCACATTGGTGTTCCCAGCATGTTTTACACAGTTTCCTGTAATTTCTGCGACAGGGGATCCAAACTCTATGCTAAAATATTTTCAGTATTTCGAACCAATCTAGCAGTTAGAAGTTATTAAGTGCTGGATTTATTAATGGGGTATGCCCCTTTGGATCTCCTCTCCCATGTTGGGTGCAAGAAATTCCTCCTGCATTATATGTGCTATATGGAATAAAGAGTAGGGGTTTTTACCGAAAAAAAAAAAACTTTAAATGGGCACTAGACTAAACACGGAACATTAGGCAAACATGCACCTAATAGGGAATTCGTACAATAAATTAACTTTTTTACCATTATTTTGGGTGATCGCTATCGACCTTTATTTTCTATGTTGAGGGTTGACGGTGACCCTCGCTATATAACAAGTGAGGTTCGTCGTCGGCCCTGAGTAGGCTTAAACTCCCCATCTTCTTCCTTTTTCCTCTCTTCCTTCTTGTTTCATACAGGAGTTGCTTTTTTATTTTTTATTTTTGCGCTATCACGGGAATTTGATTCACGCATTCTCTGCTCACACAGCCACGTTCTCGACCAACCGAGCTACTTTTGAGAGACATAAGGGGCTTTTTCATGATCAATCCAATCCTTTGAGAGTTAAGGATACATATTATCCTTGAACTAGAATGACAATTATAAAAAGGGTCTCATGACAATGGGCTTAGCGTATGAAATGATGAGATAAAAGAGAAGGACTTCATTGGGCCTGGACAAGTCAGGCGAGCACTCCAATTACTAATCAGGTTGGAAATTTTGGCTTAAAATTACCAAATCGGGTTTGCATGTCAGGTTGGAAATGCTGGCTTAGATTTACCAAATCAGGTTTGCATGTCAGGTTGGCTATTCATGATAAAAACACCTACATCTGACCAAAGAAGGCCCGTGATGTTACGGGCAGTGCCTAGGACTTGGAGGTTTTCTGGGAATAGGGCCAAGATAAGGGTCCCCTTTGCACAAGCTTACGGCTTGATGGTCATTTAATTTCCCATGCACATTGCCTATTGGTTTATTTGCATAGAGAAGCAAGTCATATTGTTTTGGAGAGTAGTTACCGTGTGAGTAAATTCATCCTGACCCACCTGGATAGATCAAAATAAACTCCACATTTGAGGAGACTTCAACAAAAACACCTTTGGAAGCAAGAAGGTTAATTGTCTTGTGATTTTTTTATTGCACATTTCATTTTAAGCACAGAGAGAGAGAGAGAGGCCATGATGGAAGTGTAGTCAATGTGCTGCTGGCTATCCCACTCGCTAATCCTAGTCATAGTTGAAACAAAAAGGAAGAGAGGAAGAAGAAAGAAAATGAGGAGTTTATGCCTCCTCAGGATTGACGACGACCCTCACTTATTATTGCAAGGGTTGCCGTCGACCCTCAACATAGAAAATGAAGGTCGATAGCGACCACCCAAAAAAATGGTAAAAAAAGTTGGTGACCCTCAACATAGAAAATGAAGGTCGATAGCGACCACGCAAAAAAATGGTTAAAAAAAGATGGTTTTTTATAGGGATTCCTATTAGGTGCATGTTTGCCTAATGTTCCCTGTTCGGTTTGGTGCCCACCTACAGTGTTTTTTTGTGGTAAAAACCCCTAAAGACTAACTTATCATTCCGAGTAAAAAGGAAAAAGAAAAGGAATACTGGATTTATTTGTTTATTTATTTCTGTATATGGGGGCGTTCAGCTGGATTATCTCATGGTTTTATTGCTGATTATGGTCATGTTTTCACTCGGTAAACCAACCAATCTGATAAAGATCCTGTACTTCACTTTCCTGAAGTAGCTAGACGTAGAAACAGTGCAGAATTTGACAGGTCCATGGGACCACAGACAGTGAGGATATGTAGATTAGCTATCAATCAAGCAAGATGGGATAAAGGGAGGTGTTTTTATTTAAAGAGGAATTTACCTGGTAGAGCCCGATACAGCCCTATACGTGCTACGAGGACCCTATTTCACGTTGGATACGAGAGGGGTCCTCAAGGTCCCTTTTTTTTTGTTGTTTAGCGAATGGTAGATATTGACCATTTTACGGGAATCCAAAAAGAAAATGGATTTTTCAGGAGGAAGAAGATGGGAGGGGAGGATGTTAGAATATTTATACATTAGGCTGCTGTCAGAAGAAGATGTAAAGCCAAAATAGCAAACAGGCCAAAATCGTTGTCGACAGAAAATCTGTCAAGTTGAGACAGAGAGCCACCTCGCTATAGCGAGGGTGCAGCTCGCTATAGCGAGCTAGGCGGACCAAGCCCAGTCCGATCCGGTTAGAACTCTTTTGAGAGTTTGAAAAGGGACTTCTCTTCTGAATGGTTTATAACTAGGAGTCTTATGCACGAAATTGGGCCTATAAATTGGGTGTTTCTCTTAACCCAAAGAAGACACACAAGAAGTTATTTCACTCTTGATCTGATATTAGAATACCATAAGAGAGATTTCCTTGTTTCTCTAGAGCCATTGAGAGATTATTCTGAAGGACTGCTCTAGAAGGTTTTGCTGCTTCTACTCTCTTGTAGAAGATTGATCATCTTGGTGGACAAGGTGCGAAGAAATCAAGTAAGGAGAACGGTGCACGGTGGAAGTCGTGTTAGTGGATTCTGTGCAAGAACAACTACAGTCCTGAGGTCAAGGTACAGACTGAGGTACAGGAGCTTGTAAGTATATCTTATAAATTGTTCGTGAACTCTTGATTTCTGGTTCGTAGTTTTTCTCTCGGAAAGGGTTTCCACGGTAAAATTTGTGTCTGCCTTCTTGTGGTGTGTGATTTATAGATTTATTTACTAGTTCTATCTGATTGGTTTATTTCCACTGCATTGATTGGTTAAATTATAACTAATAACTCATTCTAATGGGTCCTAAAAGACCTTCAATTGGTATCAGAGCGGGTTACACTATTTTATTGTGTTGATCCAAATATTGCTGGAATGAATATCTACCGAGAAGGCACTTCAACCAATAAGCCTCCTTTATTGGATGGTAGCAATTATGCTTATTGGAAAGCCAGGATGATTGCCTTCTTGAAAGCCATAGATCTGAAGGTTTGGAAATCTGTTGAGAATGGTTATTCCTTGCCCACTATTACTGCTAATGGGGTAACTGATCCCAAACCTAAAGATTAGTGGACTAAGAAAGAAGAGTTGGCTGCCACTTGTAACTCTAGGGCTTTGAATGCTATTTATAATGGAGTTAATATGTCTGAGTTTCGTAGAATTTCTACATGCACTACTGCGAAAGAAGCTTGGGATATTCTACAGACTCTGCATGAAGGGACTGACATTGTCAAATAGTCGAAACTAAAAAAATTGTATACAGCCTTCGAAACCATAAAGATGGAAGATGATGAAACTTTTGATGATTTCAATCTGTAGCTGAATGCAATTGTGAATGATATCTTTACCTTGGGAGAACCAATTCCTGAAAACATAATTGTTAAAAAGATTTTGAGGTCTCCCCCAGAAAGGTTTGATGGAAAGGTTGTGGCCATAAAGGAAAATAAAAATCTGAATACGCTCAAAGTTGATGACTTGGTTGGCAACCTATAAACTTTTGAAGCAAACCTTAGGTCTAATGGGAAGATAAAATCTCAAGATATTGCTTTGAAAGCGTTCAAGGAATCATTCAAGAAAGCTTCCAATGAATCATATTAGAAAGCTGCAAGTGATTCAGATTCAGATTCTGAGGAAATTGATCCCCAAGTTGCTGTACAGTTCATGAAGTAATTTAAGCTTTTTATGAAGGGACAGAAAACCAATGTGAAGATCCCTAAAAATTCTGAAAAGAAGAAAATCTTTTAAAGGGGTTCAATGCTATGAGTGTCAAGGCTATGGACACATTGCTAATGACTGCGGAAATAAAAAAATCTAAAAAGAAGGCCTTGAATACTACTTGGGAAGATGACACCTCTGATGAGAATGATGAGAACCCTGAGTCTGACAAATCTGACACTGGCAAGGGGAAGTTTATTGCTTTTATGGCAACCTCTAGTTCTGTTGCTTCCCATGTTTCTTTTGAAGCTGAGACTGATCACGATACTGAGTCAGAGGAAGAACCAGATTGGAAAGCTGAATATGAAATACTTTTCAAGAAAACCATGAAGATGGTTAAAGTGAATGAAAAAATTGTTGTTAATTAGCAAATGTCTGAATAGCAGAATTCCTCCTTGAAAACTGAACTTGCAGATTCACTTGCAAAAGTATAAAAACTGGAGGATGAAAAATAACAAGTTGGCTGACAAACTGACTGCAGAATCATAAAAGTGTGACTTACTTGATTCTGATATGAAGACTTTGAAAGCAGAAAATCTTGATCTAAATGGAAAACTCAAGATGGTTCTATCTGAGTTAGACACAGCTAAAGCTTCATTGAACAGGATGAATACTGGGTCTAAAAAATTAGATGACATCTTGTGCAGTTAAAAGGCAAATACTGACAAGCATGGCATTGGCTACGCTAACGGAGCATCCACTTCAAATGTCAAAGGTAACAATTGTTTTGTAAAAAAATCAGTTATTACTAATCCTGTTGTTAATGTTGCAAAGAAAGCTCTAAAGAAGCAGAATGTGTTACGTCCTGAACGAATCCCCACTTGTCATCATTGTGGAATTAAATGACACATTCGACCCCATTGCAACAAGCTGCGAAGTTTACCGAATCAAAAGCAATGGAAAACGCAGAAGGCTCTGAAAAAGAAGAATACCAAAGCTATCTGGGTTAAGAAAGAAGACATCTCTTCTGTGTTGGTACACACTTTGCTGAAATATTTAAATTTACAAGCGTGTGTGCCTACACTTCATCACCCCTGATCTGCAAGATCAAGCCCCCACCCCAGTGCTGATTCGAAGATTATATTGAGGGGGAGTCAATATTGAGGGGGAACTACTGCATTTAGATTGATAGAAGATCTACAGTGCTGATTTTTTTTATTTTGAAATTCAATGTATTTTGGGTTTTACTTTTGGGTAGATCAAATTGTATTTTTCTAGGGATTTTGTCCAAGAATTGCCAAAAGGGGGAGATTGTTAGAATATTTATACATTAGGCTGCTGTCAGAAGAAGATGTAAGGCCAAAATAGTCAAACAGGCCAAAATCGTTGTTGACAGAAAATCTGTCAAGTTGAGACAGAGAGCCACCTCGCTATAGCGAGGGTGCAGCTTGCTATAGCGAGCGAGGCGGACCAAGCCCAGTCCGATCCGGTTAGAACTCTTTTAAGAGTTTGAAAATGGACTTCTCTTCTGAATGGTTTATAACTAGGAGTCTTATGCACGAAATTGGGCCTATAAATTGGGTGTTTCTCTCAACCCAAAGAAGACACACAAGAAGTTATTTCTCTCTTGATCTGATATTAGAATACCATAAGAGAGATTTCCTTGTTTCTCTAGAGCCATTAAGAGATTGTTCTGAAGGACTGCTCTAGAAGGTTTTGCTGCTTCTACGACTGCTCTAGAAGGTTTTGCTGCTTCTACTCTCTTGTAGAAGATTGATCATCTTGGTGGACAAGGTGCGAGGAGATCAAGTAAGGAGAATGGTGTACGGTGGAAGTCGTGTTAGTGGATTCTGTGCAAGAACAACTACAGTCCTGAGGTCGAGGTACAGACTGAGGTACAGGAGCTTGTGAGTATATCTTGTAAACTGTTCGTGAACTCTTGATTTCTGGTTCGTGGTTTTTCTCCCGGAAAGGATTTCCACGGTAAAATTTGTGTCTGCCTTCTTGTGGTATGTGATTGGTAGATTTATTTGCTAGTTCTGTCTGATTGGTTTATTTCCACTGCATTGATTGATTAAATTAGAACTAGTAATTCATTCTAGTGGGTCCTAAAAAACCTTCAGAGGAGGAGGGAAAAGAGTGGTCGATATCGACCATAAAAGGACCCATTTTGCAAGAACACCAACTAAATCGGATTTTCCTCCTCAGATCCTCACACGACATGTGATCGGCGGCAGCCGCCATGCACGCCTCCACCTCCACCGCCGGATTCCCAGCCAAATCAACATCCGCCAGCAGCCTCTCCCTCTGGCGCGAATCGACGGTGTCGGAGAGAGCCAAGGACTTGCGACCGGACGCCGCCAGCGAGTCGCTAAGTGGGGTGAAAACGAGAAGGAGGAATACAAAGACGGTGAGAAAGAGCGCCGTCGATACGAGATCGATCGAGGAGCCGCCATTGCCATTACAAAGACGGTGAGAAATCCCCCCTCCTCCCTCCTCCTCCCCTCTTATCTATCCTGAAAAACCCATTTTATTTTGAGTTCCCGTAGAATGGTCGATATCGACCATAAAAGTGTTCGATATCGACCATTCGCTAAATGACAAAAAAAAAAGGGACCTTGAGTGCCTTATCCATACATACGGTGTTTTCAACTCCTCCACAGTGGTATGAGGTCCTAGAGGGTCCTGTGGGGTAAATTCCTCTTATTTAAACCACCAAATTGATAGGTTTAGAATGGATGCCTTATGCCTAACAACATTTATTACTTCTGATTGGCTTATAAGTAATCAAGAACTCCTTGTTTTTTATCTCGGAAATTCTCTCTTAGACAAAAATGAAATGTATTTTTAACATAAAAAGATATCTCATGTTTACATATAATAAAGCTGTGAAGAACTCGTCAATCAACTCATGGTTAAGTGGTGTTGGCACCTTAGTCTCGTACTAATGCCCGGGATCCATTCCTTGGTTCTTGAGTGAAAGTATCAGTCCTAAACCAATAGGCCAACTTAGCCTGAAAGGGGAAAAGAACTGCAAAAAAAAGTCTACATTTGGGTAGAAACCAGGTAGAGAAAAAAAGATATATCCGCCTCTGTTTTTTTCACTTTCAATGTGAGTCAACCTAAATAGAGTATTTATATATGGAAGATGTTCAAAAGTATGAGATTGAGAAGTTCAAAATAATATCAGCATAAATTAAAAAAATAGGTATGAAAAAGAAGAAAAATATAATAAAGTAATTTTTCTTAAATTAAATAATCCTTTCAACATGCTCCATTGATTTTCAAAAATAAGTTCTATCATTAAGCCGGATTCAAGCCACATTTGTGTCCTTATTCGACTTTTAATCTACCTATTTGGAAAATAAAAAAGACTAAGTCCCTTTTGTTTAAGGGCAGTTAATATACTTTAACTTGGATCTAGGTTATATGATTGTAGCTGAACTAATTAAAAATCATAAAAAGCTATTTTATATTATATAAGTATTATACGATATTCTATTTTTTTAATATATGTATAATATAATCATTGCATAAAAAGTAATAAGTAGAAGTAAAACCTTTGAAATGAAATTTTCTAAAGAATTCATATAGTCATTGACATAGACTAAAGCACCCCTAAAGTCGGCTTCGCTTGATTTGGGTAATACGATATACTAACTTTTCAAAAAAAATAAAACAAAATGTGTGTGAGTGGGGAGACTAATACATGAAAAATTAATAGGAGTGTTTGAGTTAAACGGATGAGCATACCCTATTTATTAGATAAAGGAGTTATAGATAAATGACAAGTGTTGTCTATTCAATTGTTATTAAAAAAGTTGTGATTCCAAATATCACTCATTTAAACTTTCATACAAAAAAGGTGATACTAAGTGCCATGAAAAAATGATAGTCTAAAGGTAGGGAGTTAATGACCAACAAGTGTCATTTATCTAATTTCTATAAAAAAAAATTGATTACAAATACCACCGGTATGAATCATCATGCCAAAAGGATGATAACAAGTGTCAACAAAAAAAAAAAAGTGATAATTTAAAGATAGGGGGATGGGGATGGAATTGAATGTGTTGAATGGTGCACACTAGCATGTGTGCTCAATCTAAAGTTTATCCATTCATTAATTATGATAAAGCTGTTAATCCAAACACTTCTTTAAAGTTATATAGGTTAACTTAATATTTACTTAGTAGGTCGCATTCAGCTCAAATTGTTGGAGGGACAAAGAATGTGGCAAGTAAAGTTGGGTAAGGAGGTCAAATGTCATCTATTGACTTTAATCCAATCCATTGGTTAATTGGGTTAAAGAAATGTTAACTCAAACTAAAAAAAAAAGAAATCTAACTTTGTATTACCAAGTAAGTTCAAGTTTCCAATCCACTGGTAGCTCAGTGGTGAGGCACATCACTTCCATAAAACTAGCTAAAGATCAATCCCAGACTGTAGCGCTAATGGTGAGAGACTTAATTGAGCGAGTGCAAGGAATATAATTATTTATATTAAAAAGATATTTAAGTTAAGTTAGTAGATTGGATCAAAATTTCTACTCCTATCAATATGGTCTAAAACTTTCTCCAATTAAAAGATTATAGTTATTTTACTAACTGTCCTGTAAGGTCCCCGACCTTACTAGTAGATTATGAAAGCATGTATATCTTGTTCGGTGTTGATTCCATTTACTAACTTAATTTCCCTTGGAAGAAGATTGCAGATGAAGGTTTCTAGAAACCAACTTTAACATTGATTTAAAAATGTACAAATTTACCTATAAGCCTTTATATAGAGTTGCAAGTCATGTGGAAGTGAGCCCACTTCCAAATTCCAATGGGAGAGTCCATCTGGTAGTCATGTGGGCCGCACAAAATGGTGTTCCAACACTTTCTAGTCTAGGATTATTAAGCCAATTATGCCTGTAAAATCCAAGGACCCAAATGTGGGTATGGACAAGTCTGCAGATCAGGAATATCAATTGGGTCCAAATATGTGAAGCCTAGCAGGTGTCTATACAATTTTGCATTCTATTAAATAGTTTCCTAGAAAGTGAAGGGATATAATCTCCATTTTAGAACAACAAGAAACCCTGCATTGTTCTCCTATAGATACATGTATGTCAGCATATTGTGACCGATCTGCATGAATCTTTTATTTTTGATGGTTTGCGATACTTTTATTGTTTGCTTTCATTTTGTTTGATTCATTTTGTTTGATTCTATGCTAAATTTTGTTCTTATCCAGGAGTACTTTATTAGTAATTTGCAATAAGAAGTGATATTGCTCATTAGTACATGAAGAAATTCCCAATTAACACCTTGCCCTCATCAAATGTGTGGTTTGTTGACTTGTGTCACAAGATTCTATTACTTGCTACATAGCTGATGAATTTCTTGCATTTCATATGACAATCAATTCATGTGGACAGCCAGTATTGGCACTCTGCAGGGATCAGAATTTCATCTTCATCAACCATGTCATATTTCTTGCTGATAGCTCTTAGAATCTTGTGCACTTCAAACATTGTAGGCCTCTCTGAAGCAGGAGCAACACAACCACATGCAACTCTGAAAACCTCAATTAGGTCGCCATGACATTCTCTTACAATCAGAGACTTGTCTATTGGGTAGCAATTTGATAGATAAGTGATCCTCTGCACTAGAGTCCCCTTCAAATTTTGTGGGGCAATGGCCATTTTATTAGGCCTTTTGCCTGTAACAAGTTCAAGAAGCATCATGCCAAAGCTGTAAACATCGCCCATTGGAGTGGCCATGGACGAGCACTCAGATTTGGGATCAACAGGACCCAGATTGCAAAAATTTCCTTCGGACTCATCCGAGTTCATCAGCCTCGCAAACCCAAAATCAAATATCTTAGGCTCATAATGCTCATCTAATAGAATGCACTTGGAGCTTATGTTGCCATGAATTATACAAGGGTGGCAGTGATGGTGAAGCCATGCCAGGCCTCTCGCCACCCCCATAGCAATTCTTAGCCTCAGAGGCCATTTGATTTCAGATTGTAACTGATGTAAATGCTGGTGCAGCGTTCCTTTAGGCATGTACTTGTACACCAAAAGCCTTTCTTGCCGGGCGATGCAAAAGCCCTGAAGAGGAACCAAGTTGCGATGCCTTGTGCTCCCCAGCGTCGTCATCTCAGATATGAAGTGCTTATCAGAATGGTGAGGTTCCTGGAGTCTCTTGACTGCTAGAAAGGAACCATTTGAAAGTGTTGCCCTGTACATAGTGCCCGTTCGTCCTGAACCGATGATGTTGTTTCTATTGAAATTATTTGTTGCCTTCATGAGATGAATCAACCTCATTTTCGGAACAGACTTCTCAAACTTTGATATCTGAGAATTGGAATACTATCACATTAGTCTTTGTAACTTCTTGAAAGAAAATATTGTTCAATTATAGTGACGTATAAATGCAAATTTAAACTACCAAAATGATGGAATCTAATACCAAATAATCTATATACTATAAATGATTATCATCTTACCTTGAAGCCCTTGGTTGTTTTCATAGTCATCTCCCATTTGGATCCTTTGACGTCCTCTTTTTTCTTCTCAGACACCCCAAACATACAAAATAATAAAACAGAGACAACTAAAGCCGCGAATAGTATCCCACCAACTGCTGATCCAATGATAACAGGAGTTTGAGACTTTCTAAGATTTATTTTGCAAGGGTTCAATGGTATCCCACAGAGACGCAAATTATTATCGAAATCTTGAGGGGGGAAGCTATTAAGGAAATATGGATCTGCCCGGACAGAGAGTTTTTTGCTACTGTAAATTTATGTAACCGATTAAGCTGGCCAAGTTGCCAAGGGATTTGACCTGTCAATTGATTGTTTGTGAGATTAACGACATTCAAGTAAGTACAATTTGAAAGATTGAGTGGAATTTTTCCTGAGAAACCATTAGAGGAAAGGTCAAGAACTGACACAAAGGGTACTAGTTCATCTATGTCATGTGGGATAGGTCCAGAGAGATTGTTGCTTGATAGATCCAATCCAATTAAGCTCTTGCAGTTTTTGAGAGCTGATGGGAATTGGCCTTGGAGGCCCATGTTCGTTAGCCGTATGTATCGGACCCTGCTTTCCTCAGGGATCCAGCATTCAATGCCAGTGAATCTACAGATAAGCCCTTCAGTTTCGTTGCTAAATATCCATGAAGATAGATTGTTATCAGGGTCATTCAGTTGTTCTTTCATGGCTTGCAAGCACTGAATATCGCTTTCAGCACCATAACATGTATTGCACCAACTAAACAGCAAAGACCAGAGAAGGTTATGAAGAAGTACAAGAGCTTTGTTTCCCATGACCATTGTGTGGGGATATTTCCGAACTCGCCGGATGACTGGCCGGATGCTCTATCTCATGCTCCGGCGCCAGCTAGGCCATCTCGGCAAGGCCCGTCTCAACGTTGCCAGTTCGGCCAAGTGCCCACTCCGGCCAGAGACGCATCTCGGCCCCTTGAACATTTCCACCTCGGCCAGGACGCTCCCAGCTCGGCTGAGCTCCACCTCGGCCAGGTCGTCTCCAGCTCGGCTAGGGACTCCTCCCCGGTCCTCCACTTCGGCGTCTCTGCAGGGGCTCTAGCCAAGTCAAGGTCCTCTCCGACCTCGGCTCCTCGACCTCGGTCAGGATGCCAGGACTAGCCAAGGCAGGGCCTGACAGTTGTCCACCCTTGGACACTTGAGCACGCTAGAGCACGCGCGACAAGACAAGGGCACGCCTGTACTCTCTGACAGACAGAGCCTCCCATGCCGCCCATGCTTCCTGACAGATCGGCGTCCACAGACGCCAGAGTGGGCTGTGATGGGACGGCTAACCACCTCATTGTCTCCTGCCTCCTCTCTCTCCAAAGTCAACTATCTCCCTCTCCTCCTCTATAAAAGGAGCCAAATCAGAACAATAAAGGGACTCTCTCGGGCCCGTCCGAGAGAACCACTGGTATCACCTTCTCCCCCAAAATCTCCTCCTACTGTCCAGTACACATACTGACTTAGGCATCGGAGAGCCCTGCGCTGCCCACAGCCAGGGTCCTCTGACCTGTTTCTTCTCCCTCTTCCAGGTTCTCAGGCATCGTTTCTTCCACCTTCAACGAGGAAACGGGGAGCCTCAGCCTTCGTCTTCCTCAGTGAGTCGCAAGAACACCACCCCCCGGGTCCGTGAATTTTTGTGCACTTACAATTGGCGCCGTCTGTGGGGAACGCTACAAAAAGCCATCTTCCCAAACACCATGCCTCGAAGAACCAGAAAGGGAAAGGAACCGCTGACACTGTCGACACAGCTGCCGACGGTCCCCCACCGGGAAAGGTCAGGAGCAAGATCTAATCGAGCAAGCGTCCAACAGCAGGGTACTCAGTCGAGTTCATCCTCTAAGGGTTCGACCTCGACCCCACCTTCCAAAAAGCGCACCCTGAAGGACAACAGAAGCAACCAAGCTCATGGCGAAAGCCCGAGTAACAACCACGACATCAGAAAGTGGCTTGATCGACGCATCGAGCAAGCAGTACGACAAAACTTGGAGGCTGCCGGTTTCGCTCGAGTTCGGCTGAACTCTGACGGTCTCGGCACATCTCCCCTCTCTCCAGAGATCAGGAGCTTCCCCCTTCCCGACGATTTCAAAGTCCCGAGGTTCGTCGTTTACGACGGAACCTCGGATCCAGCAGCACACCTCCGGCACTTCACTCAGAGGATGTCGGTGTGGGGCGACGCAGGCCACCTGAACTGCAGAGTCTTCTCTTCCAGCCTCGGGGACCTCCCCCTAAAGTGGTTCTGCGCACTCCCCCAAGGATCGATCAAAAGTTGGCAGCAGCTCCGAAGTTCCTTCATGACGAAGTTCCAAGCCCACAGGGTCGTCCCCAGGTCGGCCGCCGACCTGATGGCCCTCAGAATGAAGCAGACCGAGAACGTCACGCAGTTCGCCAAAAGGTTCTGGACTGTGTACAGCCAGACCGAGGGTACTTCAGATGCAATAGCGATCCTGTCTTTCCAACAAGCCCTCCTACCAGGCAACGAGCTTCGAAAGGACTTGGTCATGCATCCCGTGGTCACTATGGCAGCACTGATGACCAGGGTAAACCAGTTCGTCAGGCAAGAAGCAGACGAAGCCCGAGCCCAGAAGCATTTCAACAACAATCAACAGGCAGCGTCCATCTCGGCGGACGCCTCCATCTCGGCGGATGCCTCCGGCTCCGCAGCAGCGTCCATCTCGGCGGACGCCTCCATCTCGGCGGATGCCTCCAGCTCCGCAGCAGCGTCCATCTCGGCGGACGCCTCCATCTCGGCGGACGCCTCCAGCTCCGCAGCTCCGTCCATCTCGGCGGACGCCTCCACGACAGAAGTCTCCTCCAGCTCGGGGGGCTGCTGAAGCCTCCTATCATCTTTCAGCTTCGACCGCCCGTCAGCTTTGATCGCACGACCCTCTACCGTCATTTCTGGCGGCACGGTCCTCTACTGTCAGCTTTGATGGCGCCGTCAGCTGCGACGACATCGGTACGACCCTCTACTGTCGGCTTTGATCGTACGACCCTCTACTGTCATTTCGACGGCACGGTCCTCTGCTGTCAGCCTTGATCGCACGGTCCTCTGCCGCCGCTAGTCGTCCAGAGCTACGTACCCCTGGTGACGAGCCAGTGGGATCTCCATTGCGTGCGGCAGGCGCATCTCGGCCACGCGCCAGATGCCCGGCACAGGCCCCTGGTGACGAGCCAGTGGGATCTCCATTGCGTGCGGCAGGCGCATCTCGGCCACGCGCCAGACGCCCGGCACAGGCCCCTGGTGACGAGCCAGTGGGATCTCCATTGCGTGCGGCAGGCGCATCTCGGCCACGCGCCAGACGCCCGGCACAGGCCCCTGGTGACGAGCCAGTGGGATCTCCATTGCGTGCGGCAGGCGCATCTCGGCCACGCGCCAAATGCCCGGCACAGGCCCCTGGTGACGAGCCAGTGGGATCTCCATTGCGTGCGGCAGGCGCATCTCGGCCACGCGCCAGACGCCCGGCACAGGCCCCTGGTGACGAGCCAGTGGGATCTCCATTGCGTGCGGCAGGCGCATCTCGGCCACGCGCCAGATGCCCGGCACAGGCCCCTGGTGACGAGCCAGTGGGATCTCCATTGCGTGCGGCAGGCGCATCTCGGCCACGCGCCAGACGCCCGGCACAGGCCCCTGGTGACGAGCCAGTGGGATCTCCATTGCGTGCGGCAGGCGCATCTCGGCCGCGCGCCAGATGCCCGGCACAGGCCCCTGGTGACGAGCCTGTGGGATCTCCATTGCGTGCGGCAGGCGCATCTCGGCCCTCGCGCCAGATGCCCGGCACAGGCCCCTGGTGGCGAGCCAGTGGGATCTCCATAAGCGCCTCACGGTACTCACTCTCCAGCTCGGCAGTTGTGTGAATCTCCAGCTCGGCAGAAGCACCCTGTTACAGCTTAGCAGTGATGCCAACCTCTAGCTCTGGTTCATTGCCAGCCAGTCATCCTCCATGATACTTACCTTCTGACCTCAAAAGAGCAGTCTATCGAGCTCAGAAGCTGGGGGGCTATTGTGTGGGGATATTTCCGAACTCGCCGGATGACTGGCCGGATGCTCTATCTCATGCTCCGGCGCCAGCTAGGCCATCTCGGCAAGGCCCGTCTCAACGTTGCCAGTTCGGCCAAGTGCCCACTCCGGCCAGAGACGCATCTCGGCCCCTTGAACATTTCCACCTCGGCCAGGACGCTCCCAGCTCGGCTGAGCTCCACCTCGGCCAGGTCGTCTCCAGCTCGGCTAGGGACTCCTCCCCGGTCCTCCACTTCGGCGTCTCTGCAGGGGCTCTAGCCAAGTCAAGGTCCTCTCCGACCTCGGCTCCTCGACCTCGGTCAGGATGCCAGGACTAGCCAAGGCAGGGCCTGACAGTTGTCCACCCTTGGACACTTGAGCACGCTAGAGCACGCGCGACAAGACAAGGGCACGCCTGTACTCTCTGACAGACAGAGCCTCCCATGCCGCCCATGCTTCCTGACAGATCGGCGTCCACAGACGCCAGAGTGGGCTGTGATGGGACGGCTAACCACCTCATTGTCTCCTGCCTCCTCTCTCTCCAAAGTCAACTATCTCCCTCTCCTCCTCTATAAAAGGAGCCAAATCAGAACAATAAAGGGACTCTCTCGGGCCCGTCCGAGAGAACCACTGGTATCACCTTCTCCCCCAAAATCTCCTCCTACTGTCCAGTACACATACTGACTTAGGCATCGGAGAGCCCTGCGCTGCCCACAGCCAGGGTCCTCTGACCTGTTTCTTCTCCCTCTTCCAGGTTCTCAGGCATCGTTTCTTCCACCTTCAACGAGGAAACGGGGAGCCTCAGCCTTCGTCTTCCTCAGTGAGTCGCAAGAACACCACCCCCCGGGTCCGTGAATTTTTGTGCACTTACAACCATAAATATGAGAATTACAATTCAGGTTGCTTTCCCTCTGCAAAAATCTACAAGTCTAAGTGGCCCAACTAAGCATTTCTCCTCTTATCTATAAGAATCAAATGAGTAATCCATACCACATCCAGAGCAACCAGAAATGACTAGAAAAAACCATGGACTAAAATTACTAAGCTAAAGTTTTATATGTGAGAAAGAGAAAACAATCAACGAGAGTCCCAAGATCAGACAAAAGTACCAAACCTTCCAAGGAATTCAAGGCTTCCCTCCTCAAAAGTGTCAAAACCCAAAATTGCAAGTAACCCAATTCAGGTCTACCTCTATATTTGATTAACATCAATGAAGGCTAGAATATATAGGGAGGAGAGAACTCAAACAGATTGACGAACAAGCAACACGAGTCTTTCCCATGTTTGCAATTTCTGTCGAAGAAATTCCAGAAGTTAAAAGTGATTATATCCCAGTTGTTTTATCTGTTGACTTACACGCTTTGATCTGTTCACATGTGAATCATATAAGCATCTCAGATATCATGTACATTGAATGCTGCGCGCACTTGAACATCGTTGACTAAAACAGTAAAAAGAGCATGCAATAAGACTCCCCACTGGGGATGCAAAGAGGTCGTATCTAGGGTGGAAGTACCTTGGTAACAGGAACCTCTACTCCCCCTCTCTGATCCGGCTCCACACCTTAGAGCGCGGTTCGACCATCTTCGGAGCACGGTTTTAATATGCTCAAAGCTCGGATCAACTGAATATGAAGCGAACCATATAAAATCTTTAGTTTTTTTTATTTTATTTTGTAACGTTAACATTTATCTTTTAAATGAAGAAACTTCTTCTAACTTATTAATTATTATCTATTTTAGTGATCAAATTGTAAAATTAACTTTTTTTTTCATTTTTAATACTTGAATATATGTATAAGACATATTTATGCTCATTAGTTAATTATTTATAAACCCACAAGTACTATGTTGTATAGGCGTTTTGGACATATAATTATTTTAAAATTTAGCGTTTCGACGCTCTTGCTCCGCGCTCTGGGCACTTAGGGTGGAACCAAGGTACTGTAGGCCCGAACCCAGATCCGTATTTATAATCCAAATCCAATTATAAGAATGTAATCGTCATGTATCCGGATCTTAAGGTCGAAACATACCAAAATCTAGTTTTGAATCCAATAAGCACAGATCGGATCTAGATCCAAATTTCTCCACATTCAAAAATAGGTCCCAAAGTCCAAATCCCTTAAATCAAAGCTAGACTTGGGATACTCTGATAATCAAATACCTTTTTTCAACTCCTGTGCAACAATGTCTATAATTCAAAAGCTGAGTACATTGCACATGTGAGTGAGCCCCAGATTTTGGATCTTGGGTGGGCCTCACTAATAAATGTAACCTCAGGAAGTGGCCTGTGGCCCCCATTAGGAGATGTCTGAACCGTCTATCACGGATGGGCAAGAGATGAACCATCAAAGGCAAGAGAATACCTTGGAAATCCATTGGCCCAGTATTCATATCATATGATTCCTTAAAACTATAGAATTTGATCAAAGCATTGACCTATTTTTTTTGGCTTTTTTAACTCACCTTCCAGTGTTTTGGCAATCCTTGGGGGAGGCTGAGCTTAACTTCTTCGTTCATATAAAGGTGTCTAGAACTTTAAAGACAACAAGATCTCTTTAGCCAAAAAGAGACGACGACCAAATCCTCCATCATGATTCCCAGTTGAATTGGAGTTTCTATGAAGCTTTAATAATAATAAAAAGATAAAGAAAAGTACAGGATTTTGTTTTTATTTCGAGCCTGCTTGTCCGCATTAGAAGTACATAGGAATTGAATATATAAGGTAGTTAAAAATTAAGATTAAAGGTGAATTCTCATAAAAGAATATCAAATAACATTTTTTTTTAGAAATAGAATTAAAAAAAGGATTCTATTTGATGCTTATTTTTGAAATTTCACATTTAATATTCATTATTAACCATCCTATGTATTCAATTCCAATGTAGTTAATGCAAACAGACACGGCCATAGTGGGACCATTTGCCCTACCAGATGCAAGAGACTATCCAGGTTATTCATCAATAAAAACTCAGCTGATCATTTGATCAGCGGATACAAAATGAATGGCTGAGATTAAAATTTTTCCCATTATCTGCTCACTGTCTTTTATATGGCCTTTTAGATCAAGAAGCTGGAAAAATTGAGTTAAATCTTATTTTTTGCAAGTAAGTAATAATTTAAGCTCTTTTTTTACGGTAAAAGTTCTCTTGTATATATTTAATAGAGCTAATGGTCCAAGCAACTTTAGCACATATCCTATGTTGACGCAAAAGAGGATCTAGATATTGTACAGTTAGGGTCAACTTTCTCTTTCTTAACAATAACTCAAGTCAAAACCCACATTACAGTTAGGGTCAACTTTCTCTTTTTTAACAACTCAAGTCAAAAACCCACATGCAACTGGGGGCTTGCCTCTGAGTTCTCAAAATCCTCTAATTGTTAAAAATGAAGATTAAAGGTATATTTTAAAAAAAAAAAAACATCAAATAACATTAGAAAAATATAATAAAAAAGATGCTATTGGATACTTAGTTTTGAAAATTAACATTTGATATTCATTTTTAACTACCTATGTGTTCAATTCCTATGTATTTTCATGCAAACAAATATGGCCGAATTGGAACCATTCGCCCTACCATATGCAAGATACTCGAGTTATTCATCAATAAAAACTCAGCTGGTCATTTGATCAGAGGATACAAAATGAATGGTTGAAATATAAACTTTGCTCCACTTCATGGCCCTCAAGTCACAAAGCTAGCAAAATTGAATTAAATCTTATCTAGGGTATTTATCCGGCTCCAATTGGGCCCGTAGGGATTAGTCTGGCCCTTTCCGTTATAAAAAAAAAAAAAAAAGGTAATGATTTAAGCTCTTTTTTTTTAGTAAAACCTCTCTTGTATTTAATAGAGCTAATGGTCCTACCAACTTTACTACATATCCTATGTTAAGCAAAAGAGGATCTAGATATTGTACGTTTAGGGTCAACTTTCTCATTTTTATTAAAATTCATGTCAAAAATCGACATTAATGTGGGGGCTTGCCTCTTAGTTCTCCAAATTCTCTAATTTGATGGAGCAATTAAAAATTAGATAGAAAATG
The DNA here is from genome assembly GCA_012931725.1 of Litsea cubeba. Classification (NCBI taxonomy): domain Eukaryota; kingdom Viridiplantae; phylum Streptophyta; class Magnoliopsida; order Laurales; family Lauraceae; genus Litsea; species Litsea cubeba. The sequence continues at coordinate 13,640,694 of CM022952.1, forward strand.
GTTAAAACAGATTTTGGAATGCTCAGAATTCTGAAAGTTTTAAATGTTTATTAGAGTCTGTTTTATATCAATAATTTGAGGAATTCTTATATGGAGACTTTCAAGTACCTTAAGTTTTCATAAGACATTTACCATTGAAATTCCTAAATTTGGGGAATTTGGGTCTATTTTAGCTTTATTTAAGCTATAGCTGGTTTTGGAGATTCTCCCCACTACAGAGAATGCAGTGACCTCGAAGTCACACTATGACAAGCATTTGAAATTTCCAAGCATAATGAATTCTAACAAGAAATTCCTATGGAGCTTGAATTTAATCTCTCTTTTGGGTGATAGTTGCCCTGAGCTGGATGATCCTAGACATCCATGCTCTTTTTGCACTGAATCTAGTCGGAAAAACTTGATCCTTTTAACACCAATTTGAAATTTGGTCAGTAGCATTATGTTCTTTCACATCAAGTCACTCATTATGTTCTTTATGACCTTTTAGAAGGGCCAACCTGTACATAACCTGAGTCTAACATGATTTGGGGGCGTTTGGGTGGGTAGGGTTGAGGAATTATAGGCCAAGCTTCAGTCTTCAACTCTTAACCCCACCTGTTCAAGTTTAATTAGACTGGACCCAAACGGTACACTTGGCAAATATCATCTGATTTGATGCCCATCTCTCCCTAGTTCATTATCTATCAAAAGAGTATCCATTAAAAGAGAGATTATTTGGTTTATTCATTCAATTTTTCTTTCCTTTTTTATGATGATCCGGGCCACGGGTTAAGAGTGATACTTTGAACTCGAAGACTGAGGGATTGATCCCCAAGGTATGTGAGTGATACCAAGGATCCAAACACCACTCACCTCCAAGTGTGTTGGGCATTTATGGAGTTTCACATTTGTTTCTTCAGATTTAGCCACTTTTAGAAATATTTTGAATTTCTATGCAAACAAACAGGCCCCAAGAGTGACATTCACCATGACTCAGACCAATGCAGTGATGTAAATGCAACCATTGGCCAGAGAATCTGCACGGGACCCGGGTCTTAGGTAATTAACGCGGCATGGTGTTACTGGATGTATCCTGCAGAGCTGTTCATCTGAAGGATCTGACCTTAAAAAGTTGCGCGGACCACCCTTGATCCAGCCCTAACCAGTTAACATCCCTTGTATCAAAACATCAAAAACTCAACCAAACCATAATGTTTAAAGAATCGACTCAACTCGAGGACCCCACCAGTTCATGGGTGATGCCTGATTAACTTTAGCATTTTCCATCACTTTTCAATCTAACCCAGTGAATCTAACAGTGCAGAGATAGGTGCTTCTCTTTTCATAATTATTTAAAGGAATAGTTTAGAGAAGATCAGACTAGCTATTGCTCAAAAACATAGTCAATATAATTGAGTAAAGTACAGGTTAAACGACTACACAAATCACTTAGGTGAGACGCATATGACCTGCTTACCTACATTCTTCCCAGAGAATAGCCCAACAAAGGCTGATGGAGCACTTTCCAGGCCCTCATTCATATCTTCAATGTATACAATCTTCCCTTGCTTGTAGTAATCAATTACTTTATCCAAGAACTGTGGATATAAATGCAAATAATCGCTCTGAAGAAATCCCTGCACTCTTAATCGCCGCATCACGGTCATGAACAAGTTATGGATTCCTGTGGTGTCTGAGATGTCGTGCTGAGATACCATCCCACATACGGCAATTCGGCCATGTAGTCTCATGTTTAGAAGTACGGCATCGAGCATGGCACCACCCACATTGTCAAAGTATATGTCAATACCTTCAGGGAAGCACCTGATGAGAGAGGTTAATTAAAAGCAAATGGAAGTCAGTTCAAAAACAAGAAGCAGAGGAATGATCAAATTTAATAATGGCCATGACAGGAATTGTGATATTCTGAAGCATGAATAGGATCGCACTAGGAATGGCTATGGGTTGGGTAAAATGGATGGCCCGCCCAGAACCACTCCTATTAGATGCAAACTTGGCCGTGGCCCTTTTTTTTTTTTTTTTTTGGCTTCAGAGCGGGTATGGATTTGTGGAGGGCGGGTATGGATTTGTGAATCAAATCCAGAGGGCGGATATATATTTGTGGACTCAAATTCAGGTTGAGTTCAGACTCCAGGGAGGGTTCCGGTTTTGGTTGCTCTGCCAAATATTAGTTTATTTGTAGCACCTACGAAAAAAGTATGGGGGAGCTTGAAGGTATGATTCCTCCTCAGTTCATTTAATATATACATATAATCAGTAGTAAACCCAAGCTGACCGATAACCGTGATGGGGTGGGTTCAGTATTGCGTATAAATGAACCAGCATGGGACAAGTAATGATCCTTTTGACAGAGTAAGTGTGAAGTAGGGTGAGTCTGTTTTTAGCTCGACTTGTGTCAAAAGAATCATGGTGCCATCCCTAGAGAGCACCTTGAGCAGAGAAGATCATTCTGACGAGAAAAATAAGGCAACTGAAGACGATAGTTTCAGAAAAAAAGGAAAAAGAAAAAAGAAAAGAAAAGGAAAAGAAAGAAAAAAATTTAGAAACAAGACCTTTCAAAATGAAAACTAAGTTGCACAACTAAGAATCGGTTATGCTGCATGAAGTCAAGGGATCTGACACCCATCTGATGGTAATTCACAGCTTCTGATCTTTCCATTAAATCTATAATATTCTGTGGTTCACAGAGCTCAGCCAAGTAAAATTGCTTTGGCTGCCATCCTGGTACCATGCCCAACTCCCAATTTTACCAAAAGGCTACATAAATTACGGACATGACATATAAAATCTAAAATGGAAAGCATTATAAGGCATACTACGCGTACAAGCCTTGATCATGTGACATTCTTTATTTTCTAAATCAATAGTTATGTGACCTAAATACACAAGTTGGCTCCAAAACTAAAAAGTGTGAACTGTGAAGTATAAAAGATCAGTAATTTGATACGAATCAATCAACTGGTGGAATAAAGATAACCTAGCTGAATAATTTTCCTCTCCATGATACATAACTAAATTTGTAATCAACATCACGAGAATACATGGGTAAGTTACAATTTCAAGTCTTTCCAAAAGGACAATATGCAAAAGAACAAAAAAGAGAGAGAAGAAATGTAAAAATCAACTTAAGCATGCATACAGAAATCCCAAGTCATTAGCCAATAAGGCAGACCACTCGAGTCAAGATACATGACAGACGATTGAGATTTTTCATAATTGATTTTAAGTTCTAACCTTTTCAAGGCTGCATCTAAGTCTGGCTCCTCTTTGTAATTGAATGCTTCATCGAAACCTAGCTTGTTCTTCAAAAGATCAACCTGTAACACAACAATTAAATTAATGTCTCCATAGGGCATATTTTAGAACCCTGTAACTCTATTTCCTTGGTAACCTTATATGCCTGAACCATTGTAGCTCTATATAGACTAGATTGCAACTGTATGGATCTCTGTGTTTAAAGAGAATGGGGAAATGACTTATACGTGAAGAGAGAGAGCTCAACGGATTTCTAAGGGTAACCATGGTAGTTTAGTAACAAAAATAAAAACAAATGTTTATTTTTATATAAAAATATAGGAATTTATCAAAAATCGAAAAACAATGTACAGATATTACTCTATACAGTCAACTAAAAGATATCAACATCCTAGATAAATGTCAAAATAAAAGAACATTTCATTCATCAAAAACAATGTTTGATTTAGCTTAAGAGAATCCATGAAGAATCTGATATTCTGATGCTGTGTCATTGTGAATAAGGTCTGACACCGGCATGCTGCTTATTTCAAGAATCAAGCAACATAAACTGAGCTTACGTATCTCTAGGGGATCCAAATGGATTAGTCCTAGAGTTCAACATCAATCAACCTATGCCCACTAGGTTTATAACTATATGAATGCCATAAGCATTCCCTAATATTAAATTCACTTTTGGATCCAACAAAAATACCTTTTGGTTTGTGCCGGCACTTCCAACAACATAACAGCCATATAATTTAGCAAGCTGGCCAACAAGCTGACCAACTGCTCCAGAAGCTGCGGAGACAAAGACATACTCTCCCTTCTTCGGCGAGCACACCTCATAAAATCCAGCATAAGCTGTAAAACCTGGCATACCTGTGAAAAAATATATATATTTAGCTCACTACTGGCCAACTTTAAATTAAATCAATTGAAGTCCAAAATTACATGAAAAATAGAGAAAAGGGACCTCGAATGATCTAACTATTATGGAAGATAACAAGTATAATGGTTAATGCAGCCCAACTACTCCCTTCTGCATTCCTTCAACAATTCGTAAGCAGGAGAAAATTCAAGACGTGGGTACAAACCTAGGGACCATCTTAAATGAACCTAAAGAATCAAACATATGTATAGAATGTCTACATAGTAATTATGAATACAAGAATTGATGCTCCCATTTTAATGGGACAATGCTATGACGATGATCACAGTGGTGTATACAGGACTTGATAATGACTGGATTTAGAACAGACAATAAATACACTTGGACAATTTCAAACTAAAGTGGGTTGAATGAGTATTGATCATATATTAGTAAAAAGTGCCCTTACAGCTGATAAAGATTGCCAATATAGAGCCACCGAGAATAATATAGGTATGAAGTTGAAAAACGGATATCATGAGTTAATTGATATGAAGAAAGTTAATAAAGAAAAAAATCCATACCAAGAAGACCCACATGATATGACAAAGGGAGATTTTCGGATCGAATTTTCCTTAACTGATCAGGCTTTTGAATCAAACTATATTCTTCCCAGCCTGTTAGTCCTGAGACAAAATCACCTGACTTGAAACTTGGGTGGTCAGAAGCCAAAACTTTTGCTACACCGAAGCCCTCAATGACCTTCAAGAAAAATACAAGAATGTTAAAAATCAAAGAGGAAGGTTGAAGCAGTTCATTGTAATTAACATGCTGTAAATGCTTTTCATGCTTCAGCACAGAGCAAAAGGAAATCTAGGTATAGGAAACCAAGAAATGTATTTAACTATCATCGAATCAGAATCGAAAACCTTCAATTATATGTTTGTGCGACGACTGATGAGAGAATTCTGCTATAGAGAGGAAAATCATTCTGATTTTCCGTGCAGCCCACTCTTCAGCCATTTGATGCGATAACTTTTTCCGTGCAGGAAAGAAAAAAAAAAAAAAAGAACTGATTTTCCTTGTTAGAGAGGATTCCGATTTCCTACTAGAGGGGTAGGAACGCAGGATTCCTCCCTCTTGCAGAAACAGAAATCCAGCAAACAAGGAATCCTCTCATTGCACAAACATTCAAAGTTAAACAAACTTATTCAGTCTAGCATGTCCTTTATGAAGAGGCTACTTAAGTCTCAAAAAATAGATAACTTGTGAGTTGTAACACAACATGGCACCATGATTGCAGCCATATGTGGTCCTCTATTTTCTTTTCAAGTATAGATGACACAAAAAATGAGAAAGAAAATAAAAGGTAATAAAAAAAATGGGTCAAGAATCCCCAGTACAGTTCTTACTCTGTAGGTCGTTCTAATTTCTACTGTTTATGGTTTATCTGACACTAGTAGCGAGGAAAGAAAAAATCCCACACAGTATAGTGGAGGAGCAAAACTTCTTTATTCTTGGATTGAGAGACAAACCAAAAAAAAAGACATGAGTTGAAATCCAACATCATCAAGCAAAACATCACCAACTATTTCATAGACCATCAGCAACCTTTTTTTTTAATAGGCCACCTTGACAGCTGGCTTAACAGACTTCCAACAGAGCAGGGCTTGAACCATCTACTCCCTATGGGAGTGGATGTCCCTACCACCTATGCTTGCATGGACCACAAAGAGAAATAAGAGATCTATTACCAGAGAAAATCCAGTGTGTTCACCCCCTTCGTATTCAACGCCTTGGATGAATGCCAAACAGCCCTAATAGATCCTCATCTAGACCTTGGATCTTTCACGGAAGAGGAAGAGGGGAACTAGAGAGAGGGTTGGGGGCAGGATTGGTCATCATGCATTCCATCTTTTACTTTCATCGATTCCTAATAGGGATGATCCTGGATCAGAATTTTCCCACATGAAATTCCTGTCTCCACTTGAGAAACAAACGTCCCGGTTAAATGTAGAAAACAATTTCTCCCTATTTGAACTATGCACATAACCAAGGATGGAATGCATCCCCTATTGCATCATATACATAAGTGGGCCCAACACAGTTTCAAACACATACTAATAGAAGCAGCGCGGCGGCAGAACAAGTATTTACAATAGTAGTAGGAGCAAAACCGCAGTTGCTGCAAGTAGTAAATAAAAGAAATGAGCCACAGCAGCAATAATAACTAACGTCGCTCACAGAAACACTCGAAACAGGCATGATATTGCATTATCAAGAAAAATTCAAAGTAATATAAGTAGCAGTGCCAAGTAGAACTACTCAAAAGCAGTCAAGAACTGTAGCCACAGTAGCAGCAGTATTATTGATGGAATGCTCAGCAACAACTTCACTAGAACTGAAGCTCGTGTTCTGTGTATACTGAGGTTGCCTTCTATAAATACTCAGGTTTAGATTCTGTATACTGAGGTTGACAGAACGAAATACTGAGGTTACAGAGAAAATATAAATCACTCTGCTGAAACTTCTTTCTCTCAATAAAAACGAAAATATAGAGATTCAAGAGAAGAAACTTGTCCTCTTGATCTTAAACAATCAGAAAAGAAGACCAATGGATAGACCAAGTATGGAACCTTAAGATTTCACTCTAACTTCTTCATATGAAAGAGAATACATGACTCTACTTGTGGACTTCACTTCTAAAACATGATTGAACAGTAGTTAATCCCTTACAATTTCCTAAGCAACAAGTTAATAATGAAAATACATAAATAAACCAAAAGACACATAGAATACCCAATATACAATGATGCTACATAGAGCCAAGAGACATGACTGCATAGAGCAGTGAGCAACATTAAATTCCTGCAGCTACAATGGGCAGTGAACCAACTGCATTGAGCAGTGAACAAAACATAAAATCTAGCTTACTTCTAACAGCCCCCCTTAAGCTAGATTTCTCTTACTCCAAGTAAGGTCTTCATTTTGATGAACAAGTCCTTCTTCAAAGGCTTGGTGAACAAATCTGCCACTTGATCTTGAGATTTGCAATAGTTAACTTCAACTTCTTTGTCCTTCACCAATTCTCGAATGAAATGATACTTGATCTTTATGTGCTTGCTTTTGCCATGAAACATTGGATTCTTTGACAGAGATATGGCTGATTTATTATCACAAAACAGTTTTATAGCTCCTTTTTGCTCATGATTTAACTCTTCCAGAATCCACCTTAACCACCTAGCTTGACAACCAGTGGCAGCAAGAGCAATATATTCTGCTTCAGCTGTTGAGAGAGCTACAACAGATTGCTTCTTTGAAGACCATGAAACTGCACTAGAACCAATATTGAAAGCATACCCCGAAGTACTCTTACAGTCATCAACACTTCCAGCCCAATCACTATCACAAAAACCAACTAAACTTGGATTTTCAGTTTTGTAATAGTGGAGGCCATGACTTTGACTTCCTTTCACATATTTTAAAATTCTTTTTCCAACTTCCCAATGAGCATCTCTTGGAGATTCCATGAAGCGACTGAGCATACTTACTGCATATGTGAGATCCGGTCTTGTTGTTGTCAAGTACATTAAACCTCCAACAAGACTTCGATAAAGAGTTGGATCCACCACTTTCTTTCCATCAAATTTGCTTATTTTCAAGCCAACTTCCATAGGAGTGCTAATAGGTTTTGCATCTTCCATCTTAAACCTTTTCAACAATTCTTTAGCATATTTCTTTTGAGAAATGAAAATTCCATCGTCATTTTGATTTACTTCAATTCCAAGAAAGAAATGAAGTAAACCCATATCCGTCATCTCAAATTTATGCATCATGGCCATTTTGAAATCTCTAAACATTTCAACACTACTCCCGGTAAAAATCAAGTCATCCACATATAAACAAGCAATGAGAATCTCACCTTGAGGACTTTTCTTGACATAGAGAGTGTGCTCATAAGGTGACTTATGAAAACCACTTTCTTCAAAATATGCATCAATCTTTTTGTACCATGCCCTTGGTGCTTGCTTTAAGCCATACAAAGCCTTTTTCAACCTGCATACTTTCATCTCTTCATGCTTCTTCTCGTAGCCAGGAGGTTGATCAACATATACCTCTTCTTCTAAGATGCCATTCAGAAATGCTGATTTCACATCCATTTGGAAGACTTTCCATTGATTTTGAGCCGCGAGAGCCAATACCAAACGAATGGTGTCTAGTCGTGCAACGGGAGCAAAGACTTCATCATAGTCAACTCCTTGCTTTTGCTTATAGCCCTTGGCTACTAAACGAGCTTTGCATTTTTCAACTTCACCTCTTGCATTTAACTTGGTCTTGTACACCCACTTTACTCCAATTGTCTTCTTGCCTTTTGGAAGTTTTACCAACTCCCAAGTATCATTTCTTTCAATAGCTTCAATCTCTTGATCCATAGCTTTAATCCACCTTTGATCTTTAGAGGCTTCTTCAAAAGTAACCGGATCGGCATCTACAAACAAAGCAAGACTCATTCCACCATTAGTAATCATAACATAATCACTAGATGGATACCTTGTTGATGGTTGATGTGGCCGACCAGATCTCCTTGGTGTAGGTTCTTCTTCATGTTCATCATTTTGATCTGAATTCTCCCTTGATGATGATGATGGAGAATTTACAACTTCATCATTTTGTTCTTCTAATTCTTCATCAAGCACGATGGAGCTTTGTTTCTTCTCATTTTCATTCCACTCCCATGACTCTTCTTCATTGAATTTTACATCTCTACTAACAATGATTTTGTTAGTCAATGGATTGAACAACTTGTATGCTTTGGATTTTTCACTATAGCCAACGAAGATACATTTCTCCGATTTGTCATCCAGTTTTCTTCTTTTTTCATCCGGTATATGTAAATAAGCAATATTACCGAATATTCTCAAATGACTGACACAAGGCTTATGACCACTCCAAGCTTCTTGAGGAGTCATATCTTGTATGCTTTTTGATGAGCCACGATTAAGAAGATAGACAGCACATGCTACTGCCTCTGCCCAAAATGAATTAGGCATCCTTTTGGCTTTCAACATACTTCTTGCCAAATCCATGATTGTTCTATTTTTCCTTTCTGCAACCCCATTTTGTTGGGGTGTGTAGCGAGTGGTGAGTTGATGCTTTATCCCATTTTCTTTCAAGAATTCTTCGAACTCATTTGATACATACTCACCACCACGATCAGTTCGCAAAGTTTTCAACATGAAACCACTTTGCTTTTCAACCATGGCCTTGAAAGTTTTGAAATGGCCAAACACTTCAGATTTTTCTTTTAAGAAGTACACCCATGTTTTTCTGCTACAGTCATCAATGAAGGTAAGAAAGTAACGATTACCTCCAATTGAAGTTGTGTTCATAGGCCCACACAATCTGAATGCACTAATTGAAGTGGACTTGATGCTCTCCAAGCTTTTCCAATAGGAAAAAAGTCTCTATGATGCTTTCCAAGTGCACATCCTTCACAAACTTGGTCTTGGCGATCTATATTGGGCATGCCTCTCACCATATGCTTTTTACACATCAAAGATAATGAACTGAAACTTAAGTGACCAAAACGGAGATGCCATAGCCATGAGCTGTTTTTGATGATTGCACTAAAACATGGCAAAGATTCATATTGAATGTTCAAGCCAAACATATTATTTGGAGACATGCGTACCTTTGTAATTAGAGAATTGTTCTTGTCTCTAATTATACAATGATCACCCTTGAAATGAACATCATGCCCTTTGCGAAGAAGCTGTCCAACACTAAGAAGATTATGATTTAAGCCTGGCACAAATAAGACATTAGAGATTCTCTTTTGGTCTCCTTTCTTTGTACGAAGGAGGACATCACCACATCCTTTTGCTGGAAGCCTTCTATCATCACCAATCTTGACTTCAGATTGAATGGAATTGTCAAGATTAATAAACACATCTCTATTGCCAGTCATGTGGTTACTACAACCACTATCAAGATACCATATATCACCGCAAACATTTTCGCTGACATTACAAGCAAGTAGGACACTTTCATCACCTTCCTTTTCTTGAACATTTTCATGCATAAAACTTGATTCATTTTGTCCTTCATCAGCCATTTTCTTTCTGCAGTATGCTTGCATATGCCCATACTTCTTGCAATAATGGCATTGAATATGAGAATAGGGAGAGCCATGACCTCTTCCCCTTCCTCGTCCTCTTCCTCTGCCTCTTGTAGGAGTATTGTTACCAAGAGATTCAGATTCTTTTTCATTTTTCTCATATGTGCCACGTCCATGGCTACTTCTTCCTCTTCCACGGCTGTATCCTCCTCTTTTTCCTCTAGCACCTCTCCCAAAAGAGAGTTGAGATTGAAATGCCTGCTCTAGAGGAGAAGAATCAAATTGCTTCATGCGAAGTTCATGGGATTGGAGTGATCCCACTAGACTTTCTATAGACAATGAAGACAAGTCTTTTGATTCTTCAATTGCTGCTACAACATATTCAAACTTACGGGTCATACTTCGGAGGATTTTTTCAACAACCCGTTGATCTTCGATTTTTTCTCCATTTACTCTTAGTTGATTAACAAGAGAAATGACTCGGTTGTAGAAATCATCAACCGATTCAGATTCTTTCATCCTTAGAGAATCAAATTCACATCTGAGAGTTTGTAATCTTACCATCTTTACCCTGTCTTCTCCTTTATAAGATGTGTAGAGTATGTCCCATGCTTGCTTTGCTGAAGTAACTGAGGAGATTCTTTCAAAGACAGCTTCATCCACCGCTTGAAAAATGAAGAACAACGCTTTCTTGTCCTTCTTGCGATTCTCCTTCAACTCATTGAGTTGTTGTTGGTTGAGAGCATTTGCATCAGCTGGTTCTTCGAAACCAGTTTCAACAATATCCCATAGATCTTGAGATCCATACAGCACCTTCATTTGGATACTCCATTGGTTGTAGTTCTTTCCACTGAATCGAGGAAGTTGTGGTTGCAGCATGTTGTTGGAAGCCATTGAATCTCCTTGAACAAGGCTCTGATACCACTTTGATGGAATGCTCAGCAACAACTTCACTAGAACTGAAGCTCGTGTTCTGTGTATACTGAGGTTGCCTTCTATAAATACTCAGGTTTAGATTCTGTATACTGAGGTTGACAGAACGAAATACTGAGGTTACAGAGAAAATATAAATCACTCTGCTGAAACTTCTTTCTCTCAATAAAACGAAAATATAGAGATTCAAGAGAAGAAACTTGTCCTCTTGATCTTAAACAATCAGAAAAGAAGACCAATGGATAGACCAAGTATGGAACCTTAAGATTTCACTCTAACTTCTTCATATGAAAGAGAATACATGACTCTACTTGTGGACTTCACTTCTAAAACATGATTGAACAGTAGTTAATCCCTTACAATTTCCTAAGCAACAAGTTAATAATGAAAATACATAAATAAACCAAAAGACACATAGAATACCCAATATACAATGATGCTACATAGAGCCAAGAGACATGACTGCATAGAGCAGTGAGCAACATTAAATTCCTGCAGCTACAATGGGCAGTGAACCAACTGCATTGAGCAGTGAACAAAACATAAAATCTAGCTTACTTCTAACAATTATTACTTATTGGGGGACATTCATGTGCATCCATAGTGTGAGGGACACTTACATGGCTTTCCCTATTTGTACATGAACATTCTTTTTCTGCATATGACCATATATGGCTTTTCCTCTTTTGCACATGAATATTTCCAATTATGTCAGTGTCTCTCACCCTACAGTGAGGGATGGATGCACATGAATATTCTCCTTACTTATTAGACTCTTTGGAAGCAGAGTAATCACGGTAACAGCAACAAAAATAGTAGCAGCAGCAGCAAAATAAGTAGTTATAGTACCAAAAGAAGTAGTTATAAATATCACATCAATCTTAACATTTCAAGAACACTCCTATATATATCACACCAACTAAAACCATATCTTAGCATTTCAATTACAGGAGAATTCAATTACATATCTTTTTCACAAAAACTACAGAAAACTAATCAGGTCAACCACAAAAAACATCAATCTCTCTTCAAAACCAATCACAAATCATCAAAAACGCCAAAACATATTGAAATTTCAAGATATCGCGAAACCCAGAGCATCAAATCCTCTAAATCACACACCAACACCAACAACAACAACAGCATCATCTTTCCCCAAACTAAAAGAACCAATTACAGAACGACAATGAGATTGAGCAGATGAAATTCGATCTAAGGAATTCAAATGTTACCGATCCAGGGACGAAGGGAGGAATGTAGGAATTGTAATACTCTCGCATTCTTCCTCGCATGTAGGGATCGCAGGAGAGGTAGAGATTCTTGACGAGAACAGCTCCAGAACCTTCTGGAACCTTCAATTTGATCTTTCCGACCTTGAATTCCATGTCGGTCTCTTTGGGAGGTCCTACGATGAAGCCTCTGAAGACGATCTGCTTGTTCGAAACCTCTTCTTCTTCCATCTCTCTCTCTCCCTCTGTCTGCAACTCGGAAGACAAAGAGCTTCAAATGGAGAGATGGAGAGCTTCTGGATACTGGTTTGGTGGGAGGGAGGAGGATTTAAGAACGGTTTTAAAGGACTTGACAGTTGACAGGGTACGGTTAAGTCAGCCACCTAACCTTCTTTCTTCCGAGTGTTAACCGAGTTGAGTGACGGATCGCCCGAGTTAGGTGACTCGGTTTATTGTGTTCTAAATACTTTATATTGAGCGCTTCAAACCGCCCAGGCGTTTTTTTTAGAAATAGTTGAGCCATTGGAATGCATGATAATTATGGAAGTCTATTGGATGGAAAGATCCATACAAGATATACTTATATACAAGATCTTGAGTTCATAAGATCATTCTAATCTTTTTATCCATAATCCTAAAGTTTAATGGTTTTGAGGCATCATTTTATTATAATTTCAATCTAATGGTGAGGAAAAGTTGGATGAGTACCAAATTTGAATTTATGACTATTCATGGGAGGGGAGTGTGTGTGAAAAGAGTAGATTGGCTCAACATGGAATCCGTGATAAAAAAAAAAAGAAGGGCGCGTTTTTTAAGTGAGGTGTTTTTTAGAATTTTCTCTAATTAAATAATCACTCTATAAAATGTTTGAATCTGGATCCCCAGTCACGTCCGTTACATGTTTTATATCTTGATAATTTAAATTGTTCATCTTGAATTTCATTTTCTCGAGATATGTTCTTAAATTCCGTTTTAATAGGAGTTTGCCCCTGTTGGATTCCTCAATGCGGTGAAGCTAACATAAAGGATAACCAAGGAAATGAAAGTTAAGTTTCTTTACCGAGTCACAAACAAGTGGCATTAAGGCCACATCACAATTTTGTCAAATTAAGATGTTAATGTAATTCAAATTATCATCATGTGGGTCCCTCGGTGGAGTTTAGGATATTTATTCATCAAAAAGTCTACATGGACTAACTCATTGCGATAGTCCATGGTTCTGTCCATGAGTTAGTCCATGTAGCAGGACTCTTTATTCGTCCCTTGTGTGACTATATAAATGATCCTCCAAAGCGAACCATTTGAGTTAGCATGGACCGGCCTGAGCCTGGTTGAAAACTCGGTGCCACAACTACCTGTAGAGCCAACACCACCTACCTCTCATGACTAGTTGATGGTACCTGAATTTGAGCAGGTTTTTTTGTAATGGCTGGCTGGATTGTACTATGATGCAGCGCCCTGGTTAAACACATGGGTAGGGCCCACCTTTCGAGATCTAAATTGCTTATTAACCTTAACATCTATTTTATTCTCTAGATCTATATAGCCCATATTTAAAGGAAAATATTTAAGTGAGAACTAGTTCTCACCATGCTTACTTAAAAGTCAGTTTAGTAGGGGCACCATTGAAGATCTAAACACATGTCTTTCTATCTCTATAGTTCTCTAAGGCACCAAAAACTTTGTCTACATTCTCAAATACTAAGAAACGTCCATAAAGTCCCTTTTAGTTTATATAAAAAAAAATCTAAATTTTTTATTTTTAAATCAGGATGGGCCCGTGGGCCGGACCAGCCCAAACCGTGGCATGGCCCAGGCCGACACGTGGACTGCCACGACCCAACACAGAACAACAATTGTTGGCACGTGCTGGGACGACCCCCTGCCCACCTGTGTACGGCACGGCCTGGCCCAGGCACGGATGGGTTGAGAGGTTTTTTATAACAATGGGCTCCAATTATAATAATTCATAATTGAATTAGCTCTTATTAATTAGATTAGAGTTTCCAAATGGGCCCTAAGTCATTAAAAGCATGCTCACATTGAGCTTTGCTTGTGTATAAACCTACCTCATATAACAGTAGATAAAAACAAAATGGCAGTTCCTCACTGTGTTCAACTGACATTATTTATCCAACTAATGTAGAGGTTCTTGGGTTTAGGTTTATTCATGACCAGACAACCATACTCAAACTAGAGTCAACCTGACCCATATTCACATTTGGGGATACATCCCATCCTCACAGTTTTCATATATCAAAACTATCTTCAGAAGTTTATAGGAATCAGCCTACAAACTTACAATATTAACAATGAAAATTGGCTAATACTTAAAAAAAAAAAAAGTCTTTGATATGGCAAATACTTACATATTATTGGTTAGATTTTAGTTTATATCTAGCACTTATCCAATATTATAAACCCTGCCTTAGATTTTAGAAGCCTGGGTAATGGGACTCCAGAATGTCCAAGAGCGTTGATGATGTTGGCCTTATAGACAAGGTGGTAGAATACCAGCAACAAAATATGCTTTATAGAACTACATTGTTTACAGATTGTTTTGCAGAAGATTGATTGATCTAAGCTGCGTGAAATTTGTGCTAATGGTATCCAATTTAATTTAAGAGATGTGATACAGGAACTTTGAACTTCAATTGAGGCAGCAAGTATAAAAACTCTCAATCATTTCTATTATATTTATGCTGTTTACAATTAAACGCAGAAGTTGCAATAAGATGCCACAATGAAGGGACTAAAAGCATTAAATTTGTATTTACATAATGAAAATAGTTCTCCTGGACGAATTAGTCTCATGCCAATGAGCCCCTCCTTTACTTAATCCAAGACATTTATTTATTGGCACTTGTATGGGTTTTCTTACCGTTAATTTTCACTTTATTTAAAGTGATATACGCTGCTGCTGTATATTCTTTGGTCGGGAGGGAAGTTTGGCAGATCAAATAAAAGGCACTGCCCGCTTATGATTTTATTTTTACAAACAACTTGGTGGATCGACCAAGCCACTGACAGATCCTTGTACATTGTTACAAGAGGATTGAGCAGGCTGGTTCTGATAAGTGAGCTTTACGTCTTGCAATTTGATCCCTTTGCATGGATTGATCTGGCTGCAGTCAAATTTCACAGCCACTTCTGTCGCTGAAGTTCCACTGATGTTGCTGTATTTCACTTGATTGATTTTCACCCCTGAATGCTGAAAGAAGCAAGCGAACATGAAATCTTTGAAAATTGAAGAATTAAAGTATATTGAAACAGAAACTTTCATGGAAATGAGATTCAGTAGAAAGTAGTAGTAGTAGAAGTAGTGTTCATGTGTGTATACCTGGCCGGGGCACTTTTCATTGAGAGGGCAGTAATTTTGGTCGATAATGATTGGATTCTCAACATTTTTCATTACCACGTTTTGAAAGACGACCCCATTGACGAATCCAGTACTGGGCCTTCCCCACGATTTTATTCTCAGGCCGTTTGTGGTTCCTGTAAATACCACCTTTTTTACAGTTACGTTTTGCACTCCTGCCTCATGGACGCCCTTTGCTAGACTCCCAATGCTGTTCACACACCACCACACACAAGTTAGTACAAGCTAGTGCAAGTTATAGTTTTTTTTTTTTTTTTTTTTTTTTTGTCTCTAATAAAACACATACCCTAGCTAACCCAAGACAAGTTCCTTAATCATCAGGGTTGACGATGCCAAAAATAGGTTTCGGACACCACCGGTCAAGTAATAAATGCTAGGTGAAAATGTAGTAAATAAATGAGAGAGAGAAAGGGAATTTATAGTGGTTCGGTCTGTATGACCTACGTCCACTTTGAATATGGTGATCTTTGATTGATAAGGTGGATTACAAGCGAGAGAGAGAGAGTAAGATGTTAATCATTCCCCCTCAAGTGATGAGGAGACCCTGAATTTATAACCATTCCCCAACAGATGGGATGCAAAATTAAAGCAACGTCTCTCTGGAGCCTGGAGCCTCAGACGTGTCCTCGAGGAACGAGCAAGGCGGAGGGCCTGGAGCCCGTGGGCGTCGCGGCAGCGGGAAGCAAGGCGGCGCTGGGCGCCGCCAGGGGCGCCCAGCCCGTGGGCGTCGCGGCAGCGGGAGCAGGGGCGCTGGGCGTCGCGGCAGCGGGAGCAGGGGCGCTGGGCGCCGCCAGGGGCGCCC
This sequence comes from Litsea cubeba, assembly GCA_012931725.1. Classification (NCBI taxonomy): domain Eukaryota; kingdom Viridiplantae; phylum Streptophyta; class Magnoliopsida; order Laurales; family Lauraceae; genus Litsea; species Litsea cubeba. The sequence continues at coordinate 13,657,260 of CM022952.1, forward strand.
AGCCCGTGGGCGTCGCGGCAGCGGGAGCAAGGGCGCTGGGCGCCGCAGTGGGAGGCGCCCAGCCTGTGGGCGTCGCGGAGGGAGGCGCCCAGCCTGCGGGCGTCGCGGAGGGAGGCGCCCAGCCTGCGGGCGTCGCGGAGGGTGCGGGCGTCGCGGAGGGAGGCGCCCAGCCTGCGGGCGTCGCGGAGGGAGGCGCCCAGCCTGTGGGCGTCGCGGAGGAGGGAGGCGCCCAGCCTGTGGGCGTCGCGGCAGAGGCAGCGGCGGCGCTGGGCGCTGCAAGGGGCGCCCAGCCCGGGGACGGTGCCTCAGCAGCCAGCGATGCAGGGGAAGAAGAAGCAACAGCAGCGCTGGGCGCCCAATCCTTTGGCATCGTGGTAGGAAGGGAAAAAACGAGAAATTGCTTTAGCGCCGCAGGGGGCGCATGTGGTTTTGCAGGTATTCGAGGCTCAGGCGGTTTCGCAGCAGCTAGCGCCTCAGGTGGCGCCCAGTCCTTCGGCATCTCGGCTAGGGAAGAAACAATAGTAGGGGGCGGTCATGCCGAGGGCAGTCCTTCTTCAGACACGCTGGGCAAGTTGCGTCCGCGTTCTAAAAATGCTAAAGGAAAAATGGTAATTGATGATGACAGATCTAAGGTGAGTACCATTTATACCACCGTCAGCAATGATGATGATATGTCCAGGATCATCACTTTATATCATATTCCTTTCACCGTGATTTGTCGCCGGGCCGAAATTGATGAGCCAGCTTGTGATGACACATCGGGTGACATTGTTATTTACGAGGATATGCTTGAGGCTGGGCTGAGATTCCCTATGCCCCCCTCTGTCTGTCGAATTCTTCATTACTTCTCCCTGACTCTGGGGAGATTAGTACCCAATGGATGGAGAATCATGCTAGGTTTTCTCGAGCTCTGGAGGAGAACACATAACGAGGAGGCATCTCCCATGGAGCTCCATGCTGCTTATAGTTTATTCGAATCTCCGGCTCCTAACAGGGGATGGTATTATTTCACCCCCAAGGGCGGCAGACTGCTCACGGGATTACGCTCTAATTGTCACAGCTGGAAATTTCGTTTCTTCTTTGTTGGTGGCGAGTGGGCCTCAGAGGCAGACAGGGCTCTGGTGCCCAAACTTGGACCGACGCCAAAAGACGCGGTACGCCACTAATTATCATCTCCTCATTATTCATTTGCATACATATGCTCATCATTTTATTTGTTCCTTCTTCTTCTTTTTTTTTTTTATAGAGTCACCAGTGCTCTCCGCGGATATAAAACGGAAACTGCAGGCCGTAAGAGATCATCCGGATAAAGATTTGGGTATTCTCCTTTCTAAAGAGAGTGACAGCAATTGTGGAATCTCTGTTGACCATTCTCCTCGTAGAATGGGTGAGCCTTCCCGGGCATCAACTAAGAGAAAATGTAAGGAGCTTTCAGTGGCTTAGGCGTACCTTTTCCTGATATTCTGTCTCTAACCATTCATTTTGCTTCCGCAGTGGTGGTCAATAGGGAGTTGGTCGAGGCCAAGGAGGCAATTGAAGATCGTCGTGCAAGTGTTAACACCCATCTTGCCAAGATAGCGAGGGCAGGTATTGCCCCGAGAAGGGATTCTCCTCGTGCGATGATTGGTGATCTTCCTGTAACCACTCATCTAGTGGAGCCGCAGACGAGTTCTCCTGTCACTACCCATGTAGTGGCCCCCGCGCCTGTGCCTCATCAACCTATAACTTCTCCGGTTTCTGCCGCCACATCTGTACCTCCTGCCCCTCCGTCTGGTTCCAAGCCGCTGACTCCTCGAGAGAAGTTTTGGAGATTCCCAGCTCGTGACGTGATTACTCGGGTCAGTGCCCTTAGCACAGAGGGGATGATAGATGCTTATCTAGAAGGTTTATCTCAGGTGAAAGGTTGTCTGAATTTTAATTTTCTTCAGGTTTTCCTTTTGTATATGCAATCTCATTTCCCTTGATTTCTTCTTGCTCCAGATGTCTGCATCATCCATATGTTTATTTTCGAAGGCTCAGTTGATCAGTAAGCTGAAACAGGAGAATGCAGGTATTCATAGGGATCTCTCCGCAAGTCAGGGAAAAATTGCTGAACTAGAAGCCGCCAGGAAGACTTATAATGCTGATCTTCTAGCAGCTCGGGAGAGAGCAACCAGGCTTGAGATTGAGCTCTCAACAGCTCACATGAGGGCGACCAAGGCTGAGGCTGAGCTAGTGGCGGCACGCGAGGGTGCTTTGCTCAGTGAGACCGAGCTACGGAAGGCCCGTGAGAGGGCTTCGCTCAGTGAGGCTGAGGTTGTGAAGGCCCGCGAGAGGGCTTCCCTCAGGGAGGCTGAGTTTGTGAAGGCCCGCGAGAGGGCTTCACTCAGAGAGGCTGAGCTCGTGAAGGCCCGAAAGGGGGCTGAGCTCAGAGAGGCTGCTTTGAAGGTAGAGCTGAGGGCGGCAGAGGAGAGAGCTATCCAGGCTGAAAATGACTTGGAGGACGGCCTGGCTGATCATGAGAATAGCGTCGCCGATGGATTTATTGCTGGTTATGACGAACTCCGGAGAAAGATCACCGCAACATTTCCCGATATCGACTTCTCGCGCTTTAAGGCGAGTGAGGCGCCTGATGAGGCGCCTGCCGACGAGCCTGATGGCAGCAGCGGGAGCTCAGGTGATTATGAGGATGATGGCGAGGATGAGGGGGATAATGAGAGTGACTAGGCTCATATGTATTTTTCTTTTTGTTTGGCAATTTATAGCCTATTGAAAAGAGCACATTTCTATAATAACATGTTTATTTCATTTATAGTCTACTTTGAACAATGAAATGGGAAATAAACAATTTTCATGTTTTTTGTACATTGGCCCACTTGTCACTGGTAATACCTCTTCGGATGTTCCGCATTCCACGGATGGAGCAGGGCCTTACCATCAGAATTTTGGATTCTGTATGTGCCTGGCCTTACTACTTCTGTCACGAGATATGGTCCTTCCCAATTTGGCCCTAGCTTTCCTTCGCGAGAGTCTTTAGTGGCGAGGATCACCTTTTTCAGGACTAGGTCTCCTGGCTGAAAGGAACGAGGCTTCACCCTCGAGTTGTAGTATTTTGCCATGCGCCGCTTGTATTCTGCATTGCGGACCGTGGCCATCTCCCTTGCCTCTTCTACCAAGTCGAGGTTGATGCGGAGTCCTTCCTCGTTGTTAATTGTGTCTTGGAGATGGACCCTGAGGGAGTGTACACCAATTTCGACAGGGATGACTGCTTCGGTCCCAAAAGCTAGCGAGAAAGGAGTCTCGCCAGTAGGGGTTCTCGGCGTAGTTCTGTATGCCCATAATACCCCTGGTAGCTCGTCAACCCAAAGACCCTTCGCCCTTTCGAGCCTGGTTTTTAGGTTGCGAAGAACTGCTCGGACCATGACTTCTGCTTGCCCATTTGCTTGTGGGTGCGCTGGACTGGAGTGGGGCTGCTTAATCTGGAGGTCGGTGCAGAAAGTGTTGAAGAGTTTGTTGTCAAACTGCTTGCCATTATCACTGACGATGGCGCTAGGTATCCCAAAGCGACATACTATGTTTTTCCAAACAAAATTTTTTACATTGAAGTCTGTGATCTTGGCCAAGGGTTCTGCCTCCGCCCATTTTGTGAAGTAGTCAATGGCAATGACTACAAACTTGCATTGGCCTTTGCTCAAAGGAAGGGGGCCCAGAATATCTATACCCCATTTGGAGAAAGGCCACGGGCTCAAAATGGAAGTCAACTCTTCTGGTGGCTGCCTGGTTACAGTGGCGAAGCGCTGGCACTTGTCGCACTTTTGAGCAAATTCTTTGGCGTCCTTTGCCATGGTTGGCCAGAAGAATCCCTGCCTTAGTGCTTTGTGGGCGAGGGAGCGTCCTCCAGAATGGTTCCCACATATTCCTTCGTGGATTTCGCAAAGAGCGTAATCAGCATCCTCAGGGGAGAGGCAACGCAGCAGTGGTAGGCAATAACCTTTCTTGTAAAGGATATTTTGCAGAAGGGTGTATCTGGAAGCCCTCATTCTGAGTCTCTTCGCTTCAAGGTGGTCCTCTGGTTCGGTGCCCTCTTGGAGGAAAGCCTTTATTGGTGTCATCCAATTTGGCTCGCTGCCCTCTGATGCACAGTTGATGTTTCCAACCACTACATCTAACTTGCTCCTCTCCAACTGATGCCCGATGAGTGTAGGTTCTGTGGATGAGGCCTCCAATGACGAGGCGAGCCTAGCCAGTGCGTCTGCTGCAACATTTTGTCCTCGAGGAATATGGCAGATCTGAAAGCATTGAAAACTTTTGACCAATCCTTTGACCATGTTGAGGTAGTCTTGCATCCTTTCCTCCTTTGCCTCGAATTCGCCATTTATTTGATTCACCACTAACTGTGAATCACTGTGAGCAAGAACTGGTTTGGCGTCCATTTCAATCGCCAACCTCAGTCCTGATAAGAGTGCCTCATACTCGGCTTCATTATTTGATGCAATGAAGTGGAGCTTCACTGCATACTTGATGGGTGTACCATCAGGGCTGATCAGGATGAAGCCAGCTCCGCCTCCGTCTGTGGTTGCCGAACCATCAACATACAATTTTCAGACCGGTAAAGGCGGGGCAATCGACCTCTGGGGAGGTACCTGGGCGCTTTGGAGAAGAGGCTGGGCGCCCGAGGGAAGCTGGGCGCCCAGAGTTTGAGGAGAGTCTCGGGCGCCCAGAGCTTGAGGGAGGAGCTGGGCGCCCGGGGCTTGGAGAAGAGGTTGGGCGCCCGAGGGAAGCTGCGCCCAGGGTTTGAGGAGAGTCTCGGGCGCCCAGAGCTTGAGGGAGGAGCTGGGCGCCCGGGGCTTGGAGAAGAGGTTGGGCGCCCGAGGGCAGCTGGGCGCCCAGGGTTTAAGGGAGGAGCTGGGCGCCCGGGGCTTGGAGCAGAGCTTGAGGGAGGAGTTGGGCGCCCAGGGTTTGAGGAGAGTCTCGGGCGCCAGGGGCTTGAGGGAGGAGCTGGGCGCCCGGGGCTTGGAGAAGATGTTGGGCGCCCGGGGCTTGAGGGTCCTGTGGTGCTAGCAAGGAGGTGAGCACCGCTGTTTCATCTACTTGGTTTTCATCATAAGTGAATTCAGCTACGAAGTCAGCTAGAGCCTGTGCTTTGATGGCAGACCTTGGTTGATATTTAACATCAAACTCCCCCAGCTCTACTGCCCACTTCACAAGTCTTCCAGCTACATCAGGTTTCCCCAAAACTCTTTTCAAAGGTTGATCTGTTACTACCACCACGGTGTGGCCCTGAAAATAGTGTCGTAAACGCCTTGCAGTGGAGATCAGGGCGAGGGCCAGTTTTTCGAGCTCTGGGTATCTGGATTCTGCCCCTCGGTAGGCTCTGCTCACATAGTAGATAGGCTTTTGCGCTCCATCCTGATTCTTTATGAGAACAGAGCTCACGGCTGAAGGTGAAGCCGAAAGATACAGGTACAGCACTTCGCCTGGTGTAGCATGCGAGAGGAGAGGGGGAGCGGTCAGGTAAGCTTTGAGCTTCTGGAATGCTTCTTCAGCCTCGGGCCCCCATTGGAATGTTTTGCGGAGGATCTTGAAGAAGGGCAAGCACTTGTCTGCAGATTTGGAAACAAATCTGCTAAGTGCCGCGATCCTTCCATTGAGGCGCTGCAACTCCTTTGTGGAAGAGGGTGACTTCATATCTATTATGGCCTTGATTTTATCTGGGTTCGCCTCGATCCCCCTCTGGTCGACCATAAAACCTAAGAACTTTCCGGATCCTACACCAAAGGCACACTTCTCAGGATTCAATTTCATGCGAAAGAGCCTGAGAGTGTCAAAGGTCTCTTGCAGATGGGCGATATGGTCGGCTGCGGCGAGGCTCTTCACCAGCATGTCGTCTACGTAAACCTCCATGGTCCGCCCGATTTGAGAGTGGAACATCTTGTTCACTAGACGTTGATAGGTGGCGCCTGCATTCTTCAGTCCGAAAGGCATGACCCTATAACAGTAGGTTCCTTTCGGGGTGATGAATGATGTCTTCTCCTGATCCGGGGGGTGCATGCTAATCTGGTTGTATCCAGAGTATGCATCCAAGAACGAGAGTAGTTCATGACTTGCTGTGGCGTCGATGAGGAGGTCAATCCTTGGTAGGGGTAGCTGTCCTTTGGGCACGCTTTGTTAACCTCCGTGAAGTCAACGCACAGGCGCCATTTTCCGCTAGCCTTCTTCACCATCACAACATTTGAGAGCCATTCAGGGTAGGCTACTTCCCTGACAGCCCCATTCTCCAGCAACTTTCCGACTTCATTGTCCATTGCTTGGGCCCTTTCTGTGGAGGCCCCTCTAAGCTTTTGTCGGACAGGCTTGTAGCCAGGGTCGACATTGAGGCGGTGGGTTGCGACGTCGGGATCAATCCCTTCAAGATCCGCATGCGACCATGCGAAAACATCCATATTACCTCTCAAGAAGTCTGTCAGCTGGCTGGCCCGATCCTCAGGGGAGAAGAGCCAATATGTACTCTCCTGGCTGGGAAGTCTTCATCTAGGACCACTGAGGTGAGCTCCTCGACTGGTTCTCCTCTCTCTGCCGTGGTTTCATCTCTTGGGTCCGAGATTTCGACTTGTAACGCCTCCTGCGTTTTCTTGGCCTTCATAGAGGAGACGTAGCATTCCCTTGCTGCTACTTGATTCCCTCTTACCTCTCCGATCCCATTAGGAGTTGGAAACCGGAGGATGAGATGAAACGTAGAGAGGACCGCTCTTAAGGCATTAAGAGTTGGACGCCCCAGGATGATATTGTAAGCCGATGCGCAGTCAATCACCAGGAAATTGACCATTGTTGTGGAAGTTCGAGGCGCAGTCCCGGCTGTGACTGGCAGTGTGATTGCCCCAAGGGGATACACCTTCTCTCCCGAAAAGCCGATGAGAGGAAAGTTGACGGGCTGCAACCTCTCCCGTCCCAGCCTCAGCTTGTCATAAGTTTCTACAAACAGAATGTCTGCAGAGCTTCCACTGTCTACCAGGATCCTATGCACTTGAAAATTGGCGACCGTCATTGTGAGCACTAGAGGGTCGTCGTGAGGGTGCTGGATCCCCTCCAAATCCTTGTCTGAGAAGGATATAACTTCATTATCTCCATGCCTTGGCGCCTTGGACGGGCGTGCCTCCTCAGGATGCCTTGCCTTTCTGGCATGGGCCTTCATGGCCGAGAGCGACTCTGTTAGCCCTCCAGAAATTGTTCGGATTTCTCCGATCGGTTGCTGATTCTCCTGATTGTGAGGTGGAGGTGGTGGAGGTGCTTGTCCCCTGCCGGCAACATACTGACGTAGGTGGCCGTGCTGGATGAGATCCTCAATCTGGCGTTTGAGCTCATAGCAGTCGTCAGTGTCATGGCCATGGTCGCGATGGAAGCGACAGTATTTGTTCGGATTCCTCCGATTCGGAGGAGACTTCATCTTTCCTGGCCATTTTATGGCTGGGTCATCTTGTATTTGGAACAAGATCTGCTCCACCGTGGCCGTGAGAGGCGTGAACACTAGCCTGTCCCTTTGCGGAGCGGGACCAAGTCGGTCTCTGACAGGTACTCTCTCTGTCTTGCTCCGCTTATTGCTAACTTCCTTCTTCTCGTCTCTGCTCCTCTCTTTTCCCTTATTGTTCGCTCTGGAGGATTCTCCGCGCCTCGCCCTGGTGATGTCTTCCGCATTCATATACTTTTGGGCTTTGGCCAATAGTTCCGAGAAGCTCTTCGGTGGGCACTTCATTACGGAAAAGAGAAAGCTCGAGGAACGGAGGCCTCCAAGGAAAGCCGTCATGGAGACCTTGTCGTCGGGCTCCTCGACTTGGAGTACCTCCTCGTTAAAACGAGTGAGGTAACTCCTTAGGCTTGCATTCTCCTCTTGCTTTATACTAAGCAGGTGTGTTGCGGGCTTCTGGTGGCGGCGCCCACCTATGAAGTGCGAGACGAAAGACTTGCTCAACTCTCCGAAGGTGGCGATGGATGCTGAGGGGAGATTTGCGAACCACTGGCGGGCAGAACCTTTCAACGTGGTTGGAAAGGCTCTGCACATTATCTCGTCAGGGATGTTGTGGAGCTGCATCCTGGTTTTGTAAGTTTCAAGATGGTCTAATGGATCCTTCCTCCCGTCGAAGGTCTCCATGGAGGGCATTTTGAACTTCCTTGGAAGTGGGTAATGTACTATATCGGGTTTGAACGGTGTATCCGTCCGCCCGACTAGATAATCCACTGTCTCCGGTGCCTGGGCCTTCATTGCATTGAAGACATCGCCCAGTTGATTCTGCATCTCTTTGATTTTTTTCATCCCAGTGATTGTGAAGCTCCCTGGATGGACCGGGGAAATAACTTTCATCTTCCATGCCGTGATTCTCACTTCCCCCTTCTTGGAAGTGAGAGTCCTCCTCGTCCTGAGGGAAGGGTCGAGGTGGTAACCCTCCATGGGTTCTACCAGGGGGTGGAGGAACTTCGTGGTCATGGAAGCTCTGATGTGCTCCTCGGCCTTGGGGGCCATGATGTGCTCCTCGACCTTGGGCGCCATGATGAGGGGCGCCCAAGTGAGGTGCTCTTCTCTGGGCGCCGAGAGTATGGGCGCCTTGGTGTGGTGCTGCTCCGTCTTGGGCTCCTGGGAGACGGGCGCCCGGGAGAGGTGCTCCTTCCTGGGCGCCTGGGAGATGGGCGCCCGAGAGAGGTGCTCCATCCTGGGCGCCTGGGAGATGGGCACCCGGGGGATGGGCGCCTGGGTGAGGGGTTGGTTCCTCTTGCTGCATTCCACCAAACGGTGCTCCACCCTGGAGTGCTCATCCTTGTCCCGCAAGCATGAGTTGCAAGATTTGTTGATTTTGGGCCAACAGCTGTTGCATGGTTTCCAGCATCTGCTGAGGAGTCGGTGCAGGGGGGAGAGTATTCGGAGAAGGGTTACCCGGTGGAGGACCATTATTTCCCTGGGTAGGGGAGTCTGGGCGCCTGGAAGGACCCGGACCTGTAACTTGGACGGGATTGTCTTCTCGTCTTACGGATCTTGTGCTGATCACCATGATTTTTAAAATAGGATGAGAACTTTTGTTCGTATTCCCACAGACGGCGCCAAACTGACGATGCCAAAAATAGGTTTCGGACACCACCGGTCAAGTAATAAATGCTAGGTGAAAATGTAGTAAATAAATGAGAGAGAGAAAGGGAATTTATAGTGGTTCGGTCTGTATGACCTACGTCCACTTTGAATATGGTGATCTTTGATTGATAAGGTGGATTACAAGCGAGAGAGAGAGAGTAAGATGTTAATCATTCCCCCTCAAGTGATGAGGAGACCCTGAATTTATAACCATTCCCCAACAGATGGGATGCAAAATTAAAGCAACGTCTCTCTGGAGCCTGGAGCCTCAGACGTGTCCTCGAGGAACGAGCAAGGCGGAGGGCCTGGAGCCTCAGACGTGTCCTCGAGGAACGAGCAAGGTGGAGGGCAGGTGAGAGTTTCTTCGCGAGATTTGGTAAGAGCGGGTGAGGGGAGGACTTCGTCGTGATGACTCGGAGGCCTTGACATGACGAGGCTTCCTTCAACGAGTTTCGAATATCAACTGAGCTAAACTGGCCTGACCCATGACCTTGGACGGACCGGGTTGTCTGGACCTGATTCTTTACCGCAATCCGGGTTGGGCCTGACCCATCAAGGGTTACAATGAGAGATTTGAAAAGTTATTTGTAGATTACAACAGGATTTTGGAAGGTGGGGAAAAAAATTCTGAGAAATTTGATTGATGGATGACAAGTGGCATAAAAAAGAAAGTAAATGATGGGTTTGGTTGGCTCTAATTCACTAGAGGAACAAATGATACTGTCAAAGCGAGTTTCGCCTTTTTTTTATTTACTCCAGCCAAGGGAGCTAGAACCATTAGAGAGCCCAAACACGCAAGAAAAGAGCTCACACAAGCAGAAAGACTTTGTCCAGACACGTGGGAAGAAGGAAGCATACTAAGGGATCAAAATCCTTGAATGTTCTTGTATTGGATCAATGCCACGGAATTTTACTTCAATAAAAGTTAGTTTCAAAGTAAGATTGAGTATGCAAACATGTAAATAAAATATCAAAATATTTATTTATTAGAAACAAAAACATGTGTTTTATACATTAGTAGTGATATGCTAAATCTTAATATGGACCAAGTACAAAAACACACCCCATCTGTCAAAGGTCACATTTGGACAAAAAAAACTTAAAAATGGACAAGTATAAAAACACACACTATTGTACCTTGAACACACCAGATGCCTCATAAACATAGTATGAAAAGTTGAAAACAAAAGTCCAATGCAAGGCAAGTATGAAGTAACGTGGGCAAGTCCAGCTCTACCTGTCTCATTTGACTCACTCGACTCATTACTCACTGAGTAGAGTCAGCAGCAAGCAACTCAGTACTGAGTCAGACCAAATTTTCATGTGGATTTTAAAAGGAACGTGACAAAATGTGCCATAACACATGACAGACCATGTGCCATTTTGTGTGACACAGTAATTGTAGTAGTGAAGTCTCTCTGCCTAACCTGATGCCATGTCCAGGTCCGCAAGCAACATGCTCCACCCACAGGTTCCTGGTCCCTGGCCCAACTGAGATGCAGTCATCGCCCGTCTTAATGCCCGTTCCGATGACGATGACGCCGGTCGATCTCTGCACATGTATACCATCCGTGTTGGGACTGTCAGCAGGCGCCACAATTTTTAAACCATCCATCCTCACATCCCTGCAGCCGTTGATCACAACATGGTATAGCTGGCTGTTTATCGAAGTCAGGCCGTTGATCAAGATGCCTTTCGCATTGTTGAAGGTCAGCGACTATATCACAATCGTCAAACAAATCAATCGACCATCAATTTGAAACGATACTACCAGAGAATATTCTGTGTTAAGAAGGTTAGATATCAACGAGTAATTTATCAAGCTGAGTTCTATAATATAACAAAGAGTCTTATCAAGCTGAGTCCTATAACAATAATGAGTTGATCTCAGAGACTACATTACCTGTCAAACAAATATATATACTATCAATTCAAAATTGCCGCTAATAGAGAACAATCTATGTTAAGAAGGTTGGATATGAATTCATTGTTATAACATCTTGTATTAGGATTACTGTTTATTTGAGTAAATTTTCACCTACCGCCGCACCGCCCGGGCAATTCTTCTTCTTAGCTTCCTTGCAAGTCCACAGACCATTTCCTCTTCCATCCAAGGTGCCTCCGAAGATGGAAACGCCGTGGACACCATGGAACAAGATCCATTGCTTGGAAGAGGGAAGCCAAGCATAATCTGAGGGGACGACGAGGGTCCCATCGATCTGAATGTTGATTCTCTTGTTCTTACATGGGCCATTGAAGACAGTATGACCAAGCAAATAAGACCCTCTTGGGACATGAATTGTCGCCGGCTTGACAGAGGCACAAGCGGCAGCCCATGCTCTGAGGAACGATTTGTTGGAGTCGGTCTTGCCGTCGGCTTTGGCGCCGAAATTGAGGACGTTGTATTGGCCATTTGCTGGAGGGAGGAGGATGAAGGAGATGAAGAAGAGAAATGAGGGAAGAAGATTCATGTGATTTGCCATTGTATATGTTCAGAGTGTGAGGGAGAGATGAGATGAGGAGTTGATGATGGAAGTTAATTTAGTTGGGCCTATATATAGTGTTGAGATGGTTTACATGGCTCAAATTAACTTGAAGAAAGCCGCGCCGAAATTGGAAGACTGAGAATGTACTTGATATCATTTGCAAGATTACATGAATTCCGATTGAGAAAAAAGAGCAAAACAAACTCAAGAGTAGTAGATAAAAGAGTTTTGACTATGCAAAAACTCAGATGTTCAAGAAAAACAAAGTGGTGTATCCTTGGATACAACCACACACACCAAAAATCCTCACTACCCAAGTCCCCATCCAACAACTCTAGAGATTCATCGGTGCTTGTATCTATCTGTGTACAGGGGAGATGCCTCACCACTTGAGGTAAAAGTGGATTGACATAAAGTGTGTGGATCCATCCCTTTAAATATCGGAAAAAAGTCTTTAATAAAAAGAAAATAAATTAATCAAGCAAAGGATGCATGTATTGGAAATATGGTGTAGTTGTACTTTAACTTAGAAAAAATAAGTAAGAAATCATCTGTATTTTAGCTAGTATGGGGTGATGATGTACCAGAGACATATATCATGCATCATCAATCAATTGCCAATTGCATTAAAGATCGATAGTTATAGACCAAAATGGTATGTGAGAAGTTCATCTATGAATAATCTACACTTTCCCCATTCGTGATTTGGCCCTTACTCTAATTTGACACTGACTAATCATTGTCTATATGATCAAACTCAATGATGATTATAACACACTAATTATAGAACTCTTGAGATCTGGGTCGTACTCTTACTCCTTCCATCCCTCCCTCCAAACCTTACAAATAAATTGACATTTGCAATCCTTTTCATGTATGCCTCCATTGTTTCTGTAACCCAAGGGGCCAACCCCATCAAATTTTCCAAAGGACCCTTTAGCAATTCAACATCCATAATGATATTGCCTTCTGAACTTCAGTCCAACGGTTCAGTGCACTATATATGGCCGACTGGCCGTTAAAGTGAGAAACAGAGAACACTTGCTCCAAGCCGTTCAAAGGGAGAAACTTCAAAATCTAGAAATGCAACAGTGTTTGATTTTATTCTAGCCCAATCTCTGCCGCTCACTTTCAGCCACCTATACATCATCTTGACCATTGGGTACAATCTTTGATGGGACGCAGCTTAAAATAATCCAATGATCTGAGGTCATATATAGACATCTTCAAGCCTGCACCATTTGAGTAATAGGAGAGGAGGGTATTAACAAGGTATTGGCATCACAGGTGGACGCCACATGAGCTCTAGTCCATTTTATGGCCTACAGGATCATTTCTTTCCACCCAAGGTGTGTGATCACTCTTGTACCACTTGTTAACTAATTGTATTGAATTGACTTTAGGCCTTGATTTAAGGGGCCTTCTTGGGCTCTCCTCTGCGTTGGATGCATTTGCAAAGAATTAAATTACTCAACCAACCATGTGAATAGAGTGTTGGGGATGTGCAACCAAAGTCCCACATCGGCTAGAATTGGGAAAGATCATGGGCATATAAGTTGGACTAAGTACTCCATTGATACGAGGCCTTTTGGGTAGAACCCAAGAACAAATCCATGAGGGCTTAGGCCCAAAGTGGACAATATCATATCAACGCTTATGTATCAGAGCCCAGGCCCAGACTTAGCCCGGAGAATCCTCAGATTGCCAAACAAAAGGTGGTGGGCCCAGTGATGCGCATGAAAAGCGCAGTACTCACGATTGGTGGATCCGTGGTGAAGCTCTCGAGTTGGCTCTTCTCGATGGAGTGGACGGATGGAGGATTGTTGGGGATGTGCAACCAAAGTCCCACATCGGCTAGAATTGGGAAAGATCATGGGCATATAAGTTGGACTAAGTACTCCATTGATATGAGGCCTTTTGGGTAGAACCCAAGAACAAATCCATGAGGGCTTAGGCCCAAAGTGAATAATATCATATCAACGTGGAGTTTGTGGTGGTCCACTGTCATAACAAGGATCCACCATCCTAGTACTACTCTCGCCCAAGCACGCTTAACTGCGGAGTTCTGATGGGATCCGGTGCATTGGCGCTGGTATGATCGCAGTGGACCACCACAAACTCCACATTGATATGATATTGTCCATTTTGAGCCTAAGCCCTCATGGATTTATTCTTGGGTTCTACCCAAAAGGCCTCATATCAATGGAGTACTTAGTCCAACTTATATGCCCATGATCTTTCCCAATTCTAGCCGATGTGGGACTTTGGTTGCACATCCCCAACAATCCTCCCCTCAAACAAAGGACCATATCTCTTTTGATATTTTTACCGGGCCTCCCCTCAAACGATCATCCATCCGTCCGCTCCATCGAGAAGAGCCAACTCGAGAGCCTCACCACGGATCCACCAATCGTGAGTACTGCGCTTATCCTGCGCATCACTAGGCCCACCACCTTTTGTTTGGCAATATGAGGATTCTCCGGGCTAAGTCTGGGCCTGGGCTCTGATACCACTTGTTATACAGTGGACCACCACAAACTCCACATTGATATGATATTGTCCACTTTGGGCCTAAGCCCTCATGGATTTGTTCTTGGGTTCTACCCAAAAGGCCTCATATCAATGGAGTACTTAGTCCAACTTATATGCCCATGATCTTTCCCAATTCTAGCCGATGTGGGACTTTGGTTGCACGTCCCCAACATAGAGCACATTCTCCTTAGGCTCTTAAACATGGGATCTATTCTCTATGCTACCTTCATTTATTTCCATCTCAAAGCCACTATGGCACTAATTAGGGTTTGCTCAAGAATGATCATTATGATTCTATTGAACACTTGCTCATATGATAATCTAAGAGACGTCTTATATAAAACACTTATAATTTTATTTATTTTTTTAATTTAATTTTCATTAGATGAAAAGACTTAACGACACAAGTGGTGTATACCGAAAAGTCAAAAATAAAAGAAAAAAAGGGAAAAAAAAAAAACTCTTTTAGTTTTTGACAGGTACAAATAATCACCTTTCCTCTTCTTCTTCTTTTTTCCCCCCTTTATGGGTGAGCAATTGTTGGAAAAATGGCTAAGAGAACCCACCTTTAGGCTATCTTTGGGCCAAACTAAAAGTGGGACCCACTTATAGTTTTAGGTGAGAATACATGGGAATGTAATCTACTCCATGAGTAGACTAATGACATGTATTGGGTTGCTCTAATCCATTAAGGAGTGAATGAGAAATTGCCTCCTAAACAATACTACTTGAACATGTTAAACATGGAAAGAAAGGGAAGTGGAAAACTTGCTTCCCACATTGCTTGAGAGCAATACATTTCTTTGGTATAAATATGTTTACCTTAGTGGTATAAGTTGAGCCCCAAGGGGCATCCCACTTTTGTGGAGGAGGGAGGACGTAGATCTTTGTTGGGTCACCACCAAACACACGCGCGCGCGCGCGCCCCGCCCCGCCCCGCCCCGCCCCGGGCCTGGGCTTGGGCTTCACGTGCGGGTCGGGCCTGGCTCGGCCCACTACCCATTATTAATTTTTGGAGAAATTTTTATTAAAAATAATAATTTCTTTTTGGATTTAATTGGGGTGTGTCCAAGAGGTGTGTGTCCTTTCATTTGTGAAAGGGTGTGTCCAAAGAAGAAGCATCTGTTCACTGAACAGTCACTGTTCTGAACAGATGCAACTCCATTAAAAGGCTTCCTGCAGCAGCTATTTAAAGCCTTCAATCCCATTCATTTTCAATCATCCAATTCACTGCTGCTGTTGCACAATTTCGAGTCTGCATAGTCAGTCAAGAGAGAGAGTCCTGCTGTTGCACTCTGGTTCAAACAGACACAACAGTTTTGCAGTGCTGCTACTGTGTGTTGATCATTGTATCCTGGGAGACAGAAGCCATTGAAGCCTGTTAGCACCATTGCAGGGGCGAAATTTGTCTTAAGGACATAGTGTTGAACACTAGCCTTGATCTACCTTCTGCTTGCGAATTTCTGAATTTCGTAAGTTCAAACGAAGTACTGTTTTTCTGCCTTCAAACAGTAAGTGAATTTTACTTCTAAGATTGCTTTCTGTAACTCTGTTTTACTGTTGCTGTGATTCACTATTGTGAGGATCTGTAATCCTAATACTGACTGTTGAAACTGTGTACTCGGGTTAACAGTAATTTTGTTAATCATGAAATCTCACCTAATCACCTTAATCAACTATTAGCTAGAGGCTGGTTATTGACCAATCCATGAAATGATATATATTTTATTGCAAAAGATTAAAAAACTTCTTTAAATTAAACTTGTTCAGATTAAACTTAAGGCATTTACCTGAAAAGCTTAGTAAACCTGAGTCAATTTAACAAGGGTTTTGTTAGCAATTTAACAAGAGTGAACACCCTAGATTTATTTTGCAGGTAGGTCAGGTCTATACGCAATTTCTCCTTCTATAAACAAATAATCTGATGCTGCTGGTGGATCAGATATCTGCTTCTTCTGATTGTTGGTCAAATGGCTGATTGGGATTGTCAGATAAAAAGATGTGATTATTTGTGAAAATAGAAAACGATAAGTGATTGTTGAAGGCATACTTCATTAATTATCTAAGGGCCCATTTGTTTGCATTAGAATACACATGAATTGAATACATATGATGGTTAAAAATGAAGATTAAAATGTGAGTTTGAAAAATTGAACATCAAATAACATCTTTTCTAGGATTAAAACCAAAAAATGATATTTGATGCTCATTTTCAGAAATTCACTTTTTTTATCTTCATTTTTTACTACCCATATATTCAATTCATTTGTATTTGGATGAAACGAACATGGCCTAACTGATGATGTGATAATTAAGGAATGACGACAAGTTTACATTAATGTTATTTTCTAATGAAGAAAAAGAAGAAGAAAACAAGAAGCTATTTAAAATCATAGAAACTGAAGGTGGTAGTCTGTAATATTCTAAACTAAACAAGTCTCTTAGTCGTGGCAAAATAAATACATTGAGCTACATGTGAATATCACCATTCCTGACATGCATCAAAGTTTTTTTTTTTTTTCTTTTTGAACGGTAACTAAAACATTATAATAAAAAGAAGGCAAACAAAAAAACAATACACCACCAATAACAGGTATAAAAGCCTTATACCCAAAAAACAAAGAAAGATAAGCAATCAATGGAATAACCCTATCTACCCCTTATTTCGCTAGAGAATCTGCCATTGCATTTACCGACCTTCTAACATGTGTAAACTCGACATAACCTTGAGAAGATAGGGACTTGATATCCGCAAAGAGGAAGTGGAACCTCCAAGGACCCTCATTGCTTGAGATCCAAGAGATAGCATTTGATGAGTCACCTCCACTAATAATTTTTCACGAAAAGAAGAAAAGAACAATCGAAGAGCCTCTAAATTAATTGCCAACACCTCAGTCTCATTTGATTCCTTGATACCTACCTTCTTAGAGAACATGAGCAAGACATCCCCTTTGTGGTCCCTAAGAACACCCCCAACACCCACTGGCCCTGACTTTCCTCTAGCCGCTCCATCCACATTAAACTTCAAAAGGCCCCTTGGGGGAGGACACCAAACTTCCACCTTCATGATTCGAGGCACTGGACAAAGCATACAAGCCTCCCAATTATGAAGAATATCGTCAATTTTGAAATAAGTAAACTCCTCCCTCACCAAAGCCCACTTTGCTATTCTCCAAATAATAACTGAAAGAAGATCGCTGTAGACCATTTTCGCTCCCCTGAAAATCCTATCATTCATTTCTTTTCAAATGGACCATATTATAGCGAAAGGGATAAGTCTCCACAGTACCACCCCGCATCTTGAAAAAGGGCAAAATCTCCAAACTTCAAACATATTGATCATAGAGCCTCGCAAACACCAAGCTAATCCGCATCTCTGACCAAATTCTCTCCACAAAGATGATGAAAGTTTACAGTGCAAGATCAGGTGATCCACTGTCTCCAACCCATTCTCATATAAAGGGCACACATCTGGGAGCTCTTATGAAGACAAACTTCTCCTTTTAAGGATATCCGCCGTAGACACATTTTCTTTAGCCACCAAACCAACAAAGAGTCTTCACCCGAGGCGGCGCCAATCCTGACCACACAAGTGAGCAAGGGGATCTAATATAGGATCCACCCTCAAGCATATAGGATCCCTTAGTAGAGAAATTTCCAGAAGGATTAGAAGTCCAAATGCGTTCATCAGCTTCCTCCCACGTAAAAATACATTAGAAAGAATATTCAACAAAGACACATAATCTGACTCCTCAGAGAAACGCAGGGACCGAGACCCCTCAGAGAAACACAGGGAAAACCCCCCCCCCCCCCCCCCCCCCCCCCCCCCCAACCCATTGAAACCCACACCTTGACATCAAAGGTTTCAGAACCACAGATTCAAACGCCTGCAGGTGTAGTCATGACCAACCAAATAAAGGCATTGTATTGATCATTATTATGGATCCATTGTATGCTATTTATACTCATGCAAACTTTCACCTATGTAAATATAATGCTCTCTCTTAAGCGGGAAAAGTATATGTATAATGTTATCTTGTGAAAATAGATCATTTAGTATGAACTTCATCCATACTACATTTATGCAAACCATTCACTTGAACATTCTTGTAGAAGGCATTGGATTGCAAAGTCAATTAATCAAGTTACCATAAGAGAAAGGTACATTTTTTTATATAATCTTAGCCTAACAATTATTTCCATCTCTAGGCATCATGACTTGGTGGGAACGACCATGGTATGTTTATATTGCTCTTCAATCAAAAGCGTAGACTATTAGGAAGATTATTCATTGAACAGTTATGATATTAGGTATCTTTATTAGGAAGGTACATATTTTTAGGTCTTTTCTTTCTTTTTTAAGCTATTGTATATGGTTGACAAGAAGGAAGAGTATATGGGTGTATGTACGGATGGGTGTAAGGCATTGCCTACCCAGGACTGTTGGATGATGATTTTGTTAAGCATTACTTTTATGGTTAATTAATTGCCATTCCATGTGACAATTTCTCTAACAAAACCAAGATTGCATGAGAATGTATACCATATTCAAGGCATCCCTTGCCCTTTTTTAGGGTCTTGGCAACTCAAGTAGCCTTGTACTTAGCTATGGCAAAGAACAAAATAAATATTTTCTAAAAGTAATTAAGGTTATTCGATAACTTATTTTTCACAAAAAAATGGGATGTAAAAACGCGCCCTTAGACATTGTTCAGATATTTCTTAAATAATCGCAAGCAGGTGGAGAAATGAGGATAAATTGAGAGGTGAGAGGGCTGGTGAAAAGTCACCACTTCTTACTAACTTTGCTTTTCCACCCTTTGAGAGTTTATTGTAGGAAGCATTTTTAAAGACTTTCTTCAAGTGAAAAACAATATTTTTTTAAGTGAGATTCTTCTTCCTCAATTATGAAAAAAATAAAAGGTTAATTGAGAAAATCCAGTTTTACCACAAAAAAAGGTGTTTTCTCCCTCCGATTTCGGTGAAAATGTTTCTCCAACTTTTGCAAAAACTTTCTTTTAATTTTCTTTCTTCATTTGATAGAGAAAAGTAGATATTTTCATAGGGTTTTCACCGCCTCAAGGAAAATAGTTCTTTTTTCACAGTTCTTTCTAGTAAAAGCATCATAGGAAATCGTATAAAAAAAAAAGTAGGCCTTATACTTCCTATCATGTCATGGTTTTGATCATTGATACAAGTGCATGTGATGCCAATGTAATGCTCATGGTTTGACAAATGGATTTGAGTGATAAACCATATTTTCTAAACGATGGTTAATTATCATCATCGTCGTCAAAGTCTATTTTCATTAATCAAATTCCATGTGAGACCATTTCACTTCTTGAGCCAAGATCCACTGCATCATACCCTTGTGGGCAAGGGATGGAGCAGCACCTGCCATCTTACATTTTTATTCAAAAATTGATGAAGGAGAAAGTGCCGTAACGGGTCAGTCGGGTCTGGTTTCAGATGTAGTGGACCAGACCAAGACCAAACGCGGATCGACTCAAGAATGTCTCAGACCAGAATCTAATGTACCCAACTTCGAACTCAACTCAAAGCCCAAGTACATTGTAATTATAATACTGTGCCCCCCCCTATTCATGATCCGAACTGTTCAATTTCTTATGTTGTTGTTAAACATCAAGGCATAAAGTTTCATATCTTAATTCCTAAATGGATTTTGAGAAATTTGTTAAGAATCCCAAAATGTAAAATTGAAAAATCTAAATTCGTTGGTTGTACTTATTTACACATGAAAATAATGATTTTGACAAAACATGTTAATGCCATACATTCACATGTGTAACACTTTTTATTACATATAACATATCCATATAAGTCATTTACCTATGTAACATATGCATATATAAAAGGAAAACACCCTTAAGTGGAAACTAGGACTGCCCTTGGATTGTGCGGACTGAACTAGCAGGGTCTGTTTTCGCATTTGTAGTGAATTTTCAATCAAAAGCTTATGCTGCACGTACCATAGGCTAAAAGGAACTCTGTAGGGAAAAAATTGAAAACCATCAGAGATTCTGTTTTTAAAAGGGCTGTTTTTTTTGTTTTTTTACATTGGGAACTCGATCTCACACTCCCAAATGGTCAAAGCTTGTATGCCCATTTCTGTTAAAAGAATACCTAAGGCTTTAAGCCCATCGTTTACATACCCAGGATCAGGCCCTATGACCATCAATAAAACCTAATCTCATGATCTCATCAACCCAGGGTATGCACTCAGGCCATCTGATCCAAACAAATAAAAGTCCTGGACTCGAACTTTTTAGTCCAGTTCAACTGCAGCCCATTGCCGCCCTTGAATGCAGCAAGTCTTAAAATATTTTCCCTGAGTATGATCATTCACGGGCCATGACGGTCCAGCCAGACTCAGTTCATCTATTTATTGAGCCCAGCATTCGATTTGGATCCATGTACTTCCCCCTGATTGTTTGCTCAAGTTTATCTCCCATATTTTTAAATAAGTGAACCAGACCAATCATCCATCCTATAAGTATTAGCCCATCTTAATTATATAGCATCTGAACCAGAAATGTTGCCTGGGTTCATGAAATGGGCCTAAAACACCGCTCAAATATTAGCATAATGTTGCCCGGGTTTGGGGCACAATGGCCCAGTTCTTGATGCCCCTACTGCTGCATATCACAAGCATTTACTTGGGCACAGATTCTAGCTTAGATTCAGGTGGCCCATTACCCGAATAAATCTACACACACATACAGTGAAGATTGACTTATTTTTTAGCATGGGAATGATACCATAGATAGGAATTTATCAGTATTTGGAACTAATGCCTTCAGGTCCAAATCCATCCCACAGGTCCAAAGAATCATCAAGGCCTCTCATGCCAGGCCCAAATCCATAACCAGGAAAGATGGAAAATATAGTTGATGGAAATCTGCAGTTAGTGGGTTCTTCACTTGGTCTATCATCCATGGGACCCACTGGTCAACAGTATGGATCACTTGATGGTGAGTCAAAACCTGCAAATAAAACCAGTACTGGGGATAATCCAATGGCTATATTTCATACTTCCTACAAATTGGAAGACTATTAATCCAACTTATACCTGTCCCCACATAAAGGAATGCATCTAAGTGGGGCACCACAATTGGAGCAAAGCTCAATGTGCAGTCTGCTAGTAGGTGAAAATTTTCCTCTTTTAAGGTAATTAAGGACTATATAAGATTGTTTATTCTGTATGACCAAGTGAGATCAAATTAAACCCATACATGTGAAGTTCATTTGTGAAAATCCCAAGTCTTTTCAAAGACGAACTCACCCATAAGTCCATACTGGAGCTATATACCAATTGGCTTGAGCATTTAAAAGAGGGGCCAAAAAAAAGGTTAAAACACATAGTACTCATAACTTCATAACAAAATCAAATATTCTACACAATTGAAAGCACATAACATGGATCCAAATTGTTGTTTCATGTTAATCCATAAATCGTGGACCTAATTCGAATCAGATATATGTGAAAAATGTGCCTAAATAATTATGTTCAATCATTTAACAAAAGATTAATTTAGGGCTTAAAGTTTTAACGGTTTTTTAACAATTAGTATGAGATGGTTGAATTAATGTAGGTGAATCCTACAAGGTGATATAATTATTATCTCTCATAGATATTGTGGAGGAAACTCTTATATGAATAAATCTCATATGCATATAAGGTTACAATCTACTAAGAGGTACCTCTTCACGTTTGGCATTTTACTTTTAAAATAAAGTGGAGTTAAGTGAAATAAAAAGTATGAATAAAATATGTAGTGGATTATGATGGTATTTTATTTTTGAGGATTTTATTAAAAAAAAAAAACTTAGATGTCCAGTGGGCTCAAAAGGTAATTTTAACCTACATTGTACAAGATCATTCATTTTACACGAAATGGTCTCTTTTTTTTAGCACTTTCAACTAGCGTCCCTAGCGACCTTAGTATTATAACGTTAAAGGTCGCTAGGGACCCTGCAGTGGGCGTGTTTCCTCATGTTTCGTTTAGCACTTTCAACTAGCATCCATAGCGACCTTGCTTTTATGACGTTAAGGGTCCCTAGGGACCCTGGGGTGTACACAAATTAGTACAATCGATCTCTTCCCCATTTCTCAGCAGTCAGGCCTTCCAATTCCAGTTGCAGGAAGACATAGCCGCCTCTCTCCTCCACCAACAACCACCCTCCTCCTCCTCCACCACCCATCCCTCTCAATTTGAATTTCCCCTCACTCTTTCTCTCTTTTTATTTTTTTTGTTCAACTGCAGTTTCTATTTTAATCTCAGTTTTTGTTTACCAGCTGTGTCTTTCTACGAATAGTAGGCCATTTCTTATCAGGCTTCAAAGCTGAGTCACTAATGCCTCCAACCAATGTCTCAAATTCTTTGACCATGAGAGCCTCCTTAGGCAAATCTGTTTCCACAATATGTTCACTGGGTAATGGTTTCCAACTCGTCACTAGTTTTGTGAATCCAAATTCTGTGGCAAAGGTAAACGATGCAGAGGTTTCACCATAAGGAATGACGAAGTCATTAAGAATGGGATTTCCTCCGGCGGCCATTTTTCTCTTTTCTCTACTGCTTCTTTCCCTCTTTTCTGTTTTCTTCCTCTGTGGTGTTGGATGAAGCAGAACAGGGGGAAAATATATGGATTTTAACAATGGAATCTAATCTAATCTACAAAGAGTGAACAAAAAGGACAGAGAGTCTGTGCGTTGTGTGCGTATTTTTAGAGTATGGAGAAGAAGAGAGGATGATGAGGAGGGTGGTTGTTGGTGGTGGAGAGAGGCGGCCTGCAACTGGAATTGGAAGGCGAAGAAGACTTGTCCCATTAACAACGAAAGAGAGACAAAAAAATTCTTTTTCATTGTACTTTGTATACACCGCATGGTCCCTAGCAACCCTTAACGTTATAAAACTAGGGATGCTAGTTAAAAGTGCTAAAAAAATACCATTTCGTGAAAAATGACTGATATGGTGCAATGGATGTTAAAATTACCTTTTGAGTCCACTGGACATCTAAGCTGTTTTTTTTTTTTTTTTTTGTAAAATCCTCTTTATTTTTAGTTGTTTGGGATGGAATATTGTTGACTTTTGGTATGAAAAATGGAGTTTTTTTGTCTTTTAGTTAATAAATGTAATTACTTTTTGACTTTTTGTTGGAAAAGTTGGAGGGAATTTTGGTAAAAAGTGATTTTGATTTGATGTGTAAGATGACTTAACTTGACTTGACTTTACTCGTAAAATTACCAAACGTGATTATTGGTTATGTGAGAAGTAGAATTGTAAGTTCCTTGCAAGACACACTTGGATACATGACAATCATCGAAGACTAGTGTCGTGAAAAAATCTAACTATAGATATAGTTTTGGGAAAAAATCATCTCAAACAAATTATCACAGCCATTTTTTTTTTTTTTGTTGATAAACAAGGGTATCTCCCGCCCGACCCGACGCAGGAGCCTTTTTCCCTGAGCTCGAGGGACACTAGATTCTGGACAGCCGAGAAGTAATCCCTAAGGGCACATACAAACCCTCCTATCCACATGCACCTGGTAAAACTATGGGATGTGGCCGACAAAGGTAGGTGTCAAACATAAGACTTCTCCGCTTCTTGAGACGCAGAGCCGGCCAACTGAGCTACCACTCGTTAGTTCACAACCATGGATTGACGCACATTAAACTTTAATATGGTTTTTTTATGAAATTTAATGCAGTAAATACAATCCAAATTAGTGTCAAATAAGAGTGTGTGCAAATTGGTGTAGATAATTAGTGAATGTTTGAGGGTTGGATCATCATCGTTGCTGCCATGATGGTGGAAAACAAGATACCTCTCTTGTAGTCCATGAGAGATACCACCTCCTAACAGGAGAATGTTATCCTACAAGTGGGTTGAATGTCAATGTCAAGCTCGAGGGGCCCCACTTGGGGTAGCCCATTTGATAGTTTTGTCATACCATGATTTGTTACTAAGACCAGTTTTATATTCAATGAACGTTCACTCACCATTGGGTTAAATTTGAAAAAAGAAAATCTACTGTTAAGATGTGATTGAACATTAAAATTGATAAATCAAGAGCTCAGATAATTTGGCAGAGCTTTTTTTTTTTTTTTGCTTCCCCTTGCGTCTATAAGGACAGTGTCGGACCCAGGATTTTTATTTGAGTGGGGCTAAGATCTTGCTAGACTTAACATTTGAAAAAAGAAAATTGCTAGCCCTTTTTACATTACCAAATAACACCTAGAAAATGCCTAACTCGTGGAACTCAAATAGATGCATGAAATTATTGAAGATTGGGCAATAAATAGGTTAGGATGTTAATTAGAAGAACAAAAAAGCATTAGATGGATAAAAAAGAATTCTAACCTTGATTCTAGATACTCAAGCCCACATTATCATGTTTTATATATTAAATTCCTATAAATTCAAGGCGAGTGGGTGTGTGAGAATAATTGAATATAGGAACATTTTAAGGACACGCATATTTTTCCTTTTCGCTTTCTTAAAGCCTCCAACCTTTGAATAATGGGAGTGGGATCCCATCTTTGAATCATAGTGGGGTTAAAAAGACATGACAATGGGAATGGATTTATTCATCTTCGGATTTTTGTAGATACACTCAGATTTGGTGGTTTAAGGCTTAGAGTCTGGATTAAGATTTGGGGATTAAGCGTTCAGTAGGTGTAGAGTGATTAGGAAGGACTATACTAGATATGTTTGGCAGATAAAGATGCAGAAGCCTACATAGTACATAGGAACAGGTGACGAGGAGCTTGATCGACAATCGACGCAAAGAGGTTTCAAAAGAAGAGGTCGAAGAAGAGGGAGTGATGTGTTGCCTTAACGTTTTATTTTCTTTTCTTTTTTTTCACCAACGAAGTTTTACATATGTGGGGCTATCTTTAGACACATATGTAGCGACAAGTTTAGGCATGTGGGGCATGCTCCCTGGGCCCATTGATCGCTATGAAAATTCCAATTCCCACATAGGGTGACTGCCCAGATCGCATCCCAAATTGCTCCAACATAGGTCCACCCTAGTCCAGTACGCCATTAAAGCCTGTTGGGGTTTCAATTCCAACCTAGGGCGACCGCCCCAGGTCACTAGGTCCACCCCCTGTATAAGGAGACCTTTCCATTTGTCTTTCTCCCATTGATAAACATGTATCTAAGTAGCCCCCATGAGCTGGTTAGTCCCCTCTTTTCAATATATAATCTTTATATTTGATTTAATTTGACTTAATTTAACTGCACACGCTTTATTGTCAACCTTTTCTTAATCACTCTTCTCAATCTAATTATATATGAAGAAAATTTCATGTGAGTGGATTTGGAACCTTCATTGGACCGAGCGGGAGCTCCATGATAGATACTGATTAAGTCTAAGATTGAATTTTTAATAAAAGATGAAATAAGAAAGGAATGCTCCATGATAACTACTGATTAAGTCTAAGATTGAATTTTCAATGAAAGGTGAAATAATGAAGAGAATAAAACTAGGGTTGCACAAAAAATCCGGTACCACCGCAAAACCGGACCGAACCGACCGAACCGGGCGGTTCGGATCGGTTTATAGTAGATCGGTTCGGTTAACGGTTTGAAAATTATAAAAACCGTTTACATCGGTCGGTTATCGGATTGAGCGCACGGTTAACCGCTTAAACCGATCCGACCGTATACAATAACTTAAATATTGTTTTTTTTTTTTCATTTTAGCCTTAGAGTTTCATTTTTGTGCGCTTGTATTTAGTCTAAACTCTTTTTTTGGAGTAGAATTATTTTTTATATGGGTCACTAGAATGTTGGATTTTTATGTTGCACTAAACATTGGAATAAATACAAATGAAGGGGTATCATTATTTTGAAATTTTCAATGTCTGATTTTCAAAAAAATAAAATAAAAAATAACGGTTTAATTGACCGAACCGAACCGAACCGAACCGTTTGGTTCGTTTCGGTTTAAGCCCTCTCCATCGGTCGGATCGAATCAATTAATTAAAAAACCGACATGTTCATTTTAATTGTTGATTTTAGTGTTAAACCGATCCAAACCGCCCATGTACGCAGCCTTAAATAAAACCAAGAACTTTGACACATACAGGACAAAATACTACTCGGTGCACATGAGCCTACCAGTGTGATGCGTGCAGCCGCTGCAGCGTGATACCCGCCCGCAATGCAATTCTCAACGCCTACGTCAACTTTTTGGACTTTGGACATGACACATGACATATGACATAATAGGTACCTCTCCTTTTCCTCATTTTTTTCACCAATGCATTGTAAAACATTGATGCCTAACCACCATCAATCACAACTCAAACATACATATTGAACATTAATCCTAATATATCCACCATCAGATGAACCAAAAAAAATTTATAAACTCGTAAAATTGTTACAATTAAAAGGCTCCTAGGTAGGGATATAAATGGGTTCCAAATTATTTGATTATCCAGAAATTCTAACTCGTTAATAACCAGGTCTGAGTCCTTATTTATGCCACAATAAGTAAATGGGTTTGGGTTCAATTCCACATTGGTTCGGACCTGTGGACCTGAGACCCGTCATATTATCTAAATTTTTGAAAATCTCTTCTAAAAATCATATTTCTCTTAATATAATTCTCTACCTAGATTCGAATCCGTCCTATATATGGTTCTGGTTCCTGTTTTGGAGCAAAGAAAATGATTCCGAAACGGTTCCGGGTCCACCATGGACCTGGACTAGAACGACCCATTTACAACCCTACTCCTAGGGGCTTTTTTATTTTTTTTACAAGGGTCGTTTGTTTCAGCCTATGAAATCATAGGTAAATGGGAGTTGATATGCAACATTTACACATCATTCATATTTTTTTTTTTTCATAATTCACTCACCTGGAGTGAAAGACACATGAGAAAAAAGTGTCAAAAGGATGTGAAAAAATGGGGTGACATTTTACAACCTATAAGGCTCAGCCGTGTGAAATTCCCCGCAACGGGGTAGGGGAGGGTGGGCGCATGTTACCACCTTACCGTGCATAAAAAGCTGCTGCTCGCTGACAGGTACCAAGGGCACTTTCGCCAAGGCTCGCCCTCACTGTTAGTAAATTCAACCACACTGCGCATAAACAATCTGGTAAGTACACAAGTCACTAGGTTTTTTCAGCTTTTTGGTTTACGGTGGTCCCTACATCATGATCTAAACCGCTAATAGTGTTTTAGGTCAGAAACAACTATGGTGAAATATTTCAACCACTGGATCATCATGTATAATGAAAAAATCTGGACCATTAGATATACTCTACACTTTTGTAGAACCTACTTTTCATGATTTGAGCTATTAATCCTCTTAAAAAGGCTAAACACGACTATGGTGTAAAGTTTCAGGTATTATTCTGAGTCTTTATCTACCGTTGAATGCATACACCATCGCTATAGTGTATTGCACGAGAACTAAAGGAGGGTTTTTCAAACTTTTGAATCATGTGGGCCTCTAAAGCAAGATCAAAACCGTTCATTCTCTTCATAGAGGCTCAAATTTCAGACAATGATGAATCGCAGATTGTGAGGAATTTTCCAAAAGGGCCAAACCATTATATTTGCTTTTTTGACTTTTGTGGCCCTCTTTTTTCCACTCCAACCTATTAATCCTCTTTGGAAATCCCAACACAGCTAATGGATCGATTCTCATTACTTGATTCATCTTGGATTTTTAAAAAGTTGTAAAAAAAAGTGAAATACGATAAACTTTTAGATTTGTATGTGAAGATATATAAAAATGACAAGCAATGAAATGTGTCTCACACTGATTCATTTACATAAGAAAATTATTCATATGTGAATCATTTACACATGCGGACATTTTCCCCCTTCCCTCGTTCATTTTTATTAAAGGAGAGATTATTTGTCATTTACGAAAAATCACCTTTTTTTTCCTTCAACTTTAACCTCTTTTAAGAAATACAAGTGTTCTAAATTTTAAGAATTGAATCATATGAAACAAATATGCCCTAGTTAAATTAGTCAATAACATATTCTCATCTCCATGACACCCTCTTGGTCGGCTCCAAAGAAACTGAACATGCTTCTAGAAAGCGAATCTTGGTTTTACTAATAGGGGAGTGAGTCAAGTTTTCACATTGAACATTGAGAACAAGAATAAATACTCGATGTTGATGTTTCAATTATATCCTTTTGGGCCCTCATAAATTGAAAATTTTAGGAAAATCGATGGAGTTGGATATGGAATCAGACCACCGAATCAAATGATATCAAACTTAGATTTTAGGTTGGAAGATTTAGGTTGCAATTCATGGTTTCATATCATGCCTGTTGGGCTATACAAGAAAATAATATTTTATAGAATATAATCTTTCATTTTCTAAAAAAGATAATCTTGTACGCTTGGTAACCGAAGAAAATATTTTTTTCTTTCAAAAAGCTCAATATCTTCTCATACAGCTCCCTCCTACAGAAAACTTTCTACAAGATAAGAATCTTTCAAAATGACTATTACAAAGTGGTAGAGTAAAGTAAAGACTTTAGTTCACCAAATCCATCATGATGTGTTTGTTTACATATATGGTGAAGTAAAGTAAAAGTAAATCTCACAGCACAGTAAATGTGGGAGTAAAGAAAAGGTGGGATAAAATACTTGGTAAAGTAAAGTGGGAAGGAATGGTAAAGTAGTTTCTTTTTATTTAACTTTACTTTATCACATTTATCGTAGTTTTATATGGTAAATAAAGTGACTTGTTTACAGGTGTGGTAAAGTAAAATAAAGATTGATGTCATATTATAGTAAATGTGAGGTAAAGTAAGGTGAGATGAATGAAGTATGTGGTGAAATAAAGTGTGAGAGAGAGTTGTAAAGTAGTTATTTCTTTTATTGACTTTACTTTACTATACTTTATCATGGTTTTATATGATAAAAGAAAAGTAACTTGAGGTAAAAATATGGTAGTTGAACTTTACTTTACCACACTACTTTTTTATCCAGATGTGGTAAATTACATTTAAATTAAAATATTTCATAAAGAATTATTCTAATAATGTAATTTACTTTAATCATAACACCTTCCAAACTCAATTTAAAATCTGTAAAATTCTTCAAAAATCGCCAAACAACAAAAATATTGTAATATTATAATATTATATTATTCTATTCTATACCATTTTATTCTTGCAATATTTAAATCTATAAATATTTTATTCTATAAACATCCAAACTGACCCTAAGTCAAGTGGTGAATGAATTGATGGCCAAATTAGTTTCAACTACTTGCAACCATCTATGTAAGCCTCAGCTCCTGAGTTACCCTTATCTTGTGTTTCTCTTTGATTGATTCCTTGGGTTGGGTAATCCTCAGCAGGCTAGATTGGGTATTGACATCACCCAAGCCCAGCTCGAATTGGCGCAAGGTGAACTCGAATCTAACTTGGGCTTTAAAAGCCAGGTTCAAGCCCGGCCCAAAGAGACTCTAAACAAATTATATATTTTCATGCAAGCTGAGACTTGTGGGCTCAGTTCGACCTGGTCCAAGCTGCACAGGCTTAAACTAGGGTCCATCACCTTTCTCATTCCATCCATAAGTTCATGAGTCGGCTGTAAGGCAAGAAGCTCTGGCTCTCGTGAAATGCGTGAATGGGACGAGCGGAACTTTATAGCGTGGTCCACCTATTAAAAATTTAAAATACTTAAAATAAATACGGTTCACTTTTAAGTGAGGTGGTCAAATGTTATTCCAATAAGAGTCAAATAGTAAGATCGAGCATGGGATTATTAATATATAAAGCAGGATAAAAATAGTGAAATTCGAAAAGTTTTTAAAAAAAAATTTATTAGCATTAGCGACCGCCATTTGGCGGTCGCAAAAAAGAAAACAGAAAATAAAAAATTAAAAAAGAGCATTAGCGACCGCCATTGGCGGTCGCAAAAGCCTATATTGGCGGCCGCAAAAAGTTAAAAATGAAAAAAAATTTATGAAAAAAATTAAAGAAAGAGTATTAGCGACCGCCTTTTAAGCTTTTGCGACCGCCATTGGCGGTCGCTAAAATTGATTATCAGCATTTAGAAAATAAAAAAACTAACATTAGCGACCGCCATTTATACCTTTAGCGACGGCTTATGGCGGCCGCTAAAAGCGGTCGCGCGGTCGCTAATACTTTTTGCGACGACGTTTCCGCGGCAGCTACTTGGCGGTCGTTACGCGGTCGCTAAAGAGTATTAGCGACCGCTACTTGACTTTTAGCGACGGCTAATGGCGGCCGCTAAAAGCCTGTTTTCTAATAGTGGAATTGTCAATCACATGTTTAATTTTACAATGGGATCAGCTCAGTAAAATGTGGTCATAACCCACATCATTGATAAAAGTTATTGTTCATCATCTTGCTTTACAAAAATGGGATCCACCATGAGTGACCCACTTACCCAACCCATCATTTGTCTCCAAAACATGGGATCCATCACATCCAACCTATCCAGGCACTTATCTATAAAACCTACTATTCACATGTTTCACTAATGAATCTTGGTTGGATAGATAATTGGATTTAATGGGTATCACGTAGGTCCACCATTATCAAATTGTATACATGACCTCATAACAATTATATTATATATGTGGGCCCACCTTAAGCTTTCATCTAATTTTAAGTCAAAAGACATTTTGGGAACTCAATATTCATTTCACATGCAAATATATATATATATATATTAAAAAGTTCAAACTTATATAAAAATTTAATTAATTGTACAAGTAGTTGAAGCATTATACATAGGTTTTTAATGATTTATTCATATAAATAAATTTATATTCAGAAGATTACAAAAATAAAAATAAAAAATTATCTAGGCATTTTTCATTTACAGTCACCATTAGCCATCGATTTTCACACCAGGTGATCAAAGTCAAGGTATTTCCCATATGTTCTCCATTCTACTCCATTTTTGTCCTATCACAAAACTTCATTGTAATATTGTAAAACTTTTATTAAATTATAAGATATCACATAAACTGCATCTTTTTTATATTTCAATGCCGGTTTCTAATAATCCAATAAAATTTCGTGATACCATAATAAAGTTTTGAGATATTGCAAAAAAAAAAAAAAACAAACATTGGAGCATTGCTTGAAAATTTATTAAATTTGCAAACTATAGTTATCAAAGTCAAGGGCTAATAGTGAATGAACATGAAAGGCCCCATTTTTCCTTTTTCTACTCACTCACAATTACATCTTACAAATTGAAAGCATGAGAGGATAATAATGCGAAAGGGACTGAAAGGGACACATGGGTGGTCCCACGGTCTACGGTACCCAATCGCAACCGTACGGTGGCTGTGTGGAGTGGGTTTGCGACTGATGCGATGCGACATCACCACCAGCTTTAAATTTACGCGCATTTAAGGGTTGGTGGGTTCCATCTCAACACGCGGACTACAGGGCAATTTTGACTTGAAAAAGGTTAGGTCTCCTACTCGAAAGTTATGACCTCATCAGATGTGGGGACCACAACCACAACATCATCTGCTCTCAATCATCCAAAATAATAAATTTCTCACCAAGAAGATAATACATTTGATTCCTTGGGAGGAGGATGACCCCCAATGGCCCTACCCGGCAAAATTTTTTCATGACTTGGTTTCTCATCTTTAAAATGGTCGTGCTATTTTTCGTTTTTTTCTTATGATCTAAAATTTTTGATAGGAATTTTTTTTTCTCATATGAGAAATGAAAATGAGATTTATATTTAGACGGTTATCTAATATATTTGATGCGCGTGTTGCGCACTTCTAATGGGGCCACTTATTGGTCCATTTGAGTGGACCAACTCCTCCCCCAATGTACAGATTGCCTTCGGATTTGGATAGATCTGAATGGACTGATCGCTTGATCGGTTGCACAAGTCATTTAAATGAATTAAACTTGTGGGCCTGAATGATAGGGTTAAATGATCGGATGAAGCTGATTTTTGCATGGAGGAGGGGGTCTAAGCAGATATTGAAATCCCTCATATTTCATCTAGAGGTGAGCTAGTATGTGGACCCCACACTTGACAAGTCCTCTATAAAGTTGTATATGCAATATATTTATTCCTAGAAGTGATTAAAACTAAAAATTAAAAATAATTTTTTTTAAAAACGGCCATCAAATAATCTCCCTTTAATGGAATTGAATCAAAGGAAGATGGAAAAGAAATATCCAGCCATCACCCAAGTAATTTAAATCATAGAAAAGTCAAGGTCCGATTTCCGGCTTGTATTTTAATTTTCACCCCTCATGTTAATATCCTTCACCTCTTTAAAAATCCTTCAGATGAACTCATTCCACAATGCATCATGTAATTATCAATTCCTATGTGTTTCAAGCAAGCAAAATTTTGGAGTTCGGCAATTTTCTAGCAAGAGATGTGTAAAACTCTCACATTTTTAGATGTGGAAACTTTCATGAAAATGACCACAATATACACATCATTCTACATTTGATCAGTAAACGAGTACAAACAAATATGACCACGTATTATTATTATGTGTCCATCATTTACATGTATAAATTGGTGAAAACAAATTACTCCTCCGTGGGATTTCATCACATTGATAATATCTGCATAGCTTTATTTCCATCACATATATCTTCTCATGTGACTTTTTAAATTGGGCAGGGCACATAGTTTGCAGGGTCTGTGGGTCCTACTAATACAAGTATATTTTAAGACTTATTTCATATAAATGGTGGCTATCAGATGCTAGCTATCTAATTCATCAATTTTGGCAGTAAAACGGATAGAGGGCAAAGTTTTTAAATTGTCTGATAATTTCATGGGCTGGTCTAGTTAATTATCAATATTCATCAAGAAGCTTGACCTTTTGTAGATGAACCCCTACTGCATGCTTGTTTTTTAAGCATAGGGCAAATATGTAGATTAAAAAGGAGAATGCTTAGAGCATATTTCTTTAGCAAAATTCAGAGAATTCATGTATGGAGAATTCTTCAAATGATGTCCTCCACATGCAATTTCAAAATCCTCGTGTCAAAAAAGAAAACATTTGTAAATATTAAGAAGGTTGGAATCCAAAGAATTCAAAAAGAAATTTGTGAGTTTCAAGTTTGGAATTCAAGTCCTAGCCAAAAAAAAAAACATGGCAATTCTAAATGCCAAAGGGCCAACCATACCATCAATGTTAGAAATTCCAAATATCACAAATTCTCGTTAGGAATTTTGCAAAAGAAACAAGCCCATGAAAGCTCAAGTTTGTCCTATAAAAGTACCCTAATATTCGAGGTCCACTTGGATGCATGTCAAACACATGGGTAGGAGGAAATAAGAACGATATGATATAAGTTAGAGGTTGAATAAATATGAATTTGAGTTGATCACTTGAACTCTTTAATTCTACTTCGTCAAGTTTTATTAATTGTTTGTCACTCTATTTAAAAGTAGATAATGATTGAATTAGTATTAAATTGATTTAAGTGCCGACTGATATAGGTAAGTGTTTGTGGAAGGGTCTGGATTGATCTTAGTGGGGGCACTAAATATTTGTTGTTGTTGAGTTTGATTCCTCATGAGGAGTGGCTCATTTTTTTGTGGGGTTACACGTCTCACAATGAAATAAAATCTTATTTATAAACAAAATTGCTCATGTTCTTCGGTTGTAGCTTTATTGGTTAGGGACATGAGTACGTTATTAAAGCATGTGAGTTCAAATCATTGATGTTTAAAGAAAAAGACTAAGACAGTTGGAAACTCACAAATGAAAGAGAGAATTCCATATGACCCATCTGAAATTCCTCCAAACTTGATTGAGTATGCTCACCACTGATTGGATAAAGACCCATCAAAGATAAACAACAATGGCTCAAAAGAAAAGTTAAAGAGAGGTTTTGTTTTCCTCTTTGTAAAGTAAGTTCATAGGTTTTTTTCTGATTAGACCACCCTTCTCTTCAATGCCTCGTACACATACAGTCAAAACCTTTGAATTGGATGCTTCTCCAGTGGGGCCATACTAGAGGAAGCACGTCCCAAAAAACAATGATTCCCAGCTAATATATGTCCATTATTTTGACCAACTATTTGTCTATTTCTAGCATAGTTTAACATATTAATTAGCTTACACGTATAGGCTCAAATCAATGACAGGGAACCATTAATCTAAGAACACATGATTAGCTTAGGATACTTTTTCAATCCCCTGATACAACCCAATCCTGATACTTAGAACACATGATTTCTAGGCTATTAATCTAAGGGAGGGGTCTTTTTAAACTGAAAGATATCTACAGCATTCCTCACCTATGGTGGAGATATCTGATCAACAGTCAGTATTACCCACACATGACCCCACTACTGGCACTACATAGAATGAGTGGGTGCCTTGGGATTCTGTACAAGCCATGATGCAACATGTCCCAATAATTCCTTCTCAATTATCATCAGAAAACAAAGAAGATCACATGGAGGGTTTCATACATGGGATTCAATGACCAAAGAAAAACAAATAAAAAAAATGATGTAAATGTGGTAACAGGGACATGGATTTGGTCTTCTGTTAAATGAATCCAGCCATGTCTCCATGTTCAGATTAGAGTGGGGCTTCAACAAGGTCCATATTGGAAGTGATTAATGCTATTAATGGGGAAAAGTGGGAGCAAGTCATATATATATAGACTAATAAATTAAGGGTGTTCTATTTTGATTTAATGGATATTATACCACCACTAGTCCACTTCAATAGCTTTTTATTCGCAATATGGATTTAGGTAAGCCACACAATGGTGGTCTCAGTTTGGTAGATTGTGGGCCAATGAGTCCGGAACCTTTGTCCCTTACTTAGAGAACTCCTAAGATTGGGGCTCCATTGTGGAGTCCATTAAAAATTCAACTTACTCAAAATTAACACCTTCCCCGTGTTTGTGAATTGTGATGTCACCAAGTTTTACTTCAATGAGAGTTATCCCCACCATAAGATTGACCACACCAAAAATAATGTGAATAATAAAGGATAATATTCTTGCGACGGTACATACCGGCTGTTGAGGCCCGCCTGATGGGCCCAAATATGTTAAACTCAAGCCTTTATCCCCTTGATCCGTGTCCCACATGTTTAACGACTTTGTATTAAAAAGAAAAACTAACGTTGGGTCCAATGGTCCAATCTATTAGGTGTGTGTAAATACCAAAGTTCGGTGACTATCAAGGGGTCATATGTGTAAGAACGGTTCAAATGGATCATAAGGTGGGGCTGGAAGTTCTCACCATAATATGGTGGGAAGAGTTCTCACACGAAGATTTGGCAATAATAAATACGATTAATAGTATATAGGCTTGTACTAATCACATTATCCATCATTTGGTATATAGGCTTGTACTAATCACATTATCCATCATTTGGTCAATCTTATAATGGAGCCAACTTTTTTAGAGTAATATTCGGGATAACAAATGTACATTTTTTTTCGTTAAAAAAAAAAAAAACTAGGCTGGTGCCCAGGTGGAAATTAACGAATTCAAGAAGCAAGTCTAGAAATGGTGTACAAATATATGGAAACGTGACACACGATCTCAAGTAGCAAGTATTTAGAAATGAATTGTACAATAATTGTGGAGCTCACAAAAAACATTTTAAGAATGAACTGAAAAAGGTCGTATGGACATATGGAAACTTGCAAGTACATTTTTTCAATGAAGACTGCAAAGTTACCTTGTCCATATTACCTCACCTAGATTTGAGGGTCGTGAATCGTTGTGGGTGGTGGTTTTTTTTTTCTTCTCAGTTGGCCCATAGGTCAGGACATAGGAAGTAAAGGGCTCTCACAAAATGAGAGCGGGCGCCTTGTGGTGGTTTGCCTGGGCATATTTGTTTAACAAAAGGAGTAATAAAAGAAGGCATATGATGTGAGATTTTCTTCGGCCTGTTTGGATAAAAAAGCATAGTAGAGAACTACAATATGGATGTGAATTTTTTTTTTTTTTTACTTCAGTTGATTCTAATGAAAAAGTTGGAGTGGAGAAGTGAAATTCGGTTGTGACACCACTTATCCATTTACTTTTCCTCTCCTGACACTTGTTTTTACTATAACCAAATGTGATAAGCTGTAGTGAAGTAAAAATACGAAAAAAATATTTTTTTAA
This sequence comes from Litsea cubeba, assembly GCA_012931725.1. NCBI lineage: Eukaryota > Viridiplantae > Streptophyta > Magnoliopsida > Laurales > Lauraceae > Litsea > Litsea cubeba. Next base: position 13,693,511 of record CM022952.1, read on the forward strand.
AATCCCTTTTATACCTTATTTTTAAGATTTCAGGCCATTGATACAATCTGGGGTAGACTCAGGTACGTGGGTGCAGTCGCACCTGTACCCATGAGATTTGAGAAACCCCTTATATAAAATCTTAAAACATCTAGCTTTATTATTTAACTTTTTCACTTGATAATTGCCTGCACTACCCAAACGAAAATCCTGAGTCCGCCATTGGATACGATGGGTCTATTTTTTTCTTATAATAAAATCACTAGCTGAAAATTAGTTTATAAAAATAAGCATCGCAATTAGAAAGGATAACTTTTTAGAAGTTTGAGTCATGAAGTAAAAGGCGTAGATCGTTAGATATTGTGACCCATAAAGAGATGATCATATCACAAGTTGTATGTTAATAGAGCTATCTAGGTTACCCTAATTCAACATGAAAAAATTATTTTATTTTTATTTCATACAATTGCTTTCTTTTCTTTTCTATTTATAATGGAGGGTGTTCCAGCCATTTGGTCAGCCTAATCTCTACGGGCCCAAGGGAGCCTATTAAATCTCCTGTAGTCCGAGTGTGGTAGTCCGATTTCGAACCCTCAACTTTTAAGCGCAAACAATGGTCTTAGGACAATTGAGCTACCTCTCGAGGTTATATAATTGCATTTTTTTCTTTTTGAAACACTGTTATTAGCGGTGTTTTCTTTTGTTTGCAATGAGATTTGCAATTATTTTGAGCTTGCTCTAATTGTGAGTCGACTCAAATCCATGGGCGCCGAGTCTAAGTTTTAGTTATTCAACTATCTCCTCTTCCCTTCTGCTCATCTTTTTTGATAAGGTGGGGATAATATTAAAAAGTAAAAGTTACTTAACAGTCAGTACCTTCACAGTAACTCAGCTGATGATAAAACCAATCATGACATTCGTATGAAGTGAGACATGTAGATGCTTACGTTAAAGAGACCTGTAAAAAGTTAAAAAGCCGTTCACATTTCACAATCCAAGTGTTTTGGTCCTTCCTCTGGTTTCAGGTCCCCCAGAGAACTTGCTGATGTTCTCAATGGCTCCCACTTTATTAAAACCAAGACCGTTGAAAATCAATGTCCCCACTTGTATTGACTCTCTAAAAACTTACTCCAATAAAAGTTGGACCAGTAATCAAATATAATACACAAGATAAAAGTTCACATATTTTATACAGGGAGAACTCCAAAAAGGTGTAAAACTTTTTCCTTATTTTCTAAAAAAGTACATGAAATTTTGAGTATTTCAAACGAGTATAGAGGTTTTTCATATTTTGTTTCAATCAAGTCCTCTCTAAGAAAAAAGTTTGAAAAATAATAACGATACCCTTATGTTATTTTTCAAAACTTTTCCTTAATAAATCATTTAAGAAAAATGATGAAGTCCAACCCAAATGACCTAATGGGGTCCACTTTAGCAAATCGAAATGGTTGGAGAGAAAGTTACTTTTGTCATTCTTTAAAATTTTTTTTAATGGAGAGGACTTCATTAAAAGAATAGTGGAAGACTTTTATACTTTTTTGAAATATTTAAATCTTGATGTGTTTTTTCGAAAAGGAGCCAAAAGTCTGTACTATTTTGAAAATTTTCCGTTTTATATATGATCAATGTGATCATACAAGAGCTTAATTTATATCAGAGTGAAATTTGACAGAAGTCCATACAAGAGAAAAAAAATTACTTTCAACGGTATAGATTCTAGTTGGTTCTACTTATGAACATCACCAAAATTCCTGTAAGCGTCGAGACAGTCAGGGGCAAACTACAAGTTGTGTGGTTTTGGGGGCAACTCTATTGGACCTGAAAAAAGGTGCAAAGGGAATATGGGCCAGATGGCTTGTATCGTGTTAGTAGGGGTGTTCATGGGCCAAGTTGGGTCAGGATGAGCAACACCCAGGCTTGCGCCCAATCTTTAAACCATAAGCCCAAGCTATCCTCAAGCCCGACTTGTGCCATTAGTACCTGGCCCGAGCTCGGCCCGCCTAAAAGAAGTTGAGCAGGAGTCCGATTAGATAACGGTTTTAAAAAAAAAAAAAAGCATCAATTAATTGTCCAAAGTTGCAGTTCAGCTGGTTGGGATGCATATGCTCGTGTAGATGCATGTGTTCAAGTCCCATCTATATATTTGCTTAAATTGTCTCTCATTCAGGTCGGACCAGGCTTTGGGCTACCTATCACTTAATCCAAGCTTAGGTCGGACCAAGTTTTGGGCTACCTATCACTTAATCCAAGCTCAGCACGTATATTAATCGGGCCTAAATTTTAGATCCAAGTCCAACCCAAGTACAAAAACCTAAATAATACGTAGATTCTTCAACCGACCATCGTCCTACCCACTCAAATGAAAAATCTAGGCCACGCACAGTAGATGATGCTAAATATGTTCTTTATCTTACATCTTTTTGTCGGTCAAGTAGCTCCATCTGTTCTTTTCAACTGTGACTTTTCATTGATCTTTGAAAAATTGGAGATAAGCAAAGGGAAGAGTTTTTAGAGGGCAGATTTAAAATATTATGCAAATATCTTATCTTCGAACTTTAGTTGGTAGATGTCGTTACATGCATGTTATATTATATTTTTATATGGCGATTGACTCCATGTTATATTATTGCCTAAGTGGCCCAAGCAGTCATTCATTATCTGGTGGCCACTTCTGCCATGTTATGGTGTTGTGTCAATCCTCCATTAATTTTCATTGTGCTTAAAGTTATGTAAATGATGTGGTGAAGCCATATTCTATGTATGCCGGAATGGTCAATCCAACACTAAATATGGGTTTAAATTAAACAGAAGTTTTTTTTTTATATATCGGACGGTTCCCAATCTTTTGGGCTAGACTAATTCCTCCGGACCTATAGGGAAGCCGAGTAAATACTTATGTGGCCCCAAGGTGGTAGCACTAGTGGACTCAACATTCGATTCCTGAAAGGGGGAACCGGAGGTCGATACCTAGACCACTAACTCCGAAAGAGGGAGGAACCGTGGTCCTAACCACTCGGCCACATCCATTATTTTATATTTAAAGTACAGTAAAATATTCCACTCAATACCATCATAACCCACTCATTTTATTATACTTTCATTTACTTCACTCCATTTGTTAATAGTAGCCAACGGCCTATTTACAGAATAAGTATTCATCATGTTGGGCTCCTACAGTTTTTTTTTTTTTTAAGGCATAAACCCATCTTTCATCATTTTTAGTAGAGATCTCTAAAACAAGCACTTTTTTTTCTTCTAAATTTGAATCGTTGGATCAAAGTTCATCAAGCTGGATATGGAACTCATTAGAGTGATTATTAATGTTTGATCAAAATGATGTGGATGGGTGCTTAACACCCTCATCTAATTACTGCCCTCTCCCACCATCTTAATGAATATCAAATTGACCAAGCGGCATCAATAACCTATCATTCACAAGTATATAGAAACACTCAACGAGGTTGCTAACCGTTAGCTATACAAACTTCGGTTGCTTGAGTGTCTTGATAACTTGAACTATGCGATTTTTTTTTGTTGTATATAATCTTCAAGAAACGTGAACCCTATTAGGGTCTGTTTCTTTATTAGAACTTCTAACAAGAATACTGTATTTGGGTGAATTCATGATAAGCTGTGATGGCTTGTCTAGTGGTACTTGCAAATGATATGTTTATTCACTAAAACTCCAAAAATTCAACCACCTCAAAGATCTCTAATGACCTTTAGAATTACAATCCATTTGCCTTTTGGTGGTGGGGATTTTGAATGCTCAAGTACAAAGGAGGGCTTAAGAAGAACTCTACTATATCTGAGAATTTGGAAATTCTCCAATATGTAGAAATCCCAAATCCTCTTCTATACTTGAGAATATAGAAATTCCAATAGAAAGTAAACATGTTGGAATTCTAAAAGAAACTCAAAGGTTATTTGAGACTTCTTGGGTGACTGAAATTTTGAAATTCTAATAAATAAATTTGACATTCGCAAATGCAAGAAAACAAGTCATCACATCATTCCGTGAATTTCCAAACAAACCAAACTCTTATAAGAAAATCTAATAAAAGAATAAGCCCAACTTGTTTCTTTTGTGCAATTCCAAAAATTTCTCATATGAAGAATTCATAAATTTTTAAAATGCCGTCCCTTGAGTGGAAAACACAAAATGTGGAAAATCTGAAAAAGAAACATGCCTAAACTTTTTTTTTTCTACATCTCAATGCTCTCCACTCTTTTAGCCAAGTCAACAAATTAAGCTTACCTAATTAAACTCAAACATGATCATAGAACCATGTGTATTGGGTGTGGGACTTAATTACCCTCTAATTAGAGTTAAACCCATCTCTTCTGATTGATCACATCCACACATTGAACTGAATTATACATACCAGAAAAAAACTCTATATATTGCTCATTTCCAAAATTATATGTTCATGAATAGGAAATCGGTCATTGGATGGAAATTCTGTTGAGTGGCGTAGTGGGAAAAGGAACGGTGTAATCTTCTGTCTACGGTACACTCAGATAGTTACTGGTTTTTCTGCTTTTGGAGTTTTGCGTTTGGTTCTTCATTTGTGCCCCCACCACATCTGTCGCATTATGATCAACAGCAATGGCCACCAACTGCTGCTTTCGCTTCCTAAATTAAAACTGGCCATTGAACCGAAGATAAAAAAAAGAGGAGAAAGAGAAAATCCACTGAAACTTTTTTTGTATGCAGAAGAACTTGGCAATAGCCTTCTGCTGTTTTCAGACTCCTCTGCTTCAAAGATGAGGTAAACATTCATCAGCAGATGGTTTTTTAAGAGAAAAATGAGATGGGTATGTTTCGTTTCTGTTGTTGTTTGGTGGGTTTCTTGGGTTTCTCTGGAAATCTTAAGTTTTGATGACAGCATCTGGATTTTCAGATTTCCATTCAAGTCTGAAGAGCTAGAGATTTACTGTGGTGATTTAACAAAGAAAAAAGGGAGTTGGGTTTGTTTCCTTTTCTGTTGTTCTTTGGTGGGCATCTTTTGGTTTCTGTGAAAATCTGAAGTTTTATTAGCAGTATCTGGGTTTTGAGATTTCCATTGGAATTTGGTTTTAAGCTCTTTCTGCTGTGAAATTTACAGTGTTGTAAAGGACAAGAAAGGTCTCTTATTTAATTTATTTTGTTCCTTTGCTTGCATCAGAATCTAGGTTTTGTTATTGGTTTTTGGGTCTGAAGAAGGAGAAAAAGAGATAGTTTTAGCTTGCTAATCTTGGGTAATACTAGGATTTTGGAAAGGAAGTGCCTTTTTCTTTCTTCTGCAGCAATATTGCTGTTTTGGCCTCGGGGTGTTAGATACTCCAAGATGGTTTTAGGTTTGACTTTCGAGAGAAAGGAAAGAAGGCACTCTTCCCATACCCTCTCTCAACATCATTATGTTTTGTTGCAAGTTACTGGTTTTGAGAGATTAAATGGAATATGGGTTTTGAGCTCAGAATCTGAGGATGAATCAGGTTTCTAGAGTGAAAGGGGTTCTCCAGTTCTTAGTCTAGTACTTCAGTTTTGGGTGTTACTTCACATACACAGGGTTTCATACATGGAAATGATTGATTTAAGGTTTCTGAACGATGCATATTTTCTTTTCTTTCTTTTTCATTAGAATTGTTTTTTTTTTTTTAGTAGCTGCTAGTGACCATGATTTTTGGGCGGCCCCTTTTGTGTTCTGAAATCTGAGGTAACTTGAGATTAGTATCTTTGTAATTTGGGGGGTTTTGGGAAGAAAGGATGGGCATTTGTTTCTTCAGTTGTCTGCTCTATGTATAACTTGTTTCTGAGTTCACAGAAACATCTGTTTTGAACCTTAAGTTTGAGCTTTGAAGAAAAAACATAGTTTTTTTTTTTTCTCCCAATTATCTGATTTGTTCATTTGTGTGTGGTTTTTTTTGTTTTTTGTGCAGAAATTTCCAGCTTCTTCCATTTACAGAATCATGGGAATTTTCCAGCTCTAAATTCGAGTGTCAGTTCTGAATCCAAGTTTAGTCCCAAAAAAAAAAAGGGGGCAGCGCTGATTGAAACTAATTGGGTTTTCTGATAAAACCTAGAACGGGCTTCTGTTTTTTAGTCCCTCGGATCAATGGTAGGGATGGAGAAGCAATGGAGCTTTAAGAAGAAGAACAAAGAACCGACCGGAAAACGTGGTGATTCACCACTTCATCTAGCTGCCAGAGCTGGGAATGTGGGGCAGGTAAAAGCAATTCTTCTGGGATGTGAAAATTGCCGTCTGAAGGAGTTGCTTGCATTGCAGAACCAGGATGGAGAGACGGCAATGTATGTTGCAGCTGAAAATGGTCATGCCCCAGTTGTTAGTGAACTTTTGAAGCTTTCAGATGTTCAAACCGCTGTTCTCAAGGCTAAAAATGGATATGATTCCTTCCATATTGCTGCAAAGCAGGGTCATTTGGGTAAGCAGTTATTCCTTTTTTCATTTCTTATTGATTATTGAATTTGTGGTGGAGTGATGGGGAATAAACATAAAGATTATTGGAAATAGTCACAATTCTGCAAAGAAAAAGAAAGAAACATAGTGAATTACTACATAGGGCCAAAATACAGACTATCTCTATGATTACTCTGTTTAGGTAAAGAGTATACAGTTTCATGAACACCTTCCTTAATATGATGAAATTTGCTGATCGATCTTTCTTCCCTTCCCTAACAATAGATATATACAGTCACCCGGCTCAATCATTAGTATTTGAAGATCTTCAAAGTTTCCCTAAACCTCTTCGTTTTGAGTCTCTCACCCCTGTTGTGTTGTTTGGTTGTTTTGAAACACACAACCCCAACATTTTGGACTTAAAAAACCGTTAATAGGACTGAGCTCATCATGAAGTGTACCTCCTAGTCTTCCTAGGTACGGTTTTCCCCTATCAGTGCTATCCATGTTAATATAAAGAAACCCTTTGTCAAGCAAGCATCCCAAGTAACTGGAGAATAATTTATCTTGAGCTATGAGAAATCCTTTCTTGCCATTACCCACTTCCTACTTGTATCGTAATAATCTTTTAGAGCTCTTTCTTAGATGATTTTTCTCCATTGAAATTTCATTTCTTTCCTTTCAAGTAAAATGATAGGCATGCAGAAAACACGAATTTCGAACTTGATTGTGATTGTGGAATGATCTGTTCCCCAACTCATCATGGCTTGGGATGAATGCATACATATGTACCTACTTACATATATATGTGCATATATATATATATATGCATGTAATTTTCCACCAAGAGGTACCTCTCATGGCCTACATGAGAGAAAACTATTTCAACCTCTTCCCTTTCCATTTTTGACAGTTACATTAAATAAAGGAAATATTTTGTATCATAATTGATTGTGCTTTGAAGCTTATGAAGTTCTCCCTCCCCCTTCCCTTTTATTTATTTATCTTTTGAGAAATGCCTTTGCCCTTATGTGCTATGGTATTGCAATCTTTATCTCAAAAGTCTATAACGATAACCACATATCTTGATAATTATTTCCAAAGGAAATGCCTACTGAGTTTCCATTCTTCAACATCTAATCTACAGTCCCATTGTGATCTTTAATATCAATATTATCACTTTCCCACATTGTTGCTACTTAATTATTGGTGGATTGGAAACCAATGATAGGTTTCTTGATGTATTTTAGGTCTGAGAATTTCTTCATCCAATTTAACCATTACAAAAAAGAAGAAGAAGAAGAAGGAAAAAACGAAAAAAAGAAAATGAATAGTTGATAACATTGTAAAGATTTTAGTGGTAGCTCAGTTCCTCAAGGACTCTGTGCCTTAGGAAGCGGAGAGGTCTTGGGTTCGACACCTACCTTCGTTGGCCACCTCCCATAGTTTTACCCGGTGCATGTGGATAGGAGGGTTTGCATGTGCCCCTAGGGATTAGTTCTCGGCTGTCCAGAATCGAGTATCCCTCAGGCTCAAGCCCAAAGGCTCTTGGACTGGGCTGGGCTGGGCGGGAGATACCTGGGTTATCAAAAAAAAAGAAAAGAAAAAAGAAGAGATTTTAGAGCTAATCAACTCAATTCATGTATTTTGTTGTCATTTGATCTTGATAATCTGCTACTGGGTGTTTTGGGAATCATTGGGTGGGTAGAACGCCACGTCATCAAGAATGATGATGTTTCATAATCTTTGTTTTTCTTTTTTATTCATGCAATAGATCCACATGATTTCATAATCTAGCATGAGTGATGTGCTACTGATTTCTTGTATGGCTAACTTATATATATATATATATATTGAAACCTACCATGAATTTCGAAGAAAACCATGTCTGAGCGAAATTCAGACAAAGCGATTGCTAATTTGTCATTTGATGAATCATTTGACCACTAGTTAGCTAATTTTCCCCCTTTTTTGCTTTGCAGATGTGTTGAAAGAGCTATTGAATTCATTTCCTGAATTGGCTATGACAACGGATTCATCAAATTCAACAGCCTTACACACTGCTGCTAATAAAGGACACATTGATGTTGTTAATCTTCTGCTAGAGACGGATTCAAGCCTCGTTAAAATTGCCAAAAGTAATGGCAAAACTGCCCTCCATTCAGCTGCAAGAATGGGGCATTTTGAAGTAGTAAAAGCCCTTCTAGGCAAGGAACCTAGTATCAATCTTAGGACTGACAAGAAGGGCCAGACAGCTCTTCACATGGCGGTGAAAGGTCAAAACATCGATATAGTGCTTGAATTGCAGAAACATGAACCTTCAGTTATCAACTTAGAAGATAACAAAGGAAACACTGCACTGCATATTGCTACAAGGAAAGGCCGAACTCAGGTGGGTAGTAAAGTTTGATCTTTCCCTATTATCTGAATAAATGCATCAACAGTTTTATTGCATGAACATGATAAATTGGATTATCTTATCCTGCTTCTGTTTCTGAATGGTTTAGAATGTTGGATGCTCTGTGGTTGAATAGATAGTACTAGAATGGTATATGGCTACACAGAAAAAAAATTAATTTGTATTTTGGAAGATAGACCTTGATTTTTTTCGACCTTTTATATATAGGGCACGTTTGTGTTCACACCCTTTCGCAAAAAGAAGAAACTGCCACGCCAGCCACGCCAGTAAATTCCATCGAAATTGAAACCTCAGAAAGGGATTTCAGTGAAATTTAGAAATTCATTTTTGGTGCAAATTCGTTGAATTGGTGTTAGTGTTGTTTGGCGCGGCTGTGGATTTCTTATTGAAAATCAATGAGCCATCACAAAAATAATCAACATACATACACCAACTAATCAAAGAGAACAAAATCATAATGCAATGGTCGACGAAGATATGGTTTTGGGTTGAGTTGGAAAATAGTGAGGAAATGAGATTATATAGGAGAAAGAAGTTTTCCGAGGAACTGGAATTCTCATACCTCCCATAGGAAATCCATTTCTAGCATTAATCAGGAAAATACTGACAAGGCAAGAAAGCATTTTGTTCCGCACCAAATGCATGAAAAATGGGTTTTTCGCGGAAAAGCGTCTACTTTTTTGCAGAAAAGTGTTACACAAACATACCCACAACATGCCCATGAATCGAATCGTGAATCGTAGGATTCTTTATTTTTCTAATAAACATGAAAAATAATTAAAAATTAAAAGAAAAATAAAAAAGAAATTATCCATAAACATCTATTTTCCCATTTATAGCAGTAGAAATATAATAGCAAGTAAGTCCATCATACAATCATATCAAGAACATCAAGACATTTATTAATATATATATATATGAAATAAATGATGTGTAAATAGTTAAATAAGTTTAAAGTATCAATATATATATATATTTATTATCTTTAAATCAAAATATAAAAATTAAAATAAAATCCAAACCATCAATCTTACACAGTAGGATATCTTTTGAAGTTAAAAAAGTGTTCATGAAGAAAAAAACCAAAATAGATTAAAAAAAGATGATATAGACAAGCGCCATATGTACAGTCGAATGCTTTAGTTAAAGGCATGTTCTTTATTCATCTTTAAAACCTTATTGAAGCCACAAAAATTTCTTAGGACGTTTCGTTAACTACTAAATAACCTTTTAAAAATAAAAACGCTAAAAGAAAGAAAGAATAAAGAAAGAAAAAATGGTTAAAGATTATTGTTCTGATTGCTTTCATTAATACAAGTAGCCATTCAAATAAATAAATAAATAAAATAAAAAAACGAAAAAAGGTAAAAGATTATTAATAGAGGATTTTACTTGAAAATTCCCACTATTTGGCCATTGCACGAATTAGTGCCTCGGAAATAGCACTACACAAACGGGGTCCGTTAGACCCCGTTGTGTTTTTCCAATATAAAACGAGTGACGCTAGCGTCGCTCAGTGTGAAAATTCGTCTCTTCCGAACGAGCAGGAACAGGTTCTCAGCCTATTTCTCTAACCCCTTTCTCAATCTGGTCCTCAATGCCACACGAGACCCTGCTCATTTTCTTATCTACCCTGCAGAATCAGTGGGTTTTGAGATCTGGGTGGTGTGGGAAATGGAGTTTTTAATGGTTTTGGATTCTGGGTCTTTTTAAGTTTGGGGATTCTGGAAGGATTTGGATTCTGGGTCTTTAATTCCTTCCTCTTTCCTCGATCTGGAGAGATCTCCGAGCATGTGATTCAGCTCCAGAACCTTGAAATCCTCCAGCTTTTCTCCAACAATTTCAGCGGAAAGATTCTGATCGCTCTCGCCAGGCAGGTTGTTTAAGCTCATCCTCTTCTCAAACCATCTCGAAGGGACGGTCCTTGCGAATCTGAGCTCTTGCAGAAGCTTGCAGAGAGTCCGGTTCCAGAGGATTTCTCTCTAAATATTGTTCCCAAGAAATCCCATTCCTTCCTGCAAGTATTCATTGACGGATTTAGAGAGAGAGAGCGGAGGATGCATTTTATGAATGGCCTTGTCAACAGCGCGTGCCTGGCGAGATGTTGAGGATGACGAACTTGGAAGGCAATACCCCCCCTGCATGAGGCGCTGAAGATGGGAAAAGGGGGGTTTTGAAGATGGGTTTATAAAACGAAGAGTGACAATAGCGTCACTTAATTTTTTCTTCAAGCGACGCTATCGTCACTTTCAAAAAATACTATAAAAAAAAAAAACCGGCGGGAGGAATGATACCGTAGTGAAAATGTTCCGAGGCACTACCGGGTTCAACGTGTAAATATTGGGTATTTTCCAGTAAAATCCTCTTATTAATATTAACTTATTGGTTGTAACTATTCTCACTTAACCGAATCGCTTGAATCGTAACGATGAAATGAGTATCGAATCGTAGGATTCACACCTGAATCCTAAGATTCATTTGTAAATGAGATTCGTTACATAGGTACGAATCGTTTTCCTTAAGATTCGGGATACGAAGCGGGATTCGGAGTACGAATTATAGGATTTTGATAACAATGTATATATGTATGTATGTATAGGAACAATACAAAATCTTGGGGAGTTTTTTTTTATTATAAAAAAAGCCCCTCCCAATGGGGCCCACTATGGTGTATGACAACCATGGAATGCCACTGGAATGTTGGATGGAATAATCTAGATGAGATCTACCTATGTGAAAAATATCAACTAGATTAAATCATCCTAACCCCTTGATCCATGGCCTCAAAGTTTAATGATTTTAGAGGCATCATTTTCTTCTGATTTCAATCCAACGGTGAGTAAAAGCTAAAAGGGTGTCAAATTTGCGCTTTGTATCATTTCATGGGGGGTAGTACGTGTGAGATGATTTGATTGGCTCGAGGTGAGCTCCACGACCTAAAAACATAGGGGAACAAAAAAAAGGAGTTTTTGAGAATTTCTCTCACACTCACACACACACACACACCACATATATATAATATATTGAACTTCTACTTAGTTCTATTCAAGTGAATTTAACTCTACAGTTCTATCTTTATAATTTATATTTGCATTTTAAATTTAACTTGACCAAGTTGATTTCAACGGTCTAGGATGCATCAGGCTAGCTCATAAGTCAACAGGGCACTTCATTTGGATTTTGACCAAACTTGTCCAACCTGACCTGGTCACTCACTGATTGGGGTGAGTCGAGCTGGTCAATTTCCTAGTCAATTTGCCAGTTTGGATCACCAATATGATCCCATGGACATATCTGTTAAAAAACAGAGCTCTTTTATCACTTATTTAAACCTGATGTTAACATCACTTCGTCTTAAGGGAACTGGTCGAAAAGTATATCTAGAATAATCCATCTTTACATTTTTTGTGCTTCCAATTCTTATCTGTTGATTTGTTTGTTTGTTTTTTTTTTTTGGCCATTGCCAGATATTGCGTACTTTGTTATCAGTTGAAGGGGTCGATGTCAATGCCATTAACAGATCAGGAGAAACAGCACTAGACATTGCTGAAAAATCCACAAATGCAGAACTTGCACCCATGCTAAGGGAAGCAGGGGCATTGATTGCAAGGGAGCATGCTATTGCTAACCCTCCAAGTGCTGCAAAACAACTTAAGCAGACAGTGAGTGACATAAAGCACGAAGTCCGTTCCCAACTCCAACAAACATGTCAAACTAGGGCGCGTGTCCAAAAGATTGCGAAGAGGCTGAAGAAGCTGCATGTAGGAGGCCTCAACAATGCTATTAATTCAGCAACAGTTGTAGCTGTACTCATTGCTACAGTTGCATTTGCTGCTATCTTCCAACTACCTGGGGGGTTCGCCGAGGAGAAAAGCAAAAATCTTTCACCTGGACAAGCCTTCGTAGCAAAGAAAGCAGCCTTCATCATCTTCTTAATATTTGACTCTATAGCGCTCTTCATCTCCCTGGCTGTTGTCGTGGTGCAGACATCTATAGTGGTTATTGAGCACAGGGCAAAGAAACAGCTGATGTTTGTGATCAACAAGTTAATGTGGATGGCTTGCCTTTTCATATCTGTTGCGTTTATCTCTCTTTCTTATGTTGTGGTGGGCCACAGTAATCAATGGCTGGCGATCTCTGCATCAGTGATTGGTGGTACAATCATGCTGGCCACTATTGGCTCTATGTGCTACTGTGTGGTCATGCATAGGCTCCGGGAGTCAAACAGTAGAAACATAAGGAGGGCCTCTGACAGCCTCTCTCATTCATGGCCGGTATCTTTTGTCTCTGATTCTGAGTTACTTAACAACGAATATAACAGGAGGATATATGCACTCTAGGATCTTCTCTGCTGAGGGATGATTTTTCTGCTTTTTCTGATGCTGTTGATCATCGATATCTTTATGAACCCTGCACTTGGGATTCCATGATGTGGCTGTATGTAGAAAGACTGATATGCCCTGAGAGAGATTGATGTAGGCTGTTATATATCAGTATCTGGCATCATTTTGGATGTGTAGTTGAATAAAATCTTCTACTCAGGTGGCATGCACCTCAGATTCTGGTTCGGGTAAGCACCACCTCTGACTCTAGTTGTACTGAGATGACAAGGTCTTGGGGATTCATGCTTGCTCAAGACAAACTTCTTCTGGGTACTAGTACTCTCATCATATTACGTGCCATGATTATGAAGGTGTCTTGTTTTCTACATGGGTGTTGTATGATATGTATTAGGTAAACCCACATCAGAATTTTGGTGCCATAGATGATGGGTGTTCAGTTCACTTGACATGATGTAAAGGTTGCTATGTTGACATGAAAGGTTCATCTCTCTGTGTAATGAGGACTGAGTGTGTGCATCGTAGTTGAGCAGAGTGTGTATATAGCCTGTCCTGCCATACATGCATGGTTAGAATAAGAAAATAATATTAATCTCCCTCCCTCCCTCCCTCCTTTTGATTATAGATTTCTCCAGGAAAGAAATTTGATTAATGAAGAAATAGTGCACTTTGCTCAATGTATTTTTTTCTTTTTTTTAATTTTTTGCTAAGTTGGGCTCCTGGTCAAGAGTGATACTTTAAACTTGGAGGCCAGGGATCATTTGTTTGAAACTGAAGATTCCAACAGCACCCAGGGTGGTTAAAATCTCTTGTCAGTCGGGGAAAAAAAAAAAAAAAACCCACCTTCCCACATGTAAATCACTCAATGCAATTTGTACAACCTTTTTCATTTTCCTTTTCCTTTTCTTTTTAGTGAACGGCCCAATAGATTATGAAGTTATTTAGTGAAATTCTAGGAATAATGAACCCAGAACACCTGAGTAGCAGACCATCAAATCACAAATAATGAGCCAAGGAATGGGGATGTAAAGTGTATAAGCCAGTGTGTTCAGTGCAGCCGGATATTATAACTTTTGTTGGTCTAGTGGTGACACTTAGGGATGTAAATGAGTCTCTGGTTCTCCGATTACTTAGAGGTTTTGATCCGTTAAAAATCGGTTTTGGGTCCTTATTTAGGCTCCGATAAGTGAACGGGTCCAGGTCCACCTTGGTTCTGACTCAGGACCCGACATATTACCTCAATTTTTTAGTATCTCTCCCAAAAACTAGCTTTTTCTTTCTTCCATATCATTCTCTGCCTAGACCCGGACCCATCCCATATACAGTTCTAGTTCCATCTTCTCATTAACAATTACAGTTTTGGAACCAAGAAATCGGTTATGAAAAAGTTCCGGTTCCACCTTATCATTACCGGTTCCAGGTCTGGGTCCACCATGGATCTTGACCGCAACCGACTCATTTACATCCCTAATAGCAATGGGTTCATTTTGGTTTACATCATGGGTAAGATGCATATTTCCAACCCGAATCCATTTCATCCATTTCTTAATAGTTTGGATATCTCAACTTGAACCCGGTCCTCGAAAAAGGGCTGAACCGGAACATTAAATTAGTAGTTTGGGTTCCGGTCAAGTTGGCAGATCATAGATGAGTTGGGTTGTATGGGGTTTGAGACTCAACCTTGAACCTCACCCATTTATCAATCAGGTGAGAAATGCGAATCCAAACCTAATCTGAGAATAGAAATGGTTTGTAAAATGTTTTCAATTCACTGATAGCTCAGGGGTGAGACACCTCCCCTCTAAAAATAACCGGGATTGATTGTTGGTTATAGCGATGATGGTGGACTTGGGTAAGGGGTGTGTGGGTTTGCGAGCATTTAAACCAGAGGAAAACCCTAAAATATGTGCATTTTCTGTATTTTAAATCTTTTAATGTATTCTATCAAAATAAAAAATTAAAAAAATTCTTTTAATTTATTGCCTATTATTGGTGTTCCAAACCAATGAATACAATTACCCCTCAGGTTGGTTTATAACACTGTCAGAAAGGAACACAATTAAGGGGCTATATTTGGTCTTCCTTCCCGATGTTATCTTATGGGTGCCCCGATTACCCAAAAATGAGCCCCACCAGTACCACCATTTGTATGAAAATGCTGTTGAGGCTGGACATGACCCCTTTTTAAATCAGATCCAAGTTGGAGTCCACTGCACAGGCCCAAATAAAATTTGCATCCAGGTTCAGGTCCATGGATTTCATAAATGAAGACTCAAATACCCAATATAAAGTGTATATATATATATATATATGTATAATACATTAGGGAGAATGTTCTCCTATGAGGGAATTGCATGTGCAGTCCATTTTTATGGGCGCACTCGGGCCCACAATTGATCCATGCAGCCCCTTTTGATAATCTTGTTATCTCATGATTTAGCATTAGGACCAATTTTACACTTATTGAACTTTCACTCATTGTTGGATTAAATCTCTAAAAAAATCAACTGGCAAGACTCCACTACACAGTTATTAAATCAAGGACTAGGATAATCTAGCGGAGCTAATTTTCTGGCTTCCAGTTGTCTATAAGGAGACTTTTCTATTTACCCTCTTCGCATTAATAGACATGTATGATGTATCTAATTGAGTCCTACGAGCTGCATATTGACAATTTGCACTCTGCTCATGAGAGAACATTATATAATTAATTAGGTCCTGATTTAAGTGCTTTAGCCGAGTCTGGATCCAGGTGCAGGTCCTGCATATGAATTCGGGTATGGATATGGGCCCTATAAACCTATTCGGAATAGGCTATTCCTGATTCTGGCTGGGATTAATTACAGGCCTTTTTAGTAATTCGGGTTTGAGTCCAGGCACAATATGGATCAACCTGTGTTCATCCCTGCTGAGTATAGATATAGCACATGTATATCTCATGGCAACCCACAGACAACTTACATACTGTTCATATGCAGTTCAGCTCTGGAGCCTACCCTAGATGTAGAATTATCTTCACCTACGGGCAGACTGACTGCATAATGTGCTGATACAATCCAAGCTTGTGGAGCCTCTCCCTTAAGTGTAGAAGAGCTTTTCTTATCTATCTATATTACTAAAGGGTGTACTCTTCCTCATATAAAGACACACTGGCGCAACCTCAAGCTTTTTGCAATGTCATTTCCGGAGTTGCCTTATCCCTAAAATCTCTATATCTATTACACACTCAAAAGACCTAAAATCTCTCCATGAAGAATCATCTTCCACTCAAAAGCCTAAAATCTCTCCGATAAAGCATAAAATCTCTCCATGAAATCCCTAAATAAGCCAACACACCAGATGTGCTAAATTTATTTCAATCAATTCATGGGTCCCGGCCCGCATCATTTGATTTTATGGACGGTTAGAATAAAGATGGTGGACCCCATTCATCTGGGTCTCGCTTAAAATTATTTGGTCAATTTGTTAGGTCTATGATCATTTGATCATTTGATCTTTCTTAATCAATTCATGAATCCCATCCTGCATAATATGATTTTATGGATGGTTAGAATAGAGATGGTGGACCCCATTCATTTGGGGGGTTTCACTTAAATAGGTTAGGTTTGGTCAATTTGTGAGGTCTGATCATTTGATCCTTTGACCTTTATCAAGCAATTCATGGGTCCCAACCCGCATCATATGGTTTTATGAATGGTTAAAATATAGATGGTGGACTCCATTCATCTTTGGGGTCCCACTTAAATAATTAGGTTTGGTCAATTTATGAGGTTTATGATCATTTGAACTTTATCAATCAATTCATGGGTCCCGGCCCGCATCATGTGATTTTATGGACGGTTAGAATAGAGATGGTGGACCCCATTCATCTGGGTCTCACTTAAACATATTTGATCAATTTGTTAGGTCTACGATCATTTGATCCTTTGATCTTTTTAAATCAATTCATGGGTCCCATCCCGCATAATATGGTTTTATGGACGGTTAGAATAAAGATGGTGGACCCCATTCATATGGGGGTTCCACTTAAATAGGTTAGGTTTGGTCAATTTGTGAGGTCTATGATCATTTAATACTTTGATCATTATCAAGCAATTCATGGGTCCCAGCCCGCATCAGATTATTTCATGGACGGTTAAAATATAGATGGTGGACCCATTCATCTTGGGGGTCCCACTTAAATAGGTTAGGTTTGTTCAATTTGAGAGGTCTATGATCATTTGATCTTTATCAATCAATTCATGGGTCCCGGCCCGCATTATTTGATTTTATGGACGGTTAGAATAAAGATGGTGGACCCCATTCATTTGGGTCTCACTTAAAAATATTTGGTCAATTTGTTAGGTCTACGATCATTTGATCCTTTGATCTTTTAAATCAATTTATGAGTCCCATCCCGCATAATATGGTTTTATGGACGATTAGAATAGAGATGGTGGACCACATTCATCTGGGGTTCCACTTAAATATGTTAGGTTTGGTCAATTTGTGAGGTCTATGATCATTTGATCATTTGATCTTTATCAAGCAATTCATGGGTCTATCCCGCATCATATTGTTTCATGGATGGTTAGAATATAGATGGTGGACCCCATTCATCTTGGGGTCCCACTTAAATAGGTCAGGTTTGGTCAATTTGAGAGGTCTATGATCATTTGATCTTTATCAATCAATTCATGGGTCCCGGCCCACATCATTTGATTTTATAGACGGTTAGAATAAAGATGGTGGACCCCATTCATCTGAGTCCCACTTAAAAATATTTGGTCAATTTGTTAGGTCTACGATCATTTGATCCTTTGATCTTTCTTAATCAATTCATGGGTCCCATCCCGCATAATATGGTTTTATGGACGGTTAGAATAGAGATGGTGGACCCCATTCATCTTGGGGTCCCACTTAAATATGTTAGGTTTGGTCAATTTGTGAGGTCTATGATCATTTGATCATTTGATCTTTATCAAGCAATTCATGGGTCCCAGCCCGCATCATATGGTTTTATGGACGGTTAGAATATAAATGGTGGACCCCATTCATCTTGGGGGTTTCACTTAAATATGCTAGGTTTGGTCAATTTGAGGGGTCTATGATCATTTGATCTTTATCAATCAATTAATGGGTCCCGGCCCACATCATTAGATTTTATGGACGGTTAGAATAAAGATGGTGGACCCCATTCATCTGGGTCCCACTTAAATATATTAGGTCAATTTGTTAGGTCTACGATCATTTGATCATTTGATCTTTCTTAATCAATTCATGGGTCCCATCCCGCATAATATGGTTTTATGGGCAGTTAGAATATAGATGGTGGACTCCATTCATCTTGAGGTCCCACTTAAATAGGTTAGGTTTGGTCAATTTGAGAGATCTATGATCATTTGATCATTTGATCTTTATCAATCAATTAATGGGTCCCAGCCCGTATCATATGATTTTATGAACGGTTAGAATAGAGATGATAGACCCCATTCATCTCGGTCCCACTTAAATATGTCAGGTCAATTTGTTAGGTCTATGATCATTTGATCTTTCTTAATCAATTCATACCTCACCTAAAGAATAAAACATTTGGAAAAAATCATAAATATCAAATTAGCAACAAAAAAAAAGGACTCACAAGTTTACTAATTAATAAATTTATTAAAAATAATTCATATCAGTCTGTGCATTTGGTGGTTTCGTGGTTATCCACGGGGTTTTCTAGTATTATAAATAGACAGGTGAATCTACTAAATGATATGTGATTAAAACTAAGTACACTCTTAAATATAAATATAACTAAAGCTACTTAGGCCAGTAAAATATATATATATATATATCTTAATTTGTGAATGTAATTGTCTTCGATTCTAATATTCGGATCAGATCATACAAGGATTCAGTTTCGGATCCGAATGTTTTTGATCCTATACACATGGATCCACATTTGAATCCAAATTTCTCCTAGATCCAAAAATATGTTTCTTCACCCCACCAAAAAATTGGACAGTTGGATGCCCATTTATAAACCTACCGAAGAGATATGAAGAGTACATTTGTAAGTTTGGAAGTAGGGAGTCTCTTAGGTTAAGTCATTCACACTTGAAGAACAGCCTCTTACCCTAGTGATAAGAGGTGCCAATTCTCACCTGCCATCTTGGACATCACCTTACCTCACACGAGGTTGTGATACTTCACAATAGGTCATATTCCCTCAACAAAGGGTTACCCTACCTCACCTGAGGTTTACTCCCCTCATCCGAAGGTGGGCCACGGGGCCAGCCCCCCTGAGCTGGGATAAAAGAAAAAAAAAAGTCATTCACACTTGAAGGCCAAGTTAGAACACTGTCACTAACCCATTTCCCTGTAGTCAAGAGGGACTAGTTGAAGCTTACATTTCTCCTTTGCAAGATAAAAAGGCCTCAGAACCCAAACAAAGCCCAAATGCTATAGACCCCTCCCTGCTTTTGTATGATGTTGTTGGGTCCTTCAACCCCAACTTTCTCTCACCGCCGTTGCTTTTTCTTCCCTGACCACTCCCAGATTCCTTAAAAAACTGTAAGTTTTCTCCATCTTTTTCTTGACATCTCTGCATTTCAGCGTCTGGGTACTTGTGATTGGATTGTTTTTGGGTAAATTTGAGCCATAAACTATGCTTAGGGTATTGAATGCCACTTTCCTAACACGAACGATTAGGAGAACACCTCAAGAAATGGATTGATGGGTATTTTTCTGATCTGGGTTTGATTGATTGGCAATTTGTTTCTGGTTTTTATGTGGTTTGATGGTTATGTTTGGGGTTCTGCACTTGTTCTGGAAGTTTTAAGTGA
The DNA here is from genome assembly GCA_012931725.1 of Litsea cubeba. NCBI lineage: Eukaryota > Viridiplantae > Streptophyta > Magnoliopsida > Laurales > Lauraceae > Litsea > Litsea cubeba. The sequence continues at coordinate 13,713,462 of CM022952.1, forward strand.
TTGTTTGATTTGGGTCAGGAAAGTTGCTTCTTTTACTTGTTTTTCTTTGCTTGGAAAGGTGATGGGTTGTTGTGGGTTTTCCAGGGTTTTTCAATTTCAGGTTTTGTTGATGTGGGTTGGGAGTGTTTGCGTTTCCCCCCCTGAATTTTAGGTGATTAAGGTTACTGGATTTTGTAAATTTATGTATAATGAGTTTTGATTTGGGTTCAATTTGTTGGAGAACTTTTTTTACTGAGGGAATTTTAACTATCATATAATTTTGTTCATAATCCCTTAAGGCCCAAACAAACTTTGTGGCAACTTATCTCTGCCCTGATCCATTGTCGCTGCCGGAATGACTTTGATTACAGTTAGCTGGAAATGAAAAATCACTAGGATGGGCAGATTAGGAGTCACTTCGACCACAAGCTTATGACTTGCATTTGAACATCGCCTTGCAATGGAGAGCTCATGTGGGAAAAGAGAGATTCCCATTGTCTTACCATCACATAGTTTAGAGCTAATATCAAATGTATCATCTCATCACCATGTAAACCAAGGAACTGTTCAATCCTACACCTATGGCTCTTTTTTTGTTCAAGCAACCGTACTCCATCAACCTCCAATCAATAATCATACAACCAAAAGTTGAAGTTTGTGACGCTATTACAATGAGCCAGACTGTCACAAGCTCTTTATCTCTGTCCCTCACTAGCTGTTATTTCGACCAATTTTCTGTTTTTGTTGACCCCTAACCCGTCATGGCTGCATAATAGTGGATCACTTTTAACAAGTCTCATCTTTACACCAGCAGAACAGTGCACCTTTGTCATCCCCAGTCCCACTGTCATCCTTATCAACCTCAGCCTGTCTCAATCCCTGTTACCATTTACTGTTGCAGAACCTCTCCCCACTTCCATGCACATGCTGCCCATACCAAACTTAGTCAGTTAGTGCCAATTCTGGTTATTTTTAGCCACTACATTTTTCATGATTTATTAAATCAAATAAAACAAATAAAATAAGAAGAAACGAAAGAAAGACGGAGATGGGGGAAGAAAAAACCAGTTAGTCAGTTAGCGCCATTTACTTTTCGAATGATGTTTGGTCGTGTGCTCTTACTTAGTGTTTTCCACGACTTCAGGTGGCTTGGAAAGTGTTTGGTCCAAAATAGGCGACCTAACCTCATTCTTGGGTCGTTTCTTTTGTGTTGTTTCTTCCTCTTTGCTGCAATAACTTTAGGATGTCATATTTTTTTATTGATTCATCAGATTTTCGCATATCATATACCATTGGAAAGCTCTCTACGAGCAGATTAGAATGGTAGAGAGAGTTTGGATTAAGTGGGATTCGGGGATGTGGATTGTAGGTCTTTACTTCCTTTTTTCCTCTCTTTCGATCCCATTGGCTTTGGAGGTCATGTCGGATTTCCAAGTATCATACATGAGAAAGCTCTTGATGAGTGGACCAACATGGAAAAGAGATCTTGCCACTTTGAAGTCATTTGTAAGGGTCAAATCTAAATTTACTCATCCATACTATTTACAACAGTTTTGGGATTTTTCACCCCTTTAGAGTTATATAGAATCCAACATTGACTCTCTTCAAAGGCTTTTTTTTTAAATTTTTGTAATAGCTCTTCAAAGATATCTCCTAGCTAAAGTGAAACCTAGTGCTCCTTTTAGAGCCACATATCAGCAATAACCCTCTCTTATAGCATTCTAACTGTCTGTCAATCATGCTAATCTGTTGACAGCCGTGATTAGGGGCTTGCCAGTTGCCAGCCATACCATCGACCACAACCGAGCTTCACGCAGACATGCCACAACATTATGCAGCTAATCCATACTTAGGGCTGTCAAATGGCTGGCCAAGCCAGGACAGGCTAACAGTTGTCCTTACACCACCCTCAACATATGTGGGCCGGGCTGAGGCGGGCCAAAGTCTTGGGATGGGCTGCACTACCTAGGCTTTTAATCTACCTCCTCGGGCCAAGGTCAGGTTGGGCCCAGGCCTGAAGATGACCCTTGTAGGAAACAAAACCAATGAGTTGAAATTAACATAATGTCTCTCGTTTGGGGCTCGCATCTCTTGCATGCGTGGTCATGCTATCATCCAACACAGTGGCCATGCTTTGTGACCTTAATGAACCTTAAATCGAACATTCAATTTAAACATTATAGATGATTTCTATGGCTCAAACTAGTTTTCCACTAGTGGGGACTTGTGTAGGTTCTTACTCGGGATTTTCATATTTGTTTTTTCTGTAATGGGTATTTATGTAGTGGAATTTGTTGTGGGGTGCATTCTTATGGTTTCCATGCAGTGGATTATGTGTTAATGGCTTAATGCACTGGTTATTTGTATAATAGATAATCATGCAGTGCAATTTCAATAATAGAGCTTCATGTAGTGAGCTATTGAGTGGGTGCTCCTGTTGTGGGCTTTATAGTAATGGGTTTACAAACTCATTAAAAATCTAGTCTCAAGTTAAATCCAATGTTAGTCAAAAACCGATCCCTACCTCAGCCCTATCACAAGCCAATTTGACTCGAAAATTGATCAGAAGCCAATCCGAACCTTTATTGTTGATCCAAGACACGGAGCTAATCATCAAGATCATAACAAACTTTTAAATGATGACAAGAATTTGGATGAGTAGCCATAGTTAAATCTAGTTTTGGCAAATGCTGTTGAGTTGTAGCACTTTCTCTACTAGTGTAATTTCAACTTCTAGGATTCATGTAACAAACTTTTAAGACTAATCATGTAACAAACTTTTAAGACTAAGGTGGCATTTGGCATCTCTATTTTTTACCTCTTATTGTCTTAAAACTGATTCAAAATACTTTAAGAGCGTTAGGGACCCATTTCATCTACCTCTATGTCAAAACTCCAAAAGAGGTAAAATGTCTGTTTTGAACAGCTTGGGAAATGGGCAAAATCGAATCAAAGGAGAATATCGTAAGCACACAGACGTGCGCTAGCATTGTTCCAAAATTGGTCATTTTAGGGTGATCGGTTTTTTCTTTCTTTTTTTTTTTTTTTCAAATTTGTGGGACCCTAATTGATTATCCAAAACCTTTGGAATTATTCACAAGCCCAAACAGGGCTACGTGTCCAAATTTGAGCAGTTGATCTTTTTCAAATCTAGAGCTATTTACAAAAAATCGCATAATCATAGATTTGCACTTTTGTGGGCCCCAAAATCATGATCTGAACCGTTCATCTTGTTTGGAATGTTGAAAAGTCTATGTGTTCAAAACTCAACCCATGATTTGGTGCACATCTTAAGAAATTTACGAAAAAACCGAGTCGTTGGATATGCTTAGGTCAAAAGCATAGATAGTCCACATGATTTTGTACTTGTCTGTGTTCCTTCTTTTTTAAAAAAAAATTATGGGACCCTAAATGATGATCTAAACCACTGAACTGTTCTCATGCTCAAACACGGCTACATGTTCAAATTTGAGCCGTCGATCATTCTCGATTCTCGAAATATTTGCAAAAAACTGCAGAACCATAGATCTGCATTTCTAGAATTCCGTGGGCCAAAAAATCATAATCCAAATGGTTGATCCTTTTTGGAATACTGAAAATGGCTATGAGTCTAAATTTCAGCTCTTGATTTATTGTAGATGTCGAGGAAGTAATGAAAAACCCTAAACCATTGGTTTTTTAAACATCTATTTCAATAAGTTCGTTTTGCCCTATAAAACGGTCTATTTGTAAAACATCTATTTCAAGCCACTCTATTTGAAACAAATCTATATCATACAGATAAGAGTTGCCAAATAGAGTTGTTTTGCAACTCTTATTTTAGTATGAAACAGATATGTATGATATAGATTTGTTTCAAATAGAGTGGCTTGAAATAGATGTTTTACAAATAGTCTGTTTTGTATGGCAAAATGAACCATTTGAAATAGATGTTTAAAAATCCAATGGTTTAGGGTTTTTTCTTTAATTTCTCAAGATCTACAATGAGTCAGGAGCTGAAATTTGGGCCCATAGTACTTTTTAGTATTCTAAAGAGGTTCAACGGTTCGGATCATGATTTTTGGGCACAAAGAATCCCAGAAATGCAGACCTATGGTTCTGCAGTTTTTTGCAAATATCTCGAACCTCAAGAATGATCAACGGCTCAAATTTGAACATGTAGCCGTGTTTGAGCATGTGAAGAGTTCCAATGGTTCAGATCATCATTTAGGGTTCCATAATTTAAATAAAAAAGGAAAAACCGGACAGGTGTAAAATCATGTGGAGCATCTAAGATTTTGACCTGAGCAATCCAATGCCTCTCAGTTTTGTGTAAGTTTCTTGAGATGTACACTGAATCATGGGCTGAAAATTGAACCCATAACCGTTTTCAATATTCCACATAGGGTAAACGGTTCGGATCATAATTGTGGGGCCCGCAAAAGTTCAGAAATGCAGATCTATGGTTTTACATTTTTTGCAAATATATTGAGATTCGAGAATGATCAACGGTTCAAATTTGGATATGTAGCCGTGTTTAGTCTTGTGAATAATTCCAACAGTTTGGATCATTAATTAGGGTCCCAAAAGTCTGTAAAAAATAAGAAAAAAGAAAAAACCGGTCAACCTACAATGACCGTTTTTGAAATAGTGCTAGCACATTAAGAGCTTCTCCTCTGCTTCGATTTTGCCCATTTCCCATGCTATCCAAAGCAGACCTTTTAATTGTTTTTGAGTTTTGAAATAGAGGTTGATGAAATGGTTCCCAAATGCTCTTAATGCATTTTGAATTAGTTTTAAGACAACAAGGGGTAAAAAGTAGAGATGCCAAATGCCACCATAGTCTATATATGAAATTTATCCAATTTGCTATACATGTAGTCTATTTATGACACACACATATACACATATATATTATAGAGGAATGTTCATGTGCATCCATCCCTCATCATAGGGTAAGGGACACTTATATAATTGGAAATATTAGCATGCAAAAGAGGAAAAGCCATATATGGTCATATGCAGAAGAGGAATGTTCATGTGCAAAGAGGGAAAGCCACGTAAGTGTCCCTCTCCCTATGGTGAGGGATGGATGCACATGAACGTTCCTCATATATATTTATATAAATATATGTAATAATAAGAAAAATGAGAGGGTCAGGCCGGGTCGGGCCTGATGTTGTCCTAGCCCAAACCTCATATTGCTAATCTTGCAAAAGTTTTGTCCTACCCTTCCCTCAGGCTTTTTATGAAAAAAAAAAAGCTTTTATATTGTGGGGGACTTTTGAGGGTCGTGCCTGGCTCAGTATCCTCATAAGAGGGCCCTGTTTGCAGTCCTATCCGTATTGTTCCAAAAACTTGTGTGAAATCAATCCAGGAGGTGTCAGCTATAAACACATATTTTCATTTGAATGCTAAAATCGTATTAGATTAGATACCCAATCCCATTCCATATTCCTCATGTGGAGACAAGTCCTACACCCCCAAACAGTCCACACAATGAACAGGCTGATTTAGCAGTGGTTGGTGTTGCAGAGTTAGGGCTCCCATTCTTCATTGGAGTGGAAGTAGTGGTTGGCTCACACACATGCATACCCAGACTGGTGATCCCTGCTGAGAAAGAGCAAAGACAGAAACTTATGCTTCAATTCTTGGGTTCAAATCAGGTCCAACCAAGGTTTGTTCCAGATGGGGGTGAGATGGCCCGTTGCACTTTGTAATTAGGAAATGGCATCAGCTGAAACCCTGATAGAATTTGAAGAAACAGATGGGAATAATAGTAAATATTTGAAAGCAATAACCAATTTCAAAGGCCGTTTCCAATAATAATGAGATAAGATTCAATAATGGATCAAGAAATCCAGAAATGAGTTTCTAGGCTTGAAGGTGATGGCTATACTAGAAACTGTAGATGATATTTTCCATGTAAAAAAAAAAATGTTTTATGAATGTTTGGGGTCTCCACCAGTTGTGGTCTGCCCTCCTCCTTTGTAAAAAGATCTACCCTCTTCTCTAGAATGCTAAAGAAGGAACAGAAAAACAGATCTGAACTATCCATGTACCTTAGTTGGTTCACTAGTAACCTAATTCCAGTGAGTTGAACGTTCCAAATTTTGACTTTATTTATTTTCCTTCTTACAGATGCTACTTTTTTATTTTTGGGTTTTGAGCAATCTATCTGCATATATTCTTGTTTGACCTGGTGTCCATCTTCCATGACCTAACAATGATGGAAATCATTCTATGTTTTGCTAGGGATTCCCCGCCATGGCAGATGCGCAGTCAGTTGCTACACTTATCGATTCTACAACCTCTAAGATACAACAACTTCAGCAAGCATTTGCTGAACTTGAAAGTCATCGGGCCATATCTCTGAATTTGAAATGGAAAGAACTTGAAGCACATTTTCATGGACTTGAGAGGTCCTTAAAAAGAAGATTCAGTGAGTTAGAGAATCAAGAAAAGGAATTTGAAACCAGAGCATCAGAGGCTCGGGAAATGTTAGCAAAGCGGGAATCTATGGTTGTGGCCAAAGAACAAGCTTCATTAGCGAGGCTACAGGAGAAAAGAGATGATGCTCTTGCTGCTATAGGGGATGTATTCGGGAAATACAAGATGGCAAAGGCAGAGCCTTTTGTTAATGGTATGAGCAATGGTCCTGCTGATGCTATTCTAGAAGAGAAATTGGATGTTAAGGTTGCTGAACCCAATTCAGGTGATGTGAAACCTGCTGAAGATACCATTGTGGAACTCAAGCCTTGTCCCGAGCTTACAAAATTATGTGAAGAAATGGATGCAAAAGGTCTCCATAAATTTATTTCAGACAACCGTAAAAACCTTGCTGCCTTAAGGGAGGAGATCCCATTTGCATTGAAGAGCTCTAGAGACCCAGGCTGCTTGGTTTTAGATTCTTTGGAAGACTTTTATTGTGTGGAAATGCCTTTGCTAGATGGGAAGTTGGAGTCGAGCCTTTTGGGTGTGCGCAGAACGTGTATCATGTTGATGGAGTCTCTCATGTCACTACTAACAGGCATTGAATCCAACTCTGCTGCTGATAAGCCTGTAATCTCTTCGGATATTAAAGGGCGAGCAAAAGCAATTGCCAATGAGTGGAAGCCAAAGTTGGATAATCTAGACACTGATGCTAGCAATGGGAATTCCTTGGAAGCACATGCTTTTCTTCAGCTCTTAGCCACTTTTGGTTTAGTTTCTGAATTTGACCAAGATGAAGTTTGCAAGCTCATTCCTATGGTTTCACGACGGCGTAAAACAGCTGAGCTGTGCCGCTCACTTGGACTGACAGAAAAATTGCCAAGTTTGTTCTCTTTAGACTCGTACATCTCATAGCTTAGATTCTTAATTTTAAATGTCAATAATGTGTGGTTTCTGCACTATTTTGATGTTCTCATGATTCTTGAATCTTGGCATTCTGCTGCTTCCTTGCTATGCCTTAAACATTTCTCTATGTATCTTTGGGGCACCTGGTTTGTTTGAAATTCTCAAATTACGATGACTAGCTGAGGATTTTGAAATATATAATTCTGAATGTGTTTTGATAGTGAGGGAGATTTGCCTTGTTTACGAACCTGAACAATTTTTCCCTTTCTAATTGGCTAGATTAAAAGATGCTGTATTTCAAGTAGTTTTGTGTTGTTTATCCTTTCGTTTAATAGTGGAAGTTGGTGAGTGCTACTAGAGTAATACGAGCTATGGCATATGAGGTAATAGATTATTAAGTTTGAAACATGGTTTTAAAAATCGGTCTGAGACTTGGTAGGTGTTGAGTAGAGTCACACCAACACCCTAAGTCGCCTACTGGCTGAGTCCCATGGTTTTTGGGCCTTAAACACACTTATTTCCTAGTTTTTCTATTGGGAAAAGTTGGTGGAGGCTCTTATGGACATTTTGCACTGATTTTAGAAGATAAGGATCACTCTCTTTTTTCGAAGACCTAAGCATTTGAAGAATAGTGCCACTATTCATCTCAGTGAGTGAGATAGAAATGTGGGGTCCTATGTTATTTGGCCTGGGGTGCGACTCGTTCAACTCAACCGAGTCTAATGTGATTCAATGGAGTCAACTTGACTTGAGGTGACTGAGTTGCCCCCCGAGTTTGATTTTTAGAACCTTGGTTTGAAAGGGTAGAACCCTGAATGGCTGACCCCTCATATTTTTTATTCCTTCATTAAAAATGGGGCAAACTCAAATTTTTTATTTTCTTAGTGGAGCTAGTTTAATGAGTTGGAATATCTTAACTTTGTATTTTGGGAGACTGGTGAAGCCGAATAGCCATTCGATAGAATTTATAGCATAGGGAGAAGAAGGTGGCACCTTTGTTTAACCAATTTTCCTAGAGAGGCAAACTAAGAAGTAGAAGGGTTATCTAAATTAAGAGTATCGAGGGAGGCGATGTTTGTTGGTGATTCTATTCAATGGAAAATCTCACAACTCATCCTTGTGTTTTCGTTTTATTGAGCATTCCTTATTACTTTTTGTTGAATTGTTATAGTTCCTTGATTTCTTATGAACTTACTTACGTTCTTAACATTTTTTTTCCATCTTTTTACGGTTTTTACTCTCTCGCAAATGACTCACTTAAGGTAGCCAAATGCCTTATCTAATTAGGGAAGCTCATGAATGGGTTAATAAAAAGGGGATCCCCTTTCTTCCTTTCTCTTTGTTATTGTGGGGCAGGCTCTAAGTCGCATGATAGTGGTTGCAGAATCTAAAAATTTGATCAAGGGGTTTTGGCTAGTGTCAGATGTTCTTGTCATGAGTCACCTACAATTTGCTGATGACACTTTGATTTTCTATGTGGTCAAGGAAGTGCAGATTAAAAGTATCAAAGCCATTTTACTTTGTTTTAATAGCAGTTTGGGTCTAAATGTTAATTTCTTTTAAGTTGGGGTCCAAACTCTCGTGGCTAGGGTTCAAGAGTTACTCGATCTCATAGGTTGCAACTCTCTTCCAGCGTCTTGTGTTTACCTCTTTGTTTGAATTGAGAGTCTAAATCTTTGTGGAAACCGGTGATTGAGAGGGTGGAGCGGAAATCAGTGACTTGAAAGTCCATATATTTATCCTTCGGGGGATAAAATTGCTCTAATAAAATCGACCCTTTCCAATCTTCCTATTTATTTGACCCAGGGACGGCCATCTATCGCATTGAAATTTTGCAGTGCTATTTCTTTGGAAATGCAGGGAGGTGAATAAGAAATATCACTTAAAAAATTAGTCCATTGTGTGCAGACCTGAAACAAGAGGGTGGGGAAGGAGGGGCCCCGGTTGTCCATCATTGAGGTGAAATATAGTTTGCAGGAATGGATGGATTGTTGCACCTCCTAATGCCTGTCATTCTGCCCTTTGGAGAGGTTGCTTGTCAATTAAGGAGGAGTTCATGAGCAATGTCAGATTTTTTTAACATGGGTTTGGGCTATTGCATTTTTGGTTTTTTCTTGACACATGGGTTGGAGATAGATCCCTTGCTTTCCAGTCTCCTTTTCAATCTAAGGATCTAAAGGCTTCTGTGTGAGTTTTATGGCTAGGATTGGTGATCAGATGGTTTAGGGGTCTATTTTTAGGAGTCTTACCAAGGTGGAGGAAATCCAATTTCGGAACTAGTATCTTCTTGAATTATGTTCATGTTTCCTGCCAAAGGTTTTAATAAGAGGGTTATGGATGGGGGCAGCAGATGTTGAATTCTCAGTTGCTTCTTTTATCCAGACATTGTCGAGCCATTCTTTTTCCCTAATAAGTGGCTCACCTTTGGTTTTTAAAGCCAACTTGCCCTGCTTCTGTAAGCAATTGGATGTGAAGACTTCTTTTGACTTTTCTAAAGTATTTCAATATTTAGACGAATGGGGTCAAATTTGTCAATGAGCTGAGCTAACCGTTGGGTTTCTCTGCCTAACCGTGATTGATTCTCAGGTGTAACAAATTATTGATTGGGCCCGAGCTTCAGTTTGACCACATTCTCAATTAAGGACCTACCTGAACCTTAATGTGTCTGTTTGTGTGTGAGGAAGGACTGGCCTCAGACATTCAAACCTATATGCTGGGTCTCAGGATTGAATTAACGTAAAACAAAAAATAAAAGAGCTAGGTTAGTTTTTTGCCAGGCAGGTCAAAGTAGAAAAAATAACCCTGGTACCCAGGCCTTGTCAGAACCAACCCAGCAGGTGGCATCTGCAACGAAGGTTAAGATTGTGCTTTGTAGAACAATGGGGATTTTCCACTCTTTAAGTGATCCAATATATGCGTTCATTCTCTCTGATCATTTCTCTACTTTTCCCCTCTCAATTACAGACCTAGTCATTTCTCTTTCTGCATATTTGTTCCATTTCCTAGAGATTCTCTGACATTTTTAAATGGCAGCAGCTGGACCATTGTGTTTACCCTATCTTTATAATGTGCAATCCGATTTCTTCCAACCATTTCTGATCTGTCCCTGACAATTTTTATGCTTTGCTGTTTTGTTGATTTGATTCTACAGGTGTGGTAGAAGTGCTGGTAAACAGTGGAAGGCAGCTTGAGGCTTTTAACCTGGTTTATGCTTTTGAACTCACTGAGCAATTTGATCCAGTGTCACTGCTGAAAGCTTACTTGGAGGCAAGAAAAGTTCAGGTCAAACCTGGAAACACTTCACCAGCTGCCCAGGTGGGATTTTCTTTAATAAAAATGCCATATCATTGTCAATCCACTGATGGTTCAGTGGGGTAAGAAATCTCCCCTTCCACCAGGACGTTCTTGCCCTGTTGATTAAGGACTTGTGTAGTATGTGTTGAAAGCGTGTGTGGGTGTTTACCATACAGTTTAAAAAAGGTGTTATCCTTCTAGCAGTGTTTAGCAGAAATGGTTATAGCTGAGACTCACTATTGATACTTTGGAAATTAGTTCAATATAGTTACTTATTTTAATTGGTAAAACATGTATCCAAAAGGCCTTGCTGACCGACATAGGACCTCACTGAGTTTACATCATTTGCTGGGTTTAGGTGGTTTCCTTGCTCTGATTTAAAAGGTGAGTTTGGTTAAACCTTCTCACAAATGATTTGGAATGTATTGTCCTCCATTCTGCTATGCACTTGGGGTGGTGGTAAATTAGAACCCTCTTCAGTGACTGTTTGAATGCACACGAATTGAATATATAGGAATTCATGGTCAAGTGAGCTGCACCAAAGGATTATTGAAGAGATTAGGGGTGAAGGATATGAGATGAGGGGTAAAGGATATAAGGTAGTGATGTAGATTGACCTTGCCTTTACTAGAATTTGGAGTACTAGACTGATGGCTGGGTATTCATTTCCCATCTGCCCTTTATTCAATCTACATCGAAGGGAATATTATTTGATGGTCATTACTAGACTGATGGACCTTTGATTTTTCATTTTTAAGATTAATCTATTTTTTCACCAAATCATTCGGTGTTAATTTTAAAATTTTAACTGTGCATACTATTTGCTTGTCTAGCATACCAACACAGCCTGCTGTCCTAGCAATCTTGGTTGGATACTTGGATACTTGGATTGTCTGTACTATTGGGACTATAACTTGATGCATGTGTAAGGGTAAAGTTGCTTTAGCTATATCTTTCCATTTTCTAACATAGTTTCTTTTATTTATTTAATTTCGCCCTCCTGGAAAGTAACAAGAAGCTTTAAATTTTTTTTGCTTTAATACTGTCTGCATGCCTAGCATACTAACACAACCTTCTAATCCTACCATTCTCAGTTTGGTTGGATGGTATGTGTGTCAGTTTGTGTACTGTTAAGACCATAGTTTGATGCACTTGTTAAGATTAAAGCTGCTTAAGCGATATATACTCCCATTTCTTTAATAGCTGCTTTTATCTATTAATTTGTTTTTCCCTTCTCTAAAACAATGTCAACAAGATTAATCACTAGCCAACTTTGTAGTATGATTTATGCCTCATATGATGTCATAATCCAGTTTGCTTTTAGAATGCTTATTCCCATTGGAAGTGTCCATTGAATAATCAGTGGATTGCATTGATCTTCCCCACTTTTAGAAGAATATAGTTCAATTGGAGAATTGCTGTTATTGAGATGTGATGGGCGCTTGTTATATCTAATTGAAGTCCACTGCACATCTGTGTTTATTTTGATGAGATTACTGTGTTTCAGAATGAAGCCAATGAGCGGGAGCTGTGCGCGCTCAGGATTGTCATCAAGTCCATTGAAGAGCATAAGCTTGAGGAGCAGTACCCCCTCGACCCACTTCAGAAACAGGTTGTACAGCTGGAAAAGGTCAAAGCTGACAAGAAAAGGGCAGCAGAAGCTGCAAAGCCTCAATCCAAGAGACCCCGTGCCAACGTTGCTGCTTATGGACCCCGCATTACTAACATCCCTGACAAGTGCATCTACAGGGCACCAGAAAGATACCCGTATATGTATGACAGGCCTTATTTATATGCAACCGACAACCATGGTCCTTCATTGGTGGGTTCAGCGTCCTACAACCTCTCTCACAACCATGGAAGCTATTATGGAAATGGGTATCAGTACCCAACCCCATATCTCCATTAGTTGCGTGGAGAAAATGGTAATTATGATCTCTATAGCTTAGTTTTAACCCCTTCATATCTTTTTGGGTGTTGCAATGTATTGGCAGACGGCCACAGACCAACTACTGTTGATAGTAGATAAGCTTTTCTCTTTGCTTTTGTGGCATTGTGAGATGGGAAACACTTGCTGTTGATCTTCTCTGACAGACCCCTTGTATTGCTTCCATATCTACTTGTGTTTCTCCTTTTCTTGTTTGTGTTTTGAATTGATCAGTGATGCTTTTGTACATCTTTGTTGGATTTTCTTACCATAGACCCTGTGTTAAGGCCTTAATGTTTCTTGTGGAATATTCTTGCTTGATCTCTGCACCCTTGATTTATTGTCTGAAAGTGGAGTTTTACTGAAGTTGAATTGAAATGCAGTCGCCGCAGGTTCCTTGGTGCGAACAATGAACTATTTTGTTAGGAATGGGAAGCTTCATATAAACAAGGCTTGATGCCTCTGGTGAGGCATGGAAAATAATCAAGGCCTATTTGTTCTAGCTTGGCCTCCTGCTCCTATTAGCAAGCAATGATCAGCTGGTTGGCTCTGACCAGCGAGTTTGCAGATCTGACATTGCATGGTGGAGGGCCCCATATCTCTTAAATCCAGACTATTGATTTTGTTTTTGTTTGCATGGACCTACAAACTCACTACTATCAGAGTGATATGATATTGGATTCATAATGCACAGGAAAAGGTTACAATTAAATTAAAACGAATATCATCAGATGAAATTTGAGTTGATCGTAACAAGGAATAACTAACAAGCATGTAATTGTATTTTCAAATCTCACACTAACTATAGTGATATGCACAGTTAGATTGATCATTTTCAAAATATTACAAGTCAAACAAATGCTAGATACCGCCATTTGCATGATATTTGGGCCACTGGCAGAATTGGTGGAAATTGTGACATGAGTGGGATGTGGATTAAACAAAGGTGAGTATCACACACACATACAAAAAAGAAGAAAAAAGAAGGGCATTATCAGCCGGCAATCTTGATCATTAGATCCAAGACTTGCATTGATGGTTTAAAAAAAAATAATGAGTATCAATCATGGTCTTTCCTCTTAAAAAGTAGAGTGCATTATCCACTCAGCTTTGTAAATGCCTTTCTCCATCTTGAAGGTGTTTATGTGCTTACTCCATCATGAATGCCTTTTGTGCTCTTTGCATTTTTTGAGACTGGTACTAGCATGTGCCTTGCACGTGGAGGGAGCTGATAATTTATAAGGTCCTATACAAAGATCAGATCATCTAATGAAACTGAAACCCATACAATCAAAGTTCATGATATCTCTTCTTTTAGAGCACCTTTTAATAGTAAATTTAAGATGTAACATGGTTGCTTTTGCAATTTGGATACTATACAGCTCCACCAAAGTAAATTTACAAAATCTGGAAGAAAAAAAAATCCTATCGAAAACATCTAATTCTTTTAAATCTTCAGCTATATCATGATCAAGTGGAGGAAGGAAGTTTATTTTAGTAGTTTAGATATAAGTCCCACATCTCTCATGGAAAGCGCGAGTGAAATAATTAAAGGATTTGGGTCCCTAACTTTGCATTATCATACCACTTACGACGGGGAGTTATCTTTTCTGACTTGGTGAATGACTTTAAATGCTACCATCTCAATCATCTATACCTGTCGTAAAACTTATCCCCCTTTAAGAAAATTTTGGCTCTGAACACTAACTATTCACATGTGGTCCACTCATGGGACTCTCCTAGATACATGTGCAGAGAACTGGAGAGCTCTACCATGAACAAAGGTATACAAAAATATCAAACCCATCAAATTATCTTAACTTTTGATTTTTAGTTTCAAAGTATAATCTATATAACGTGCAGAGAACTGGAGAGCTCTACCATGAACAAAGGTATACAAAAATATCAAACCCATCAAATTATCTTAACTTTTGATTTTTAGTTTCAAAGTATAATCTATATAACTATGGGAATGTATTCCCCCTACTTTTAACCACAAGTCTCCAAATTTCCATTCCTCACTATCTAGCATACATGAAGACAGGTGTCAGTATCTCTTCTCTCTCCACTGTCCTCTCTCTAAACTAACTGGCCAATAACTTCCTCCCAAAAATTGGTCTTTCCCCTTTAGCCCAATGGAGATGGCCCACCTGGTGTATTAAAAACAAATGGGTGGGTTGATCTTGATCGAGATCTAGATTAAGGGTGAGCCAATTTCAATGTGACCAAATTATAGTTGACGTTGATTTGAAGTCTTTAAAAGTTATTCTCTTTTTAATTTTTTTTCACACAATATGGACAAAATGAATCTTAATGTTGGTTAATATGTTAGCATCACCAATTGGAGGATCTATATCTCAAACCAACAAACCAATAATATATATTTTGGAATTCTACATTAATCAATTCATGGGATCCATCCCGCATCGTATGGTTTTATGGATGGCTATAATAGAGATGGTGGACCCCATTCATTATGGTCTCACTTAAATAGGTTAGGTTTGGTCAATTTGTGAGGTCTATGATCATTTAATCAATTGATCTTTATCAATCTTTTAATGGGCCCCAACCTGCATCATATGATTTTATGGACGGTTAGAATAGAGATGGTGGACCCCATTCATCTGGGTCTTACCTTAAATATATTTGGTCAATTTGTTAGGTCTACGATCATTTGATCATTTGATCTTTCTTAATCAGTTCATGGGTCACATCCCGCATAATATGATTTTATGAACGGTTAGAATAGAGATGGTGGACCCTATTCATCTGGAGGGTTCCACTTAAATACGTTAGGTTTGGTCAATTTGTGAGATCTATGATCATTTGATCATTTGATCTTTATCAAGCAATTCATGGGTCCCAGCCCGCATCATATGGTTTTATGGACGGTTAGAATATAGATGGTGGACCCCATTCATCTTGGGGGTCCCACTTAAATAGGTTAGGTTTGGTCAATTTGTGAGGTCTATGATCATTTGATCTTTATCAATCAATTAATGGGTCCCAGCCCGCATCATATGGTTTTATGGACGGTTAGAATAGAGACGGTGGACCACATTCATCTGGGTCCCACTTAAATATATTAGGTCTATGATCATTTGATCTTTCTTAATCAAGGCATGCCTCACCTAAATAATAAAACATTTGGAAAAAAAATAAAAATCAAATTAGCAACAAAAAGAAAGACTCACAAGTTTAATAATTAATAAATTTATTAAAAATAATTCATATCAGTCTGTGCATTTGGGGGTTCCGTGGTCCGTGCATAGCACGGGGTTTTGCTAGTAGTATTCTATTGGGATGCAATTGTGAGTCTGTTGATGATTCAGTGGTATGGTAGGCATCTCTCTTTCGATAAGGATGATCAGCTCCCTTTCAACAAGGATGATCACACTGATCAGGGATTATTTCTTGGCCAATCTTGTCGTGCACCATGAGTTTGTATAAAATTTCTAGAAGAAAGGAGTAATGGGTGCCAAGGGGGTAAAAAATAAAAGGTGTACGCAAGTAGGGCCCGTAAAAGCTAGATCACAAATGGACACTATTTGGTTGGCTCTTAGGTTAATAATTCTTATTTAATAATATTATGTTTTTAACTATGGCTTACTTTTTGACGAAAGGAAGATGTGCTAATAAATAATGTTTTCATAAAAGGTATACCGAAATTTACCTGACGGCAACTACAATTGCTACTATTATTGTATACCACATAAATTAGTTAGACCCTTAAAAGACCTGACTGATGCAGAAGTGAACCAAACATACGCTAGGGAGCGCATATAGAGGAGTGGTCTTATGGATCAAACTCTAAGTAGTTGGATGAGAACGAGACTCCCAACCACTAGAGTATTCCTTTATTCTCTATTATTTATGTTTTTTTTCTTCCTAAAAGCTATACCTAGATCCATCTGTAGACTAGACTACTTCTATGATGTTGTCTATTTTGGCCCAATTGAATGAGGAGAAACGGATGAGTGGAGGATCCTCACATGTGGATAATGAAGATAAAAAAAAAAATCCAAGTTTGACCTTTTCTTTTTAGATATTCACCACATTTCTCTAACAATGATTTTTCATTGTGTTTGAATTGAATTAAAAAAGAGTATAGAAGAAAATAATTGTAGTTCTATTTAAAATAAGAAATATTCAAATGATAAAATCTCACTAACTAGTAATAGAAACTCAAGTTCGCTAGAAGAGAGGGTGTTGTTCCCACCCTCTCCAAATGTGAAAACATTTTCACTGTATTTTGCAAAAAAAAGGAAAGAAAAGATTAGAGTCTAAAAGGAGAGAAGATTTTAATAGCAGGAGAATTCCCTCTATATTATTCACTTCCTATTTCCTAATCTAAACAACCCTTTCAGATCTTAAGCTGATTTGGATAGAGAGAAAACAAGTGGAGAACACTATGGAATGTAAATTTGAACTCAAGACAATTTTCTCTACCTCTCCCTTTCTCAACCTTCTCTCATCCAAATATAGAATTACAATTTTGTCTCCTGTTCTCCTAGTCACGGGATGTTTAGGCCCCAATTGTGCGACACTGCAGAAAATCAGTCCCCGGAGAATTTGCTATTTTCCATGAAAAATCTTTTTCAACCTCCTCCGTTGAATTTGCTATTTTGTCCCCTGTTTTTAATGGCATGCGGAAAAGTTAACTCACTTGTCATGTTTTCCTTAAGAAAAAGTGACTTCACCAAATATGAAAATTTGAATGTTATAGAAAAGCCTTTTCACTTCTCATTTTTTTTTATGGAAAATTCGCTATACAAACGTGCCTAGAACATCAAATGGGAAAAAAATGTAAAAAAGAAAAAACAGAAAGAGGAAAGGGGACTAAATTGTCAACTATGAGGCGACTATGTATAATGCGCTTCTTGTTCAACCACCACCCAAGAGTTTAGGGGTTTTGACCATACAAGGTATAAAATATCCTGTATTTCTTGAAATGGTGTTGACAAAAAGTATATCCCAAATATGGGTATCGTACAAAGATCCTCTTTTTTTTTCCACTTTTACCCTTTTTGTGCGATATCGCAAATATTTGCGATATCGCATAAACTGAAGAGTCATTATATAGCTGCTCGTTTTTCCTCCATTTTTTCCATCCGTTTGCAGCAAAAAGTAAGCCGTTTTTCCTCATATATTTCACCGAGTGCAGCCGCAAGTGAAGGAGAAGTGGATGTTTCGGAAGGGCCGTTGGATGTAGCAGCGGTGCTTGATTGGAGGAGAGCTTCGAGGGATCTAACTGTAGCGTCGTAAGCACTACAGGCAGCACCACGGATCGCTTTCCAAATGTCGCACCAGATTTGTTGGAGAGACCGTTGAAGAGGGTCGGGCAGTAGTAATTGAAGTAAATGGAAAAGAGGAAAGATGCAGGCTATGTAGGGAACCCAAAAAAGCTTACTGGGGACGAATGGGGAGAGGAGGAATGAACAGGTGAATGCCGAAGAACAAAGGGAGAGACGGCAGCAGATGGTTATATAAAGTGGACGGAGGGGCAGTGATATTGATGCGGCCAAAGCAATAAGTGTAATGGACATACTTATGGCTATTTTTTTCCCCTCAGGCAGGATGCCTCCTCCTCTTGACCCTCCTTCTATAAACTGGAGGACCTCTGTTATCACAGACAGAAGGCCAAAACAGTGAAAAACGAGAGATTTGTCATCCATGGCCATATGATTTTATGGAGCCGGAAGGTTACAAGTAAATCAATTTGAGAAAAACCCCAAAACAACACACGAAACCAAAAGAAAATGATTATAGACTGTCGCAGGAGAGATGACACCCCAAAAACAAAATATTGATTTATAAACTCTCGCAGGAGTGATGAAACGACTTACTTTTTGCTGCAAACGGAGGAAAAAAAGGGAGGGAAAACGAGCAGCTTCTATAATAACTCTTCAGTTTATGCGATATCGCAAATATTTGCGATATCGCACAAAAAGGGTAAAAGTGGAAAAAAAAAAGAGGCTCTCAATATGATACCCATATTTGGGATATACTTTTGGTCAACACCATTTCAAGGAATACAGGGTATTTTATACTAATAAAATAACACGTAGAGGAAGCCCAAGTGGTCCTCTTGGGATGTGTCTTATCTCCTAGCCTACTCAGAATTCCAAATATATAATGGCCCCATGTGCTTCATATCTTCATCTGAAACAAGGAAACTCGGCCAGCCTGTGTTCTCATCTCACTATTTGTTTATACTACCAGTACCATTTCTACATGGCGACTGTTCTCCTAGTTTAGCTCATGAGGACAACTTAGATGAGTTGGTATCGCGTAGGGCCGACGTAGTTGCGGACGGGGGTTGTCCATCCTCAATTTTGTTGTTTCTTTAATTTCAAAAGAGAAATTCTTAAGATTGATAAGGAGATTTTCATATTTTACCCCCTTTTGCCCCTCCTAACATTCTTATCTCCATTTAGAGAGAGAGAGAGAGAGAGAGAATTTTAAAAAGCCATAACAGCATTTTTTTTTCTTGCTTTCTTCCAAAAACATGGGAAAACACATCTCTTGAAAAGTTTCTTACCTGCTTGGCCTTTTAAATATAGAATTTAAATCTCAAGCAACTCATCTCTCTCCTCATGGATTCCTTTCTCTCACATGAGTTTTTGGGCCACTTTGGCACTTTAGTCTTAAAATCAAGTGGAGTGTAGTGAAATAAAAAGTATGAATAAAATATATAGTGGGTAATGATGATATTTTATTTTTAATTATTTGGGATGAAATATTGTTGACTTTTGGTAGGAGAAAGGGAGTTTTTTTGTCTTTTAGTGAGTAATTATAGTTGCTTTTTGACTTTTTGTTGAAAAAGATTGAAGAAATTATGGTAAAAAATGCTTTTGATGTGATATTTTACTTGACTTCACTCCATTTGACTTTACAAGTGGGTGAACCAATTGCCGGTAGGACCTACTTAAGAAAAATGAAAAATAGACTTAAAACATGGATCCTTTTAGGACTTTTTCTCATGAGTGGGCCCACTTGAGAAAAAATCTTAACCACAAAAGAAATACCTTATTTTTTTAAAAAAAAATCTAACTAAATATGATGTATGCCCAACGCCATCTTGATGTATATGAAAATATTAAATTATTTATAATATTTTATTTGAGTCAATATGTCTGTCATCCCCATCTTTAATGCAGATGGGGCCCACTGCAATAAAAGGGATGCAGTGAGTTTCACTCAGGCATGCTCATGGGGACCTGGAAGAGATTGTAAATTACTCTATTATATTACAGGATTCGGATCATCTGCAGCAGTTGGTATGTCACAACAAAAATCATGTGCAACAAAAATCATGTGCAACAAAAATCATGTGCAGCTGCACATGGTTTTCTAATTGGAGCATCCACTTGTGTCATTAGCTGATGTGTTCATCATGAGTGGTCCACTCACAATTATTGCTTACCGCTAGGAGATTCGAATTCTATATTATAATATAAATAATATTCTAATGTTCATTTATATCATGATTAAAGATGTGTTTGTGCAACTACATTAGCATATAATTAAATACAATGGAAAAGGTTCATGGATGGGTTGTTTGGTGCATGTTTGGTGGATGTTTGGTGGATGTTTGGTGGAGAGAGGAAAATCGATGTCTTCCATGATTCTTCCGCCTCAGTTTTAGCACTTAGATAGGAAATCGAAACTCCCCTTCAAGGTTGCAATATCATTGCGGTAGAAGAAAAAAATACAATGATCATGCACAAACGCATTCTAAAGATGAAAATTGCTGAAATTCAGCAGGGACTCTCAGATAGAAGGCGCAGATGCACAGAAAATGGTTCATTATTACACATGAACACATGTACAGTAATACACTAACACTAATATGTATCTTCAATAACATTCAGTCAATGGGTTCTATTTGTTATGGAACTATATCCCGAAAATCACGTTGATTGGCCAATCCTAACGCAAAGATGGTCACATGTAACAGCTTAGGAGCAAGATTTCTGGTAGGGTGGGTCCGAATAATGACACTGATAATAATGCTACTTTTTCTTTCTTTGATCAATTCTATAGTTTCAGACAATGCATCCGCCAAAGTGGAAACCATTGTGGCTATTTTTCTACACTTTTGAGTCACTTTCAGAAGGAGGAGGGAACTGGGAAGGTCATGTTTCTCACACAAGAAGACCATCTCATTGGATGTTTTGTGCTGTAGCCATGAACTAACAAGATTCTACTCCTCCTATAGCTGTTAGAAAAATGTCAAACTTCCTCCAAACATGTAATCATATTTTGAGTTTTGTTTCAAATGAGATGACTGCAACTTAGCAAATGGTAGGCAGCAGCAGCCTCTCGGCCTTTCTGCAGAATTTCAATGGCTATAATGATTAGTTATCTGCCTAAAATTACACCCACTGAAAGCTTTCATACGTTTGACCTAAGCCCATGGGGATTTCGGTCAAAAAAGTTTTCATTTTGAACATCAATTTCAGACCCTTACCTTGGGAATCGTAAAATTTTCCATTGACATTTTTTCAAAGAGTGCTGCTATTGGGACACAAAATTTATCTTTTCCCACACAATTCCTCTCCACACACATTATTAAAATTTAAAAATGAATGTATTTCTTTCCACACACATCAAAAGTTCCTAAACTGACCTTATATTCATTCCCCTCTTCTTTCTTCCCACACACATCTTCTTCTTGTTCTTCCCACACACAAATAAAAAGGGACTTCCACTCCACCGACTGGATCCATTTTCCGGCGATTCTCCGGCGAGCCACCGGTGTTCCTATTCCTCTAGACATCCTTCTCTTCCAAAGGTAAATGGATCCTTCCAACATTACTATTTCTTCTTCTTTCCTATCTATTCTTTACCACTTTTTTCCATCTTAGATTACTTATTTTTCCATGAAAACTTGTTATTAGGATAGATTTTCATTCAATGTAAGTTTTGACAAACAATGTTACTGATTTCTACGAGTTTTGGGTTGCATTTCATCCACCATCGTCGCGGTTTTAGGTACAGAAATCGCGACTGTTCGGCTCTGGTTGACCGAACGGGTTGCAAATGTTCGGACACTAACGTCCGAACAAATTGTTTTTGTTCGGACCTGAGTGTCCGAACATATTACTTTTGTTCGGACACTCAGGTCCGAACAAAACCAATTTGTTCGGACACTCAGGTCCGAACATATAGAGATCTAGCAGTACAATAAAAATTCTTCCTTTCGTATTTTAGAAATGGACCGGCCAAGCTCTTCTCGGGTGCGACCTACTGCTTCAAATAGGAAGCGACGTCAGATAGTAGAAGAGGTTGTAGAAGACCCAGAGGTATCTGAGGAAGATGAACAACAACAACAAGAGATGGAAGATCAACCAGCTCTGGGGCCACAAGATAGGTCCTTATTGACCAGCTTTGATACACATACAGCTGGGTACATTTGGATTGGACAGGTGTGTTTCACTTGTTCATATGAAAGTTTTATTCATTTGTTAATTTATTTAATTATGTATTAATGGTTGAATGTAGGATCGAGGCCCACTGAAATGTCTAAGTCATGGGCAGAAAGTGCCTTTGTGGCAACTAAATGAGTCTGACAGGTTTAAGGATTTAGTCTCGAGGTCTGGATTGGCTCCATTAGTGACTGCATCTTACCACTCCGTCAATAAGATTACTGTATCTGGTTTTGTGGAAAGGTGGCAACCTGAGACGAACACCTTTCATATGCCTTTTGGTGAGATGACCATCACCTTAGATGATGTTGCATCTATCCTAGGCATCCCAGTGATTGGGTGGACGGTTTCTTATAATGAAAGAATGTCATATGAAGAAGCTCAAGCACTCCTCGTTGATGCACTAGGAGTAGAACCGGTAGAAGCACATGACGAGTTGATACAAGTGCGGGGCCAATCAGTTAGATTGGAGTGGTTACGGGAAAGGTTTTCCAGTTTGTCTGACGATGATGGGGACGAGATGATAGACTCTGCAGTAAGAGCTTACCTTCTGTATTTATTGGGTTGTACCTTGTTTACTGACAAGAGTGGCACACGGGTGCCGATCATTTTCCTTACAAAACTCGTGGATGTAGAGGCCATACGTTCATATGCATGGGGTGCTGCTGCACTAGCATACTTATACAGGCAGTTGGGGTTAGCAAGCAGGCATGAAGTGAAACAAATAGCCGGCTATTTGACTCTACTAGAAGCCTGGGTGTACGAACACTTCGAAAGTTTGGCTCCGACTCCAAACTTACTCTATCAAGCCATTCAGCCCCGGGTTCATCGTTGGTTTCCTCGTAGAGAGTCTGCTCCTTTACAAAGCATACGAGAGAGAATTGACGTCATGAGTGCTGATCAGGTAATTAACTTGATGTTTCTTTTAAATAGTGTATCGGATTAACTTTTTATTTTCTATTATATACTTTCATATCTTACGATTGGACTAACTACTTTCAGGTGACTTGGGACCCATATCGTGATGTTAGACAATATCATCCTTTCAATGAAGTTGCATACTACTGTGGGTGCATCAAATGTATGGATGTTGTTGAGCCTTATCACCCAGATAGGGTGCTCAGACAGTTTGGGAGAGTTCAGACGATTCCTCCACCGCCATTAGCCCCTATTCGTGCTACGCGAGGTCCTACTGCCCGTGACTATCAAATCGCATATCAATATATCAATCAAGTTTGGGAAGGATGGCCTAATCACCTACTATCTGCATTGAATCGTAGTCAACCAGTTAGGCGTCCTTCAGATTGCGTTCCCGGGTATATGGATTGGTATGCACGAGTATCATGGAGGATATTACAACACCCAAACTTACATTCTAATTTCGCGCCCCGTCCCGAAGAAAATGAGCCAAGTGGTAGCGGTATGATTGACTATCACCAGCGTAATTCGGATGCACTGATCATACTTGATGAGGTTACAGGAAGAGGTGAAGACCATTGGGTTGAAGACCCGCGGGGATTATATACCCATGTGAATCAGGTGGCACATGTGTTACGGGGAGTTTCAATTGAGGATGCTCAACGAACCTTTCGACATCCCCACATGAGTTCACAAACTTACAGTCGCACTAGGACTAGGAGGGGAAGAGACAGTTGAAGAAATGTAAACAGTTGTTATAATTGACGAAAAACAAAAAAACATTGTAATATATTTTTTTCAAGTACTAACATGGTTATTTTAAGACGATGTTCTTGTGTAATTTGAATATGGATGTACTTGCTGTCAAATGTGTTTTAGTTATTTGATGTTATCTTTAATTACTTTGGATAGTGCTTGATTTTTTATGTACAGGTTGAAATATTTGCATTATATACTGTCAAAGTAGGGTAACTGAACCTCCGTTCGGATACACAGGTCCGAACAAAACGTTTTTGTTCGGACACTCAGTTCCGAACATATTCATGATGTTCGGAACTTCAGTGCCGAACATATCCATGATGTTCGGTAACTCAGAACCGAACTATATGGATATGTTCGGCACTGTGTATCCGAACGGTGTTACAGTTACGAATTTAACTTTTTTTTTTATGAGTCTGCATTCAATTAATAAGCACGGACTCAACCACATTCAACATAAAAAAGCTTATTTTAATAGAATGCACAAAAAAAAATAAAAAACATCATCAACTTCATTAAATGATTAAAAGAACATTCTGATACAGAAACATAAAGGAATTGTGTCCAATTACATTCAATCCAAATCAATTGTCTCTGCTATTGATACGTCTGGAGTTACGAGCTCTTTGAATTGAACAATCCGCTCCCTATATGGAGTCTCCCATCCATCCGCACAAGGATAATGAAACTGTTTCCACTTATTTGCAATAGGCGGAATTGGATGACCAGGTATTAAAAATAGTTGTACAAAATGATTCCCATTAACAAAACCGATTGTTCTCTCGTTCCGAGAAGGCATTGGCACCGGCACAGATCGCAAAGGCAGGAAAGTCAGGCATTGTTCTCTGCTCAAATGATATAACACCAAATTATAACGTGATGCTATGAGATGTCCCATGTCAGGCATAGTCATCCAATAGTCTATCAATGGGTTGTCATCCATGCATGATAATGTTTCAACCAATTCCTCAACTCTTTCCTCCACTCCATATAATTGTCTGTAGTGGTCTACATGTGCAAGCAGCTCTTGTAATAAATCTCTTCTGACTTGTCTCCATTCATCCTCGGGTAGGCCTACCAATCCAGCGATTGCTCTGAATCCACAATTACCATCAGCTGCAACATCCTTTACAACCTTAATGTAAGGTCTCAACCCCACGGGAAATGAGTCCACATAATTACTGATGTTCTTTGACCTTGTACGAATCGCCTTTATCTTCTCGTTTCTCTTTGGTTTGAATCCCAATTGTCCTTTATTTTTAACATCTTTCACTGCAACTGATTTAGGAGAATAGCTATCCTGTGCAGACGGTACCAATTCAAAAGCGCTTGGATCTCATCGAGTTGATGTGTCAGCTTTCATACTTGGTCTACCTCTTATTCTTGATATCACTTCGGGTTCAATCAAATGAGTGCTGTCTAACATAGATAGCTCCCGTATCTTCTTTAGAAGTTGCAATTTTCTAGTGGAATCATACTCATTGAACCATTTTTCAAGTAACTCCAAATCTGCCTTGCAATCCAAACTCATAGAAGAACTCATCATCGACGAAGTAGTTGGCAACATATCAAGCTTCTTCCAATGCTGATGTACACAGCTTAGAGGAATAGGCCGCCCTTGACTGATATATTCTGCAATCTCATGCGCACAGGGTAATCCATGTGTGCGTCGAATAACACAACCACACGCACTGGCGTCAATTCCAACTACTGTAGCTCTCTTGGTTTCTGTTAAAATTTTATCAAGTGCATTTTTAGAAACATTACCACGAAGATCTTTGTATTCTGCCGGCTTGAAATTATGTTGCACAACTGTCTTACTTTTCTCAAATGAAGCTTTGATATTGGTATGCTGCAACTCAAGCAAATTATGGATTTTAGACCAAACTGCTTCAAAATTTCCTTGACTTGAACCAAGCTGTCTTTTGAGTTGTGCATGTGAACTCTCGGCCCTGCATTGGATTATTAAGAGGTTAGTCTTATTAATTAATAAGCATAAATCAAATAAAGTAATTTTTTTAAAAAATACCTGTTCGAGGTAGTATTCCCAAAATGGACACAATTGTCCGTCCATGCGGAGACAAATCTCTCTTTGTAAGCATCCAACCAACTACCTTTGACGTAATTGAGTGCATCAGGGTACGTGCTGAATTCATTATTTAGCTTACTGAGTTGTTCACCAAACTCATCTTCTGTGGATGAAGACACCAACATATTCCAGCTCAAAATAAACCTGTCCCATTTTTCTTTCGTTTCGAAAAACTTCTTGCATCTCGCCAATACGTTTCTATTAATGTGCCATTTGCATAATAAATGAGTTGCACCAGGGAATATTTTGTTAATGGCGTTCATGAGTGACAATTCTCTATCCGTCACAATGACATCAGGAAGAATACCATCGTCAATAATAGAACGCAATACACCTAGTGCCCATGCATAATTTTCTTCACGTTCAGCATGAAGGTATGCAAAGCATACTGAAAAAGTCATGTCTGTGGATGTGACTCCAACAATCTCCAGAAGAGGCATGCGATAACGATTGGTCTTGTAAGTACAGTCCATTATCAAGACATGTGGAAATGCACGCAACAAATCTATACTTTTTGGGTGCGTCCAAAACAAGTCAGTTACAATCTCGCTATCCTCACAATTCTTATGCCATTCTATGTAATCATGCTCTGCCAACTTACCAAGTAGTTGTTGCATCTGACTTCTTCCACCCCGCTCATTAACTTTATATCTGTAGCGTGCATTGTATATGGTCGTCATTATGGTTACGTTTAATTCACTTCTTTGTCTCAACGTAACCAAAATTTCTTTTGGTCTAACCATGCTCTTCGACATGTCAACCAGCAACTTTGTTTCCTCCTCTGATAATCTTCCTGCAAATGAATGCCTTTCTAAATATTCCGCTGCCGAATGGTTATGCACACCACATATGACCTCCAACACCCAATCATCATTTGAGTCTAACTTTTTACCCTTTAGTGCGAAAGGACATCCACATTTCTTTGAACCGGTTTGTTTGATCCTCTTTCGCTTTTGGCACTCTTCTTGTTTATATTGTCCATTTCTCTCGCAAGCAAGGAGTACTCTCGCTTTGACACCCACTCGAGCAGCATTTGAAACCTTTATCACGATAACAAACCCATTTTTCCTTCCTACTCCACGAGCCCAACTGATCAACGAATCGCGGCTGTGAAATATCTACAATAAATAAACAAATTAAATACGAATTTAGTAATAAGTAAATGTAACTTGAATAATAAATCCTACATATGTTGGTCTTACCTCGTGAGTTATAAACTCACTGGTATAATCCATGACAAAGTCCGATCCAACCTGACTTTCTTGCGTAGAGACCTGCATAATATATTAATTAAATATCAGTGTCCGGATATTTAATTCCGAACATATAGCATCTGTTCGGAATCTCAGGACCGAACATATGCTATATGTTCGGAAGTGCACGACCGAACATATAGCTTATGTTCGGTTGTATAGGTCCGAACATATCTCATATGTTCGGTCCTGTACGTCCGAACATATGCTATATGTTCGGTTCTGAAATACCGTACATATCGGGAGGTTCTAAGTTTCAGGCGAGATGAATAAATTACAAAATATACAAAAATAAAAAAAAATATCAATGAAAAATACCTTTCCACTACTGCTTTGATTAAAAGGCACCATTTGATTGTTGTTTTCATCAATCTCTTCCTTCATTGCACAATCAAATGGAGGAATGTGAGTGAAAGATGAGTTGCAAAGGAAAATGAAGGAAGTGGAGAGTGAGATAGAATGCTCAGAAAAAATAAAATGCAAGTGGAGAGTGAGATAGAATGCCCAAGGAAGATGGAGGAAGTGGAGAGTGAGAAGTGGAGAGTGAGTTGGGAGAAGCTCTTTAGGGAAGAAGAATGGAGATTGTGTGAGAAAAGAAAATCTGATTTGAGTTTTTGTTGGATAATGGCTACTTTAGTCATTTCATAAAGGGGTATAAATGTAATATGAAAAAATAAAAAATCCTTGTGTTTGAAAAGAAAATTTTTGTGTGCCAATAGCAGCACTCTTTTCAAACTCTCTTGTATATGATAAGGGTACAAACCATAAACTACATGTTTTATCTAGAGGTCGTAGAGAGCTCCTTGGGCCCACCTTCAAAATGACCACCATAAAATATTAGATTTCTTGTAATAATTTATTCACATTTTTTTTATAACTAATCAACGTAAGTGAGCTCAAATTCTTAATTGGAGTGAAACTCGAGCGCAACATGTAGGAAGAGGATCCATTCATATTAATTTTTTTTTCAAATAAGTTCTTAAGTTTTTACTTTATTTTTACAAAAGACATAAGTTTCAAAGATTAGTTCCTAAGTTTTCCAGTAAATCCTTAATTAGGATGTCTGGCCATTTAAATGTATTTTCTGGAGATTCTTTTCCTATTTTTTTTAAATACCAAAATCACCTTTCAATAAAAGCCATGATATGATATGATTCCAACAATCACTACATGCAACGAATTGTCGTGGGGTCACTGGTTGTCTTTGATCGCTAGAAGAATACCGGTGAAAAAAATGAAAAAAATATAGAGGAAGTAAATTAGAGTATTTATTTCAATGAAAGGTATTTTGCTTATTTTTAGAAAAAATCGCGGGAGAGATTTGCCGGAAATAACTTTAAATGAATGAATGTCCTTCATTGAAGAATTTCTAAAAAAGTTAGAGACTATTTTGAAAAGTTTTGAAACTCGTCATCTTTTTTTTAAGCAAGACAAAGACTTTAGTCCTTATTTTAAAATCTCCCTCCATTTTATAGTGTTTAGAATTTCATGAAATAGACTACAACAAGCCCACTCACAAATTATTTGTTTGGGTGTTGGTTTGTTGGCGTAAAGGCATGAATTTTCTCCCAATATTTACCTGGTAAAGGTGTGTTGCTGGGTCCATAGTTTGCAAAAATAAAAGAAGTGAGCCTCATAAATTTGACTCAATTTAACACCTAGCCTTGTCAAATGAAAGAGTCTCATTCAATACAAAAATGGCCCATCTGCCATTACCCTCACATCCAACGGCTCAGATGCAAGTTAGATTGCCGAGATCCACGATGGGAAGGCTCCAAACGGGGCATACCCCACACCGACACTGGTGATCTCTTTTTATTCCCACCGACACTGACGACAAACCACGTTCCCGACGACAAACACGACAACGAAGTCCCTGTTCCGTTTCCGTCTCGTCTCCTTCCTTCTCACGCATTTCCGTTACATACGAAATTACCAAAATGCCCTTCCTTTGAGCTCCCGTGATTCTGCAGAAAGACACCCCCCAACCCCACTCCTTCCCTCCCTCGTTTGCTTCTCTCATTCCCTTTTTCATGGAATTCTCCCTTTCCCACACAAAATTACCAAAATGCCATCCACTCTCTCTCCTCCTCCCCCTTTATTCCCAATCAGCTCCCACCAAGCTTTGTTTTAAGATGAGAAACTGGTTTTTCATGGAATCTTGATTCCTCTCTTACTTAACTAATCTCGGAAAATGGCACTCATTTAAAGCCACCCAAACGCTGCCAAAAACAAATGTAGATTTTTCCTTCTTTTTTTCATTTTATAGAGTTCCTGCTTCATTCACCTTAAATTACCAAAATGCCACTCATTTCAGTCATTTGAGCTATTGAACCCCTCACTCATTTCAGTCATTTGAGCTATTTTATAGGAAGATACGCGGTTTTTCTCATTCAATCCTTCTCTCGTTTTAGATTTCTCTGAATGTTACAGGAGAAGATGAAGAGAGGTTTCTGTGTGAGTTTTGTTGTGTGGGTTGTTGTTGCAGCAGCTTTTGCTTCAGTTGATGGATTGAATGTTTGGCCAATGCCGGAATCGGTGAGCAATGGATTGACTTCTTTGTATCTGAGTAAGGGATTTAGATTGCTGACGGAAGGGAGTGAGTATAAAGATGAATCTGGGATACTGAAAGATGGGTTTTTGAGGCTTCTTGATATTGTTGAATCTGCTCATGTTGTTGATGGGAATTGGACTGGGTATCATTCTTGGGCGGCACTTGAGGGATTGCATGTTGTTGTTTTCTCACCTAGTGATGAGGTAATGGGGGCTTGAATCAAGTTCATTTTAGTCTCTTTTTTTTTTTTAATGGTTCTGTTATTGAATTTTAGGAATTGGTGGGAAATTGTGTTTGATATTTTAAGTGGGGTGGTTTGTTTGTTGATGATTAGGTAAGAGGTTTGAACAAAAAGCTTGATTTGGATTTTGGAGATTAAGAATCAGAGTTGGCTGAGTGGACTCGGACTCCGCCGAGTTTTAAAACCATAATTAGGAAGAAAGACTCTCTTTTTTTTGTTAATGGTTCTGTTATTGAAATTTAGGAATTGGTGGGAAATTGTGTTTGATATTTTAAGTGGGGTGGTTTGTTTGTTGATGATTAGGTAAGAGGTTTGAACAAAAAGCTTGATTTGGATTTTGGAGATTAAGAATCTGAGTTGGCTGAGTGGACTCGGACTTGGCCGAGTTTTAAAACCATAATTAGGAAGAAAGACTTTTTTTTTTAGGAAATTCAGTTGTATGATCTGTTGATTTTATATTGGGTTTTGGTTGCAGGAGTAGTCATGGTTTTGATTTGCAGAAATTGCATAAAGACCCAGAAGTTGGATGAATTTTATGATGATATTATGCTGGATATGAAATTGTACAATGAAAGGATTTTATTTAGATTTTTCTTGGGAACTTTGTTCCTCAGGAAAATTGAGGGTACTGCTTATCATTTATGTCATGCCATATATTATTTTCCAGAACACAAGCTGATGATATTTGTTATGAGAAATGGTCTCTTGCAGAACAAAATCTGATATTTGTTATCAGTGCTGCTTTCTGATGTTTCATATTTGGGGCCCACTTATCCAGTTCTGCTTTTTGATGTTTAATATTTGGGACTCACATTTATTCAATACAATCAGTATCCGTATTCACACATTGCCACCCTCCCTTGAATTGGCACCGACTCAAATTTCATGCTGTTCCAGGGATTTTCATTGTTGGATTTATCACAACAAATTTGCATGGGGTATATTTATTGAGGACTCAAAAAATAACGGCTAGGTTCATTTGATAGGAAAACCTTTCCATTGTCTTTGTCTCTGATTGTCATGTATCCTGTGGGCTCCACTGATATGATGCCTATATATATTGTCTTGATCTGCATAGTCAATTATTGAAGATAGCTTTGATTTTGATTGCATCTGCTGAATTTCCTTTTCAGTTATAAGAAATGGATGTGATTTATATTCTGGGTATCAAAAAGAGGTGGTATTTTTCTTTTAGATTTTATGCTGGATATCCTTTTCTGTTGGGAAATAATGATAAGAATTTGGAAATCGGGGAGATATATTTCTTTTTGATATATATTTGAGGTATTTTAATTTTTCAGTCATTTGATGTCATATGTTCTACAAGCTAGGCTT
The DNA here is from genome assembly GCA_012931725.1 of Litsea cubeba. Classification (NCBI taxonomy): domain Eukaryota; kingdom Viridiplantae; phylum Streptophyta; class Magnoliopsida; order Laurales; family Lauraceae; genus Litsea; species Litsea cubeba. The sequence goes on from CM022952.1 coordinate 13,744,559, forward strand.
TCAGTTTGTCATTCACAGTTGAGATGAAGCTCTTGTGCTTTTATATGCTAACGATAAAACTACTGTTGGCTGATATGCAGTTACAGTATGGCATTGATGAGTCGTACAAGCTATCGATACCTGCAACTGGAAATCCAATATATGCACATCTTGAGGTGTGTAAGGCAGTCCTGGCATTTTTTTGTTTCACCAACTTATACACAAGAAAGCATGTATTGCTGTTTCACCAAGCTAATGCTTGTCATGGTTACTTGTTCAAAAGTTCCCAGAACTATTGCCAGATTAAAATTTTCAAAATAGAACTAAAGTGGTAGTTTTACCTTAAGTAAATTCACCATCTGAAACATTGAAATCCCCTCAGAAATTGAATTCTTGATTCTAGGTCTAGCTAGGTCATTCTTTCCAAATTTTTGGCAACTTTCTGACTTCTTAAAAATATGTAGGAAAAAGAATAAAATATTAAACTAATAATCAGTTTAAACTATTGAGATAGCATACTAAGTAGGTGAAATAAGGAGGATCTTTATAGCTTGAATCTAATGATTAAGTAGGATTAGGTCAATGTATGGAAGGCAGATCATTAGTTTGTTCAGAGTAGAAAACAAGAGAAGTCTGTTTCTTTTTTGGTGTATTTCGCATTGAAAGGCCAATTTCTTAAAAATATTCCAAGTTTTAAAATTCCTATACACCTCATTTTGATAAAAATATTGACAAATTTATTACAGACTGCACTAATTTTTCTTTTATTTGAAAAGCTACTCAAATCATTTTTGCTCTTAGTAACTGTTCAAGCTTTGTATTATTGTATATGGTGCTTGATCCTCAACCTCTGTCACTACGAATTTATAAATTGTAAACACGAATATGAACTAAGTTGACACTGAAACTTGGGATTTTATTACAACAATCCACATCATATTAAAACAAAAAAAAAAAGAATAAATTTCTTCCTTTATTTTTGTCTCAGATTGTGAGCCTAGGCAGTGATTCACACAATTCTCATCTCCTTTTGGCTGCTATTCTACACAGTTACTGCATCTTCAGAATAGATAGAATATGACTTCAATTGGTTTTTTATGGACTATATGTCAGGAAAGTGGAACTTTTTAAAAAGATGAACCAGTACTAATTGGAGTTATCCAAAAACTAAAAGAAGTTAACTCAAATGGTTGGTACCAATGCAGGCACAGACCATTTATGGGGCTCTTCATGGATTGCAGGTTAGTAATGATCATCTATATTCTCAGAAGTTTGTCCCAACTCTAATAATTGATCAAATATGTTCTGTTAATTTTTTTTATATCAACAACATGCTGGATCTTAGCGTAATATGAGATTTTGCAGACATTTAGTCAATTATGCCATTTCAACTTTGAGACAAGGATAATTGAAGTTCACAAAGCTCCATGGGTTATCAAAGATCAGCCAAGGTTCTCTTACAGAGGGCTATTAATTGGTGAGATGATGTTCCAATCGAAGTTACCATTGAGCCTAATTTTTTTATATATTTTTTCACTTTAATTTTTTGCTATGATAAGTTGGAAACTTGAACCAGGAATCTATAATCAGGCCGTATATCCATAAAATCAATTGCATTCATGGTCCTTTGATGGTGCAAGTGAAGGGGGTGGGGTTTTTTGAAATCCTGTTCACGCAATGGAGTGGTGAATATTAATAATCTCGTGGGAACTACCTCTAATATGTACAATTTATCTGAATGAGAATTTGCAACTATTAAAAGAAAAAAATGTGAAAACATTAAGGATATAACTGTGGGAAAATATAAGGGTTTATATTGTATTTTATATCATTCTTAGGGCCACTGTATAGTTTCATTAATATGGAGGGTCTCATATGTAATATATTAGAAAGTATCTCTCAGTAACATAAAAGGCGTTCAGTCGTCCAACCCTAGGAACAAGAGTACCTCTAACTCACAAATGGCTGCTTATCACAGAGATAGGGCATAAGAAGTGGCTAGATTAATCGTCTCTGTGATGGATCTAAGCAGAATGTGCATGAATATTGTTAGGGAAATGGAGCAGAAATAACAAAATGTAATTCTTTACTATAATGCTACTTCTAGTTTACTGAATATTCACCATGGCAACATGGGACTAAATTTTGTTTGAAACAGAGCAACTAGATTGAGTTGACTTAATGCAGGCGGTTACTGGCAAAGCAAGTGTCACTACACCACAAATCAAGTCCGTGCTGGTTAAACTTGTTTGAGTTGACTCAATCAAGTCAGAAAAGCACCAATTGACATGTTCAGCATGAGCCAACACTAACTGAAGCAAACCTCCATGGACCGACACAGACTGGCAGAGTGTTCAATGTGTATAGTATATTAATGTACAAAGTCATTTACTAAATTACATCACCTCTTTTTTAAGTTTGGTATAAAAAATTCTTTTGACGATAATTTTTTCCCGGAGATTGAAGCTTCTGATATGCTTATGTAGGCATGATCTAAGTCACAAGTTTTGTCAGATCGATTGATTTGATTCTCCAAAAACCAAGTTGGATGTAGATTACTTATCAAGTGGGCCACTACAGGTTGAAGTTTTGGAAAATGTGAGCTAGCCAGATTGACATATCAATCAAATTTTGGTAATCAAATCTTGATTTGCTTGCTCGTGATCTGGGAAACTTGACTCTCCCCACTTATATTTTATCAGAACCATAAGACATTTAGTTTTTCATTTTCACATTACTTACTGAGCTTCTATTTAAAAGATGGGAGCAGTCGAGTTTTCAAGTTTTTAAACTATTGACAACATGCGCCAAAAGTAATGTTCTTCTAGCAGTAACATACCGTAATGAAGAATTAGTGGCCCCTAACCCTCAGGTAATATTGTGAAATGTAAAGAGCTAAAACATAATAATGGATGTCTCTTTTATCTTTTAAGTTTAAACTCTTGAACATTTGAATTTTAAAATCACTCCTATATTAAAATTATACCAGTTTGAATATGATAATTGATGTCCAAGTCCTTTCACGCGTTTTAGAGGCTGGGTTTTTTTACTAACCTGTAGTTATCAACAAATTCTCAAAAATATATATTAATGTCCAATAGTATGTCTTCTACTATGGTCCACAGAATCAGAGCAGCCTGTTCAATCTATGTTCAGTTGGCCCCGCTTCAACATCAATTCACAAGCAAAACCACATATGTGCACAGAGGAAAAGGGATTTATAATAATCCTTTCTTCCACAATTTCCTCACTTTGATAAATTAGAAACTGAGCATGAAATGTCCTCCCTAGTGAGATTTACCACTTATATAGATGATCGAATACAACTATTCCCTTAATTAGGGTTATTTACATGGCCAAGGAACATATGGTATGGCATAATGGCAGTTTGCATGCAGTCTTCACAGTTTGTTTATGTCTATAGGTCTATTACTCTACTTATTTTTCAGTGTTTCTATTTCATTTTCATCTGCATTCTTGTTTGAATGATTTGTGGCGATGACCTGTTGATTAATTTGAAAATTGTTTTTTAATCATTAAGATAAAACTTTGAACTACAAAACAGCACTAAAAACAACTAGAATTCATTCAAAGCATATTTAACAATCATGTGCGCACATTGATAGTTGTTTCTTATGTTATTCATTTAAAAAAAAAATTCATATTTTACTGGATGGTCCTATTGACCAGCACAGATGCACCATCTTGTCTTGGTGTGGACCTGCATAGAGGTCAGAGTGCTGGAATATTTTCTTATGTGGAAAAACCAAACTTTTGTCAAATGAGGATCCCCTCACCCCTGATTTTCAGATGCTTGCTTTAGAGGCAAGATATGCTAGATTGATTGCTAGAATGTTGATGAATGTAAGTGATGTAGAAGATTGTATGAAAATAGAGTTGCATTGACAAAATCTTAGAACTTTCATTACTATTAATTTTTTAGTTTACGCAGGCTTCCCCTTGGCGAAGGCAAAATATTGCTTCATAATGAAATCCCCTTGTTCCCTGTTTTCAAATGTATATTATAGGAGAAGGATATTGAGTCAGTCCTGATGAAAGTTAGGCCAAAATATGTAACTGATTTCTCTCCCTTTTATTCTGGGAAAAAAAATTCTATTCTTTTCATTTTCATTTTTTTTTTTTTTTTGCAAAATGGACCTAATCATTTATCAGTTTGTATCTGAGATTGAATTCAGCAACTCTGTGCCTTCCTCTGACATTAAGTGGCCATGTTCTTGAAATTTGTACCTATGCTCTTGTTCATATTTTCACCTCGACAAAGTGAAACGTGCCCCATTATGCGAACCAGATTTTGAGGGTGTTGTGTATAGAGTAGAAACATGCATTCTGTTCCAAGAATTTTAGTTTCTGCGCGTGTGTAAATATCATTTAAGGATAGCTCAAAGAATGCAAAAGCACCCCGAGAATTTTAGCAATCAAAAGAGAAGAAAATGGATGTGTTGGAATAATTTGGGAGAAATTTCTTTTTCTCTTATTCAAGCATTCCTTTCAGACTTATCAATGAAAAGTTTCGACATTTACCCTTTTGGTAGGATGAAAAGGACATAATTAATCCCGTCTCACTATCACAATTGAGAGAAGTTTCTTAGATCATGCAATAAAATTGCAATGATGCATTGAAAGTTGATACAAACAAGGTGAGTATGGCACGTAGATAAATTGCACATGCAAAATGAGAAATATCTGGTTTATTCTCTCCTCTCTTTTAGCAGCATCTTCTATTTCCTAAAGGCTAAAAGGAAATGTTATGTGGAAGCCATAATTGAAAAGATTTCTCAAATCATGCATTAAAATAGCAATGCTGCAAATTTCAGAGGTCCATATGGCCTGGAGGAAAGATTGTACATACAAAATGGGAATCGTCTGGTTTGTTCCAACTTGCTTGTAGCCACATCTCAGATAGTCGAGTCCTAGAAATCAAGTTGAACCATGAACATGAATATTCACTTGAAACTTTACTTGTGATGCAGATACTTCTCGACATTATCAGCCTTTGCCAATGATAAAAAATGTTATTGATGCTATGGCCTACACTAAGTTGGTATGTAATGCACAAAATGCTGTAAATGACATGTTTTTGTCTTTCTTTGCTTGCACTGATTTCAGTTTTATGCAGTATTGATAAATGGAATGCTGGATACCAATTGACATTTAACTTTTTTTTCCCTACATGTATATGCATGAATTATGATACCTTAGGAATGCAACTTGGCCAAGCTGGCTATTGACCTAGCTTAGGCCTCACCCAAATTTCATGTGGGTAAGGCAACACCCGAGCCTAGTCCTGGATGAAGCCAAAATTGACATGGTGAGCTTGAGACTGATTTAAAAATCCCAGCCCAAGGCTAAGCCTGGAGAAAACTTGACTTCCCAAGCCCAGGTGTTTGGATAGTGTATATGTAATTCAGGTGCATGGGACCAAGACCAATTCCAAACCCGGACAAGCTCAGTCAAGTTGCTTTTTAATGTAGTCTAGACGTGTGGGCTTGGGCTTCGCCCAACCCAAGTTTCACTCTGGTATTACCTAATACCTTCATGCAAGCTTATAGTAGAATAGATATGACCGCAGAAGTTTTGAGTCCAAGCTCCTTTTCCTTTTAAACTGTCTGGACTTGTCGACTCATTGCTAACATTTTCTTGTGGTTCTCCCTTGATGCACTTCAAAATCATACCAAGACATCGTTATGGTTCTAAGTGTTAAGTAGATTGGTTTTCCACTTCCTAGCAAGCTTAAGCTTTTGGGATCTATTGGCTAGTCGGACTTAACATTGTATTAAAGCCACTCTAGGTTGCAAGTTGCAAGTTTGAACCCTAGGGGGGCATTATTCCCCCAGGTCGCGTTGACAGGCACACATTGCGTGGGTGGGCAGGGTGTTAAGTAGATTGGTTGTTGGCTTCCTAACAGCTTAAGCTTTTGAGATGTATTGGCTAGTCAGACTTAACACCAAGGACACAGCCTAAGGCCCTAATGGGACTTCACATTTCACAATCTAGCATTTAATTAGTAAATTCTTTTGAGTTCCGATGCACTCATCCAAAGGAATGTGGTGCTTAATTTCTGCGGCATCTTTTCAGAGCCAAACATTAGCCTGTGTTCGCATTCAGGCCACAAACATTTTATATAGTGCCAAATGGTATGTTGGAGTGGAGAAGCCACATGACTTATCTATCAAAATTTTAGCAGCAGTTGTCTTGGCTTAGGAGTTAGGCCCAGGCTATTCTTGGAAGTTTACAAGGATACACTGCATTTCTAACTCACTGAACAATTTTGATTAAGCAATGCTTATGCTTTAGAAGTGGGGACTTGGTATTGTTTATCTTATGATTGTGATGATAAATGCCCCTGGATTATATCACAAGAGAAACTTTAGGCAGAAATGTCAAATAGTTTCCTTTTCCACTTTTATATTTACTGATGGCTACTAAGAAAAATTTGTTTATCAGTCCAGCTAAGTCCAATATGATTTGGCACACCATGGTCCACAAAAAGATTAAAAAGTTCCCTTTCAAACCTAGCATACTATTTGATTAGATGTTTTATACTTCACTGTAATACTTTAGCTATATCAACCTATATGCTTTAACCTGTTTTAACTTTTGTACAGAATGTTTTGCATTGGCATATTGTTGATTCACAATCTTTCCCCTTGGAAATACCTTCATACCCAAAGCTTTGGAATGGTGCTTATTCTCCTTCAGAACGCTACACAATGGCTGATGCAGTTGAAGTTGTACAGTAAGTTCTTGTTAATTGTTATGTTAAGTTTAACATGTCCTTATTCTGTAAACCATGGCAAGACTCTTAATCATGCACTTTTCAGGTATGCACAAAGACGCGGGATAAATGTATTGGCTGAAATTGATGTACCAGGACATGCTCGCTCATGGTACTTATACTTTCTGCTCTGTATCTTGCAGGATAATTACACAAGTAGCCTACAAGTACATGTCAAACATTTTCTAGTCTTATCATATTGTAGGTTTTCTGTTGAGAAGTTTCTTGTGTTATTGATGTTGATCTTAATCCTCTTCTGCCTTGAAGATTTTTTTGAATCCTAATAAAGTTTAATGGCCTCAATCAAGTTATGTGCTTGTGTTTTTCTGTTTTTTAATTGTTATTATTGTCCTTTCTTTTTGTTGTGTTACCTGGCCCAATTTTGATATGCATTTAGGATGAATTCACCATTGGGTTTAGCCTTGAGGATTTTCTAGCCTCTACCACCCTTGATATTTGGCCTTGAGACATCCACAATCCACCATTTCATCTTGAGTCAGGGTGATTCTGGGTCATCACGATTCATGTATAAACCTTTTAATTCCCTTCCCAAGTTCCATCCCCACCCTAGGCACCCATGGGTCCCTTATTTTATCCAAGCACCAATGAGAACTCCTATCTATGCCCACCTATGATCAGTCCATCCCCTCACACTCTCTACCCACCCACCACTACTATGAATTGGCACTCCAATTTGACGCTTATCTGACCTCTATGCTCCACTGAATTTAAGTTAAAAGGATATGTAATTTTAGAAACTGTAAATTTTGTGGCCCTTTCAAAGGTTAAGATGCTTTGATGGGGTCACTCACATTTTCTTTTAGAAGTTTTCTTTAGTTGTAGCTAGACCTATTTGTTTTCATTTTCAGTCAAATTATTTATTCTTTCAGTAACTTGTGCATATCTGGTGTCCATAGGTACACCTTGAAGCTCACACCACTGTAGTAGAGTAGTGCTGTGATTGGCTTTCTTTCTAAATATGTAGTATGACCTAGCTTAAAAACGTGGAAAGACTTCTGATGTGACACACTAAACCTTTCTACAAATTTCCATTTTTTTTCAGGGGTATTGGATATCCTTCCCTATGGCCTTCATCAAATTGTCGACAGCCACTTGATGTCAGTAATGAGTTTACATTTAAAGTAATAGATGGAATTCTTTCAGGTAATGCTGCTGTTTCGAATTGTTATCAAATTATAAATCTTGTGAAACAACAATGCCCTAAGTAGACAAAAGGCCTTTTGTCATTAATATTGAAGTGCTGATTACTAGAGCATACCAGCACTATTTGTTACTACTTTTTCCTGAACTTCTCACGTTTCAGATTTCAGCAAAGTCTTCAAGTTCAAATTTGTTCACTTGGGAGGCGATGAAGTTAACACAAGTAAGACAATTCACTTACATTTTATTTATGTTTTACTATTATTTGTTTTTGTATGCCCCTTTCTTCCTCTAAAATTTTCTTTTGTTTATCTTGTATCATGTGCATGATGAGAACCTTTGGTCACAAAATTTTGTAAACCTGCATTTTCTAAAATAGTTCAAGAAGCAATCTATTTGTATAGTGCACACTGTATTTAATACCATTCTATTGTGGATAGTAACTTTAAGGCATTTTAGACCCTCTAATTGAAATACTCATTTAATTCTAATTTTCAGTCTGTATATTTATAATGTAAGAGAGACAGGCGCACAAGGAAGCGTGGTTCAAAATAATGGGTAGTGTATTGGTCGCATTATTGGGCTAATATTTAGTGTTGTTCACAGTTGTAGAGGCCGGCCGCTATTTTCCCATAGCAGCGCTATATAGTGGATTTTCATCAATTTTTTTCTTCTTTCACTTTGTTTCATTCATAAATAACTTAAAACTGTTTTTTTACTTGTAGATCTATGTTTCCCATAGATCAATCCCAAATGGTTTGTGTTTATATATATATATATATTTACAGAGTTTTGGAATTTTTCAAAAAAAATTTTTTTTTTTTTTTGTCTCTAAGTGGGCAAACCAAATCACATCATAATGAATTCTAACTTGTAAATCTATGTTTCCTGTCACGCTCCAAAACCGAGATCCTGCAGTGATCCGATCTCGGGGAGCGTGATTTGGGATTTAATTAAAATTTTGTATTTCTCCCCAGGATCCGCGTGTGTGAGGACTGAGGAAAGCAAAATTCCCAAACACATCAAAATATTTCGCGGAAGCTTACAAGGCGTTGCAACCCGGAATCCGTGGCCATCGGATTCCGCGTCACACTCAACCTATCAGCATAAAGCTGTCATAGCAATATTCAAACTCGGACTGGAACAAATCATCATGTCAAAATAAACAGAGCTGACAGTAACAGGCTGATCATTACCCGATAGGGGTGTTCACGGGTCGAAACCCGCGGGTTTTGGGTCAAACCCGACCCGACCCGACTAGTTTTTTTTTGTGGGTGAAAACCCACCCGAACCCGACCCGTTTGCGTCACGGGTCAGTCGGGTCACGGGTTCAACGGGTCACGGGTCGGGTTCGGGTCTTTTTTTTTTTTAATGTAGAAGACCAAATTGTTTATGAAAACAACTTTTAGATAGTTGTTAGAGAACTAAAAGTGATTAGATATAAAAGTAAAAAGTGGTTGCGTTTGTTTGCTGGCCTTCTTTTGTACCATGGGTAGAGGTGTACAAAAAAAAGTAGTTGCGGTTTGACCTGAAACCCACGTCCAATTTCAACTACTAATCACTCTCATCTTGACCATTAATTCAGTGGTCACCAATTAAATGATTAAATACAGTCAATAAGATATTCAAGATTCAACAAATCTAAACAAACCGATGTCAAATAGATGTAATAAGGCTTCAAAACGTACCGTGTTTTCCATGTGAGATCACATTAATCTGTTGATAGGAATAAAATAAATGTTCCTCGCACGAAATATATTATAGTATACATGGGCCTTGAGTTCATAGACATGAGACCAATATAATAACTCAAATATTTAGAAATTGGTCGGTGAACTACATCTAAGAAAAATTAAAACCACATCCTGACAAGTGGGCATCCCTCTTGGATTTTTATCCTTGGTGTTCTACATGAAAAAAAAAAAAAATTGGGTTCACGGTCACCCGGTAACCCGACCCGTGAGACCCGTTACCCGTACCAACGGTCACGGGTCGGGTCGGGTCAGGTCGAGCAAAGAAATTCTGGGTGGAGTGACCCACCCATTGACCCACGGGTCGGGTCGGGTTAGCGGGTCGGGTCGGGTCGCGGTTAATTTTGTACACCTCTATTACCCGAACATATTCAAGTTACAAATTAACAAGTGCATTAATTATATCCCCAAAATAAAGGCTAACAAAAGCCGTACAGAATAACAAACTAAAACAATCACTACCCAAATGTGTAACGTAACTCCGGAGTCAAGCATGACGTTTACATGACATCGCTGATACAACAAGTCTGCAAAACTCGTGGCTCAAAAGCCAACTGCACACGAACTAGCTCAAAACGAGGACCTGCTATCTAGAGCACCAAAGTGTAAAATATCAGACACGACAGTCTGGCATGTAATCAATTTAGGCAAAAACATAAGTAAAAATCAAAGCTTTAAAGGAAACAATATTTAAAACATTTTACTAAACTTGAGACAGATTTACAAGGTTAAAAACAATGCATGAACAAGATGCTTATCAAGAAAATAAGAGTCCATGAACGATATACAAAACGAAACTAGCATGAATACATATAATATCATGAATATTTAAATCCACAAGAGCTCATCCTTTCTCCATCATTCATGATGATTAGAGCAAGCACGCACGACAAGCACGACACGCAAGAACACGAACCCACGCTACACGAGGTAGACTGGGGAAACCGGCCGCGGAACCGGAACACGCACGATGTGTATAAAATACACGACTAGTCTACAGACAGTCTACAAGTTTAAGGACCCCCGAACAGTGGATCAGACTGAAGGGGCAGTCCAAGCTCAGTGGTATTTACTTGTAATCATGAATGCACAAAACACGTCAAAGTACTTATCAAGCTTATCAAAAATCGAGGGAGATCACTTGTCAAAACGAAACAAGCACGACTAGCAAAGTAGCATAAGATATATGCATAACAAGTAAATAAGTGATCCCTTTTTCATTCTAGCAAACAAATCGTCAAAACACGCTTATACGATGGTACTTCTTACATCAAAACAAGAATTCGAAACAAGATTCGTCAAGCATATATTAAGATCCATTCATTGATCTTTATGTAATTGAAAACCCAAATACCGGAAAGATAAAACGGATTGGTGCCTCCGAAGTTGATAAGGTATTTTTGAATTTCAATTGCGCAAAAATCAAGTAAAAGTCCTCAACATGAATTGGTTTTCATTTCAAAAAGATTTCTTCGAAAACAGAAAAATATATGGGATTTCGGTTAGCTTCGCGGTTACCTGGCGGCTAACCGACAGCTGACCGTTGAACCGAAAACAGGGAAATACAGCTCTTGGGAAAAGTGACCGAAATGGGGCGCGGTTAGCCGCCTGCTGACCGCATGGTTCAGACGCGATTGCAGGTCTCGGGGAAAAGGAACTGCCTGGTTTCGGTTGGCTGGAGGCTAGCCGCATAGGGGTATGGCGGCTAGCTGCCAGCTGACCGCACTGCTGACCGCCAGTGCACGGACAGTGCATTTCAAGTCAGATTTCTGCACTTTTTCTTCCCTTTTTCTTTTCCATTTCTGAACTAAACAAAACCCCTGAGCCACCATGCTCACCAAGGGTCAAAAACAACATTTCTAAGTCATTCCATCCGTAGTTAAATCATCCATTTAATAGAAAACGTCAAACTCACCCCATATATTGAATCACACATGCTTGTAAATCCAAAACAAGATTTCTAGGAACTTGGTAAAATCATCAACATACATGTAATTAGAGAAACTGATGCTAATGATTTTGAAGAACATGAACATGGCATATAAATTGAGATTAAGCATAAAAACAAATCAAACTTTTAGAGGAATAGTAAAACCATATCACAATGCACATGGGAAGAAACCTATAAAGATCACTTGCCTTAGTCCAATGCCAAGCAAAGCTTCACAAATATCCAATCAAAAGGGTGATCCACGAAATCTACACAAAAGGCCCAAAATACAATACACAAAAATCACATTTTTGGCTAACACAAACCCCCATTTCGAAAATGGGTTTTAATAGCATGGAAAAACAAGCTCTTCAAGAGCTAAAAAGACCATATGAAAGAGGGGAAAAGAATCCCTAACCTTGAGCTTGATAAACAAGAAGAAATGGTGTGGAGATGGTGCTTGCTTGGCTAGAAATCCAAAGAAAGTTAGAGAATTGGAAAGCTTGTGGAGAGAGGAAGAAGATGGTGGTCTTAGATCTTGATTTGGATCCCTCTTGCTAGATCATTCCCAAGGAAGAAAGTGAAGAAGAAGCTCTTTTCTCTCTTTTGGTCTAGGGTTAGAAAAGTTACAGGAATTTGGTAAAGTGAAATGGAAAAAGGAGGGAGATGACTAAAGTAGTGGAAAGTGGGACCCATTACAGCTGAAACTAAAAATGGCCATAACATGGTCTTGTGGGCTTCGGACGAGATCGACGAAGAAGACAAAATCGATCGTTGAAATATCTACTTTCCAAAAAGTACATTTTCCCCAATTTCTGAAATTTTCGAAATTCAGGTATAGATTTAGTGTAAAATGTCATTTTTGCCTCTTTTTGTCGAAAAATGCGATTTCTGAGTCTCGAATCCAAACGGATAAAACATGAAAGTTGTTAAGATCGATAAAATGAGTCAAAAGGAATAAAAATTAGAGTTTTTAGAAATCAAGAATAATTTATCACAAAAATACATTTCACAAGGGCCAGGTCAAACCAAAGTCAACGGTCCTTAAAATCTCCAAAGTTAAGAAAAATCTATCAAATTCAAAAACCAATCTTACTCAAAAAGCAAAACCACAATTAAAATAACACTAAACCCAAAAATTGGGGGTCGGGGTCTTACATTTCCCATAGATAATTCCAAATGGTTTGAGGTTTTTAAAAAATTTCTATTTGTTTTCACATCAAACACCTTGATCCCAGGGGTGGTCTGAGTTCAAATCCGCGCTCCCTAGGTCATTAACATAGTCTTCTGCCAGTGAGGCAGACACCGCAAAAAGAAATAAAAATCACATTAAACAATTTCTAACTTATAGCTATATGTTTTCCAAGTCTCAACAAAAATATATTGTTCTATCAATGAAAGATGCTTTGTCATTTTTATTTGAAATATAAACATTACCTTACTTAAACATTACTTTCTATATCCTTTTTTCTATGCAGCTATGCTAAATGATTTTTTTTTTTAATTTACAAATTGAAAATGGATAAGCATGATGAAAATAGATAATAAATATTGTTATTTTATAATCATATAGCGATGCAGGACCTCTATCCAATGAGGGTTTGCTAACCACCCCCCCGGCCCCCCGACAAAATCTTTGTTACTAATGAAACAAAATAAACAAATTGTAGTATTTTCCAATAGTTTTTTTTATATTTTCTCAAAAAAATTTGCTCATTTTCGATTCATACCACTGTACCAATAAGTATTGCCACAACCGCTATGTATCGCTTGATCCATATTATTTTGGCTACCATGCAAAGAGGTATGTAAGAGCTGAAGGTTTTCATGAAGTTCCATCGGGTTGCTTTGGGGATTAAAAAATTCTTGCATTCATTTGTTCATCTAGCTGTGCGTCCTTGTTTTCATTTGCAACATTTTCTTTTTCATCTAAAATTTGCAAGGACATGAATGATGACTACCTACATATCTTTACATTATACACACATGTACGAATTTTCAGGTGAGCATGTGCACTATATATGTAGGAATTCCTGATGAGCATGCGCACAACTCCTTAGGTGCACAGAAAGGCTGCAAGCCGTCAAATCTGGTACATACTATGATCAATCCAAATGGGACACACAGCCCCATCCCCCAACAAAACCCCTGCCAATTGGTCATAGGAGGTCCGAGATCTAATGGCTCACAACACTTGTTTGTATCTAAGGTATTTGTGCATGTGCTCGCCTGAAAATTCTTCTATATACAAGTGATGGTCACAACCTTATGAAAGAAGCAAAGATCAACTAAAACTAGAGCTCTCTAGGTAGCACTTAAACTAGTGCTCTTTAGGTAGGTCTTTTGTGTTGTGTTATTTCAACAAACTGGTAGGATGAACCTTAGCTTCTCATTTTACTCCCTTTTCCAGGCATGCTTTTTATTCTATGTTTTCAACAATATTAATGCTTTTAGCATGTTATAAAATATAAGTTATGATTCAGTAATGGACATCTGCTATTGTATGTAAATTGTAACCTTCTTCCATATTTACTTTTGGAGAGGAGTGCTAATAGCTTATATAATTTTTTTAATGGTAATATGTATTAAACAGTTTGTATAATCAAAACTTACATTTTTTTTTTCAATTCCAGGTTGCTGGACAGTTGCTCCTCATGTAAAAAATTGGTAACAGTTTTTATAATTCATGTTTTACCACACTTTTACATTTTATATAGATATGATATTTATGAAAGTGAAACTTCTTGTTAATTACATATTATATATGTGTGGACTACCAAATTAGTGGTGGACATATATCTGTGTGTACCATAGGGATTTCCGATTCTCATTATCCCCTTTCTGCCATCCAGGTTAAAAAAGCAAAGGCTGAATGAATCTGAAGCCTATGAATACTTTGTATTACGAGCACAAAAAATAGCATTGTCCCATGGATATGAAATGGTGAACTGGTAGGAAAGACTCATCTTCTGGATCTCTGTGATTTGGTACGACGTTTTCAAATGTCTTATTTATTCTCTTGTGATGAGCAGGGAGGAGACATTCAATGACTTTGGCAACAAATTGAACCCTAAAACAGTGGTGCACAATTGGTAACCTTATACCATGCTATATGTGATGTCTATTATTACCAGCTCTTTACTTCTTTGAGGCTGCATGTCACACATGCTTGGTGTCTGAAAATAACAATAATGTGTCAAGACAGAAAACACTATCGTAATGTGAAAGTTTGTTTCACTCTTTTTGATGGTTTGCTACATGTTCTTGAGAGAAAGTGTTTACCATTATATAGAAAAAAGATATTACAACAAAAGATATAACAATGAAAACTTATACTTTACAAATCAGAGAGGTTAACATGTTTTGAGCTTAAGTAAACTCATGAGGAAAGTAAGAGAACTCTTGAAGGCAATCAATGAAGGGTTTGACATATATAAAGTCCTTTGTAGCTCTTTGAGTGAAGTCATGTGCAGATATGTACATGGCAAGCATTATATTGAATTATTTTGTAGTATTTCAATTTCACAATGTTTTATGAGATATTAGTCGCCAACGGATAGTTGCACGATCTCACATTATTATTATTTCCCACTGAATATCACAATATTATTTCAAAATTCAGATTTTCATTTCAAGCTATATTTTAGTGTTGTAGTATTTTGTGGGTGAAAATCATAAGATGCTAAGGGCTTCTGCTTAAATTTACTATGAGTTCCAGCATCCAGGATACCTGTGATTAATTCCATTTTCACAATTTCAATGACAGGATTGGTGGAGGTGTTGCTCAAAGAGTAGTTGCAGCTGGGCTGAGATGCATTGTTAGCAACCAGGACCAGTGGTACTTGGACCATTTGGAGACCACATGGCAGCAATTTTATATGAATGAGCCCCTCACAAATATCACAAACCCTAAGCAACAGAAATTAGTAATTGGGGGCGAGGTATGCATGTGGGGCGAGCACATTGATGGATCTGACCTTGAGCAAACAATTTGGCCCCGTGCTGCAGCAGGCTGCAGGTATTTATTTATTTATTTAGTATTATCAATCTCATGACACCCCAACATAGTTGGGACAAGGCTTTGATGATGATGATGATGATCAATCTCATGACAAATCTTCAAGAGGTTTGCTAACATCCTACATGCTTTGAAACCTATTTCTTGCGGACACTTGGATTTGTTACCCGTGTCAAATCCAAGCCATACATCAAATGAATCTCACATTTCATATCCTGCCACCAAAATTAGGCTGGTCAGTGGTCACTCATCTGTAAGATTCCATGTGGCTTCAATGTGGTTTTTGCCAGTTTTCTAAACCATCCCTTATTTTCATAAATATGTGATGAGATGGAAATAAAAATTAGTATATGATATTGGGGCAATTTTTTTAGTAGATAGCTGAGATGTTTATGAGTGAAAATTACTTAAGGTATGCTTATTCACAAAAAAAATCATAAATGAGCTATCTTAATCTCCTATACCATGTTGCAATGAGAAGTGATCACTCAACAATGAATAGCGAATGTTAAATCATAAGTTTAGGGGATTTTGTCTTTTCTTTCGAATTTGATGTTATATTTTTTGCAACAACAACCCTTGTATGGTTTCAAACTTTTAGGTTTTCCTCTTTTTTTTTCTTTATCGGTAATGATGAATTTCATTTTGGATTGGTTGGTTACAAAGTATAAAAGAATTATACCAAAATACAAGGAAACAGCCAACGAAATTCAATAAAATAAAAAAAAGTTACGTAGCGAATGGCAATCGAAGGAGATATGTCCAACCCTTTGCTTGGCCAAGGGGTTGGCAATGTAAGAGACCATGTACCAACCCAAAAGCTTAAGCTAATAGGTGGAAGGCCTAAATAGGTATATGAAGCTATGTCCAACTTGAGACTTAGGCGATGTGGGATGTGGGAGACTCGATAAAGACACATGCTTTGACTCCTCTAGCTAATGCAAACATCTCAGACACACCCCAAAACATGGACCCTGTGAAACCCACCAACTTCTAAAATATTACCCCATAAATCCTAGATCTGAGGCCTAGGGACACTACAAGGAACCCATCTTATTTTCATCTATTTACTGTTAAGTACTTCACTGTTGCTTTTGTTGGAATAATATGCAAAAATTCTTGAATCCTTTGCTAACTGCACTCAATGTTTTCTGCTAAGCATCACATCGGTAGCATCAGTCAAATTTGCATGAAAAGTTTCAAAATTTCAAAATTTAGGAGAAAGTGCTACCTTGCAGTAGTGAAATGATCTTTTTTATGGTCTAAATCATTACCATATGCCCATCGCCTTTCTTGTTGGGTGATTGACTGCAAGATTTTTTTTTTTTTTTAGGTTTCTAATATGAATATGAGTCTTTTATTACTAAAATAGTCAAAATACCAACTACATAAGCTGGAAACACACATATAGAAGGTGAGAAATTATTAGAATAAAATTGTTTCAGATTACAACAATGAAAAGCATCAGGTAGGGTTTGCCTGGTTCCACACCAATGACCATGCAGGGTAATGGGAAGATCTTAATGTGTATTAGATGTGGGCCAAAAGTCTCCCTTCTCTGACTGATGCTACAATTGGATTTATCCTAAAGTTTAGTGCTTTTATAAGTGTAATATAAACACAATAATTCCAATCATCCAATGATGGCTACTATTTAGTCTGTGACCAAGCTGGGACTTAATATACATGGGATAAGTGTGTGGGGGGTTTGGATCAATCACAGGCGGGCTTAACATAAACGTTCTTTAGTAGAGCCGTTCTGTCCCAAAAAACTTCCTAAACATAGGGGGATGGCCCATACTGGATCGAGCTTAGGGCTTTGAAGTAGAAGCCCGAACCCAACCCTTTTATTGGCTGGCTTCATTTGGACCTATCTAAACTCACTAGACTAAAAATTTGTCCAATATGGGCCTGAAGGGGTTGGATTAAAAGGCTTGTTGGGCAACCTTGGTCGATTGACGGAACCAGCAGTCTTAAAGAAAAGAAAGAAAGAAACCAATCGAGACAATTCAGATGTGCATGCCTGCGTATATTAGTCCCTATTTCTTGTATTAAGTGTAAATTAATTTTTTTATTTTTATTTTTCTGTCTGCCGCATGGATGAAGAACGGCTATGGACGCCCTTTGACAAGCTAGCAAAGGATCCAAACTTGGTTGCAGGAAGGTTAGCCCACTTCAGGTGTCTATTGAATCAAAGAGGAGTTGCAGCTGCGCCACTGTTTGGAAATGGTCGAGCTGTTCCTAATTATCCAGGCTCTTGCTATAAGCAGTAGTGAGCTCTGGCTGATTGGCTGTACAATTTTCATTGTGATCTACATGGTTGTCACCTGTGGTTCTGATCAAATGATTTTCTCAATTGTAAAAGGGGGAAGTTGCCATGGAAAAATCTAAAATTCAGTTTGGTCAATGGTGTTTCCCTCTAACTATTTCACAAAGTAAAGAATCTTCCTCTAAAAAATGCTGTCATTTGGTCTTTGGGTTGGCCTTTTGGCTAATATCAAATAGTTGGGCCATGGTTTATGGAACTGCAATTGCATATTAATGAAATGTGCATGGGACTTTGCCATCAGATTTAAAGGTATCTTAAGTTGTACATTTGCCATCCATGTTGGACTCACACATTCAGGAGAAGAATTGTACAATACTTCCATCAATAAGAAAAGGAAGTTCATAATGAAAATTTTAGAGATTGTGAAAAGGGAGGGAAAAAGGCAGATATTCAATTTGTTAGGGCATGGTCCAAGCATAGCTTATGGCAGCAGTTGACAGGTATACAAAAGTGGTAAAAAGACACTTGACTAATAGTCTTTGACTTATCTTTGGGGGGCACAGAGTTAACGGCCTTTGTTGTTTGCATGGAATTGAACAAATGTGAATTCATGATCCAGTGAGCTACAACAAAGGATTATTAAAGAGGTGATCGGTGAAAGATATAAGGTGGAAATGAAGATGAAAAACTCACATTTCCTAGTATTTTGACTTACGAGGGGGGTGGCTGTTTTTACCATTGGCCATTTATTGACATTCACTTTTGTTTCTTCAATTTTAGCTACTTTTAAAGATACATTTCTTAGAATTTGTAGGAATTCAATTCCATGCAATCAAAACAGTCCCTTACTAACTACTGAGTACCATTAACTCTCCCACCTTCCGGTTAATTCGGCAGGGTCAATTTTAGAACTGCTCTATGCTTGCAGACTTTTTAGTGTGGCTGCGATTAGGGTTGAGTCGAAAATTACTTTCAACACTAAACCTATGGCTCAAATAGATGGATAAGGCTTCAATAATGAAGATGATTAGAGGATACTTTATATAGATATAATAGTTGTGCTGGTGCCTGGTAGCCCCTTGATATGTTAAGGGAAATGCTCAATCTCTTAAAAAATACAGGGCTGGAGGGATGCTTTCATTTCCAAATTCCAGTTCAATATCAACAACATTTTACTTTCAATTTAGACAGATTTCAAGCAACAGAGTTCTGATGTAGCCGAGCAAAATCTGCATTGTGGTGCTCACTTCTTATCTGGGTATAGCTCTAGATGGAAATCCATTGCCATGACAAGCAATTAGCCCAAATATCACACAGAGTGGACTGAGAATAGAAGTCATCTGCACTCAATGTTAGAATGGATTGAGTTGATGTCCTGTTTTCCAGTTAAGTCTATTGGGTTAGCCTGGGATGAGGGGTATTTTGGTAATTTTACCATGATTATACATGTGATCTTCCCTTTGTGTGTTTGCTTGTGTGGTTGATTGGTAATAACAGGTTTTTTTAATTTCCTCACGTGCATAACAGAATGTGAGATCACAATGTGCATAACAGAAGTGCAACTAAATCAGTACCCATAAACAAGAGTTCATGTGTTTGAATGAATTGTGAGATTTATAGGATAAACCAGGTGTATTGCATTGCTCCACTAAGAATGAAAATCCATTACGAGGACCCATTTTTCATATGAAAACTGTAAGGTCTGATTTTGATTGATCAGCGGCCGAGCAGATTGGCTTTGCTTGGCGATGGAAATTTCCCTTCTGGTTGTCCGGAGGAGATCTTCCTACCTGTTGTAAGTGTTGATTTTGATTGGTCGGCTGGGCAGGTCAGCTCGGCAGATCAGCTCGGCAGGTCAGCTCGGCAAATCAGCTCGGCAGTAGAGATCTCCCTCCTTCTTCTTGGATCTGAATCGATCTTCTTGCCTGTATCAGAAGCAAACCATCATAAGAGCTCGATCGGGTGGTCCGACCGATGACTCTCCGATGCTTAAGTTAGCCTCTTGAACCGTGTTCTCCTTCTGATTAGAGTTTTGGTTCAGAAATTGCCTACCCTTCTCTTTCTCTTCTTTCTTCCTCTTTTATATCTTTTTTCTCTCTTTTTCTGCCATTCATGGCTCCATTAATTCTCTTCATGCTAGCCATTAGTGGTCATTCATTTCCCTTTTTATGGTGATAACTGATAACGGATGGAGTTATTGCATCATGGGGGCACTCCTTTAATTCTCTTCATATTCTTCCTCCTGGCGGGTTGGGTTGGTCCACTATGACCCAAGCCCAATCTAACTATTGAGTTCAGATTTTACCCCCACTATCGCCCCCCAAGCCCCTTTTCTTCTTTTGCATTTTCCGAGAAGAAAGGGGGGCTTTGAAAGAGATCTCTTGTTTCCGCCGCCACTGTTGGTTCTTTCCGAACTCACTTTTTGGCCTAATGCTTGCATCGTCATGCCAAGCTATTAGTTAAAAAGGAGATCAGTGCAGCGTACCTAGTTTGGGCTCTTCCTAGTTAGGTTTTTATCCTTCGGTATGAAGTAGTGGGCCCTAAGCTGCCCTTCAGGCCTTGGCCTTGTTTTTTGCGAGGTTGTTTCTGATAAGGTATGCCCTACCATGATCCTATATCCTTGGCACAGGAATAGTAGCAAGATAATTAGGCAAGATACAAACTTTCCAAATTCTTTGGTACAAAGAAGATTAAAAATTTCATTCCATTCTTGGTACAAGAACATAAACCACAAAGGTCTTATAAGTGATAAAAAGCTGATGAATTCTTTGGTACAAAGATCTATAAGTGCCTGTCTTGGTTAATATTCTGGCATTGCTGCCTAGATGGAAGCATTCTGGCACCTGGCCGAGGTGGAAGAGGCCGAGACATGCCTAGCCGGTACTCTTACAGAAGCTAGGATGAGCTCGGTGGCATTGTTGCCAGGCTGGAGAAGGCCGAGACCGAGACATGCCTAGCCGGTATTCTTACCGAAGATAGGATGAGCTCGGTGGCACTGTTGCCGAGGTCAGAGCCAGGTTGGCCGAACTCAGAGCCAGGTTGGCCGAACTCAGAGCTAGGTTGGCCGAATTCAGAAAATATCCCACACAAGATAATAAATAGAATTCTTTGGTACAAGGATAAAAAGCCATCGGATGCGTTGCTTGGCCACTGAACCGGAACAGGGGTATCGAGGTTGGCCTTAAATATGAGTGTTTCAGGCCGAGCTTATCAAACAACTCGGCAAACATAATTTCTAATGATCTTCCCGGATCTATGAGCATCCTCAATAATTTTAGTGGGACTTCATTCTTGGCACAATAATTTTTTGCGAAGTGATGATAATATGGCAATATTCATGCATTATTGTCGAGATCGAGATACATAAGACTGAGATCAATAAGACCGAGGTGCATAAGACCGAAATATATAAGACCGAGGCGCATAAGGTCGAGGTGCATAAGGCTGAGGTGAACAAGGTTGAGATGCATAAAGACCGAAATATATAAGACCAAGGCGCATAAGGTCGAGATGCATAAGGCTGAGGTGAACAAGGCTGAGATGCATAAGACCGAAATGACCAAGGTGCATAATGCTGAAACATGCCTAGCCTGTATTTTTATCGAAACAAGGATAATCTCGATGTCTTGAAAATATCCCACACAATTGGCGATATGTATAAGATATCTGAATTCTTTGGCACAAAGATTGAAAGTAAAAGTTCAGTACTATTCTTGGTACAAGATAATTCTCTGCAGATACACAATGCCTGGAAAGGGAACGGTCTGGTCACTGTCAGCATATGGTACATATCCGACATCTGGACCACCGGAGTGGTTGACTACAGGATCCTTTCCCGGGCGTCTTCTTCACCCTTTGTCTTGTGTTGCCTCTATTTGAGACTGAGAGCGTCCAGCTTGGTGCTGTGATCCGAGACCAAGCTCTTGTTCCGCCATATTTCTCAGCAAGAACAAGCGTTAGTGGATGATTTTCCTCTTTCGCTTCCCACAGACGGCGCCAATTATAAGGTCTGATTTTGATTGATCAGCGGCCGAGCATATTGGCTCTGCTTGGCGCTGGAGATTTCCCTTCTGGTTGTCCGGAGGAGATCTTCCTGCCTGTTGTAAGTGTTGATTTTGATTGGTCGGCTGGGCAGGTCAGCTCGGCAGATCAGCTCGGCAAGTCAGCTCGGCAAATCAGCTCGGCAGTAGAGATCTCCCTCCTTCTTCTTGGATCTGAATCGATCTTCTTGCCTGTATCAGAAGCAAACCATCATAAGAGCTCGATCGGGTGGTCCGACCGAGGACTCTCCGATGCTTAAGTTAGCCTCTGGAACCGTGTTCTCCTTCTAATTAGAGTTTTGGTTCAGAAATTGCCTACCCTTCTCTTTCTCTTCTTTTTTCCTCTTTTATATCTTTTTTTCTCTCTTTTTCTGCCATTCATGGCTCCATTAATTCTCTTCATGCTAGCCATTAGTGGTCATTCATTTCCCTTTTCATGGTGATAACTGATAACGGATGGAGTTATTGCATCATAGGGGCATTCCTTTAAATCTCTTCATATTCTTCCTCCTGGCGGGTTGGGTTGGTCCACTATGACCCAAGCCCATTCTAACATTGAGTTCAAATTTTACCCCCACAAAAACCATTCAAAATTACTCTTTTTGCCCTATATATTATCTCTTGGTAGCCCAAATTTCACTCAAATCAAAGTAAAAAATATCATAAGATTGATCACATTATAAATGTTTTAGAAAAAGGAAATATTCAAGTGCATCTATCCCTTACTATAGGGTGAGGGACACTTCCCTTTTTGGAAAGTTTCAAATATAAAGTGACTTTTCAAGTATATAGGAATACTCCCTATGTACTTGAAACTTCCCAAGAAGGAGAGTGTGGTGAGGGATAGATGCATAAGAATACTCCCCGAAAAGAAAATGCTCAAACTAACTGTAGTGTTAGCTCTATTTGCAGTAAAATTTGATCTGCAGCTAATACAATCTTCTTCTTTTTTTTTTGGTAAATAAAAAATATCATTAAACAGAAAACAAACTAGACCACACGGAAGCAAACAAAGGAAGGGGATTCTATGAGGATTTCCCCCTTAGTGACTATGAGTGGACCAATCAAGGTCCGCTACGTTACCGTGGGCAGGTTGCCAAACATCGGCAGGAATTAGGATCTTCTAAGTGGCCTTACGCACAGTGACCGTGAGTGGACCTCTCACGGTCCGCGTGAGGTTTTTCCTCATCAGATCCGAACTCGTCGGGTAGGGGCAGCCCACGGTAACATGGCGGACCGTGATTGGTTCACTCACGATCATAGTGAGGGAATCCTCAGATGATCCCGATTCACAAAGAAAGCAAGAGTCTGATAAAATAGCCAAATGACCCGGATCCCTACCCCAAACCCACATAATCATATCTTTTAACAAGATTATGCGCTGCAGAGTTTAACTTCATGTCTCGCTAAAAGAAAAATCAATAGACTCAAACTCAAAACCCAATAGACTTTAATGGCTTCCATTTATACCAAATCCAAAAATCATTTGATAGTTTGTACAACTTCCAACTCCTCAGACAAAATATGGACATTGAGAAAGCCCTTCGTGTGGAATAAGGCAGCCTAAGATTGCTCTTGTCTCGGCTTCTTTGAGGGAAAAGACCTTTGGACCATGATAGAGTCTGCATCCACCAAAATATCATCGAAAATTACCCGTATATTTACGGTTAGACCTGACATTTATCTATTACATTCACACAAAAAACGGTGAAGCGGTCAAAATTTAAGTATTTCCATCCTAACAATACGTACCTGGTCAAGTATAAAGGATAAAGGCAATGCTAATGGGTCAAGTACAAGGCAAATCCCAAGAATCTAAGCCAGACCCACTCCACTGCCGTTAAATACGGCGGTCAATTAATCCAATATACTTCTTTAAGGAATTCCGCCGTTAGTTACGGCGTTAGGTTTTGCATCTTCTGTTATTTGCAAGAATACCGCTGTGAAACAACCAGGCTGGTGCGCGTGGGCAGAGTCTCTGGACGAGCTGATCGACCGAGACAGAGGGCCAAAAGAGAGAGATTGGTGAGATTGGATTCCAGGTAGGTTGGTCATCATTTCATCTTCTTAAGCGAATTGGAGGGGAAAAAAATGTGGAATGGGGTATCCGGCATACAAACTGTTCGGTGAAATGTCCGAACGAATTCCAATCTCGTTGTTTTGTTTTTGGAAGTTCTGGTGTTGATTATGGAGTGGGCTAGGCTGTGAAGATGGATATTGTGCATGTGTTTAGTGGGTTCAGCTAGGTTAAAATGTAGGTGGTTGCTAATGTAATGGAGATGAGTATGAACTAGGTTGATGTTCAGGTAGTTGATGATCAGGTGGATAGAAGTGGAGATGAATAGGTGAATGAGTGTAAGGTTGATCAGATTGGATTGTGTGATTGCAGGTGTCAGTTGGTGTTTGGGTTTTGTTTAATTTTGTCTGAAACATCTTCTCTTTGTTTAAAGTACTTGTTCAACTGTAATTTGTGCAATTGGTTTGTTTCACTTCTTTTACTTATTTGTTCATTGGTTTTTTTTTTTTACCATGCTCCATTTTTATTTCTCATTCTTAGATAGCCATGGGTAGGAAGAAAATCCCTACTAGTCAAGGTGAGAGAATCTCCTCCAGTGCTGATGATGATGCGGTTGCCCATGCCTCACTTCTTAAGAAGAAGGCATGGATGGCCTTTTCAAAGAGGACAGCAGACCACATTGCTGATCAAATCCGAAAAGGAGAAGTGGGTGTCTTTTATTTGTTACATACTGTTTTGTTTCCTTCTTAATACTTGATTTTGTTTAATTTGGTTTGGTTCTTCTGTCCAGACTGTTTCTGGAGTGGAGACCCGCCTTAGCTGGGTTGTGGTCCATAGCTGGTATGAGCAGCTGCCACCTCTTCTAAAATCCAGAGTGGATGGGATGGGCTTTAAGGACTTCTTTTCCATTGAGCCATTTAGAGTTGATAGAGCTCTAATTGCCTCTTTGAGTGAGAGGTGGCGTGATGAGACACACTCTTTCCATTTTCCACCTGGAGAGCTCACTATTTCGTTAGAAGATATCGTTCAGTGTTGGGGGTTGAGAGTGGTGGGGAACCCAGTGTTCTCGGAGGGAGCCTATTCTGAGCCTGATGCGAATCGGGATTTGTTCAGAAAGTTTTTCGGCTTCCTCCCGAGTACGAAGGGCGCACAGGTCCCTTTGGCATGGCTATATACCACCTATTGCCCGGCCAAGGCTCAAGAGTTGGCCCGTGAGTTTAATTATTTACTTATGCATTCATTCATTTAGTAGACCTTATGTTATTTCTTTTGATGTTTTTGTTAAATTCTTAAACAAGTCTTGTTTTGTGAGTTTCAGATCGTCGATTGGCAGCGCAAGGTGTGACCCCGGATGTAGAGGTGGGCGATGTAGAAGCCCCGAATGGTGGGGCTTCAAGCGCATCTAGTGGAGGTGGAGGCGAGGATGGAGCTTTGGGTGCCATTCCTCCTCTTGAGGTAGTCGAGGAGGAACATCAGTCAGGCACCAATGCTGGTAGCTCTTCAGGTAAAATGTATTTATTTGTTTGCTTATTATTATTATTATTATTTTGTTTTTACATGTTATTAATTTGGCTTGTCTTGTAGGTGTTTCCCGTAAGGGGATACCCACAGCTAATCATAAAAGAAGGAGAGTTGCTGGGATTCCTGATCTAGAGTATGAAGTACATTGTAAGTTGTTAATTTCTGTCCTCCTTTTTATTTAAGTTTTTTTTTTTTCTTTTCTGTTTAATTATGAATTTTCTTTTACAGTGAGAAAGAAGGTAGTGGTGAATCCTCGGGAGTCCTTCCAGCCACCGGGCGAGCTGACCAACATGAACCCTGACGCCCATCTCCGTGCCTTCCTCTTGTATTTCTTGGGTTCCACCTTCTTTTGTGGTTCCTCTGGCAATTTTGCTATAGGCGCGCTCCTGCACTACTTGGAGGATTTAGACAAGTTCAAAGATTATGCATGGGGAGCCGCAGCGTTGGCCCATTTGTTTTGGAGTTTAGATAATAGGGTGAGAAATGGAAGAGGAAGAAACAACATGGGAGGTTTTGTGGCAATTATGCAGGTACCTTTTTTTTTAAAATCTTTTGTTTTATTTATTTCTGTTTGATTATTGAGAGTTTTAATTGTTTATTAGCTTTTTTTTTAGGTTTGGGCTTGGGAGCATCTATCCACCGGCCGTCCGACACAGCTTCTTGATCGACAGGATCTATTTCCTCGAGCTGCTCGTTGGTATCCTAGTGCCAACATGCGTAGCTTTGAGAGGACTCTTCTGGCCGAGGTTGCAGCACGATTGAGACATGCCGGATTAAAGCACGGTAAGAATGAGTACCGTTATGTGTTTAACGAACTCGATGACAATGAGGTAAACAACCCAAATTTAAAGATTTTGTTTAACTTTAATTAATTATTTTTATTTTATAAACTTGGTTGATTTGTTTTGTTTTTTTTTTTTTTTAATTTAGATATTGTGGAGGCCTTATGGCCAGATAACGGAGGCGAGCCCGGCTATTGTCCGCGAGGCCATAAATCTTTTCAACAAGGACATTTGGCTCCATGCTCCTAGGATTGCAGTGCGGCTTGTAATGAGTCGTGCAACCCGCCAGTTTCAGGACCACGCAGTGGTTCCTCCTCCATCTGATGACCCATTGACATATATGTATAAAGGATGGAGTCAAAAGACGTTTAAAAGCAGCCACCCATGCGCGGAAGAAATTGAAGATTGGAATAAAGGAGGCCAATTGGCGGGTCGGCATGTGTTCGCTCTCCCCTATGATACCTGGTGGCTGACAACCCCTCACCGCCAGTTCCTTCCTCGCGTATATCGTGGCGGAAGCTACTTTACAATTAAGAACCGCTTTGAGGAGTTGGAGCAATTGAGGGGTGAAAAGGTGAAAGCTTGTGCAAATTTTATTTTTAGTTTTGAAATTTGGTGAATTCTAATTTAATTTTATTTGTGTAGGCGGCGTTGGAGCGCAAGGTCGAGGAGTTAAGGGTTCACCCAACCACAGGGGTTAGCCCCCAGGTAAATTATTTAGTTTATTTGTTTTATTTCATTCTTTTATTTATTTATTTATCATTTGTCTTTCCTTTTTTTATTTAATTTGCGGGGCATCTATGTTTGGTGGTTCTATGGAATTCCCGGATTCATCCTTCTTTGATTTTCTTACTCCTCACTTGGTGGCTCAAGCTCCATTCCCTTTTAGGCACACATCTTTTCAATTCTCTTTATATTTTGGTTTTGTGGTTTATCTTATTATTAACATTGTTTTGCTTTGTTATTAAAGGTTCTTCAGTCTGAAATTTTAATGAAAGCAAAAGAGGATCTTCAAAAGAGAATGGGAGAAATGGAGAGAAAGTGGACGGAGGAGAAAGAAGAGATGGAAAGAAAGTTGAAGGAGAAGGAGGAGTCAGAACAGAGGCTGCAGGTGAACTTCCTAAGTTTTTTTTTTTTTTTCTTTATTTCTTTTTTTAATCATATGCATACTCATCTTGGCTTTTTTATTATGTAGGACCGCTTAGCTGATATGGAACGAACAATTGAGGCTTTGACAAATCAAGATCAGGTAATTTAGCTATTTATTTGAGACTTTCATTTTCCTTTTCTTTATTTTTTTATATATTGATTAACAATGGGTTGTTTTAGCAACTATCCGAAGTGCAAAAGGAGGTGGCTAGCTTACGGACTGAGCTAGCCAACTTGAAGTCCTTGGAAGCAGTTGCCTCGGAGGATGGAGCATTATGTAAAAGGAAGGTAAATGACTTAGAGAATGCACTTTCGGTAAAAGAGGCAGCTTGGAAGCAATAGGAAGAGGCATTAGTATGGTTTTCATATTTTATTTATTTTGCTTATATATTAGAAAAAATTTGAATTTAGATTTTCTTTTAATCTTGTGGTTCATATAGGAAGTGAGCCAGATCACTTTGTCCCCGAGGGTGACGGATCTAGAGTCCACGCTCTTTGCGGTGAATTTGATTTCATTTTCACTTTCTCCTTTAGTTTTTGCTCATTTTTGTTTCTTTTTTATGTACATTTTTATATGTTCTACTTTTGTATCATAATAAAAGCAACTTTTGGATTCTAAGGTCCTATTTGTTTTCTTAGATTACATAGGAATTAGGAATTCATGGTCGAATGAGCTTCAACGAAGGATTATTAAAGAGGCAAGGGGTGAAGAAGTGATGTAGTAGGACCTTGACTTTCCTAGGATTTGAATTACTAGGGTGATAGCTAGGTATTCTTTTTCCATTTCCCCTTGGTTCAATTTCCAATGAGGGGAGGTTATTGTATGGTCATTTTTGGACATTCACCTTTGATTCTTTATTTTTAACCACATAAAAGAAATGCGGAGTCTTAGAATTCCTCTGGATACAATTAAGGCCTTGCTTGTTTGCATTAAAATACATAAAAACCGAATTCATGGGGTAGTTAAAAATGAAGATCAAAGGTGAATTTCCAAAAATGAGCGTCAAATAGTATCTTCTTTTGATTCTGTCCGTAAAAGAAAATGTTATTTGATGTTTATTTTAATCTTCATTTTTAAGCACCCTATGTATTCAATTCTTATATTCTAATGCATACGAACAGGCCCTACATGAAACAAGCATAGAATGCATAGGAGTTCATGGTCAAATGATCTCCAACCGTGGGATTATTAAATAGGGTGAGGGGTGAAGGATATGAGATGAGGGATGAAGGATATAATTTAGCGATGTAGATGAGACCTTAACTTTCTTGGGATTTAAATTACTAGTATGATGCTTATGTTTTTATTTCCCATCTTCCCTTGATTCAATTTCCATTAAAGGGAAGGTCACTTGATGGTCATTTTTTTATATTCACCTTTGATCTTAGATTTGACCACTTAGGGCATGAATTCCTTTGTATTCAGTTCCTATGTATTCTATGCAAACGAATAGGCCCTAATTTGTAAGACCACAATCCTCACTATCTTGATTAACTATGATTAAGGGTAATTATTTGTGTTTAATTGTTAGTTAGGAAAGTTTAAGGAGCTGGCAAATGGTTTCGTATGTTAGAATTGAGTTTGGGTCGATTCGGAAGTCTTAGAACCCAAGTTTGGAGCCTTAAAGAACCAAGTTAGAATTTCGGGAAAAGTTGAGGGGTATTTCTGGGATTTCAGAAAATTGTAATTTTGACTTCGTTGGGTAGATAATATTATTTCGAGAAACGTTTGTGGAGACTCCATATGCATCCAATGTCCAGAAGACCTTCGTTTAAGCCAATTGCTTGTCACTTAAGTGTTGGTCAAAGTGTCACTTTGGGAAAAGACTGAGAGTAAAACTTGAGATCGTTAGAAAGAGAAAATTATTTCGTGGAACTTTCATGTAGAACACGACTCATTTCAATGGCTGGAAAAGCCCTTTGGAGGCCAAAGTAATCATATCCACAAGTTCCAAGGGCAAACTTGTAAATCCTCAAAAACAAGTCTATACAAGGAAGTACCAATCCCAACTCATTTCTTCTTCCTTCTCAACAAGAAAAGCTCCCAGCTGGTTTGATTTTGGCCCATTTTCATCCCCATTTCTTTGCCAAATTGAGATCCCATTTCGTATTTGTATCGCCCACGGTATTTTATCTACATACATTTTTGTCCAAATCCATGGTGGGTCGCCCCTCTCCCCATCGAAATCAGTCCATTCAGAGCCTCTAGAGGTAACGGTTCATTTTGAATTTTGAGTATGTTGTTTAGGTTAGTAATTCAGCCATAGATCCTTGATTTCAAGACCAGATTCCAACCCATTCTCTGGTGGTGATTCTTGGAAGCTTTTGTGTAGGATTTTGGGTGTTTTGGTGGCTGGATTGGAATTAGTGGATTAGGGTGATTTCAGAAGTTAACTGGGAGCATAGGATACCGAAGGTAAGCGATCAATTTGAATTTCATGACCATGTATGCAAATTTTGATGGTTCTAGACTCCTCTATGTCATTGCCTAGAAAACCATGTTAAGCTCATGTTGTTTAATTTAATCTCAGTTAGTATTTATGCTGAGTTAAGGGCCGTAAATGATGTTAAATAGGCCCCCCATTGATGTGCCAAAAAATCCCCAAAAGATGGAAGGAAAAACAGCCCGAAACAGTCCATGACCGGTTTGAGTTCTAGTCCTGATCGGACATTGGCCTGTCAGGTCAATGTCTGACCAACACTCTGGTCGGACATTGCCCAGCTTGGGCTGCAGTGTCCGATCAGTGCAGACCCCTTTTGGGCCTGGTTCTTTCCCCTATTTTTGAGACTTGTGCCAACACATTTTGGGCCATGGTTTGCCCCTTCTAAGTGACCACTTAGTGAATCTGAACTCCGGTTCTTCCTGCTTGAAACTCAGAGTTTTGCCTTGAACAATGACTTAGGATTGAACAATCATTAGAAAAACCCCTTAAATGGGTCTAGGTTTTGAAGGCACCCACAATGAGCTCAGCATAGAGCTCAACTTTATTCCTGCAAAGCCGTTGTTGTCTATTACTAGTACGTAACTTAGACTAGCTAGTCTTGGTAATGGATCCAGACTCACTTTAGATTTGGATTTGGACTATGGAGGGGTGATGTTTGAACTGACATTCACCTCCGGGGTTGTCCGGAGACATGTATGGTGCAACATTAAGTTGTGGTTGTGTAAGTTTAGGGCTTTTCAATGTCCAATACCAGTGGAGCGTAAAGGGACATGTAATCCCCGACATTCGGACCCTAGGGGTACATAGAGGCGAATGGTGTTGTCCAAGCATGTTAGTGCCAATCTGTAACTTAAGATGGTAAGTTGTAATGGTTCTTTGAATGCTTAATCAGTCCAATACTAGTCTTATACCCATACTTTTCGATTCGCATGCACGGTGCCTCTCCAAGGCTCTCCCTAACGTGTCAAGTTGTTGTGATCCGCTTTACCCTATAACTTGTTCGGCCTTAGTTTAACTAATTAAAAAACATGAGTCACGCCTTAGGATAGTGCAAGCAATTGATTTTCCCATACCTTCTTTCAGATGACAAGATCCTTGGTTGGTGAGCATAGCCTTGATGCCCGCTACCTTCTGAGTGACCTGGATCCGACTTAACCCTTTTTCACCCATTTCGAGGCCAACCCTTTTATACCGAAATGCTGCCTAACTTGGGTTTTAGACTCCGGTATAAGTGAGTTGGTGTTTTAGACTAAATCAATTAAGTTATGTCCACTTTGTCTTGTCCGTTTTCAATCATAGTAGTAATGTGGTACATAGTAACCCACTTTTGCCTTCCATGAGCTTTTACCTAAGTTAGTCGGTTTTGAGACTTTTAAAGGTCTGTCATTTTAAAAGTTTGTTTGAAGGATTTGTTAGCATTTAGAGGAGCCCCTTTTATTGGACCATGTAGTCCTTGCCTCCTTGGTATCCGAGTAGGCACCACTCAGCTTTGATCCCTCAAAGCTAGGCCAAGCTGAGTGTAGATTTGGTTTTAACTCACTGCAGTGTAGTATTTTGTCTAGAGGTGTCCTGGAGTAAACCCATTTGTTAATTCTG
Organism: Litsea cubeba; assembly: GCA_012931725.1. Lineage (NCBI taxonomy): Eukaryota > Viridiplantae > Streptophyta > Magnoliopsida > Laurales > Lauraceae > Litsea > Litsea cubeba. The sequence goes on from CM022952.1 coordinate 13,776,012, forward strand.
CTCCTTGCCATGCTCATGTTGGAGTCACCATGAAGTCGAGAGAATTTAGCGACATGGTTTGCCACTTTTCTTTGAAGTACTTTGTAAAAATTATCTAAAATGATTCCGTACTGCTACGACTATTCACGCATAATCATGCTTAGCTTAGTCCTTATTGCTTTCCTTTGGTATTTTGTCATTATATTCTATTTCAAAGCTACTTGATGACGTCATTTACATTGATCTCTTGATAGACTATTCGTAGTCTAATCCTACGCTTGGTGTTGTAGGTGACGACCCCACTATCATTGAGGCGGTCCAAGAGAAACCACAGGGTTACGTAGAATGGACTACAAATGATGTTTGAACGAGGCATCAGGCTGGTGCGAGAGTGAACGTGACATCATTTTGGGCACATTTTAGATAGTTTTTATCTTTTGTACCTTTTGTTTAAGGTCTTCATTTTGTTGGCCTGTGGATTGTAATTAATACTTTGTAAATGCTTTAGCTTTAATGTTTTAATGTTTATCTTGGAAATGATGCATTGTTAGCTTATATTTGTTTCATTTTATATATCTATGTTTGTTTACACAATTCCGCTGTTAGTTTTGCCGATTCCTCGGAACCTGACAGAATCTCACAGCACGGAATCCTATTGAACATGACAGAATCTCACACTGTGGAATCCTGTGGAAAACCGACCATTTGTGGGAAAGATCTTAAATTGGCACCTCCTGCAGCAGTGCTCACGCGCACTGAGCTACGGATTATTATAGTATTTATAAAAATCCGTTCTGGGGCATGCCATAATTGCCTAGACTTGATGGTATTTTGAAGTAAGAGGAGCTCAGACCCTCAAACCCCCAAATCACACAGTCCGCCCCATGCCACCAGCTTGGATTGAAGCTACTTCATTTATCTAAGGGAATAATGATGATAAAATTTCTTTTTTAATCACATCTCTTCATGTTGCATTTTTTTTTCTTTTCCCCCCCTTTTCATTAATGTTTTCATTGTTTGTGTACATAAAGTGCAAACATATATCTAATGTTATGTCCAGTAGATTTATTTTTTAAAGTATGCCTTTCTGTTATGCAGGTTAAAAAATCAAGGACTGAACGAATCTGAAGTTTATGAATACTTTCTATTATGAGCACAGAAAATAGCTTTGTCCCATGGATATGAAATGGTGAACTGCTAGGAAAAACTCATCTTCTGGATCTCTGTGCTTTGGTACTACATTTTCAAATGTCTTTTTTAATTCTCTTGTGATGAGAAATGAGGAGGCATTCAGTAACTTTGGCAACAAGTTGAACCCTAAAACAGTGGTGCACAATTGGTACCCCCTCTACCATGCTATATGTGATGTCTATTATTAACTGCCCTTTTCTTCTTTGAGCCCTTATGTAACAAATGCATGCTGCCTGAAAATAGCAACAATGTGTCAAGACAGAGAACACTCCATCCTAATGTGAAAGTTTGATCCACTCTTTGATGATTTGCTAAATGCATATGAGATTAAAGGGTTTACCATCATCATCAGCATCATCAAAGCCTTGTCCCAACTAAGTTGGGGAGATAAAGGGTTTGCCATTGTATAGAAAACTCTTACGTCAAAAGATATAACAGTGAAAAATTATACTTCGCAAATCAGAAAGGTTAACGTGTTTTGAGCTCAAGGAAACTCGTTCACTGAGGAAAGTGAGAGAAGTCTTGAATGCAATCAATCCAAGGGTTTGAGATATATAAATTCCTTTGTAGCTCTTTGAGTAAAGTCATGTGCAGAGCAGAGTTATACATGGCCAGCATAATATTGAAATATTTTGCAGTATTTTAATTTCATGATTTGCTAATGACATATTAGTGGCCAATCACATTATTTCCCACTGAATATCACAATATTATATCTCAAGATCCAGATTCTCATTTCAAACTATGTTTTAGTGTTGCATTATTTTGTGGGTGAAAATCATAAGATACTGGGGCTTCTGCCTGAATTTACTCTGACTTCCAGCATCCAGGATACATGTAATTAATCCCATTTTCACAATTTCTCTGACAGGCTCTGTGGAGGTGTTGCTTAGAGAGTAGTTGCAGCTGGGCTGAGATGCATTGTTAGCAACCAGGACCAGTGGGACTTGGATACCACATGGCAGCAATTTTATATGAATGAGCCCCTCACAAAAATCACCAACCCTAAGCAGCAGAAATTGGTAATTGGGGGCAAGGTATGCATGTGGGGCGAGCACGTTGATGGATCTGACCTTGAACAAACAATTTGGCCAGTTCTAAAATATTCTTTCATAACTGATGAGATGGAGATAAAAATTAGTATACGATATTGGGGTACCTTTCTTTAGTGGAAGAATGAGATGTTTATGAGTGAGAAAGTACTGAAAGTAAGCTTATTCATTAGCAAAATGATAAAGCAGGTATCTTAATCTCCTATACCATGTATCGATGGGAAGTGATCACTCCACAATGGATGGTTAATGTTAAATCATCAAATTTAGGGCATTTTGTCTTTTCTTTAGAATGCTTTATTAGCCACAGCTGCCCTTGTATGGTTTCCAACTTCTAGACTTTACTCTTTTTTATGTTTTTTTTTGTTTATCTGTTATGATGAGTTTCAACGCAAAGAAACCAATCTATTTAGAGGATACTGTACATATACATATATTAGTTGTCCTGGTAGTCCCTTGATTTGTTATGGGAATGCTAATTGTCCTAAAAAATACAGGGCTGGAGGGATGCTTTTAATATTTCCAAATTCCAAATACCAGTTCAATATCAACAAAATTTTACTTCTGATTTATACAGAAGTCTGATGTAGCGAAAAATCTGCATTGTGGTGTCCGCTTCTTATCAGGGTAGAGCTATGGATGGAAATCCATTGCCATGACAAGCAATTGGCCCAGATATTACACGGGAGTAGGGTGTTCACTGAGAACAGTAGTCATCTACTCAAGGTTAGAACTTAGAATGTATTGGGATGATGTCTTGTTTTCTGGGTTAAATTCTATTGAGTAGCCAGGGAGCAGGTTTTGGTTCATGGGTATTTTGGTAATTATATTGGGATTATGTATTTGATTTATTTTGTGTTTGCTTGTGTGGTTGATAGTTGATAGCAGGTTTCCATTTCCACATGCTGAACAACAGAATGTCAGATCACAATGGAAAGAACACGACCTCAATCTCTGAGTGATTTTCAGATCAGTTGCAATTCAAGAAATTGTTGATCCAATGATTTGCCTTGATTAGAAGTGGGTCCCACAATGCAGATTTTACTCGCGCATTTAATAATCCATCACCATCATCATCATGAACAAAGCTGCATCCCATCTTGCATGTTTATTAATTATTTCCAAGAAACCCAGCATAAGACCAAAGGTTCTCTAATTTGGCTCCATTTTCTAGAGCTTCATTGAACTCTTAAGGCCCTTTTGGATCTTCAAAAACCAAGTGCAACTAAATCAGTACCCATAAGCAACAGTTCATGCGTTTGAATGACCTAAGTTACCATTATGTTAAAAGTCATTTTGTTCTTTACCATAATCAATTACAGATAGAAAGAGCTGCAGTCTGCATGTAGTTAATTAAATTTTTTTGGATAAACTGGGTGTAGAGCAACTGAATTCCAAGGATCCAAAAGGAGTCTTACCTTGACTAATTGTAAAATTAGGAGAGCGTAATTGGAGATTTGGTATTTTAATTTTTTCAAGAGGCATTAAGAATAGAGTTTTCAAATATCTAAACTAGATATCATAAAACCTATCCGCCAAGACAAGAAGAAGATGGGGTATTTAGCAGCACACTACAGTATATTATATAGCCAGCTAGAAGGAAGAAGAAAAGGGGGCAATATACTTGGCTTGTTTTTTTGGGGTTGAGAGGAGATACAAGTCAAGTGTTCCCCTGCTTAATGCAGACAGATACAAACGGCATTCAAGTGCTTCAGAAATGCATGGGAAGGTATGTACTTGAAGTGAGTGACAATGAAGGAAAGGACCCCATCTCACACTTGTGCAATATTGATACACGTCGATAGTAGTGGACACATGATTTTCATTTGGATGGTGCAAATTTTTTACTGGACTTTGCTAGACATTTCTCACATTAACAATTACAAAAGAGAAAATGTATTGCATTTAAATAGATACAAAATATTAAACTACATCAACTCATATACATTTCTCTCATCAAAAGTCATCTCAACTATAAAATAAGGTTTTAACAATTTCCCTCAACAGTTCTCCATGTTTTGAAAACGTTGCATGATTGTCTCATCATCAATGCTGTTAAATATTTCTCTTTTCATGAGGCCCTAAGGAATCAAGATGCGGAGCCCAAACTTAGAGTTCACAATAGAAACTCACAGCACATCTCATGTAGTAATCAGAGTAGAAACTCATGTTGAAACAGACATGAGGCATCCCCAACTGTTTAAACTGCTGCTGGAGCCATTTCCAATGTGTAAAGGTAGATGCCTTTCCATTGAAGATGGGGGCAGCCAGATCTTTTTAAGAAGGATAAACTAACTTACATTATTTGTACTGATGATTAATTGCTTTGTCTAATTATTGGTGAAAGAGTCACATTAATTATACTTTAAGGGTAAATGTAGTGCACGGCCAAGGATCCAAACAGGGCTCAAAGAACCTGCACCTAAGGAAACTGTACAAACTTTTTTTTTATCTTTTTAATCTCCAAGTGGTGCATGTGGGCTTTGATGATGCCAAAAAATAGGTTTCGGACACCACCGGTCAAGTAATAAATGCTAGGTGAGAATGTAGTAAATAAATGAGAGAGAGAGAGAGGGAATTTATAGTGGTTCGGTCTGTATGACCTACGTCCACTTTGAATATGGTGATCTTTGATTGATAAGGTGGATTACAAGCGAGAGAGAGGTGAGTAAGATTTTAATCATTGCCCCTCAAGTGATGAGGAGACCCTGAATTTATAACACTTCCCCAACAGATGGGATTCAAAAATAAAGCAACGTCTCTCTGGAGCCTGGAGCCTGGAGCCTGGAGCCTCAGACGTGTCCTCGAGGAACGAGCAAGGCGGAGGGCCTGGAGCCTCAGACGTGTCCTCGAGGAACGAGCAAGGTGGAGGGCAGGTGAGAGTTTCTTCGCGAGATTTGGTAAGAGCGGGTAAGGGGAGGACTTCGTCGTGATGACTCGGAGGCCTTGATGTGACGATGCTTCCTTCAACGAGTTTCGAATATCAACTGAGGTAAACTGGCCTGACCCATGACCTTGGACGGACCGGGTTGTCTGGACCTGACTCTTTACCGTAATCCGGGTTGGGCCTGACCCATCATTTGCCCCTCAAAGTCCCGCGTTCAATAATTATTTGAAAGTGGGGCTTTCTGTGCATCCAACTCTCGTCTTCCTGAAAAATCTTTCTTTTTCTTGGTTGTAACTCTGTCTGTCTGTTAGTGCCTTTAGGTATGTATCTCGGAGAGTCCTCCCGGCTTGGGCTACTCTTCTTTGAAAACTCAAGCTATAAAATAAACCCTAGAGCAGTATTTCTTCAAAAGAAAGAAACTAGCCTCTGCACAAAAACCATTGGGAGAGAAAAAGATGAAGACAGGCTGCAAAAGAGGCGACGACGCGAGTGGATCCAGCCTAGTCCGCGCTGCAGGCGGCGCTGCATCGCGCGCCTCCGGCCTAGGCGCAATGGGCGAGGTGGAGGCACTGCTGGGCGTCGCGGGCGAGGCGGAGATGCTGGGCGTCGCGGCAGCGGGAGCAGGGGCGCCGGCGGGCGTCGCGGCAGCGGGCGCAGGGGCAGCGGGCGCCGGGCGTCGCGGCAGCGGGCGCAGGGGCGCCGGGCGGCGCGGCAGCGGGCGCAGGGGCGCCGGGCGTCGCGGCAGCGGGAGCAGGGGCGCCGGCGGGCGTCGCGGCAGCGGGCGCAGGGGCGCCGGGCGCCGCGGCAGCGGGCGCAGGGGCGCCGGCGGGCGTCGCGGCAGCGGGCGCAGGGGCGCCGGGCGCCGCGGCAGCGGGCGCAGGGGCGCCGGGCGCCGCGGCAGCGGGCGCAGGGGCGCCGGGCGCCGCGGCAGCGGGCGCAGGGACGCTGGCGGGCGTCGCGGCAGCGGGAGCAGGGGCGCCGGGCGCCGCAGCAGCGGGCGCAGGGGCGCCGGGCGTCACGGCAGCGGGCGCAGGGACGCTGGCGGGCGTCGCGGCAGCGGGGAGCAGGGGCGCCGGGCGCCGCAGGGGGAGGCGCCCAGCCCGTGGGCGTCGCGGCTGGCACGGAGACGCTGGGCGCCGCAGGGGGCGCATGTGGTTTTGCAGCTATTCGAGGCTTAGGCGGTTTCGCAGCCGCTGGCGCCTCAGGTGGCGCCCAGTCCTTCGGCATCTCGGCCAGGGAAGAAACAATAGTAGGGGGAGGTCGTGCCGAGGGCAGTCCTTCTTCAGACACGTTGGGCAAGTTGCGTCCGCGTTCTAAAGGAAAAATGGTAAGCGATGATGACAGACCCAAGGTGAGTACCATTTGTACCACAGTCAGCAATGATGATATTTCCAGGATCATCACTTTTTATCATATTCCTTCCACCGTGATTTGTCGCCGGGCCGAAATTGATGAGCCAGCTTGTGATGACGCATCGGGTGACATTGTTATTTACGAGGATACGCTTGAAGCTGGGCTGAGATTCCCTATGCCCCCCTCCGTCTGTCGAATTCTTCATTACTTCTCCCTGACTCCGGGGAGATTAGTACCCAATGGATGGATTTATTGCTGGTTATGACGAACTCCGGAGAAAGATTACCGCAGCATTTCCCGATATCGACTTCTCGCGCTTTAAGGCGAGTGAGACTTATGATGCTGATCTTTTAGCAGCTCGGGAGAGAGCAACCAGGCTTGAGATTGAGCTCTCAACGGCTCACATGAGGGCGACCAAGGCTGAGGCTGAGCTAGTGGCGACGCGCGAGGGTGCTTTGCTCAGTGAGACCGAGCTACGGAAGGCCCGTGAGAGGGCCTCGCTCAGTGAGGCTGAGGTTGCGAAGGCCCGCGAGAGGGCTTCCCTCAGTGAGGCTGAGGTTGCGAAGGCCCGCGAGAGGGCTTCCCTCAGGGAGGCTGAGTTTGTGAAGGACCGCGAGAGGGCTTCACTCAGAGAGGCTGAGCTCGTGGAGGCCCGAAAGGGGGCTGAGCTCAGAGAGGCTGCTTTGAAGGTAGAGCTGAGGGCGGCAGAGGAGAGAGCTATCCAGGCTGAAAATGACTTGGAGGACGGCCTGGCTGATGCTGAGAACAGCGTCGCCGATGGATTTATTGCTGGTTATGACGAACTCCGGAGAAAGATTACCGCAGCATTTCCCGATATCGACTTCTCGCGCTTTAAGGCGAGTGAGGCGCCTGATGAGGCGCCTGCCGACGAGCCTGATGGCAGCAGCGGGAGCTCAGGTGATGAGGGGAATAATGAGAGTGACTAGGCTCATATGTATTTTTCTTTTTGTTTGGCAATTTATAGCCTATTGAAAGGAGCATATAATAACATGTTTATTTCATTTATAGTCTACTTTGAACAATGAAATGGGAAATAAACAATTTTCATGCTTTTTGTACATTGGCCCACTTGTCACTGGTAATACCTCTTCAGATGTTCCGCATTCCACGGATGGAGCAGGGCCTTACCATCAGAATTTTGGATTCTGTATGTGCCTGGCCTTACTACTTCTGTCACGAGATATGGTCCTTCCCAATTTGGCCCTAGCTTTCCTTCGCGAGAGTCTTTAGTGGCGAGGATCACCTTTTTCAGGACTAGGTCTCCTGGCTGAAAGGAACGAGGCTTCACCCTCGAGTTGTAGTATTTTGCCATGCGCCGCTTGTATTCTGCATTGCGGACCGTGGCCATCTCCCTTGCCTCCTCTACCAAGTCGAGGTTGATGCGGAGTCCTTCCTCGTTGTTAATTGTGTCTTGGAGATGGACCCTGAGGGAGTGTACGCCAATTTCGACAGGGATGACTGCCTCGGTCCCAAAAGCTAGCGAGAAAGGAGTCTCGCCAGTAGGGGTTCTCGGCGTAGTTCTGTATGCCCATAATACCCCTGGTAGCTCGTCAACCCAAAGACCATTCGCCCTTTCGAGCCTGGTCTTTAGGTTGCGAAGAACTGTTCGGACCATGACTTCTGCTTGCCCATTCGCTTGTGGGTGCGCTGGACTGGAGTGGGGCTGCTTAATCTGAAGGTCGATGCAGAAAGTGTTGAAGAGTTTGTTGTCAAACTGCTTGCCATTATCACTGACGATGGCGCCAGGTATCCCAAAGCGACAGACTATGTTTTTCCAAACAAAGTTTTTTACATTGAAGTCTGTGATCTTGGCCAAGGGTTCTGCCTCTGCCCATTTTGTGAAGTAGTCAATGGCAATGACTACAAACTTGCATTGGCCTTTGCTCAAAGGAAGGGGGCCTAGAATATCTATACCCCATTTGGAGAAAGGCCACGGGCTCAAAATGGAAGTCAACTCTTCTGGTGGCTGCCTGGTTACAGTGGCGAAGCGCTGGCACTTGTCGCACTTTTGAGCAAATTCTTTGGCGTCCTTCGCCATGGTTGGCCAGAAGAATCCCTGCCTTAATGCTTTGTGGGCGAGGGAGCGTCCTCCCGAATGGTTCCCACATATTCCTTCGTGGATTTCACGTAGAGCATAATCAGCATCCTCAGGGGAGAGGCAACGCAGCAGTGGTAGGCAATAACCTTTCTTGTAAAGGATATTTTGCAGAAGGGTGTATCTGGAAGCCCTCATTCTGAGTCTCTTCGCTTCAAGGTGGTCCTCTGGTTCGGTGCCCTCTTGGAGAAAAGCCTTTATTGGTGTCATCCAATTTGGCTCGCTGCCCTCTGATGCACAGTTGATGTTTCCAACCACTACATCTAACTTGTTCCTCTCCAACTGATGCCCGATGAGTGTAGGTTCTGTGGATGAGGCCTCCAATGACGAGGCGAGCCTAGCCAGTGCATCTGCTGCAACATTTTGTCCTCGAGGAATATGGCAGATCTGAAAGCATTGAAAACTTTTGACCAATCCTTTGACCATGTTGAGGTAGTCTTGCATCCTTTCCTCCTTTGCCTCGAATTCGCCATTTATTTGATTCACCACCAATTGTGAATCACTGTGAGCAAGAACTGATTTGGCGTCCATTTCGATCGCCAACCTCAGTCCTGATAAGAGTGCCTCATACTCGGCCTCATTATTTGATGCAATGAAGTGGAGCTTCACTGCATACTTGATGGGTGTACCATCAGGGCTGATCAGGATGAAGCCAGCTCCGCCTCCGTCTGTGGTTGGCGAACCATCAACATACAATTTCCAGACCGGTAAAGGCGGGGCAATCGACCTCTGGGGAGGTACCTGGGCGCTTTGGAGAAGAGGTTGGGCGCCCGAGGGAAGCTGGGCGCCCAGGGTTTGAGGAGCGCCCAGAGCTTGAGGGAGGAGCTGGGCGCCCGGGGCTTGGAGAAGAGGCTGGGCGCCCGAGGGAAGCTGGGCGCCCGAGGGAAGCTGGGCGCCCAGGGTTTGAGGGAGGAGTGGGGCGCCCGGGGCTTGGAGAAGAGGCTGGGCGCCCGAGGGAAGCTGGGCGCCCAGGGTTTGAGGATCCTGTGGTGCTAGCAAGGAGTTGAGCACCGCTGTTCCATCTACTTGGTTTTCATCATAAGTGAATTCGGCTACGAAGTCAGCTAGAGCCTGTGCTTTGATGGCAGACCTTGGTTGATATTTAACATCAAACTCCCCCAGCTCTACCGCCCACTTCACAAGTCTTCCAGCTACATCAGGTTTCCCCAAAACTCTTTTCAAAGGTTGATCTGTTACTACCACCACGGTGTGGCCCTGAAAATAGTGTCGTAAACGCCTTGCAGTGGAGATCAGGGCGAGGGCCAGTTTTTCGAGTCTCTGGGTATTTGGACTCTGCCCCTCGGTAGGCTCTGCTCACATAGTAGATAGGCTTTTGCGCTCCATCCTGATTCTTTATGAGAACAGAGCTCACGGCTGAAGGTGAAGCCGAAAGATACAGGTACAGCACTTCGCCTGGTGTAGCATGCGAGAGGAGAGGGGGAGCGGTCAGGTAAACTTTGAGCTTTTGGAATGCTTCTTCAGCCTCGGGCCCCCATTGGAATGTTTTGCGGAGGATCTTGAAGAAGGGTAAGCACTTGTCTGCAGATTTGGAAACAAATCTGCTAAGTGCCGCAATCCTTCCATTGAGGCGCTGCAACTCCTTTGTGGAAGAGGGTGACTTCATATCTATTATGGCCTTGATTTTATCTGGGTTCGCCTCGATCCCCCTCTGGTCGACCATAAAACCTAAGAACTTTCCGGATCCTACACCAAAGGCACACTTCTCAGGATTCAATTTCATGCGAAAGAGCCTGAGAGTGTCAAAGATCTCTTGCAGATGGGCGATATGGTCGGCTGCGGCGAGGCTCTTCACCAGCATGTCGTCTACGTAAACCTCCATGGTCCGCCCGATTTGAGAGTGGAACATCTTGTTCACTAGACGTTGATAAGTGGCGCCTGCATTCTTCAGTCCGAAAGGCATGACCCTATAACAGTAGGTTCCTTTCGGGGTGATGAATGATGTCTTCTCCTGATCCGAGGGGTGCATGCTAATCTGGTTGTATCCAGAGTATGCATCCAAAAATGAGAGTAGTTCATGACCTGCTGTGGCGTCGATGAGGAGGTCAATCCTTGGTAGGGGGTAGCTGTCCTTTGGGCACGCTTTGTTAACCTCCGAGAAGTCAACGCACAGGCGCCATTTTCCGCTGGACTTCTTCACCATCACAACATTTGAGAGCCATTCAGGGTAGGCTACTTCCCTGACAGCCCCGTTCTCCAGCAACTTTCCGACTTCATTGTCCATTGCTTGGGCCCTTTCTGTGGAGGCCCCTCTAAGCTTTTGTCGGACAGGCTTGTAGCCAGGGTCGACATTGAGGCGGTGGGTTGCGACGTCGGGATCAATCCCTTCAAGATCCGCATGCGACCATGCGAAAACATCCATATTACTTCTCAAGAAGTCTGTCAGCTGGCTGGCCCGATCCTCAGGGAGAGAAGAGCCAATATGTACTCTCTTGGCTGGGAAGTCTTCATTTAGGACCACTGAGGTGAGCTCCTCGACTGGTTCTCCTCTCTCTGCCGTGGTTTCATCTCTTGGGTCCGAGATTTCGACTTGTAACGCCTCCTGCGTTTTCTTGGCCTTCATAGAGGAGACGTAGCACTCCCTTGCTGCTACTTGATTCCCTCTTACCTCTCCGATCCCATTTGGAGTTGGAAACCGGAGGATGAGATGAAACGTTGAGAGGACCGCTCTTAAGGCATTAAGAGTTGGACGCCCCAGGATGATATTGTAAGCCGATGCGCAGTCAATCACCAGGAAATTGACCATTGTTGTGGAAGTTCGAGGCGCAGTCCCGGCTGTGACTGGCAGTGTGATTGCCCCAAGGGGATACACCTTCTCTCCCGAAAAGCCGATGAGAGGAAACTTGACGGGCTGCAACCTCTCCCGTCCAAGCCTCAGCTTGTCATAAGTTTCTACAAACAGAATGTCTGCAGAGCTTCCACTGTCTACCAGGATCCTATGCACTTGAAAATTGGCGACCGTCATTGTGAGCACTAGAGGGTCGTCGTGAGGGTGCTGGATCCCCTCCAAATCCTTGTCTGAGAAGGATATAACTTCATTATCTCCATGCCTTGGCGCCTTGGACGGGCGTGCCTCCTCAGGATGCCTTGCCTTTCTGGCATGGGCCTTCATGGCCGAGAGCGACTCTGTTAGCCTTCCAGAAATTGTTCGGATTTCTCCGATCGGTTGCTGATTTTCCTGATTGTGAGGTGGAGGTGGTGGAGGTGCTTGTCCTCTGCCGGCAACATACTGACGTAGGTGGCCGTGCTGGATGAGATCCTCAATCTGGCGTTTGAGCTCGTAGCAGTCGTCAGTGTCATGGCCATGGTCGCGATGGAAGCGACAGTATTTGTTCGGATTCCTCCGATTCGGAGGAGACTTCATCTTTCCTGGCCATTTTATGGCTGGGTCATCTTGTATTTGGAACAAGATCTGCTCCACCGTGCCCGTGAGAGGCGTGAATGCCAGCCTGTCCCTTTGCGGAGCAGGACCAAGTCGGTCTCTGACAGGTATTCTCTCTGTCTTGCTCCGCTTGTTGCTAGCTTCCTTCTTCTCGTCTCTGCTCCTCTCTTTTCCCTTATTGTTCGCTCTGGAGGATTCTCCGTGCCTCGCCCTGGTGATGTCTTCCGCATTCATATACTTTTGGGCTTTGGCCAACAGTTCCGAGAAGCTCTTCGGCGGGCGCTTCATTACGGAAAAGAGAAAGCTCGAGGAACGAAGGCCTCCAAGGAAAGCCGTCATGGAGACCTTGTCGTCGGGCTCCTCGACTTGGAGTACCTCCTCGTTAAAACGAGTGAGGTAACTCCTTAGGCTTTCATTCTCCTCCTGCTTTATACTAAGCAGGTGTGTTGCGGGCTTCTGGTGGCGGCGCCCACCTATGAAGTGCGAGACGAAAGACTTGCTCAACTCTCCGAAGGTGGCGATGGATGCTGAGGGGAGATTTGCGAACCACTGGCGGGCAGAACCTTTCAAAGTGGTTGGAAAGGCTCTGCACATTATCTCGTCAGGGATGTTGTGGAGCTGCATCCTGGTTTTGTAAGTTTCAAGATGGTCTAATGGATCCTTCCTCCCATCGAAGGTCTCCATGGACGGCATCTTGAACTTCCTTGGAAGGGGGTAATGTACTATATCGGGTTTGAACGGTGTATCCGTCCGCCCGACTAGATAATCCACAGTCTCCGGTGCCTGGGCCTTCATTGCATTGAAGACATCACCTAGTTGATTCTGCATCTCTTTGATATTTTCCTCCCAGTGATTGTGAAGCTCCCTGGATGGACCGGGGAAATAACTTTCATCTTCCATGCAGTGATTCTCACTTCCCCCTTCTTGGAAGTGAGAGTCCTCCTCGTCCTGAGGGAAAGGTCGAGGTGGTAACCCTCCATGGGCGGCTCTACCAGGGGGTGGAGGAACTTCGTGGTCATGGAAGCTCTGATGCGCTCCTCGGCCATGGGGGCCATGATGTGCTCCTCGACCTTGGGCGCCATGATGAGGGGCGCCCAAGTGAGGTGCTCTTCTCTGGGCGCCGAGAGTATGGGCGCCTTGGTGTGGTGCCGCTCCGTCTTGGGCTCCTGGGAGACGGGCGCCCGGGAGAGGTGCTCCATCCTGGGCGCCTGGGAGCTGGGCGCCCGGGAGAGGTGCTCCATCCTGGGCGCCTGGGAGATGGGCGCCCGGGAGGGGTGCTCCATCCTGGGCGCTTGGGAGATGGGCGCCCGGGGGATGTGCTCCATCCTGGGCGCCTGGGAGATGGGCGCCCGGGTTAGGGATTGGTACCTCTTGCTGCATTCCACCAAACGGTGCTCCACCCTGGAGTGCTCCTCCTTGTCCCGCCAGCATGAGTTGCAAGATTTGTTGGTTTTGGGCCAACAGCTGTTGCATGGTTTCCAGCATCTGCTGAGGAGTCGGTGCAGGGGGGAGAGTATTCGGATAGGGGTTACCCGGTGGAGGACCATTATTTCCCTGGGTAGGGGAGTCTGGGTGCCTGGAAGGACCCGGACCTGTAGCCTAAACGGGATTGTCTTCTCGTCAAACTGATCTTGTGCTGATCACCATGATTTTCAAAATAGGATGAGAACTTTTGTTCGTCCCCACAGACGGCGCCAAACTGATGATGCCAAAAAATAGGTTTCGGACACCACCGGTCAAGTAATAAATGCTAGGTGAGAATGTAGTAAATAAATGAGAGAGAGAGAGGGAATTTATAGTGGTTCGGTCTGTATGACCTACGTCCACTTTGAATATGGTGATCTTTGATTGATAAGGTGGATTACAAGCGAGAGAGAGGTGAGTAAGATTTTAATCATTGCCCCTCAAGTGATGAGGAGACCCTGAATTTATAACACTTCCCCAACAGATGGGATTCAAAAATAAAGCAACGTCTCTCTGGAGCCTGGAGCCTGGAGCCTCAGACGTGTCCTCGAGGAACGAGCAAGGCGGAGGGCCTGGAGCCTCAGACGTGTCCTCGAGGAACGAGCAAGGTGGAGGGCAGGTGAGAGTTTCTTCGCGAGATTTGGTAAGAGCGGGTAAGGGGAGGACTTCGTCGTGATGACTCGGAGCCTTGACGTGACGAGGCTTCCTTCAACGAGTTTCGAATATCAACTGAGGTAAACTGGCCTGACCCATGACCTTGGACGGACCGGGTTGTCTGGACCTGACTCTTTACCGTAATCCGGGTTGGGCCTGACCCATCAGGCTTCATTATGGTTGAGCTGAAAACTTTAAAGATAAGATTTCACAAATTGATTATATAATATTCATTAGGACAATCCGTAGTTTGTATACTACAAGAAATAGATGAATTAAAAAAAAATGGAATCATAATCCAATCATAACAACTCGATTCGATTTCAACAGGTCTCAATAAATCTTAATTTATCCTAATGTCTCTACTATATTGTAAATATGCACTCCATTTTCCCCCTTCTTTTATGGAGGCACTCCAAACTTTTGTGAAAGAAAAGGAGTGCCTCCATAAATAAAGAAATAAAAAAAGAGTGCCATTATCACTTCTCTAATATTAACTTTTCAATAAATATGATAATTGTTGCAAAAGCAAGTTTATAATTGCTCAAAACAAATGCCCCCATCTTAGATGGACCAATTGTTTATATACGTATTAAAAGTATGTTGCTATAAAGAAAATGATGTATAAAGTAAGCTTTGATGTTCGCCATTAATTCACTTTGAAATTTGGAGTGACACCTCTGATCAGGACTCCTCTTTACCATAAAACTCATTGGCAGTCTCTCGCTCACTATATGCATTATTAGTGAGCCAATCTAAAATGTTTTAAAAATCGGTCGAGTCCAAGTCGACTAAGGCTAAGTTGATTCAGTCTGTGACGACCGAATTGGATTGTAGGGTTATAAAGGGACTCCGCCATGTCTTCCGATTTCATTTACTTCTTTTTCTACTGTTGATTTATCTCACCCAAGTCTCCCACTCCCCACTCCCTGCTTCACACCTTTCACACCGCACTCATCAAAATTCAAAACCCATGCATATTTGTGTAACACTTTTCCGCGGAAAATTCATTTTTTAGGTTTTTGGTGCGGAATAATTATACGGAAACGCTTTCCTGCCTCATCAACATTTTCTTTGATAATGGTGGAAATGAGTTTCCTGGGGAGGGGTTTGGGTTATGGGAAATGGGTTTCCTCATTAAACTTTTTCCTATTTTCCTCACTCTTATCCATTTTAACCCAAAAAAATAAATTATTATTTGACGTTGAAAAAATAATATACATCTTATGTTATTTATTTTTCTTCAAAATTTATTTTCACCAAATAAGAAAATTTGATTTTCTTTAAAGAAGAACTCACAGTTGCACCAAACAACATTAGCACTAATTTAACAATGAATTTTTTTTTTTTTGCACCAAACATGAATTTCTAAATTTTAAATTCTACAGAAATCCTTTTCCGAGGCTTCCATTTCTATGAAATTTGTTGACGTGACAATTTTCCCTCTCCGCGAAAAGGGTGTGTACACAAACGTGCCCAAATCTCTTTCTTTAGCCATGTCTTCCTTTGAATATACCCCAGTGGACTACTTCTCCTCCTCCATCATCTTTGAATGAAAACTCATCTCCCAATTCACATACCAACTCAACATGGCTCCACTTCAATTTCCACTCCTCTTTCTTTCAATCTTCCCTGCTCCGCCCCTTTTTCTATAGTTGGTGTCACCACAGCCTTTTCTTCTTCCTACTAGAAACTTAAAAAAAAAAGAAATAAAAAGGGACCAAACTCAGCCGAGTCCCACCCGACACAATCCATCAACTCATTAAACTCAAACCGATCTACTGAAAACCTAAATTGGTCAAGATAAATGTAAAAGAATTTAGGTGACACCACAAAAAGATGTGCATGTTTGGCATTTTTATTTCCAACTTCTATTGGTCTAAATGTCCAAAGACTCGGGTAGAGGTTTAGAGCCTATGTGCTCGGAAAGAGGGGGAGACAAGAGTGGCACCGGATTTTTTGGCGCATTCTCTATCCCGCTTGGGTACATCGACGATTTTTAATGGAAAATCCTCATTTTTGCCAGCAAATCAACAGTAGAGGGGGTTAGCAAATCCTATTAAAATGAGAAGCCTCATGAATAAAAGCCGGGTTAAAAATTAAAAAAAAAATAGAGGGGGAGGTTTTTTTTTTTTTTTTCAAGATGAAACACATTTTCAATATCCATTTTAAATGGATGGTCGAAATAAGAGTAGAGATACAAATAAGCCCTCGAAGTCGAAGGGTCTGATCTTCCACCAAGATTCTGAGAGCAAACACAAGAACACAAAAAAACACGAGCCAGACTCAAATGCAAAGGCCATTGTCACTTTATGCCCCAGGCTCCCAAGTCAGACAGAGAGGAATTGGAAAACCATGTCCAGATAGTTCCTACGCTCCTTCACATACTCTCTCTCTCTCTCTCTTGGTATCTTTCTCTCTAACTCACACGTGCATGCAACATAAAAATCGAAGAGAGTAGATTAAAAAAGGCAGCAAGGCAGATGTCTAGTACTACTCCTTTGAGGCTTTTGTTGCCTCTGAATACAGCCTTCTGTCCCTCTGATTGCTCTTCCAAATCTGTAAGCATCCTCTCTCAAAACCTTAGTTTCTTCAACCCTCCATCTCTTTCTTCATCATTCTACGAAAAATGGGTGTGCATTAATGCAGCACAACATTGCACGAGGAGCCCTTCTTCGAAACAGACGGTATCTCTCTCTCTCTCTCCCTAAAAGTAGATATGTAAATGGTTTCCTTACTCTCCTGGGTCGTCCTTTCTCTCTCCATCTCTTCATTTCTTGCTATCATAATGAAGTTTTGAAACTTGGGTTTTCTTACTTGAAGTTGTTAGAGTGATGGGTCTTTTAGTCTGCTCTGTTCCTTGCTTGATTTTGTTGTATTCTATGAAATTCCGGAACTTGGGATTTCTTAGCTGAAGTTGTTAGAGTGATGGGTCTATCAGTCTGCTCTGTTCTTCCCTTTGTTTTGTAGTATTTTATGAAGTTTCGGAACTTGGGATTTTATAGTTAAAGTTGTTTGAGCCACGGATCTTTAGTCTGCTTTGTTCCCCCTTTAATTTGTTGTATTCTATGAAGTTTCGGAACTTGGGATTTCTTGGTTGAAGTTGTTACAGTGATGAGTCAGTTTCTCTGCTTTTTTCGTCCTTTTTCATTTTCCATTCAATGAAGGTAAGAAACTTGAGTTTTACTTTGTTTCCTTTTTTTTTTTTTTTTTTTTTTCTTCCCTCTGTTTGTTTGTAGTGAACTTTTGGGGTTTTTTTTTAGTTGTAGCCCTTAATTAAATTAATCTGATTGGGTGTTGCAATTGTTTATGTATTTGTATTCATCAGAAATATTATCTGGGTGCTTTTTTCTCTTTTGTTGAAGCTTCAGTGAATTTTGCTACAGAAATGAGATTAATGGAATGACCGTTTGGTTTTCTTTTACAAAGTCAGGTTTGGGTCTTCCTTTTTTCCCCTTCCTGTGCATTTTCTATTGGTTGTGATAATTTGGAACTTGGTTGTCTTAACTAAAGTAGTTAAAGACTGATGGAATTCAATGAAACAGTTGAGTTGGGGAAATTTTTTCTATAATCCTTAATAGTCTTTGGTGAGTTTTTAGTTGTAGAAGCTGCATCTGAAAAGATAGCTTTGTTTATACATGTTGGGTTGAAAATTCTGTGGTTCTTTCCATCTCCTGTGTAGCGATGATGTGTCCTTGTTTTTTAGCTGGATGTTATTTGAGTTTTTGTGTTTTCCGATTTTACTGATGATCCATTACCAGGGACTTTTTTTATGCACTGTTATAGTGGCTTTGTGGATGTACAAGTGATCGAGATTCGGTTAAGAGGAATGAATGGGATAATGCATCAAGGATGTATGGCTCTAGTGGGGAGGTCACTACTCAGGTTCCTAGCCAAGTCCAGTCCCTTGTTGAAGGTACAGGGACTTTGTTGGTGTCAGAACCAAAGTCAATCCCTGAACTTGATCACTTGCAGGTATAGCATATTCATAAATGGAGTTTTGTAAGACGTTGTTTTTAACATGATTACCAATTTATTTAATTTTTGTATTCATTGTGTTGTCTTTCCACTTTGGATTTTCCTTTTTAAGGGTGAGTGACACAACCTTCTACATTTCGGTATAACAATGACCCTCGGATTGCTCAAAATAATGTCGAATCGGGGACACCACTTTTGATTAAAACTAGGCTATCATATGGTTCCTTATATACATTGGTCACATTCTTACCTCTCATGGTTTGCGTGAGAGGTAAAACTCTAAGCCCTTGTGAGACCCACTTTGATGCATGGTAAGCATGGGAGGATATTGTTGTGGAAAGATCTCAATGTGGTTGTGATATTGGGGAAAGATCCTATCAATCGAATCATCACAGAGATTGATTTATGGGTCTTAAAGTTCAATGGTTTCTTGAGTTATATATTTTTTTATGAAATTTAATCCAACAATGAGTATAATTTAGATTAGTGCCAACTGTCAAATTAGGGTGGTGAGAACCTATTTTTACCAAGCATGGGTGCCCCTTGTCATCGATCCAGTCCCTGACACTCACTATCTACGAAGATATAAGACGCGAAACTAAACATTTTGGGGTTTAACATGTCAATTAAAAATTAGTACAGTTTGAATTAAAATTTTGCAGACCATAGAAGTTGCAAAAAATAAAGCATGATAATGGGTTTTGGTACCCCGACCTACCCTGGGCGGAAATTGTAGTGGCGCCACTCTAGCCATGGAGGTGTGTAAACCTTTCATAGCTTTTCAGGTGTGAAAATTTTCATATGAAAATGGCCCCATTGACACACCATTTTCAGAACTCATTCATGCATGTGATGTATAAATGAGCACAAATAGACGTGCTTAGCATAAATGTTACACTACACGTTTATATATGCAAATGGGTGCACACAGAGGACTCCTAAAAGAAGCAATTAATGCCTGGTGGTAAATTTTCAGTGGAATAATCTTCATTGGCACTTCATTAAATGATCACTTCCAGGAAATGGGGACGGTTTATATGAACCAGGTTTGACAAAAGAAATCAGGTTGATGCACTATGCAGCACTTATTTTTTTCTGTTTTTGATAAAAAAGAGTGGGCCTTTTGTTGTCTTGTTTTCTTTGTTTGCCTTTGTTAGAGTTTCTAACACTGTTTTTTATTTATTAGGAATTATTGGCCATTCAGCAGCAAGGACCCAGAGCGATTGGCTTCTTTGGGACACGGAACATGGGTTTCATGCATCAGCAGCTTATTGAGGTTCTGAGTTATGCTATGGTCATAACAGTACGTTATTCTAACTTCTATTTTTATCATCTGATTTCTTTTTATCCTTGGGAAGCACTTCATATTTGAAGAAGTTTACTTATGCCTGCAATCCTGTTCCAGAATAATCACATTTTTACATCAGGAGCTTCAGGGACGAATGCTGCTGTTATAAGAGGTGCTCTAACAGCAGAGCAACCTGAGCTGCTTACTGTAATCTTGCCTCAAAGTTTAAAAATGCAGCCACCTGAGAGCCAAGAGTTGCTATCTAAAGTAAGAGTTGAATTATTGTTTTTGTTTCTATACTGTACACTGTAATTAGTAGTCTGGTACTTTATTTTCACCGAGGACACCGAAAGTTATGAATATAGTGTATAACAGGGAGCTGTGGTAATAGATTTATATACCTTTTTTGGGATAGGTAACCAAATTTATGACCATGAAAAGTATGCAAGTTCTACACGTAGAATAAATCGACAAAAGATAGATTTATCTACCAATTGTAACATATCAAACCTCGTTTCAACTTTTGAATCTTGCCATTTTGATATGCTTCCAGTGCTAAAGTAGCATTTTCTTTCCTAAATACTGATTGTCGCTGCTCTTGATCTGCCTCCTGCACCCATTTGCACAGGTTTATGTTCTGAGAACTGCAGCAGTCATAACTATAGTTGTCTTCCCTTCTAAAATTTTATTATCTTTTTCGTGGTAGCTGAACTTTATGTTGGGCTGCGCTTCTCTCTCTCTCTCTCTCTGTGTGTGTGTGTTGGGTTTCGGACTTTATTGGATGTAGTGCCTATAGAATTACATATCAGTTCCATAACTGGTCAATATTGTTTTAATGGTTACTAAAGTTCAAAGCGGTGAAATGGCAGAAAGGACTGAGAAAAAGAACAGTTTCGGACGTGGCTCCAGACCTTCCCCAATATTGATCTTTCTACATCTTAAACATTAAATGTCATTATCTAACAATGTCAATCACTTAAAGATGAGCTGTACAACCCAACGAGAGATTGTATGTGTGGAAAGCTCTTGTGGACACACGACACACTAATGGCCATTACTCTTTAGTCAATGAATGATAACATGACAGTGTCTTCAAGTTGCAAGAATATTCGGTGGAGACAGTGTTCAATTTATCAAAAGTAAGGCTGGCGAGGTGGATTTTGTCAAGAAGAGAGTTTACACAATTCAATATTGCATACATTTTAAGAAATTGTAGAAGGCTATGTTGGGAGGAGAATTAGGTTGATGCTGAAGATGAAGTGGGTTCCTGCCCTTTTTGAGCAGCAAGGGGTAAATAGGGTCAAGCTGGAATCTGATAGATCTTGCATTTTCACCTGGGTTATGTTCTTAAGGAATCCTCTAGGGCAGTTGGTATTAGGAACTCTAGGCTAGGCGAGCTCTTAGGCATTCGTGATGCATTGCTAATATATCTAAAAAAAATCTCTTAACCTCTTATTATTGAAAGTAAATCATCAAATGTGATGTGTCGGGAAAACAAATTGGGTTTGTACTTTGTAGTCATGGTTCTTGGTCTTTGTGGCTATCAAAATAATACTTGAGTGCTTCCTTCCATCCCAGCAGATGTTTTAGCCAAACCAGGATTGGATAGGTAAGAGTTATTAATAAGTGATTTTTTGCCATAGTTCCAAGTTTTTGTATCCTCCTCCTGTATAATCCTTTCATACTGTATAAGATTGTTCATACTTTCCCTCATGAATGAACTTTGTTACTGCTCAAGAAACATTAAGTCCATGAATGTTAACAAAAAAAAAAAATCTTTTGCTATTTCTTATTAGAGTAATCACAGATTTTTTATTTATTTATTTGGGTGCGGCTTTGAAGAAGATGACAGGCCGCTTTCGCTTCTTTGATCTAAGTATTCTTATAGCCACATGATATCTTGTCACATAAATGTGATAGTTTCTTTATTTCTCTGTATGGGACCAACCACAATCATGTAGTATCTACACCAAATCTATTTGGGTGTTTGTTTTGGTTTAAGCCTAGTTGTTGAGTTGACCATGTATAAAGTTGAAGTTACAATTAGAAGTAAAAGATTACATGTGTAAGGGTTAAAGCAAGAGTGAAAATATTCCAAAATCAGCGGCAACCTGATTAGAAGATTCTTGAAAAATTATAATTATGGCTTTGATAATTGAATCGATATGTGCTT
Source organism: Litsea cubeba (assembly GCA_012931725.1). Lineage (NCBI taxonomy): Eukaryota > Viridiplantae > Streptophyta > Magnoliopsida > Laurales > Lauraceae > Litsea > Litsea cubeba. The sequence continues at coordinate 13,797,547 of CM022952.1, forward strand.
TTGGTGAATCTTCATGTCATCTTCTCTCTCTCTCTCTCTCTCTCTCTCTCTCTCTCTCACACACACACACACACACGGTCATGATATCAATAGTTAAGGACAGTTCATTATGTCCTTTTTTTGGGTTTCATTTTGCAGGTGAAGAATGTGATTGAGAAGCCTCATAATGATCATCTTCCCTTGATTGAAGCTAGCAGGTTTGTCAGTAACCCTTTCTATTTTATTATCTATTTACCCCAGATACAGCATGATAATTAAGTTTGAAAGTGATGTTTCATAAATAGGTACATACACTAAAAGGTGTCCGAACATAGATTCATGTAAATGTATAAAGCCTCCAGCTCCTTACACAGCTGAAAATTATTCTATGATCCTTAAAATAGCTAAAATCAAGTTGATAATCGATCTACATTTATTATATACAAAATCAGAGCTTTGACTTGGCACTCAAGAGCCTTGCCAAACCAAGATCAGTAGGCTGACTTTTTAACATTTTTCAAGCTTCTCACCTTACTGCCCTTGGTTTATGCCCTGGGTAGCCTTCCTGCGTGACCAGGCTTCCTTCCTGTGTGTAGGTGATCTTCCTGCGGTTGCAGGCTTCCTTCCCCATGGTTGGGCCTTCTAATGGGTCCCAGACTCCCACTCCCCTTGGCTGGGTGCCAAAAAGAAAAAAGAAAGGAAAAAAGGAAACTGATTCTATCTTTCATGCGATCAAGTAACCAGTTTATTATTTTTACTTTTCAAGTGATAAAAATAAAATTTTGAATATTAAAGAGTAAAATGCATCTATATGACTCATAGTTTCTCTAATTAGATGGATGACTCTGATTAATGTTTAACTAATCAAGGATCAAAATTATTGATATTATTGTCTGCAACCTTGCTCCATTTTACATTCTTATCTGTGTGTGTATTAAATGGTGATTCTGTTTTTATTTTAATGATTTTTTTTTTTTTTTTGGTTGAACACAGGCTCTGTAACGTGGACATTCTCTCACATGTACAGCAAGTCATTTGCTTTGCTTTCCATGACAGTAAATTGCTCATGGAAACATGTGAAGAAGCAAAGAACCTCAGGAAGATTGTAACTCTCTTCTACCTTGATTAGTCAGAGAGAAGTGAAGGAAAGAATAAACTTTGTACTTCCAACTGTATAGAAATATGGGGGATAAACTGAAAGGAAAGGGTAGATTACTATTCTTTTTGTTTCAACAATAGTCCGTAGTTAGTGCTTGAGAAATATTATAACTGAGGGATTCATCTCAATCTGTTGGGATTTCATATTCTCTTCATGTCATTCTTTTTGTATTTGATTATTATTATTTATAGCAAAGGAAGGAAATACAATTAGGCCCTCATGTTCTCTTGGTAGTCTGATGTGTGTCAATCCATTTTCACAAGCATGCATTCAGGGCTTCATTTTTTTTTTTTCTACCACTTGAGTTCAAAGTTTTACTCTCTATTTCATTGTTCTTCCTTTCAGAGCTCTTTGATAGTGTCTATGATCTGGAGTTTGCTATGTGGGAGATCAGTCTTGTTAGTTGTTACCTGTGGGTGTTCAGTTTCACAGCGACTGCAAAATTATAGGAGTACATGGACTTTACTAAGGGCAAGTTTGTGACAGTTTCCCTCAGCATTTTACTTTTACAGTGATCATATTTTCTGAGACCAAGGGTATCTCATTTTCTACAGTTTGGGTTTCTAGATTTGGTGTGGTTAAACATTTTTCTTGGAAAGGTCTTTCTGCTTGTAGAAAGTTCTTCTCTAACTTTTTTTTTTGCTTTGGCTCACTGTCCAGGAGGAAGGAGGTTGGGAGCGGGCTGCCTTACCAACAGGCCATCCCTATGTTCCCAAAAAGTTCTTTTCTAACTGTGGGTCTGAATCTTCTGCAAAATTTGCAAAAATGCTTTAATCTTGGGAATGAAGTGTGTACTATGTTAACACAGAACAATGAGAAAATCATTCATTTTTTGCAGATAAGGGCCACCGAGACATTGATTCTGTGGAAACTCAGCCAAGTGCAGGATATATTTCAGCCTAATCATATCCGTATCAATCTTATTTCTTAGTATAAAAATCATGAAAATGAGTTACTACTGCCTAAAGCACTTGTTGGTCAGGGTCTCTTATCATTTATGAGATATTTGCCTGCATCCAATTCAGAGTTGGGACTTTCCATAATCATAATTTAGGGGCCCTAATTTTGAGGTTGGGTTGCAAGTACAAAGGAGATCAGGGATCACTTTAGCATCTTCATTCCAGCTGGATTCAGGCCCATTCCATACTCCATGGGCCCACTGTCTTTCGAGACTTTTTATCGAAGACTCCATGCTTATTGGTAAGTTTGCTTGACCTGTTTTTCTAGTCATCATCATGCTTAATTGTTGGTTGTGGTGGAGCTTACAACAGCCTGTGGCACAATGGAAGCTACTGTGGGTGGGCTGAGGCCTATACAAGATGCCTTTTTTTTTTTTTGTTATTTTTTACATGATACCTTTATTTGAACCCATGGGCCGATGTATCCCAAGCTGCAACTTCAGCTGGGCATATTTCAACCCCACTTCCTGTTAGATTTAGATATGGTTTGAGTGAGTGTCTGAGTTATAACTGCCTCCTTTGTGATGGGATTGACCGAAAAGGATTTCAAGGTCCAATTGTAATTGGGCTTTCCTGAGGCCCAATACACATGTGAAATCCAGTCAAATTAAATAAAACGGGTAGGTTGTGCCTTTCTAGAGAACCTCCAGGTTTGTGCTGTGACCCAAGTAGAGCCCAACCCATGGTTCCCTGTTCCAAACCTTGGAAGTTCTGGAGTCCACATGAATGGTCCTATAGAATCTTCTCAGATGGTTAGACCTTAGACATCCTTCCATGGCCTTTTCACATTGAATGTTCTCTCTCTCCCTCCCCCTAGTTTCTTTTCTTGTATATAGCTGCGGCCCCAGACCAATTGGAAGTGGAGAGTCTCTCCTCATGAGATTTTATGTTCATGGGCTAGCTTAGCTTCCCAATCCAATGAGGGGAAGGAAACATCAATAAAATAGAGATTATATGTAACTCAATTTAACCATTGGATATGACCCTTCACATGCCCAAAAAATCATATTAGTGAGAGTCATTGTTAGATTGAATTGTGCAAAAAGCATGATTAAAATAAATAAAAATGGATCTCACATCCAATTCAACATCTCTCCAACTAATGGGATTTTCAAATCCATGGCCATTAAAAAGTGGAAGATTTGCAAATTTGTATCTAATGCTCTCACTTCCGTCATAGGCAATGGCATACCCAGGATTTTTGTTTGAGGGGAATATTCTATTTGGAGACGAAACGAAAGGGAAATTGAGGCTTCACCATCGCAAACTTGAAAGATAAGAGAAAATTATATGCACATCAATTTTGGCTCATAGTTTGAATGTAATCTCTTTATTTATTTCAAACCACATATCAACTTACACAACACATAGACACTAACAAGTTTATTACATCATAGTTTTATTAAGGAGTAACCCAAATCAAAATCCAAACAATACAATAATAAAGACATCTTCTATTTCATTTTAATCACAATTACAGCAGATGATGTCAAGGCAGCATTCGCATATCTCGTGGCAGCAGAAACAACAGCAGAGAGCAAACATACTGCACCCAACAAGTAAAACCTCCATAAGAAAAAAAGTATAAAAATTTGAATGATTATGCAGAATGAAGAGGTTTTGAGATACTTCTTTTTAGTAGGGAATAAGAGGAGAGGCCATACCAGCCATATAGAGCACCCTTCTCATCCTTTCTCTTTTGAACCATGTCATAGTAAGACATTTCTTGTGCAGTTGGAGGATTCATCTTTCCTAACTGAACCTACCTGCAGAAACCAGAAGAGAATTGAAAGTAGAGTTTTCTCTGGCTATCTCCCTTTGTTTCAAGGGTGTTGGGGTTTATATAAAGTGAAACAGAGACCCCAGGAGGAAAAAGAATAGGTTCCTGAAGAAAAAAAAAATGAAGATGACATTTGAAATGTATGATTGAAGCATGACCCACAAAAGAGTGTTTCTAGATAAGGTTAAGTTTCTCTTCTATGCCTAGTTTGATTCTTCTAATTTGATGATTTCTTTTTTAAAATTCCAACCCTTGAAATTCAACTTATGAAAATGTATCCATGTAGAAAGGTTAAAACTTGCATCATCAGTCATGTTTTTATATTTTTTTTCTTTTTCTCATTTGTTCAATCCAACGGTGGATATTAGCCTGATTAGGCGGTTCCTGGTTTACCATGTTATTGATGGTGTTTAATTAAGGGTTGATTTGACAAAGAGGTCCATTTGGTAATCAATTAACATATAAATTCAAGTTTCAATTCTACCGGCTACTTTAGACCATTTCTCTCTCATAAAGAGATATCATTTTTTCTATTTGAAAACAGAAAAGTTTTGGTAGTCCCCACACTGCCATTGGTAGAAAGCAAGGTCTCCAACACCTGAGAAGTGATGGGGACACCATGACTTATCTCTCAGCATCCAATGAAGACTCAAGAAACCATCAAAAGATTGAAAAAAAAATAAAAGAAGGAAGAAGGAGAAAAATTCAGTTTCTTTCAACAAACCTCTAGATTAGAGTATGATTTTACTTCATGGATGGGAGTGCAAGTCTGGCTTATAATCTTAATTCCACCTCACTGAGTTTGATTTTATCATTATAATAAAATGGCATTGATTAAAGACCCAGGAGGTGATCGGTCAACAATGCATATATAGATACAAGTGGAACATAATTTTTTTATTTGAAAGTTGAAGATTCGCATTAGTGTCCTCATGTGCCCAAGATCAAAAAATTGCAATGCGTGGAAGAAAAGGAACATGATAGAAATATTGTTTATTGGGTAAAAGAAGAAAATATGAAAACCCTTTGTCCAAAAAGGGGAAGAGGATGAGAACTCTCCTTCAATTCACACATAATGTTTATTTTACAATGAAACTGCTATAGCTGGAAAACTGTTTCACTTAAAAACTAAAATACCTATATCTTCTAAAAAGAAGTTCTTTATCTCTGTTAAAACATAAATACCCATTAAACAAGTTAAATAAAGAAAAAAGGAAAGAATCTTTAATCTAACAATAGTTTTGATCCCCCGCTTAGGTGTTGGTTCATTGGTGTAAGGCATGGATTTGCTTCTTATGTCATGTGTTTGACACCCTACTTAGGAGTAGTCATGTCGGGTCAAATACCATTGGATACTCTCGTCAATAGAAAAAATTAAAAACCTTAGAAGTTTTCTACAACTTGTTCCATGTTAATCTAATGGTTCGCCCACTGAAATTGGTTCAGAATTTTCAAATGCAAGGGGTATAAGGTGTCTTAGAGCTAATGGAGGTTTCGACTTTAAAAAGCAGACTCCACCCATATCAATGTTTAACACCATACTACAATAAGCGACCCTTCATTGTGGCTCTGCCCTTCAAATAAATTGATAAGACTTTACATTCACTCAAATTTTGTGTTTCTTCATTTTTCCCATGTGAACCATAAGAAAATGCGCAGGTGCTGGTCAGTGTGTGTGTGTTTTTTTTTTTTTCCTGAAATCGGTGGTGGTGTTGCTTGTGTGAACAAGGCCTAAGTGTACATGATTTGACATGCTAGGTAGGGATAGGTAGGTGGCGTTACTGGGGTAGATGATCATGACTGCTGTATTGCACAAAACATTAAAAAAAAAATTCCACATTTAATGCGTGTATTGCGTGTATTCAACCATCTGCGTTGAATGCTTTCTTTCTAGATAATTCTTGTTCCAGATAAAACTCTTGAAAGTTTTTTGTGGTGTTCATTCAGCTGGGGGAGGGGGGGCGGTTTGACTGTTTGGTCCCTAGCCATCAGGAGAGTAATAATAAACCTTGGTAAGGTGTAAGAGAAGTAGACTTTTCGTGAGGTATCACAGTCTTGAGTGATGAAAAATGCCTCCCACCTCTAAATCCCCAACTCTATCATGTGTTAGAAAAGCTTACATACTAGCATCTTAGTGGGTGTAAGTGCCTAAAATTAAGGACTTTGAACCAGGGATTAGGATCCCTGTTTTGAGTGGTTTGGATGAAGATTGTCGTGGCTCCGACTGGACCTGAAGAGGAAGAGAGGAAAACACGTCAGAGGACCCTGACTGCAGGCAACGCAAGGCTCTCCGATGCTTAAGTCAGTTCAGGGACTGAGTAAGGGAGGTGGAGAGAAAATTGCAGAGTAAGAGTGTGCGTTATGGGTTGCGTACCTTAGAATGGAGATAGAGATGATATTTATAGGAGATGGGGGTGACTTGCGTGGACGAACCTCTTGATGGGATTTGCCACTTGAGTGGCCCTGTCTACTCAGCCCACACTTCATTAAATGCTAGCATCACCTACTCATTCCTCATTAAATGCCAATCTTATCGGGCCAGGCGGTGGTTGACTTTTGGGCCAAGTCCCATCGGGCCTGGCCTGGAGCCATGCTTTGGGGGCGCACGTGTACCGTATAACGTCGTTTTGTCAGGAATGATGGATCACAGGGCACGCCTTAACACGTGCCTTCGTCCTGTGAATGGTCCCATCAGCATCTGTCAAATCCGCCGTCCCGAGGTCGGCTACAACGATAGGTGCCACCTGACTTCGGGGGGCTCACCTCGACGAGTGCCGCGACCCTTCGGCCGCGGTCTGCCTTGGCCGAGGTGGGTATAATTAAGCTACCTTGAGACCGGGGCTAGCACTGACCTCGGCTTAGTGGAAACATCCCCACATGGTGGGAATGATGGTTTTGATTTAGTTTCCATTGGATCATTTTGATGTGCCCTCAATCATAGTAAAGTATAGGAGTCCCAAACCCTTGATTCATGCATAGACCAGAGCAGGGTTCATGGGTTATATACTGAGATTCCAGACTTCATTATAGGTAGCCCCCCATATGTAAAATAATAAAGGCTGCCCAGGGGGCAATGCTTTCATGAGTCATGATTGTCGTGGTCAGTTTTTTTTTTTTTTTTAACTTGTTTCTAGGGGTGCTCATAGGCCAGGCCAGCTCAAGCACGATCTGGCCCAGCCCGCTTTGGGCCGAGCTTGGATAAGTAATTAGGCCCGTTCAATAATTGGGTCGGACTTGGATTTAGTGATAGAAAGTCCAAAGCCCGGCCCAGTCCGGCCCGTATAAGGAATGCATGAAATTTAATTTAACTAGTCCAAACAATTGATCAAATGCCCACTAGAAGTGATAGGTGCCCGGTTTGGCCTGGCCTGATTGATTAAATGCGTGGGCTCGGGCGCAACAGCCCGTGTCAGGCTTGGGCCGGGCCTGAATTTGTCTTAGCCCGGCCCATCAACACCCCTACTCGTTTCGGCTCCTCGAGTCAGGTCTCACTCAACTCGGTTGATCACAAGTCAAATGAGTTGAACAGGTACGAATGAGTCTGGATGGGTACTCAGGTCAGACTCGTCCTAGTTATTCATCCCCTCGTTTTTGCTCTTGTTTCAACCAACCACATCTAGACAGTCCACAAATGCAACTATGAGCATATTTGAACTAGCTTTGAAGTAATCTAGTCCTTTGAGAATCAGATGCATGTGAAAACTTGTTCTGACTCACCAAATCTAACCTATGTTACTTAGCTCTGTGAGTCAATGAGTCTGGTGAGTCAGGACAAGTTTGAATGAATACTCGTTGGCCCAACTCACCCAGAGCTGTTCTGAGCTTTTAAACAAGTGTGCCGGCCTGAGTACAATAACTAGATGGGTATATAAACTTGGTGTGGGTCTTCTTCGTTGGTCTGATCGAGTTGAGCACTGTGTATAACACTAATTGGCTCAAGTGCTCAACCCAGACTTATAGGTTGATGAAAACATCAACCCCAAGTCCAACCCAACCATCCTTAAACATGTCTTCCCAAGCTATTAATTAGCAGGAATGGTTTTGGGTTGGGTAGGCAAGTTGTAGTGCAATTTGAAGGGTTAGGTTGTGCAGGGTGGGTTCAATAGCAAGTAAGAAATTAAACAAAAGTCAAACTCATTTATTAATCACTGTCAGAAATGTCAACCGGAACCCAACCTAAAAAAATAAAAAGATCTTCCTAACTTAAGTGCCAGGTTGGATTGGGGTTGGGTTGGTGTTATTTTTTTTTTAATGTGATCTGAATGGCTCGATACAGTACACAATATACAAATTAGATGGACCTTTTATTTGATTGGACCCACCTTGGATTGTCCATGCCCATGGCCAAAATTATCTCCAATTGAAGATCCTTCCAAAGAAGCATAGGACTGTTACTCTCAATCAACCTCTGAACAGTGAGCATGCAAACGTTTATTCTTATTCAAACCATGAGAGATTCTTATTCATATGAATGGAACATATGAATGGAACTTTCATGTCTTTTACTGTTTATTCATTTGTAAAACACACTTAAAGAAGCCTTCCAAAGACAAAACAGAGAAATCCCATGTCTCCAGTCAAGGGGCCATGTAACTGAAGCTGATTCAATGCTTCCTTTGTAGTGAATGAGATATCACTGCTGAAAATATAGTGTTCTTATCAACACCACTGCCACCGCCTGTTAGCGAAACAAGGGCTGCAACTAGGCCTGCATTTCCAGCCAATGTTGGTTCAGTGTAGTTGTAACTTCTGCGCACGTCTCTGAAACCATCGAATTGATCAGGCCCAGCAACCATGGCACCAGTGATGATGTTTGGGTTAGCAGTTGGTGCATCACGCCACTTCCATCCACCAGTACACGAGTACCTCTTACCATCATTCGGTATAGACGCTCCGCGATGATGGACTTGTTTCGGGTATTTTGCACTGTATCCTACCACATAGCTCATCCTCCTGGGGTTAGCTCCTAAAATGTAATCTACCTGTAACAAATGGCACAAAACATATAAGGCGATAACAGTTGACATAGTATACGTGAAATTTTGTAAAGAATGGTGGTGCAGAGGGGTGCAGGGAGAGGAAACCTGAGATACAGCGAAGTTCCTAAGAAGATCGGAGGAGAAATAGCGGTTACCGCAAAACCATCCAGGGATGTGGTTCGCGTTTATGTAGTCTGCAAAGAGAGAAGCCAAGAAAGCAGCATTGGCTACGTACTGTAAAGGTCTAGGCCGCCCATGATTCAGTTTGATCATCCCACCTGCATGCACATTTTACAAGCTTTGAGTCTCTAATGAACCAGGTGGAAATGGAATTAGGCTTCTTTGATGATGATGATGATCGTGCTCGTGTATCTCATGAAATTACTCTCATTGGAAGGCTCTCTTTCAAAATAAATCACCTGGATCTTCCATGGTTATGGATTGACCAAGTTGCAGCTTGAATAATTGACATTTGGGTTTATAATTCACAATTTTTTACTAATCTTAGTTCATCAATTTTCGAACTATGTTCATTCGACTTGCTTCAGTTCGCCCAATTTATAGTTCTAATTAAACTTAGTTTGATCAATCAATTTCCTAGCACCATATAGTTCGATTCCATTTGCATGGTTCACAGGGCTAGTTCAACTGGTTCATAGGTACAACATTGGCTTGTCAATTTGGTATTATACTTGGATTCTAAATGACCCCATCTATATGCATTGGTCTATGGAATTATAGAACTCTTTCGCTACTTTCTTACCTTTTTATATAAATGAAGACAATGAAAGATTATTATGCATGAAAACAAAAATAAATAAGTAAATAAAATGAAATGAAATTTACATTCAATAAAAATAATGTGAAAAATAAACAGATCTGTAAGAGTTCCAAATGAAATCAAACAGAATTTGATTTAATTTGGGAACTAAACTGGGTTGATATTGAACTATTTTGTGAATCAAAGTGAATCAAATTGTGAAATAACTATGTGCTACTCGACTACTAGTACTGAATTGTATTTCTTAATTATATACAATCAAGAATTATAATCAAACTCTATAACCTATAGTTGCACTAGCCTGTTTGTTTGAATATTTGTCATGAGAATTGTGGGTGTTGGAGATTTCTGACAGCGGTGTCAGATCATGTCACATGAGCATTAGGAATTCTCCTTTTGGTTGTTAGAATTCTGAATATCAACCTCCTGGAAAGTCACTTTGATCCTTTTGAATCTCAGAATTTCAGCATTCTAAATGTTGGAAAGTTCATGAGCATTTGGAATTCCAAATCCCAAGTTCTCCTCAGACAAAGAATTCTCAAAATTCTTGCAAACAAATAGGCCCTTAAGGACTGGAATAGTAATTCTAACGCAAATCATGGATATATATGTGTGTGTGTGTGTGTGTTACCATGAATCAACCCTTCCATAGAACAAAATTGGAGCAACAACTTCACCTGGTGTCCAGCTGAAAACACCCGACTTACGAAGGTAAGAGCACATGGTTAGCCCTGTAACCTTGTTGTACTTCCTCAGCATGTCCTTATAAGGGTAGGGAGGGTTCAAGAATATCCTTATCCTGGTAAGCAGCAGCAGGGCTGCAGGAAGCTTGTTGTCCCAACTCAACACCCGCAAATCAAGTGTCCCAGAGAAGGCCTTTGCTTTCCTTGGGACCTTGGGATTCGTTGCAAGTGAAAGATAACTAGAATTCCCAGTAGCATAGTACATCCAAGCAGCACCCCACATGTACTCGTCATAGTAGCCTGTGGAGGTATAGTAGGGTGCAATGTTGGGGTTGCCTTGGCTGTAAGTGGTCCTCCTGTCGAAGTCCCTGGCAAATCTGAAGAGTGTTGTTGCAGCCCTGATCAGCTTCTTTGAGTAGAACACCTTGTCACGGAAGACGATCGAGGCCGCTGCAAGTGATGCTGCCATCTCGCCAGCCAAGTCAGGCCCCGAGACGATGAGTTCAACTGGCCGGTTATAGCTCATGTCTTCTGGCCTCTGCCAGCAGTAGTGGTCATCTGGGGTGGTCGAACCATTTCGCCTTATACCAACCTGATGGGTAGTGTGATTTATTATAATGATGTATGAGAGAGAATGATGGATAGAATAGTTGAATGAAAGAGGAACTTTTATTTGCAGTCTTTTTATTTAATTTTAGGGGCACGAAAAAAATAGTCTTAACATTTTTTCTACTTGAGAAGTAAGCACAATCAAATTACAGTTGAAATAGCAAGTGAAGCCTTAGAAATAGCTAGGTTTTACATGAAGAACTCTAAATAAAATTATTCAAATAAAATGCACATGACCATACAATTCGCTGAGTCAGGCCAGATCTATTAGAGACAACCAATTAGGTTTGTAAGAGACAAGATTAGATTGATTTGTGGTTAGAGACTTTAGTTAAGTTTGCATTTTGAATAATCTGTCGCTACATTGTATAAATTGAGAGGATTTGCTCTAATGAAAGGTATGGTGTTTTTCATGGAAACGTAGCATCTCTTTTTTAACTTCTTCAAGACAACCTGGTTGGACTTTTATGAATCATTTTGGATGTGGACAAACAGGTGAATAAAACTTTCTCCACCCTATCTCCACATCCAAAGACATCCAAACAGGCCCTAAATTTCTAACCACAGACCTTTCTTCAACTGTTCAAACTAGAATATTATAGTACCTAGTAAGTACAACTCCAATGTGAAAACTGGTTATTGGGATTACATGTAGGAGTATTGCACAACAGAAAAATGTTGAGATAGATAGTACCTGGGAATAAACATGATCGATGGTGGATGCAGTGGAATTGAAGGTCAAGAGCAGGTAGTCTGTGCCCCATTTGATCAGCTCTCTAATGTGATTGTATTCTCCTATGCTCTTGTATTTGTGACTGTATTCTATCACTGTCCAGCTTAGCATTGTCATGGAGAAGGCCATTGGAAAATGAAACTTTATATTGTCTCCGGCATCATAATACCCTCCAATGAGACCCTGCTTTACATCCTTCAAGAATGATCCATCTTGCAAGCCTGAATTGCTGCGCCATGGGATGCCATTGTTCTTCGGCAATCGACCCGCTTCAAGTCCCAAAATAACTGATGTCAGACGATCATCATGACATTCACAAACCATACCTGATTTAACTGGGGGTTGGTTGATTTATAGTTGTTGAAAATAGAAATCAAAATGTAGTTCGACAAGTTTTGTTTTATGGCTGACTTCTAGTCTGGGCACAATCCTCTTTCTTTACCTGTGCTCGAGACTTGCAAATGTGGAGGAACAAAATATAAGAAGGTAACAATCATATGGAGTTCTCATTCAAAAATACGAATTTGAAAAGGCATCTACTGATGGAACTTTTGTACTATACACACCTATCAATTTACGAAACACTTTATCCCCATGCATGTGTGTTGGGAAAGTCCCATATCCCCACATAGCCTAGTTTATCCCCATGCATGTGTGTGCTGGGTTTGACAAGCTCATATTATCTTACATGGTATCAGAGCTGGTAGCCCACATGGACATGGTAGGCCTATTCACGAAATATGTTGGGCCCTGCATGTGAGTCGCCCAAGTACTGGGTTTGACAGTCCTTCATGTACCTAGTTTGGGCCTTCCACCTATCAGCTTAAGCTTTTGGGATGGTACATGGTATCAAAGCTTAAGCTGATCAGTGGAAGGCCCAACAAACCTAGTACTTGGGCGACATGGATGTGGGACTTTCCCAACAATGTGGCGTACACATATAGGATTTGGGTTTCTCTTTTATTGAGCCCCATAAAAAACTAACAAAATCTCGTGGAAAATTGTTTTACACAAACTTGCGCACGAGGTTAAGAAGAAAGAACCTTACATTTCTGTGCATTGAAGAAGAGCAGGGCCTTGTGGAGAGCATGAGTGTAGTTATCTGCATGAGGGTGAGGGATCTTGGACTTTTGTGCGTTGAAGATAATAGGAGTAGTGACTGTTTTGTGGTTGGGTAAAGTCTTAACTACTACAATGGGGAAAACAATGACCAATAGAGCTATCAAAACAAACCAAAGGGTCCGCTTCAATGCCACAGTGCTGCACATTTTTTAGTCTTGAGGCCCAAATAGCCAGCGCGGTTGGGTTTTTTTCAACTGATGAGTTAGAGGCTTAGAGCTACCCTGTCCATATCCATGTTCTTGCCCTGCTCATTGTCTATCATCGAGTCTCCATCAGTCTCGGATGAACGTCCTGATTGATTTTCTGAATTCATCTTCTTGTCACCTTGATTCAATTCAATTTCAGAGAGAGTTCAATGCTGAATGACAGCCATGACAAAGGCAATTTTCCTGGTTTGATGGATGACTCAGTGAGAACATGTAGACATCTTGCCCCAGCAAACCATTCCCTGGTTTAAATCGCGAATTAACTGAAAATTCAAAATTTGGAATATCAATGGGAACACATTTGATGATTATGAGATCTTCTACTAAAAAGCATTTCTCATGTTTATTGCTGAAGATGTTTATACAATAATTCAACTGTTTGTCAGGCTCAATGGAAGAGATGACTTCAATGAAGTCTGAGCAATTCATTCATAAGAGACCCATTTCTACGATTATAAGATCTTCTAAGCTAAACCCAAAAGCAAAAACATAAAACTCTAGAACACCTAGAAAGAAACAAGCATTGGTCTTAAAGAACTATGCTGCAAAAAAATAACATTTTTTTTATCGGTAACTGAAACTTTCATTAAGAGAAGGAGAGAATACGAAAATACAACCAACAATGAGGCAAGAACACAGGAAAAGAAAAAGAAAAGAAAATCAAACTAAAAGGACACCATAATGGGATATCAAAGTATCAGCAGCAATGATGTGTAGAACAGAACTCTTACAGTGAAAAAAAGAGGACAAGAAATAGGCAAGTCAATAGGTTGCATGCATGTCCTAGAAAGATATCTTGTTGACCATGATCAATGCTCCTCAAAATCCAACTTTCGCAATTACAAAATATTCCCAGAGACCTCCACTCTCATTGAGGATTTATCTATCATCACTTGAGCCAACACTTAAAAGACCCCCAAAGCCCACCTTCTTACTCTACATTTGAACCCCTTTTGTCTTCTTTGTTCTTCTTCTTTCTCCTCTGATATGGTAGGGAGAGAGAAGTTGACTCAACCCTGATATGGTCAGAGATGCAGGCATGCAGCTAGACAAAGGGAGATTTGCCTAGTTTTAGACACTTTGGAGATACTTTATAGAATACTCCACATTATGTTGCACTTTTCTAGCAACGCCCCTATTCTCCTTTTCTATATAAGAAGTTAAGAAAGGAAAGAAAACATCATAGCTACCCCTTTCTCATCCCCTTCAACAATCTTCATGCTGGCCAAGTATTCCAAGTTGCCAAGAAACCTTACAATATGCAGTGGTTCTGACTCAACCCAGTTGCACCAGCAGACCATATCTCAAGGATAAAATTTTTGCTCTTGTAGGAATTTTCACTCCCCACTTGAATCTATATCCATCAATTGCAGTGTCTTTATGCTGAGTTTTAGGTGTTACATGGTGACGGTTTGAGGTTCGATTTTATATTATTTATTCTTGGGGGTCATAAAAACTGGTTCAAAATCAGCTTTCTTTAGTTGTTTGTTGGACACACAGCTCCAGATTTGAGTCCAAAAACTAGATGATACCAATATGCATGTATTTGGACCTAAATAAAAATTTCTTCCAGATTATAAAACTGGTTTCATACCCAGTTTTTTTATGGTAAGGAGACTTTTGATCTGTGGACAACTAGACACCCATTGACATCCTTAAACATTACTCTTCTTATCCATGTGCACATTCAAAGCAATTGGAGATAATATTATTGACATGTTAATATTAAATTTAAGTTGAATTGTTTAGTGCCCAGAAAAGCTATTACTTAACATTTTATTAATACATGTTTTTACTTGGCAAGTCAAGGCTCAAGAGAGGCTCTTTTAGCCTGTTTGTTTGCACTTGAGTGAAGTGAAAGGAGTGAGATTGGCTCCAATAGTAGCAAATTCTACTTCTTAAAGTGTTTGGATGGCCCTAACTAGACAAGATGAGTAAACATGTCTGCTAACGTGGATCCCTCTTTTATTCCTCTTTATTCTACTTAGAGTTACTCTCACAATATATAATAAAGTGCCTTTTACTTCTTCCTGTTTGTTCATTTAAAACCTTTTTTTTTTTTTTGCCTTACACCAACCATCCCAACACATGTAAAGTAACTCACTAGTAATTTTATTTTAACCCACTCATCTTTAACTTTATATAAAATGTAACACATACTCCACTTTTACTCTATCCCTCGTACAAACACATATTAGTAGGCCTAAGTGTTTGTTTATATGTGTGGTAAAGTAAAGGTAGATGTAAAGGTAAGATAAAGTTTGTAAAGAATGAAAGTGGGAGAGAGTGGTAAAATAGTTGCCTTTTATTTCACTTTACTTTATCACAATTTACCATGATTTCTTGTGGTAAGAAACCTGAAAAAGTGCAAAAAAGTAAGTGGCCCATGCAGGTCTCGAACCTGCGACCTTCGCGTTATTAGCACGACGCTCTAACCAACTGAGCTAATGGGCCAGTTGATTAAATGATTAGGAAATGAATCTGAAGACTTATACAAGGATCTTACAAATGAATTAAAGCACTACAGCTAACCATTTTCTCTTCTATTTTTACTTTTTCTAAAAGCTAACCAATTTTGTACCAGCTTAGTCACTCAGAAGTTGGAACTATAGAATGATACAATGCAATTTGCAAAACTAATAATTCCCGCAGGCATTCCTAATCAAAATAATTCAATTTTCAAGTCTACCCATTTTGGGTGAGATTGAGAAGATAAGGTGAACTGAAGCAATAAAATGTGTCGTAAACTGGGACGAAGTCGCGAAGCCATTGTTCCACTTCTTCTCAGTGTCTATTGCAGTATTACTAACTACAACAACCTGACTAGGATGGTCAGTTCTTATGGCCTGCTTTGATAATGGAAAGAGAAACACTTGCCGGAGACTCACAAACTCAAAAGCAGATTGCTTGAAAGTCAAAAGCTCTCATTCAAAACCCCACCTGTTTACGGGGCAGTTTTGGCTCCCGAAGTAGACAGCTGATCCAGTAAGGCGCGCTGGCCTGCCTTCTTCCGCAGGCTGCTAGTTGTACCGCGCTAGCACCTCTATTAGTAAGGGGACTCTATCATGATCTGACAAATCTAAAGATCTCAAAATGGGCCCACTTCAGTTTAAGGGCTCACCCCTGTAGCTTATGGGCTTACGCACTTCACTCGCTAGGGGAAAACAGGGATGCATTGTTGAGGAAAGTAAACCAGTACCATCTAAACGGGGCTTAAGACATAATTACAACTAGTAACTGGTACTAGAACGCACAACATCTAAACCAGATGCCAGATTGCATTGCCCTCTTTTTTTCTTTTTTCTTTTATTGCAAGGAGTGAATTTCATTGATAAAGCAACAGAAAGAGAACAGGAATTACATCAACCCAGCCCTGCAAAAGGACCACACAGAAATTACACTCCACAGATGTGGGGTAATTAGTAATAACTGGTTGGGCTTGGCCTTCTTCAGCTTCGTCAGAGGTTGGTTGGTTAGCATCTTGACTTAGGTATTCTGTGTGGGAGTTAAGAAAATATTGAAGAGGGCCACCAAACCACCAAGTAAGGCATCCTAGGACAATTTTCATGACATTGGAAGGGACCATCGCCTGGTTCTGCCCCTACTTTAGGTCATATTTGACAGATCCATGACTTTAAAACAATCACAATTGGTCAGAACGGGGGTTTTCAATGACACATGCTTATCTTGTCTTAAATTACAGGATTGGAAACATTTAATAGGGTAGAACTCAAATGTATATTGGATTTGGCTTCATAGGAAGATAAGGGAGTATTATAGAGAAACATTTCTATTATTAAAATACAAATGTTCAACCACGTGTCTCGAGTACAAATTAAAGATTCTACTTTCTTTCTTTTTCCCTTTTCACATTCAACATTAAAACCAAAACCCAAAAAAAAAAAAAGGACAAACACCCTAAACATGAAAAGCAGCTTGCTTCCTTCCCTCTTATATATTTTTAGACCCACATACAGTGCGAAAAAACCCCCCAAATGGATTGGCAGCCCCTCTAAAACCCTGCCACAACACCTACAATCACTGGTACGCATACCAGATGCATCTTTAGTATAAAAATAGTGAGTGACAAGTCATGTTGTAGTAGTGCTCACTGGCCTTCCTCGACCGACAGTGAATCCTCGTGTGCCATCCGGCATACGTGGTCCGGGAGGTTGCTTGTTCACTGCGTTCTGGTCATTCTGGATTGGATTACTTGAAGGTGGGGTGCCCACCGGATGACCACCACGGTTATTGTGGTACTGGCCCCGTCCTCGACCCTTCCCTCTGCCACGTCCCCTCCCTTTCCTCGTCCCACCTTCCTTTTCATTGACAGTATCGTCTCCCTATACATGTAGCTAAATTAGAATCTTATAAATGCTTAAGAGGGAGGGCAAAAATCAGTATGAATCAATATCGTCAAAATTTATCACACTTGCCATGTGCTTCTGGCAATGGTAAAAGGAGCCACTCTCGTTGAGGGGCACTTGCTACCACTGTCCAGGTCACAGAATCAAGTTATGTTTGGACCAACCTACATACATATGTATATATCACATTTCAGTTAACATGGAGGAATGAACTAAGTGGCTTACATTGAGTTCAGGCGACGTTTCAGGAGACTGAGGATCCTCAAGTTGTTTCTCATTTGGCTGCTCCGATGTGGAAACATCATCTTCCTCACAATTCCATTCGCTTTCATGTCCTGCTGCCCTTCTTCCTCGTGCAGGTTTTGTCTTTGGCATCACAAAGCTAAATTGAATTACAAGCTGATGGGTGCATAATGCAGATCACAGTTGAAACTTCAAATGAATTACTTCATTGGTTTTTTACCCCAAACAAGTTATTCAGAGCTGGGAGTGTGGAAAACTTGATGTTGAGCTCCTAAAATGTAAAAACATGCACCTACTTTGGTATAATAAAATGGCAAGATAGGAATTGTAGTACAAGTCTGGAGGTATTTATTAATCATGATGCCAATGGTATGCTTACACCACATAACTCATGGTATCTAATCGAATTCTCGGGCTGTGGTTTTCAGATGCCATCCTGTATCCCAGACTTGCATTCCAAATTTGTTGTTCTAGCCTCCTGTGCTATGCAACCAAGGATGAAAATAGCAGTAGCAGCCCGCCGCCGAAACGTGCGATTTGAAAAAATCACCCAAAAAATCTGAGAAATTCTCGGAAAATCCAGAATATTGGAAAATAATAGAAAATGTATTTGTTTTTATGCAAAAGTAACTAAGATAAGGGGGCGTAGCAGTCCCCTCATTGCATGAGTCCTGTATCGTTGTTTGATTATAAAATAATAGCATTGATCAATTTTTTCATATGTATTTATACTGGTTGGCTATTCTAAGTTAAGAACTAATAAGATGTTTGTAACCAGACAATGTAATTAAAATATCATCACTATCATGTTTAGAATATAGCATTTCATAGTTGTATCGTAATGCGCATACACACATATGGAGAAAGATTTTCTATTAAAGTTAAATTTGATTAGAGCCCTATTTTATATTAGTGTAAAATTTGGATGTGGCACTATTTCCTATTAGAAAGAGCTTTGGTCGGGCCCCCTATTTACTATTAGAGTGAGATTTGGTTGGAACCTATCTTCAATTATCTAGAAATTTGGCCGTGCTTTTTTATTTTTGAAAGTTGGCTATGGCCCTATTTCCAATTAGAGTGAATTTTGACAAAGGCATTAATTTCAATTAAGTAATATTTGGCTAAGGTATGACTTTTATTTTAAAATTTGGGCCTCATGATGGAGCCCACCCGTGATTAAAAAGATAGCAAGATCTTTGGCTTTTCTTCTTTTGGATGAGACCATTTAATTTTTTGAATGGTTTTTTTAATGATCTTTTTTTAGTGGTTTTATAAAAAAAATTGGATGATTTTTTTGAATCAGTTTTTTAATGGTTGTTTTTTTAATGGATTGGGTTTTTAATGGTTTTTGAGTTTTTTTTTAATGGACTTTTTTAATGGTTTTTTAATTGTTATCTTAAGGGCCCATTTAGTTTTTAAGGGCTCATCGTGAGGCCCGTAGCTTACCTTTTACTAAAATGAAAGAGGGATCGGGAATGGGCATTTGTTGCCCTATTTTTCATCCAAAACATAAGCCTCGACAGAGACTAAGAAGAGGGAAACGAAAAGAGGGAGAAGGAGTCTCTCTCTCTCTCTCTCTCTCTCTCTCTCTCTCTCTCTCTCTCTCTCTCTCTCTCTCTCTCTCTCTCTCTCTCTTCCATTTTTTTCCTTTAATTAGGGCCTGTTTGGATGTATGGTGAATTGAAGTATGGTGAGGTGAAGCATCAAATCAAGATAAGGTGTTATGATGGTGTTTTGTTTTTAGCCGTAGCGGACGCTACAGTTGTGAGCGGCGATGTTTTCCATAAAGCGTAGTGGTGGATATAGCGGCTGATACTCTACGTATCGGCCGCTATTCTCATCCTTGTATGCAACAAAAGCATGGCTCAACGTAAAGGTATTTGTATGATGGAATATATTCAGGTGCATTTGGTTTGCACCTTAACGGTGCTTTGACTTGCTGCTGACATGCGATTGGTGAGATCTCAAGGCAGGTCACAGGTTAGTCTTGTTTTGAAAGAGGTGAAACAGAACGGGGGAAAATCTGGCTAGGGTTTTCTTGCTAAAATTCAGAGGGATGGATACGAAGATTGGGCCGGGATCTCTCCTTTGCAAGATGAAGTTGAAGGAGAGAATTCGCCGGATGTCCTTTGACATGCACACCGTCGCTGGAGAAAAAGGCCACGGTTCTAGTTGCAGACGAAACCGGAGAAGAGAGGAGATATTGTCGGACTCCACCAGAGATCTGCATCGTCTCTGCATCATAGACAACTGACAGGCTCCACTGCCACTGCCGAAGAAGATTGGAGAAGAGCAGTTAGCCAAGATCTGCTGTGCGGAAGGACAAGGGCAGATTGATTGCAGAAGCTCAATTTCGTTTGCTGCGAGAAGAGAAAGGTGGGTTTCTAGTTTCAATCGGTGTACAGAGACTCATCATTTTAAGAGAAAGGTGGGTTTCTAGTTTCAGTTGGTTTACAGAGACTCATCACAATCGCCTTGAGATCTCACCAAATCTCTGTGGAAAAAATGAAAAAGAAAAAGAAAAACAGAGAGAGCACGTCGCTGACGTCAGCAGAGAAGCACAGGTTCAAACCATTAAGGTGAACCGAATACACCTGAATATATTCCTTGTCTGGTATACCAATATGGAAGGAATCTCAACCCATGTATGTGCCCAACACTTTGCATGTCAAACACTGCAGCACGACTGTCCAATTTACATTGCTTTCCAAGTTCATCCATACAAAAACACTTTGCATAGATACATAGATTGAAAATGATGCAAAATAACAACTCAATCACCCCAAGAAGGCCAGAGATATATAAATGGGTTTACTGGAGTGTCCTTGTTTCATAGGCATGACCGGAACATACAACTATGCAACAACATGAGAAGGAAGTGTGCAGCATCATCGTAATATAGTTTAGAATTTTAGAAAATTAACATGTAAAAGTTTAGAATGTTGAAAAGATGATATTGTCAAATCAGCCAGTCTAACAAGCATTATGCATCAAAATTATGTGCATAAGAAAGGAAGTTCACACTGCACAGGACCATCATCATAAGTTAAGAATTTTAGAAAATAAACATGCAAAAGTATAGAATGTGGAAAAAGATGCCAATCAACCTATCCCAAGAAGCATTACACCAAAATTCTGTCAACTTATGGCATTTCAATGTTTTTCTTCCTACCAATTAACCCCCAGAACATTTTGACCAAAACAATGGATATAGCTCAGGCATAGGGGAAGAACATAAAACTTAAAGGTCAGAGAAACAGATACCATGCGCTTATGCATCAATCGAACTCTAAGACCAGTTCTCCAGTTCCTCTCATCATTCAGCTCTACAACCTGCCCAACAAAAGTTATAGAAAACCCATCAGACTAAGGAGCAGGAATTCAAGGGGAAATGCAAAATCACGAATAAAAAGGAGCTTAACAGGTCAACCAAAGTACTTACTGCCTTTTCAGCTAGCTCAACAGATTCATATTCCACAAATGCGTGCAACTACAAGTGAAAGAAAAGAGTTAATAACAGAAATTGTATGTTAGGATTATACAAATATATTGTGAATATAGCTGCATGTCATCCAATAGAAGTCGCAGATCGACCTAGACCTTATAAGGCAGTAAGTAAGGGTTGTCACTTAAGTCTTAAAAGCTCATAGTACATTTCAAGTAGTTGATGGAGAATTTTGTATCTACAGCAAAACCAGTTGAGCTCTTCCTAAGTGAACTGCTTTCATCACTCTCGTGATAATGATATTTTAAAGAAAACCTGTCCCCCTCTGGAAAAACAAATTAGGATTTACTTGGTCCAGAATGTTTGGAAAAAATGACAAACATTCTAATTACTGTTTAGTACAAAGTTATGATTTCAAATATCCTACTTATTATGGGGAGAACTAATGCAGTCCTGCTTGATGAAAATAAGGAGATGGTGTAGAACAATGGGAGCAAGACGTCCAAGCACCCAGAAATAGTTAAAATCCACATGTGACAGGGCCTCAATATTAGTAACCAGAAATACCAAAAGCTCGAGCTATTACAGAATGGCACACAATGATCAAAATAGTGGTTGCGGCAGACATAGCGGACAGCTACCAAAAAGCTACGTAGCGGGCGATACATAGCAATTGCAACATCGGTGTAGTGGTGCAAAGTTTTTTAAGTGGTCAAAAAAATTCAAAACTTGTGTGCCAATCAATCTTGTATATTTATTTTTTAGTGATTTGGAACCATATAAGGGTAGAAACAACTTTAGAAAAGGCTATTGAGGATAAGAAATAGGGAAAATAATGTTTTAAATAAAAATTGCTTGGCTCTACTACGTTTTAGACCGTGGTGCCGCTATTTTCAAAATAGCGTAGCGGCCTTAACCGCTACGGCCGATAATGCGGCCGCTACAGCTATGCTACCATGATGGCACAACAATGTATATCCCCCCCCCCCCAGCACACACACACACACACTCTTCAATTGTAGGATTCTGCACATGGACTAAAACATTCAAACGACCATATATGAATAGAAACATGTCTCTAGGGATCTAACACACGACCCCCGGCTTTGATACCATGTTAGTAACTAGAAACACCAAAAGCTCGAGCTGTAAGAGAATGGCACAACAATGTATATCAAAGGGTCCTGACACTCAATAGGTTACAAGGCCCATTACTAGACCCACTACTAGGCCTGCCTAGCCGAATCAAGCTCAGAAGGCTTACATCCATGACCCAAGGGGAACATGGTCTGCAGGCCCATCCAAAAACACCATGTGCAAATGGGCACTGCATAAAGCTAGCACACTGCCCGTAGTTGTTTCTGATGTTTGGGTATACGCCTCCTATACCTAAGCTTGATTTTTCCTTTTCTTTCTTTTTTGGTGTAAGATTTCTTTTTTCTTAATATATTTTTGCGTTACCGTTCAAAAAAAAAAAAAATTGGTGAGTTAAGTATAGACGCTTTGGATTTTGCTCTTCTCAATTTATGGCTTAGATTAAGATTTGGTTGAGGTTTCCTTCTGGATGAGAAACAGATAAATGATATCAATTAAACAGCCTGCTCATCTTCTTGGCTGGTTTTGTGAATCATCTCTTTGGAACAGTCCTCACTGGACTTTATGCATGTTTATCAGTTGGCTTGCAGATCTCATGTTCATAGGTTAATTGTTTATAGTTTTGTGTATTCCCTTGTATTTGGCTATGTTTTTGCTGTTCTTTGGTTCCTTAAAACATGTGTTGTCCAAGTCAATGGAAGCCTCTTATCCAATTGTAGTTCTGACCCACTAGGCAGTCTCCATCAAGGAGCCCACATATTATAAGTTCCATATTTCAACTCTAACCAAACCAAACCAAACCAAACCAAGCCTTTTCCCACTAGGTGGGGTCGGCTATATGGATTTGACGACGCCAATCAAATCTGTTTAGGGCCATGTCCTCCGTTAGATCCATGTAGGCAAGGTCATGTTTAATAGTTTCTTTCCAACTTCTCTTGGGTCTCCCTCTCCTCTCCTGGCAATCTCCATATTTCAACTCTGGCTAGAAAAAATAAAAAGAATCTACAGATTCTGAAAAGGAACCGAATAGCATCTCTTTCCAAACGATCAAGGCCCTATTCTGGTGCCCACAAAAGGTAGCATGGCAAAAATCATGGCTTTGACAGTGGTAACTGAATCATCCTTCGGTGAATTTCCCTCACTCTCAATTCTTCATTTCCCATTTCATCTCTGCTTCATCTCTCTTCCCCATTTTCTCTGTTAATAACAATACTGGCCAGCTTATTACACATTGTCTTGACACTTCTCCACTTGTAAGTCTCCTTTTTTTAATCTGCTTGCAAGTATCTCTAGTTTTTTTTTTTAGAAGTTTAGAATTAAGTACATATTTTCTCATTCTTTGGCCATTGATATTTATCAAATTCTTTTTCTTTTCTTTTTTTTTTTTTGTTCCTTTCAGATGGGTAATGGTTCCCATATTAAGCCTAAAAAAGTTAAAATGCCAAAATAAAAAAAAAAAAAATTGACTTTCATAGAGGAGAATTTCTGTGCAATGTCATTTTCTTTTAAATCTCAAACACTAGATTTATAAAGTAATTGAGCAATTACCTTGTTGCTAAAAAGCATGTCTGTTTTTCCAGATCTTGATGCTGCAGAAGCTGCACCAGTAGAGGTCTGCGGAGGACAGGTACGAATCGTTTTCACACTGGCACAAAACACCATTTCATAATATGAAGTTAATAGGTTTCTGTGAAACAAACAAAAAAACTTCTGTATTAGCACAAACCTCCCTACCTTCCGATAATGGAGAAAACCTTCATAAGGTTCTGATAAGAATGATCCTCAGGTAAATTTTCAGCAACAATGGTGCGAGACTGCACAAGAAGCAAAATACAGATCAGGATCCTCTTACGCATGCATGGAAGCAAATGGAGAAATACTCAACAAAAAAAATGAAAAAAAAAATGAAAATAACCTGCAACTCTTCCATATCTGTATCAGTAAATGGATGCCTCCGTCTAATTTTCTTTCCATCTTCACTGACAACCTGTAGAAAATAGCAACATCACATGACTGGTAGAGTTAGAAGTGAAAGGAGGGTCATGGCAGAATGTGGGATGCCGTAAAGTTATCAACTATCAAGAGTACCGAGTAAGCGAAAGGACTCACAAGCTTTGATGAAGTCCGAAGGACACTTGCAAGCAAGGAATGATTGCTGACCATGGCCTTAATTTTCTTAAAAGAAGCAACAACTGATATAGGTACTGTTCAACAAAAAAAAAAGTATTGTCTACATTACATCATGAGCAATTATTGATTACTGTTGATTTTACAGGGGAAAAGGTATAAAAACATAACGGTTAATGTTTGATGCCCTAGCCCCACTGCTAGAGGGCTCTGATGTCCCTTAGCAGCTGAGCTAGCAGCCGGGACAATCAATGACTCTTTAGTTACTATTAACTTCATCAAAAATCCAAACATACTTCATATCTACCAAAATCTCACCTTCCAGTGAAATATATGCAATTCGTTGCAAACTTAGTGATGCTTCCATTCAAGGGATAGTGAGCATGAGTGGTTGGTTTAAAAGTAAGGAAATACCAAGAAATTCACTCACTTGAATGACCATAATGCTGTACGGCATGTACCTTAAAACACACGCACACGCATGCACGCACGCGCATAATATATATATACACTTTTCAACCATAGCACTCTTTTGTAATTTTCACAAATGAGAGATCTATTTAAAATCACTACTTCTCACCTAGATAGAGACGATTTTAGCAATACTATTTCTTCATCTTCTCGAGTGGTTGGATCTAGTTTCATGTTTACCCCATACTATATATGTCAGCAACGACCTTCTATGTACATTTCTATTGCAGTGTTTCTGGATAAACTAGTAGGACCGAACAAAAACATCCTCAAAGACCAGTTCATTATGTACAGAGCAATAATATAGTAATTGGATGAGGACTTTACTTCTCATAAACTAGTTTGTTCTAGAATATCTAGCACCAGAAAGAGGATTTAAAAGTATGCCACCAAATAGATTTTGTAGTTGTGCAAATGAATAAAATACTAGTAAACCACATTACAATAAGTAGGCCAACCAGAAAAAAGTGATTTTCGTGTGACAGACAAATTTTCAGCTGAGAATATGGGGCCCATAGACCCAACAGTACACATAGATGAGTTGTGGATTAAGGATCAACAAAAAATCAGTCCCCGTGCACATCTAGCCATCCAATATAAGGCAATAATATAGATGGTTGGGATGATTTAATAAATCATTACAATGATCAATTTCATCACGTTAGATTAGATGACTAGATGAGTGTAAATGTCCAATGGGTAGACCCTAATACAAATATAACTTGTGAATGTGAGAGGGTCAGTGGACCCCAGCAAGAAGATAGGAACCATAGTTGTCAATTTTGGTTTACTTTGGCTGCGAAATAATTTCAGTTCAGAACACTGGTCGAACCAGACTATACATATAAAAAAATTTGTCCCGAATTTCAGTCCATTTCGGTCGATTTTGGCCATTTCATTCCATTTCAGGCAAAATGTTTTTTTAAGAATAACTAAAGAACAGGGATCTTTTTGTATTTCTTATAAAATATATGCAAAGCTCTCATCTGTAAGCAAACTACAGAACAGTTGCGAGTCATATCATGAGTTGAAATTTTAGAATGCATGTCTAATTTCACATTGTCACACACACATAGCTTAAAAGTTATTCACTTGGCATGTACAAATAACATATTGCATCAATGATTTAATAGAGTAAATTAAATGTATAAAATTTATATGTTATTTTTTAATTCAATAGAATAAACTAAATGTATATTATTTAAATGTTATTTTTAAACTTATATATTCCATATATTTTTCTACACTTATGTATACTTTTTTTTTATACTTTTCCAGAACAAAACTCCAAAATTTATTACTGAAATTCCAAATCAGATAAAACATTTCAGTTTGGAGCCAAACCAAAATGGGTTCCCAAACTAAATTACCAAATATGATAGGAATCCCAGCTGGATATTCATTTATCTAAAAAGGACAACTTTTGTCTATTTAGATTCTTCTTTATGAGAACCTGAGCAGAGAAACTCTTACCAAAGCCCTCTGGATCCTTATTAATGGACCTCATCAAAAGGTCGGTAGTGGCCAGGTTAATATCACTAAAATAGTATTCCACCTGAAACATTTACAATAAGTCAGCAACTGTAGTTATCAATACAATGAAAACATAGATAATATATATTTGAGATACAAGGATTACAAATATGGTCATCAAATGAATGATGGAAGACAAACAGTACCCTTCAAAGACTAAGCACATGCTTTCATTAAAGTCAACATAAAGAGATCCCAAGCAAAGATGTCAATGGACCTCCGATCACCCAATTATCCAAAGGACCCAACCTGGAAAAACTGGGAATGGACCCTTTTTTTATTATTATTTGTTTGATAATCGAGTCAAGTTCTGGGTCCAATAGGGTCCAAACCCAAATTAATGTATATAATATGCAACAATATATGTTAATGACATACATCATTATATATTATATGAAACATGGATAAATATATTATAATAAAATAAATAATATACATCATTATATATTATATCAAATACAGATAAATGTATTATAATAACATAACTTTGGCTTGAGTCTGGTACAGATCCAATCAGAGGTCTATCAGTGTCATGTCTGGGCTCCAGTACATTAGACACATGTCGGGTTCTAGGCACACTACAATATTAGAATTTGGGCCCAGACCTGACCCTTTTACATCATTGGTCCATAGAAGTCAATAGAAATGACAATCAAACTCAAATATAGTACCTACATTATATAGCATTGTATATACTTAAGCTGCATGTCAATTGTCAACACTTACATGACCATCACATCGATGACAAAACATTGATTATTCATGAATACTGTCTATATTTTGTCATAGTGGCCTAAGAGAAGCAAATGGCATAACCAAAAAAAAAATAAAACCCTTGTAATAGAACTTTGATATTGTACCAATATAACATGACCATTTTGTCCTTCTAAAAAATAATGCTTACTTCCAATAAGTCTAAAAGAAGTCCTCTACAATGTGCATGTTTAACACTTTCACTACCACTGTCTAAATGGTCCAAATCTGAACAAGATTTTGATCTCAACCAGTCAGACCTTTTTAAAATTCAGGTTCTCCCCAGCCCAAAGGTGGCTCTCATCATTAGCATAACCTCCCACATATCACTAAACAAAATTAATTGAGTTTTAAACAAAGTAGCAATGTTGTAACTCAATAGACAGATACATTAGTAAGTTATGGTAACCCAAAGATAAAAACCCCTTGAGGGTTACAGCTTGTGGCATGGTTGGCATGTTTTCATTCACACAACAAAGGTACAATAAATAAGTACGTTAAGGCATGCCGGCCGGTCTAGAAAACAATATGCATCAGTTGATACTTGTAAACATTGATCATGAATTTTTACGACACTATTCTAAAAAAAATATATCTCAAAAATTCAAAATATCAGAAAAATGTTAGGCTTTTTTTACCCATGATCTAACTAGGTTTATGGCGTATGACGTTATGCAACATGGGAAGTGCTCCCGGATCTAACAACAAAGTGCTGACCAGGCAGAGTTTTCAGCAACTTTAAATAAGACTTGCAGCAATCGTCCAAGGTAGAAAAAAGGAGGGAAAGGTATGCTTCAGGCCTCATGCCCAGATCTCTCACATAGTGAGACTGAAAGAGTCAATCTCACACAGAAAATCACCATGAAACTCTCACCAGAAAGCTGCAATAGAGAAAAAGTTTAAGATCTCATAATTTTCCCAAAAACCGAATGGCCAACCAGCCTACATGTTTAATGTGATTTCATATAAAACATATCCTACTGCTAATGCCATTCCTAGATTTAACCACGTTAATCACAGTCATTCACTGATCTTAAAGGGTCCTAATTATGAAACATAAAGAAAAGGGAAACCAAATTCGAAACAGCAGCGGATGATTAAAAAAACTTAAACCATTTAGGGAACCCCACTAAACCCCATCTCAATCAAGGGTTTGGAAATTTCAAGTTTGGTACAGACCGCTTTATGGGATTGCTACTGTTTTGTCTTAGGTGAGTCTCAAGTGGAGAATATCTCCATACACATACACCATCCTCCCTGGGTTGGAGAACACTCGAACACGATTTCTAAGCAATTCACCCGGATTAAACAGCAGCCATACCCCCAACAAGATTCTACAATTGCTTTCCTTCTAGATATTTGGCATGGAGTGTGGGTGGAGAGAAGATCTTCCATCCTGGTAGGATTGTGTTGTGGACACTGATGACCTAAATGTCAACACTATCAGAGCATCAGACGTAATATTTGCATCAATCTAACCATTAAAGTCATATTAGCTTGCCAGTGATAATCCCCAATGACAAAACTATCATGGGCAAGTCATCAAGAACTGTAGCTGGGTTCTTGATCAACTGATCTGTCTTCAAATGAAAAGATTTTGCCACTGATTGTTCATGATGATGTTCCCAAAATCTAGCTCCAATGCCCATTCCAAGGCCCAATTTCCAACCCTAGCCAAATTCCCTTTCTTGACTCTCCTTTCAATTCACTAACCATCCCATTTCATAAAACAGAACCTCCATAACCATTGGCAACTGTGGCTTACTAATTATCCCCCAGCATGTAGCCATGGATCTTTTAAACAATCCCGGGCAAACAATGCTATTTTTACAATTAGTTTCAACCATGTAAACTTCTAATCCTCAATGACATTGCAAACCAACACACTTAGGGTAATGGAAAGACTTTTGCTTCAGTTACTAGGTTCTGATCTCCATCACTTTCAAAACACCGTGCATTTACCCATCTCATGAAATAAAATCGATATTTCCTCCACCCTTCTCCATTAAAAGTACTCCAGTTTTTTCTAAGCTGTTTCTAATTGCCATAGATCATTTGAACAGTAATACAGTAAATGTGCAGGCCTTTTTCAATCATTCCATTACTGAATCTGAACAAAAGATTCCTTGTGTTTATGAAAGAATTCAAAGTTTTCACATATTTTACCAAAAGGTTGAAAAGAAAATCAATCTAAGAGCACCTAGAGAGCTACTTAACTAAAATATCACACAGAAAAAGAACGTTTAAATAGGCGGATAGCCATCTTCAGAGAGCTGGGACTTCTACATCATCATCCTCAAGTTTACTATCACACAGGGAATACATTTATACATCTAATCAGCTACAGGGTTGAGTCCAAGTGTCCAACTTACTCAAATAATCTCTCAGTCAGCCAAATATACCTATCATGTGAGCATTCCATTTTCAAACCAGTTCTTTACTAATGAAGAAGCCCGAGTCATTATCTAATCATTTACTACTAGCACAAGCGTTGTGTTGACAAAAGAGTAACAGCAAACAACTAAAGATGGCAAACTGCAAACCCCTTTACTGCTATCACTACAGATTCAAAAACATGTTAATTATATGAAGCTGAGTGATGAGAAGCAAAGAAACAAAATAATACAGACTACAGAGTACATGTGGATGATATGCACATAATAAGATGGATTTGTGAAGGGCCCAGAACAGTAACAAAAACTCTAGGGATGTGGTCTAAGATTGTTCAGGCAAGTGCTTACCCAAACAGCTCCTGTATGAATAGTTAAGAGTATTGCAAGCACCCACACAAGGTACAGCGAAAAGATACAGGGCAATTTGAACAATGAATCAACTAGATTTGCACTCTAGATCATACAGCGACAGATACCACAAACCATAAATAGCATGAGTGGAGAAATTGAAACCACAAAACAGATCCCAGGTAGATGTATGAGGTTTCAATCAAGATAATGATGATGATTTAGTACTATCACTTAATGAATTCCACACAAGCTAGCGCTCCAGAAACAAATACAAAGGACTTACATACATACAACAAAGAATTTAAACAGATCCCAGGTAGATGTATGAGGTTTCAATCAAGATAATGATGATGATTCAGTACTATCACTTAATGAATTCCACACAAGCTAGCGCTCCAGATAACAAAAACAAATACAAAGGACTTACATACATACAACAAAGAATTTCTTATGACGCATCAATTGATAAATCCCACATAGAAGAACAATATCCGGGACCAATTAGGAACATCCAAACCACAAAAAAAAAAAACACAATTCAAACCATCAGTAAATACTTCAATAAGACAGAATTCAAAGCAAAATTTCCCAAAATATAAAAAGATCAAGAAGAAGACACTCGCCTGATTCACGATCTTCTGCGCCACTTCTTCCGACACACCATTCCTCGGCGGTGGCGGCTCCGGATCGGCGGGCACGTGTACCCCCTCTCGCTCTCCGAATCCACACACGTACTGATACGAGCCGTGACTTTGCGGCGGCGGCAGATGGAACGGAGAATTCGGCATCGGGTAGACATGCACCACCGCCACCGGCGGAGGAGGCGGAGGGATCGCCACCTGCGGCGGAGGATGCAGATCGCCGCGGTTGGAAGATCGGGGGACGAATTCCGGTGCCTTCGCGTTGAGCCGGCTGAAGGATACGTTCCGGCCTAGTGACCGATCGGAGGAGGTCGTCGGATCGGACGGCGGAGACTGATCGGAAGCGGAGGCGGCCGCGTCGATCCGGTCGTTGACGGGAGAATCTAGGGTTTCTGGCGCCATTTCTTCTTTTTCAGTGCTAGGGTTATGGAGAGAGAGAAGAAAAGGTGGAGAGAGAGATGAGAAGAGGGACTGTAGTGAAATTCTCTCTGTCGCAGAGGGACTGTGGTGTATTTATAGATGATGAAGAGGTGCCAACAGGAGAGGAAAAGACGACAAGAAATGAGTCCAGACAGGGACTACGAGTATGATTGTAATTTTATCTTTGGGGGGTCACACATAAATTTGGGAATTGGTCCCTTGGATGATCATAGATGTGGACCATGTGGTCTGGACTTGGATCCTCCTGAGTTATAGGAATCATTATTGATGTGCTGCAGGGTCCTCTTGCATTAATGGTGATTGTTAATTGAAATTCAAGCTTGCTAAAAATAATTAAAAAAAATTTCGGGGCGCTAGTAAGGTGAAATTTTACTAAAATAAGAGTTAGGCACATACGATGATGAATTTGATGATAGAATTAATTATTGGAGTGAAAAGTGACAAGGGAAGGAGAGAACCAACTATTTTGAGGGAAAACTATATATGTCGATTTGGCATGGATCATGGGGCCCACTTAGAGAATGTGTGAGATGGAATCATGGAAAGATCACTTTTATGGCCAAAGGTAATCCAAAAGATTGGCTCTAGCCCTTGTTTCAATAGCTTTAGAGCTTAATGGTGTTTTAACTATAGATTTTTTTTTTAGATTCAATCCAAGGATAGTGAAGAAGATGAAATGAGTGTTAAATTGGGTCCGGTGTAAGCTCATGTGATGTGTGGTGAAATGAAGCTCATGTGATGTGTGGTGAAATGAGTGTGAGTCTAATGAGAAGGATAACCCCAAGGAGTTGGCCGAGTGGTCAGGACCACGATTCTTCTCTCTTTCGGCGATCCCTGGTTCCCCCCTATTCAAGAACCGAAGGTTGAGTTCACTAGTGCTA
Source organism: Litsea cubeba (assembly GCA_012931725.1). Lineage (NCBI taxonomy): Eukaryota > Viridiplantae > Streptophyta > Magnoliopsida > Laurales > Lauraceae > Litsea > Litsea cubeba. Next base: position 13,829,278 of record CM022952.1, read on the forward strand.
TCACTTAAGGGGCCACAGAGGTTTTACCCCGCTTCTCTCTAAGCCCGGAGGGATTAGTTCAGCTCAAAGCGTTGGGAACCCTCTGTTAACAAAAAAATAAAAAAGTCTAATGCATAGGACATCAATGGATATAGTCAAGTTTAGTTTCAATAGGTAAATTGTAGAATTTGAACTGTTTGGATTGTGCAAAGGGGGCCCATAAGAATAAAAAATATATTTTTTTTGAATCTGGACTTTTCTTGCAATTATCTCAAAATATAAAAAGGATCAACGGCTGAGATTTGATCAATTTGACGTGTTTGACCTTTTGAAAATAATTCAAGGTTTAGATCATGATTTTGGAGCCCATAGGAACTAGAAAAATGGACAGCTTTTTCATCCCGTTTTATATGTTATGTGAAATCAATGGTTAGTATTTTTTGGCCAATTTCTCATGATCCATAATAAATTTGGTTGTCAAATTTGAACACATAGCCATTTTAGGCCTTCTAAAGAGATTGGATGGTTCAGATTTGCAAGTAGGGCCCACAGAATTCCAAATATTATGATCCAACGGTCTGGACTTATTTGCAAAGTTCTCAAAATCTATGAGGATTCAACGGTCGAGATTTTATCAAATAGCCGTTTTGGAGTTTTTAAACATGATTAGCGGTTTGGATCTTGATTGTGGGACCCAAAAGGTAGGTTTCTAAAGTAAAAACCTATAACGTGTAAGTTACCATCGTTTTTACTGTAGCACCGCGTTTCTCTTCTTCCTCCAATTTCTAACTTCCAATGGGGGCAGGTTTGACGGGAGAAATACTCGCATCTGCAGATTACAACAATCGTTCCTCTTGCAATCAATGCGGAACCAAACGTGGAAAACCCACGCACGGGCGGAAAAACGCGATAAATCCTTGGCGCCTTTGCTAAACGTACCCTTAGAGTTCACATTTTAAAAACTCAATCAAACTCTTCAAAACTTGCTTGAATTATAGGTTTGATAAGTAATGGAGTTATGCAAGTCAAATGTGTCAAAGCGAGACTTAAGGGCCATTTGTAAACTCTAGTCTAAGTGGCTAACTAATAAGAGCTAATTAGATTAAGGTCTAAGATAAAGAGTTTTTTCCCAGAATAGCACCCTCAAATAAACTAATTTTCATAATAGCACCCATTTGAAAATAATACCCAGAATAGCATCCCGAGCCTACGTGGCATATCCAATCCTAATGCATGTTAATGACGTGGACCCCACTTAAATGCATGGTTTGGAATCCTCATGTGGAACATCCCAAACCGTTGTGATATTATACACGTGGCATGTAGGTGTGGCCCGCTGAGTTCATTTTGACAGCTACTACATCAAAGATAATGATTCTGTGTGGGCCATCTATTGGAGTTTGGTGCGATGGAAATGGGAGCTGAGAAACTGGATGCAGGCGCAGTTTTTCCACTTTTCAAGGAACGGTATGTCTTTTCAAAACTTGATGTACATATAGCTAATATAGCTAATACGGATTTCTCATCATGAATTTGTAGTCCCTGGAAAATGTTTGAAGTGTGGATTGTTTCTTGCCTTCTTGGAATATTATGGCAAAAATGATTGTGATAACAAATTATTTCTAAATAATTAAATATAATGAGTGTATAAAATTATTAATTACTGAAAAATAATTATTTTTGTATTTCTTCCCATTTTTGCATTTTTATACTATTATTTTTCACTATATTTACAATTTAACGATAGTACATAAATGTTGCGATAATATCACTATATTTTCTTTGTGGATATTTGTGAGAGTGTCATGTTAGCTTAGTTGGCCTAAGACTACGGTTTGCACCCGGAGATTATGGGTTTAAAACTGCACTAGTGCCGTAGGAAAATTTTATCCGGCTTTCTCTCCTGGGCCCGTAGGGATTATTCTGGTCCAAAAGACTGCGTTATCAAAAAAAGAAAAAAGAATTTAAGAAGACTTCAGCAAAATTGGATTGTATACCTATTTTATTTATGAAGTGTATTTCTAAGATTGCTTGAAATGGACAGAAATTTATTTAATAAAAATATGAGATATCTGGGTTCATTAAAACAATTCATTAGGAGATTTTCTAGAAATGCTGAAGTAAGTTTGGTGGCATTCAATGTACTTTGATAGAATATTTCATTGATGTTTTAATTCAAAAGGTAGACTAAAAATTAACCCCTGAATGCAACAAATAAGAAACTATCTCACATTAAAGACTTAGTCCTCTTGAATTAAATTATGTAAGGTCCGTCTTTATTTGATCAAAAGCTTGTTCATACCCTGCATTACTCTCTTTACAGACAATTACTCAAGGCCCTCTAATTAAGGTGAAATTCATGTCAATTTTCAATCTAAAGGCAATATTCAAAATTACTGACCCTCAGTCAAACATTTAATCAGGTGATAATTGATGCCCATAATTTTATTTCTCCCAACAAGTTGTCCTAACAAATATTCCTTCCATCCTCCTAAACAAATCAGATGGATGCAATTATGTCTATTTCATACAATACCATCTCAAGAGATTCAACTCTTTAAAATAAAACAGAGAATAATTTTATTTCAAAAATCATATTATTTAGAGAATGTCTTTCCAAAATTACAAATAATAAAAAAAAGACAAGCATTTTTAAATCCTGAAAAAAAAAAAACATATTTCAATTCAAAGAGTAGCCATGGCCTAGGAGACTCCCTTTTCTCCACGGAAGAGGAAATATTCTGCATTGACTGCATAGTACAACTGGAAATATTCTAATTTCTAAGTTCTAATTTACAATTAGTGAACTATTTGGTGAAGTTCAAAAAGACAATCTTATTTCTTGGGGTAATTGTGCCCCACCTTTTGAAAATTACAATATAAATACCACCATTCGCATCATTTTAAAAATTTTATAAGGCGGTTTTTTGTCCAAAATATTTGTAAGTTTTGCATAGCCTGCCCCACTTGTTTTAGCTAAAAAAAAAGTTCTAAAAAAAACAGTCCTTCTTAGGGTAAATTTTTTAGAGACAAGAAAAATATAGCAATCACCTTCTCCTCTCCCTCCATTCTCTCTCTCTCTCTTTTCTCCCAAACTCTACTTGACTGTGAGATACTAAAGTATTGTTTGCCCACCATAAGGATGGCAATGGGTCGGGCTTAAATGGGGACCCACCCCACTCGCTCCTATTAGGGGTGGGTTTGGTAGCCGTATGCTTGGTTTGGGGCGGGCTTGGGTTTTGTTACTATACCCGCCCCGCCCCATATATATAATGTATATGTCTGTTATTAAAATTATAAATAAAACTCATATGGTTCAAATGGTGTTGTGCATTGTTGGGTTTATATCTTGTATTCTGGGTTTACTAAATTGGTTCATTTGGTTAGTCAATGACCATGTTCAGAGTTATGAGTCTTTTGGAAGTTGTACCAGGGTTTTATTAGGGGCTAAGAAAAGGTTTATGGGGGCCAAGAAAGCGTAGGTTATATATTAATGTAATCTGTAACCTAAAACCTAGTACACACAGTGAAGAACCCAAAGGGAAGCCGATCTTATTTTCCATGGATGTATGCAAGATTGTCAAACCACGTAAACGTGTGTGTGATTTTCTCTCTTCTTATGTGGCTTGTATGTTGTTGATTGAAAGCTTTTCATGCTTCCATATACATGCGCACAATAAGCAAATTCGACTTGACCCCAACCCACAAGGCAGGTTTGTATCACATACAAGTGATCCGTCATGGGATGGGTGGGGTTTGGATGACATAAACTTAAACGAGACGGACATTCCTAGCCCACAATCACAAGACAACTAAAAACCATTATCCAACACTAATTCAATTTTTTATTTATGAACCTCTTAATACAAATAAAAGTTTAAATCAAATAAATAAATGGAAGCATGCTATATGAAAATGGATGCCATTATCATTTTAAATCATTTTATGCACCTGAGATAGGTCAACCACATCAGTGACAATTGGTAATGGCACGCGCCAAATTAGATATATATATATATATATAATGACAACAACCCAAGTTTGCCCCTGTAAAAACAGCAAGCTGTTTAACGGATTTTATTTCCTAGTTTTAGATTAAGTTTCAAAATTCAAATGGGAGGGAGTAGATCAAGTTTCGAAATTCAAATGGGAGGGAACGTTGTTGCTACGTCTTCTGCTACACACTCAATGCTTCCAAGCAAGACTTCCTCATGTAGCAACTCGAGGCTCACCATGCTTGAGAAGAAGAAATCTCATCGCCTACGTTGTTGCAAGAACAGAGATAAGACAATCTTTGTTGCAGAACAAGTCGAGTAAGTTTTGAAGAAGTCGAAAGTAGAGCAGATCGGTTCAGATGTGTTGATCGTCGATGGAGAAGTCTAAACATCAGATGATCAAAGGTGGGCCATTATTGTCAGATCCAGATCAAGAGGAAGGAGAAGGGCTTTCAGCATCATGTGTTGCAGAAGCTAAAACCGGAAGCAAATATTTGCAAAGGATAAATTTGTCTGAGTTTTGAAAGAAATATAAATAAATTTATCTAAATTCTTTAAGAAATTTAGATTAATTTATTTGAGTTTTTGCCATAAATTCAGATAAATTTATCTGAGTTTGGCATGAATTTATCAGAGTTTGAAGTGAATTTATCTGAGTTTGGTATGAATTTTTCAGAGCTTGAAGTGAATTTATCTGAGTTTGATATGAATTTATCTAAGTTCTGGTCAAATTTAATAGATAAATTCATACCAAACACAAATAAATTCACTTCAAAGTCTGATAAATTCATACCAAGCTCAGATAAATCTATTTGAGTTCTAGAATAAATTTATATGAGTTTTGTACAAATTTATTTGAATTATGGAATAAATTTATCTGAGTTTTGGACAACTTATTTGAATTTGTGATAGAATCTCAACTTACCTGTCTTGGAGTGAGCAAATGTTAATAGTTTGTATGAAGAGATGCCTCGACTGCTCTAGATTCTGGATTTTCTAGGGTTCGAAATCTAATGAATCACTTCTGCAACCACTAAACCGACGACGAGATTGTTTCTTCGAAGATGATACGAATGCTTGCGGCTCTCAGAGGTTAATCTCCTTCCCCGATTCACTTTCCCCCTTCTCCTTGCCCTCGCTGTTCAAAGTCCCTAATTTCTCGCTTCGTTCCTCTATTGGCAAGTTTCCGCGATTTTAGGCTTATCGTTTTTTAATAACGCGGTTAGAGATTAAGAGGGCATTATTGACTTGTCAAGTATATAAAACGGTAGAAGGGACCTTTGGCTCTACGAAAATAAATCGTTGAACGTTTGTAATAAAAACCAATTTTGGGGGACCTCCGACCAAACGTTCCAAAATCTTATGAGGTTATTTTTGTCCAAGACACTTTGCAGGTCCACGTCCAACCACTTCAGCTAAGAAAAAACTCTAAAAAATGTAGTCATGCTTCACTTTTTCTTTTTTTAAGGCAAAAACTCTAATTTGCAAACAAGATCTAATTTTGAAAAAATACAATTACAATTTTACCAAATGTTATAATATGAAAATAAGGTATTAATTATAAAATAAAAGTTTATTTATGGAGTTTCCAAATGCCCCCTTCGACTCATCTAAGTTACCTGGCTCTGACTAGAGCAAACCCTTTTCAGTGTGTTCTTAAATATGGTTTGCAATTTGATGGGAATGAAACTAGACATGACCTAATTAACCTCATCAAAAGAGTAACATACTAGGTTGATGCCACATTTCAATGCTTTAAACTCCATCAACTACACTAAAATCTTTCTGCTAATTTTATCACATGTAATTCTATTTTCATGTGAATGGTAATAGTAAATGATAAAAAAAAAAATTTGATATACAAGTACTCCGATTATCCAAACACATTTACAGTTTAATGGATTCAACAACACTTGATTTAGGGAAATTTACATACAGTAGTATTTAGGTGTGCACCTGGGCTAAAATCCACCACTTTGGCAACACATGGGAGTTGGGACTCACAAATAATGTTACATGGCCAGTGACCTAAAAAGATGGATACAATGGCCAACTATAATCCACTGCCATGTTACGCACAAGATTAGGGTTTAAACCTTGATAATGGAAGAAAAAAAACTTATCAACGAGGCAAGTGAGTAGTGACACGCCAATCCAATAATAAAAAATAAAATAAAATCTATATAGACACGTTGGACGTGCATGGAAATACATTGTGTGCATCCCTTTAAATCAACAGTGGGTCATGCCTTTCTCCGCCTTTTGGCTAAAATCAATTGGAGGGTATTTTGTTTTTTAAATTAAATCTCTCATTATTAGAATTTAACATAATGCTACTCTAATTAGAGAGGAGAACACTGTTAGATTGATCACATGTAAAACATGGATATCATTTTTTTTTATTTTGTGGATCAATGATCTATATATAATTAATCTAATAATGATCTCTACTCTGATTGAAATAAGATTAGCTCAGCGCTAAAATATGAAGATGTTACTTCTAGGCTTTAGAAGTTTACTATAAGAAAGTTGAGCTCTACTAGTTGATTTAAATGGCATTACATAGAATTTGGGAGGTTGGGGTTTTTTTGGACATGATGTGACATCTTATCCCCTGGTATTTAAAATGCTGTGTTTTTTTCGTTATAGTTTCAAATTTCAACTACCCAAAAGACTTTTTGGAATTCTTGAAATTTTACTCTATATCATTTGTTGGAATTTCAAATCTCCCATTAAAAAGAGGAATTTGGAATTCCACCTAAGGGGACAACTTTTGGAGAATTTGAAATTCTCCCGGAGATGAATTCTTGGAATTCTGTAAAGAAACGGCCCAAAGAGTCCTTTTATGTGCAGCACATAGATGTTCTCTTTGCTCACTTTTCATTCTTCAAAGATGCTATTCAATGGATTTTGCCCCAGCTGCTTTTTAAGGAGATGCTTACATGCCAACATAATTACTTCAAAGCCAACAATGGAAGATTTACAGCATAACCCACGAGAGTCATTTGTCTTTTGTTCCTAGGATATGGAAATGAGGTTTCCACAGTAAAGTTATATATGTGAAATGTACTACCCCATGTTTGCTTGGTATCACCATTTTCTACAAATTAAAATTCTTTTATTGTGTCCATAACAGAAATCCAAATTTAGAAAGATTTCCGATTCCTAAAACAAATTTCCAGAGAACAACATCTTTCACTATTCTAGATATAGAGAGTGTTTTTTAATTGACCAAGTGAAAAAACAGATGATTGTAGGTCATCTGATCTAAAGTTACAATCATGAATCATTTGATTTAAAGCCATGAAATAAACTATCAATGGGTTATATAGATAAAGGTCCCAATTGTATATCAGTGGATTGGGACACCAAACACCTACATAGAGTTAGGGGTCCACTGAGAAAGGGGCAAGCGTCTTACCCCAGGTAAGACGTATCAGTTCTCACCTAGCTGTCAAGGGATTGACCCCATACATATCACCTTCCCTCACCCGAATGTCATGCATGGCAATCAAATCTTTAGGGAAAAGATTTTTTATTTCCTTAAAGTTGTGGTTAATTCTATGTTTGGCAATTGTAAATTCTTAAGGATTTGGATGAATGGAAATCTTCATTTGTTGGGATTTTCAGATACGACCACCCCCCCCCCCAATAATATTTGAAAATCCTCACTTAAGTAGATTTGCACACCGAACCCTGTTTTTCTCAGCTATATGCATCGATACACACCAATATCAATGTGAAATCCTCAACTATACAAATCCCCAGTGAGGAATCCTTGTTCCAGTGGTAGTGAAGAATCATTAAATTTATGGATTTCCCGTCTGTTACAAAAGAAAAATGCTCGAAGGCTCTCTCACCTCATCCAAAGTCCCCGTCCCCCACCCAAGGGCATCTCCCGCTGGTGTGGGTTCAATGGGGTCCCAACCCCCTAAGCTGGGGTACCAAAAGGAGAGAAAAAAAAAGTTAGGAGTCAGCAGTATGTGAGCCCAAGTCCTGCATAGTGAAAAAAAAAAAAAAAGATAAAAAGAGATAAGGACACCAAATACCTATATTAAGAGTTAGGGGCATGCAGCATGTGAGCTCAAGTCTTTCTCAGTGAAAAGAAATAAAACAAATTAAAAAAGAAAATAAAAGATAAAATAGAGAAAATGATATTTCAATTTTTTTTTTTTTTTGGTTTTTTTTTTTTTTGCTTGAAGATATTTCAATTTCAACCAACTAGTTGATAAAAGTGGAATAGACCTCTATGGCCCAAGCTGTCATGATGAAGATATTATTTTCTGCACTGTCAGAGAGATGATCTTGTGATATTTTTCAATTTTTCCATATGGATGACTCCTGACAGTGATGAGTAGATACAGCAATATCCCCCCTACATAATGTTTACAGCGCATTGCACTTTCAGATGGAATCCACAAAGGAAATCTGCTCATGCACCATTTCTTTGGCCCCTGTTAGTAATTGGATACAAGTCCTATTTCACAATAGATTATATCTGAATATAAACTTATATGAGTATTATAATAATATATTAATTGCAGTTTCGTAACAAAATCAAATTTTCAAATCAATGGAGATCATATAACATGAAAAGAAACCATCAATTCAATCCTCCTTTCATGCATTAGTACATTGTCCAAATTTCAGAGCAGTAGAAGTAAGATTGACCACAGAAAACAGCCTAGCTTGTGCGGCCTACCTAAAAACATGATAATCAATTTTGGGCAAAGTGCGGAGGATGTTAGGAAGAAGTCTTCCTATGACCCACCTCAGTACAAAAGATGGAACCGTAACCGTAGGAAGAATTTTTGATAGCTTCAAAGTTTTCCAAATCTTATTAAATAAAGTTGGATTGTTGCCATCAATTGATGTGCTTACTAGACTCAAGAGTGTCAAATTTGGACATGTGACACCAAAATATGCTTAAGAAGAACCAGAGAAAGATCCATGCGATTCAAGCAAAATCTTTATGGCCTGGCAATGGGGCATATAGAGGCTAGGTCCCAATCAACTGATCCAAAATTACCCAACCCATAGGGAAAGGAGGAGAGCTGGGAATTTGGGTATTGGATACAATGAGCAAAGCTTTCGCTGCCCAAATAGTTTGGAAAATTTTAACAAACCTCTTATGGGTCACCTCCTCTCACAGAAATATTTGGAGAATAAGTGTTCGTGGACCATTTCTTGAACTTCGAAGAGTTCTGATTTATCCTTTTGGAAGACATTGGGGTGATGATTGTTCTATGAAAGCCCTTTACTATTCCTTATCGGACCCAAAGATTGGACTTCATTGAAAATCCATCTGGAAGTTAAAATCTTGCCTCAAAAAACTGAATTTTATTTTTTCGCTTGGAGAGTTCTATGGGACTGGCCACCAACCTGAACCTGTCTCTGTAATTTTAATCCAAACATTTCACCCACTTGTGCTTTGTCTGGCCAATCTGATGAAACTATAGAACATTTATTTGCTGAGTGTTCTGTGACAAAACAAATATCATAGACGCATAGGCTTATATGATTACATTTTCACTTGCTGTCCTATCTTACTGAAGGCAGTTAAACAAAAAAAAAGTGCATGGCTTACCAGTTTCTAGTTTCAGGTTATCACACAAGAGCCCCTAGTGCATTTTGGACCCCTCCTCCACACTGTTTTAAGCTCAACTTTGGTTCTTCTTTCAATCATTTTACTAAAGTCTGCAGCTTCAGGTGGCATTGTACAAAATTCAGAAACAACATACTCAATAGGGGCAATGGAAAAATACTCTCTAGAGGCAGCAGAATTCTTACACTCTCTAAAAGAGTAGAAATGTGTCAAAATCTGATGACCCGAAGTCTGCAAATTGAAGATGATTTCCTATTACTTAGTGGAAACCCTTTAAATAGGTGGAAAACTTATCTTGGAAGTTTATGGTAACCTGGAGAAAGTTGTTGAACAACTGACACATTTTCAATGGTAGGATGCTGGAAGATAGCTTATCCAAATTATACTATCAGCTGTTGCAAACTCTCATCACATACTTACCCCCTTTATCACAGGATTTGTACTTGGTAAATTTGGACAAGGAAAAAAAGAATGCAAGAACTCATGAAGTCTTTCCAACAACAGACTAATTCACAAATGAATTTCTCAACCAATTCAAGAGCTGATAGATATTCAGCCAAGTTTGGTGGATTGATCTGTTCATGTATTGCTCTGTTTGATCTTAATGTATAGATTATCTCATACTTTCAGGAAAAAAAAATCCCATGACACATGAAAGACCCTTGATGCACGATGGGCCAACCCAAGCTCGAGCCATTTATACCCAATTTGTCATGCCCATATTGTGGGGGCAAGGGGAGACAGGACTAGAGCAAGAGACACATAACAAACATACAAATCAACCTGAAGATGCCATACGTAGGTTGGGAAAAAGTCTTCCCATCCCTTGATACCTTCAATGTTTGTATCTTAAACCTTGGAGTTGCCGGCAAATGGGACCCATATGGCACTTCTCTCTTATGTATTCATATATTCTACCTTCTCACTTTCTTGCTTTCTGGCCTATTTCCTTCTCTTCCTCTCTTCTTCCTAGGCCTGATCTGAATTGAAAACATGAAAGGCGGGCACCGGAGAATTTTCGGGCCACCGGTAGATGCTCGGAAAGATAGAGATGAGGACCTACTACTCTTCCATGAGATGCGCAGGCGCGAAAAGGAAAGGAGTGTCAATCTCCTTCTTGTCTCTGATGAATTAGAGTCAAATTCTGGTATGTTGTGGTAAAAAAAAAAAATGATAGGACCCTCATTAATCACAAATCAAAAAATCTAAATGGCCTGATGTTCAGGTCTGAAAAGTGACCTGAACATCGGGCCATGTAGCAGGGCTCATCACAAATTCCAACCCCCAAAAAAAAAAAAAATACAATGATTCATGTATTGTTACTGTATAATATGCTGCTGGTTAACTGTATAATTGTTGGAAATGGTGATGTTTTTGGAGAATTTTATAGATAATCATCTGTAGTTCTTGAATATAATGAATAATCAATCACCTGTCTTTTTAGTTTTTTTACAAATGATCCCCTCTTCTAATTTGATCATCTCTATCAACCTTTATAGGCCAGTTTTGACTGTTGATGCATAATCTAGATGGAATTGAAGTTAGGACTGATTATTTGTATAACAAAATGATGGATGGTTACTTCAAAATTATAAAAAAAATATCTGTGGTTAGTCTTGAAACTCCTTTATGTTAGTTTCCCCCATTAATTTTAATCTAGCCTATATTACCTATTTTACTTGAGGGTTATTGGCCATTACCTCTCAGTTCCAATCAGGGCTTGAACCTATCTACTCTACTTGCTTCTTGAGGAATTTGTTAGCGTGTCACCCTTGCGCAAGGATCGAATTAATCTTTCCATATATCATTCCAATTTTTTCAGGCATCTCCAAAGAAATTTTTTTGTTATATTTGATTCAATAACTGCAAATTTATCTAATCTTGTTTAATCCACTTTCCCATTCTCTAACATTTGTATGCTACAGGAAATTATCCTCTGTACAGAATTCCATCTGCAAAGAAGGGGGCAGGAAATGAGTTCTTTCCATTAGAAAGCGAAAAAAATGACTATGATTGGTAAAAGAATATAAAAGAAAAAAAAAACAGATATTACATCTTCTTTCAATTGCTAATGTTAGGTTTTTTTTTTTTTTCTAATGGAATTTTGCTATATGATAACAAATGCAGGCTAAAAACACCACCAGCAACTCCTTTATTTCCCTCTCTAGAGATGGAAGCAGCTGGGGCTAATTTTGTTATGCAAAGGGAGATTCCAATTCTCCAGCCCATCAAACATTCCAGGGTCAGTTATTATTTTTGTAAGAAGAAAGGCTTTAAGACTTTTTAATGTTCATTTCAGTGTCAATGAGATGAGCAACGGCCCAGTCAGTGTTGGGCCTCTTGGTGAGTGGGCCTGATGGATGAGCACATATGCTTTCTGAATGGCTATCATAATTGACACATTGGAGCACAAGATGGTCTAAGGTAGTGATCATGGCCCACTACCAAACACTTATAAAATTATTAATATTTCAAATTGAAGGGCAAAGATCACACTAATCGCGTCATCAGAACCATCCAATTGTCATGGATTTCAGGCCACATTTCCTTGTTCTTGTTGGGCCTTAAGATCAGGTGCAAAAACCAATCAGGATAGGTATCACCACCAGATTGATCAAGTGTAAAAACACATGATCTCATTACACATTGGGCAGTGATTTTTAGTCGTTTAGATTTCTATAAGTGGGCCACAGTGATGGATCTTTTTTTTTTTTAAACTGAAGTGAAAAATCTCAACACCAGTTTGCAGGCCACAGCACCTCAGAAGCGCCAAAGCCCAATTTCACACCGAAATCCACCAACCCGAAATCCAGATCCATAACGCCCAATACAAAACCCAGCGTTACAACCAAACCACCACAAACCAACAAGCCCATTTCAGTCCCCACCCAAAAATCAATTCAACCAACCCCAGACACCAACAAAAAATCAAACTTCCCTTCAATCTCAGCAAAACCCATGAACCCAAACCGGGCCTCTTCAAATATTGGACCCGAAACAACCAACCCGAAACACAGACCCAACGTAACGGACCGGCCCAAAAGCAGGGGCGTATCGCCTCTGGTGAGATCAAGAATACCCGCTACAATTCCCGGGTTCTCCAACGAGACTCCGCCGAATCTGAGAACATCAGCACCATCGGATCGCCCTACATCAGCTTCAAGGGGCCGACCCGTGAACCCGATAGCGGGTTCAGATAGGGCGCCCTCTGCTACACGGGTCCGACCCATGAACGCAATAGCGGGTTCGGATCGAGCACCCTCTGCTACCCGGGTCCGACCCGGGAACCCAACATCTGTTTTGGATCGGGCTTCATCTGCTACACGGGTCCGACCCGGGCCTCACGCGACGGAAATGAAGCAGGAAGGTGGGAAGGCGGGGAGGCAGTCGTGCTCGCCGAGCGTGGCGAGGGGGAGGAGACCCGAATTGAGGAAGGAGGGGAAGTTGGAGGGTGGAAATGGGCTTGTGTTGGGGAGTCGGATGGTGGAGAAGGTGATGAATGCTAGGAAATCGGGTAGGGGAGAGGAGCAAGATCCGAGGCCCAAGTCTCGGGTTTCGGGTGTTGATGGATCGGGTTTTGGGAGATTGATGTCCAAGAGCTCGTTGGACATGGCCCTTAAACATATGGTAAGATTTTACATGCTTACTTTCCTTGTTTCTTATATATTTTTTTCCATTACAAAAGTTATGCTTAGTGATGTAAAGGGTCCAATACAAATCAGGTATTACATCCATGGACCAGAATCCAGACCCAAGATAGAATATTTGGACCCATACATTATCTTTTCAATTCGGGTCCTTTGTATTCTGGTATCACTTATTAAAGGAGCGTTTCCAGCCACCTGATTTAAAGCTCATGTGATTGGATCATTTGGACTATCAATTCATCATCTTAGATTGGGTTCACTTATCAAAATGTTAATTTTTGGCTAACATTTTTGGTAAGTAACCAATTCACTTGACCCCGATCCCTGCTTTAAATTTAAATGGCAATGAAACTCATCAGCATGTCACCGCTAGCTTTTCTGATGTTGGTCGTTAATATAGTGACTGCTTTGGAGTTTCTATCCCTCGTCTATAGTTCAGCTGGTTCGGTAGGGATGTCAATGGATCCCCGTTCTCCGACTACCTGAAGGTTCTGACCGGTTTAACATCGGGTTTAGGTCCTTATTTAGACCCCAATAAGTAAATGAGTCCGTGTATGGGTCCTTTCCTTTTGAACCGTGACCTAAATGGGTTTGTGTTCGGTTCTACCTTGGTTCCTACCCATGGACCCAGGACCCAACATGTTACCTTGATTTTCGAGCATCTCTTCTAAAAAATTAAGTTTTTTTTATATGATTGTCTAACTAGTCCTGGGCCCGTCCCATATACTGTTCTAGTTCCATCTTCTCATTAACAGTTCCGGTTTCAAAACCAAGAAATCTATTTGGAAACGGCTATGGGTCCACCTTCTCATTAATGGTTCAGGTTCCAGGTCCACCATGGACAAGGACCGAAACCAACTTGTTTACATCCCTATGGTTAGGGCCATGGGCATGTGACTATGTGAGCAGAGTGCATGAGTTCAAATTCCAAATAAATTAAAAATAAATTGCATTTTTAATTGTCTACAAGAAATGTTTATATTGGTAAAAATGATGCAACTTTTGCTCATCAAATTCACTGCAAAAGACATGGTTCCAAGTTCCAGCCATCTGATATTGTTGTTATACTTCTCTTCAGGAAATAAAAAGAAATCCAAGTAACTTTCGTCACTACAACACCATTCTGTCTGGGAGGAATTCTACTTCCACAACCACAAGTTGTAATTCAAGCTTGAGTTCGAGCCCAAGAACAAGTACCCGCGAGGAAGAAGAAGTTGAAGACGATGGAGTGAAATAAAACTTCTGCTGTATTTATTCTTGTCATTTGTCTGAACCTTTTCTTCCCCAATCTCAATGCTGCTAGTGATAATTAAGAGTACAATTTTGGGTTAATACTTGGCCTGCCTGATGAATAGGTTGGGTTTAAGTAGAGAAGTAAATGGACCTCCCATGCCTTTGTTTCATGGACCCAATTTGAAAGTTTTGGATATGGGCCCTCTCATTTGACAAATTGATAAACGGGTCCGGATCAGGGTCCTTGGGGTTCATGCCCATGGGATATGTATAATAATATTATACAATATATGTACTAATAAATAACCTATTAGTAATGCTATGTATGAAAGTCATGCTAAAAAAAGCTATCAGCTCAAGTGTAGATGTGACATCTTTGCAAACTTGAGGCCTTGGGTTTGCCCATTTCTAGCAGAAGAATTCAGATCTCTACCAGTAACACCTCTACCTCTTCAGTAGAAGATGCATCACATGTATTGCCCCACAAATAGAAGTGTGACTTGTTGATTAGCACATATAACCTAAGACCATAGAAGGAATGTTAAAAATTGAAATCCCTCCTTTCACCTATGAACTGTTCATATTCATCATTTTGAATCACACAGCAATTACTCAACAGTTCCACTTTTTCCTCCAATGTTGGATTCAATGGATATTGCTGCACATGTGATCTAAGGATCATCTAATGAATGCCTAAAATTGCTCCCTTTACCTATGGAACTGCTCGTTTCATTGCTCCAAATCAAACAACCATCACTCATGACTTCCACATTTTCCTCTAATTTGAGGAGGGAGTCAATTGCATACTTTATTTGTTATCTACAAAGCAATTGTCCTCAATGTGACTAGTAAAATATGTCCGTGTTAAAAAATTATAGAAGTTTAAAATAATGATATTTTTTGAATGAATTATATTGAGAATGAAAAATAAAATTGAAAGGTCTAAAATGCCAAATAAATTAAATGTCGTAATAACATATTCAAACAACCAATCAAAATATTTTCCATCCTATAAAGGGAAGACCAACTAAGAGTAAAGGTCATTAAATAACCCAACATGTTGCATTGCCATTATAACACATAGTATATATCATTGTATGACTTTTTTTGTGTTCAAGCTTCCAGAAGTTTTATAGGAGTGAACAACTTTTTCTCCATTTAGAATAGAGAAGAATTTGCAAAATGATGTTAGATACCTGAAAATACCACTTTTCCTCCCTTCAGAGTGGAGGAAAAACTATAAAATAAGTAAACCTCCACTTTTCCTCCCTTCATAGTGGAGGAAAAGTTGTAAAACAAGTATACCGACCACTTTTCCTCCCTTCAGAGCGGAGGAAGAGTTGCAAAACCATTAAACCAAGAATACCGCAAAGCATACTTCTGTATTTAAAGGGAACCAAGTAGAAGCTTAAAATAATGATACTTTTGAATGAATTATATTGAGAATGAAAAATAAAACTGAAAGGTCTAAAACACCAATCACATTAACTGTCGTAATAATATATTCAAACAACCAATCAAAATATTTTTCATCCTATAAAGGGTAGACCAACTAAGAGTTAATGTCATTAAACAACCCGACGTATTGCGTTGCCATTATAACGCCATAGTATCTGCCATTATAAGATTCTTCTGAAAGAAATATCTTAATCTCCAAACTTGTTATTTTCATTTTTCAGTTGATAATAAATCAACCATAAAAGGATATGCAAGCCTATAGAATGCATTAGTCTCAAGTTTCATCTCAAAATCATATTTTTTTGCTACGAATCGATGTTTTCAAGTGTAACTCTTTGCTTGGCATTAACTAAATAGAAGGACTAAAAGCATACTGTAAAGCTCAGAATCCAACCCGCATGGCAATGTAGTAAGTCCGAAACAAAATGGGTTGTTAATTTGCTTCTTACAAGGACTAAAATTAAGCATACTGTGATCAAGATCAAAATCCAGCTAGCATGGCCCTCAAATAAGAACGAAACAAAATGGGCTATCATTATGCTTCTTATTATGAAGGTGGGTCACCACCAGGTAATAAGCTACTGATCTGATATCCCCATAAAAGAATGGACCAAATTCCCAAATTATCATAACCATCTGATGATAAGCAAATACAACCAACTTCTTTTAAGTGGTTTCCAATTCAGGTCATTGTAAGTTGGAACAATCCAATGAGATAAAATTAAAAGGGTCTATCTCATCCAACATGTGGCCCACCATATGAATATGGAGCATCAAAAGGTGAACCCAACACATCATGGTTCAAATGTAGATTTATACAATATATATCAAGTGACAATGATACATACCAGAGTATTGAGATTTGGGTGTCAACTATCACCAATATGATAGATTGGCATAACTCATGTACATGTAGGCCCTAAAATTCCCAAATCGAGACCAATAGAGCTGAAACTGTTGATAAAAACAAGATCTAGATCTATGATCCAGAAAACCTTAAACAACCAAGATCCTCCATGTCAAATCATCGGGAGATGTAAAACGGAAACATACCTTGATCCATTGTGGAAGTTGTTCGCAGGTTGTTGATCTTCCAATCCAATATGGCTACCCAGTGAAACCTTTTTTCTAATGATGGGATGTCTGAGAGAATAGAAACTTACCATATGAATTGGGGACCATAACCCTTATATATAATAATGAGATTATCATAGGTTTTTGCTATTTCTAATTTGGCCCCTCATCAAATTAGAATTAGCATTCTGGTATCTACACATTAATCCCATGACAATTATGCCCTTGAACCTTAAAACTTTAAGTCTTAATTAGATCACTTTAATTTAGGCTTAACCAAAGATAGCATAACACATTTAATATTTACATGTATGGCCCCACATAATGAAATTTTCCAACAATCTCCCACTGGGCCATTTATATAACTTAACAAATGTGTATGACTGTATGAGCTCCAAAATTTTGCTATCATAATTTTAGGGTATATCTGAACAATCTCGTCCATTGATTATGCTGGTATAGGATCAAAGCGATTTTCGTCATATTTAACATGACTAAACCCATCAATGGTCACGTACACCAACATAACCAAATGACATAGATCAATCATGGATGCGTAACATGGAAAGTACATGCAATGTGATCTATACATGTCTATTTCACCAGCTAACAGGTAGATGTAGCCTGATGTGGATTTCATACTGTCTTGGCATCCAGCAAAATCGGAGTCAGAATACCCTATGATCTCCAACTGATCTGATCTCCTATATGTGAGCATGTGATCTTTTGTTCTCTGTAAATACCTCATAACCCGCTTGGTTGCTTTCCAATGATCCATTACAGGATTACTTAAATATCTGCCTAACATGCCAACAATGTAAGCAATATCCGGACGCGTACACACCTGAGCATGCATTAGACTTCCTACAGCTAATGCATAGGGAATCTTTTGCATTTCCCAAACTTCAAGGTTAGTCTTAGGGCACTGATTGAGACTGAGTTTGTCTCCCTTAGCGACATGGGTGTCACTTGGTTTGCAGTCCTGCATGCCAAATCTTTTGAGTACTGTATCGATATAACGTCTTTGTGATAATCCAAGAATACCCCGAGAGCGATCACGTTGTATCCGGATCTCTAATACAAAGGAGGCGTCACCAATATCTTTCATCTCAAAATTCTTTGATAGAAATCTCTTGGTTTCATGCAACATGCCTATATCATTTGTGGCAAGCAGTATATCATCGACATACAAAACCAACAATATGAGCTTACTCCCACTGAATTTGTGATACACACAATTATCAACAGCGTATGTCTCAAAACCAAATGAGATAATCACTTGATGAAACTTGTGATACCACTGACGAGAAGCTTGTTTGAGTCCATAGATGGACTTTGTCAATTTACGGACCATATTCTTTGGGTCTCCCAACTCAAAGTTTTTTTGCTGCACCATATGAATTGTTTCGTCAATGTCACAATTGAGAACAGCTTTCTTGACGTCCATCTGATGAAGCTCAAGATCAAAATGCGCAACAAGTGCCATGATTGTCCTAAAAGAGTCAGTCGATGAAACCGGAGAGAAAGTCTCTTTAAAGTCAATCATTTCCTTTTGGGTAAAGCCTTTAGCTACAAGACGAGCCTTATACCGCTCCACATTACCATTCGAATCCCTTTTGATTTTAAAAATCCATTTGCAACCAATGGGCTTCGCACCTCCTGGTAATGGAACAAGTTCCCAAACCTTATTGTCTTGCATAGACTTATACTCCCATTCATGGCATCAATCCACTTTTGAGAGTTGGAACCTTGCATGGACTGATGGAAGTTGATTGGATCATTTTCCACCATTCCAGTTTCTTCCTCATGTTCTTCGAGAAATACGAAAAAAATCGTCCGGAATAGCATTTCTCCTTTCTCTAGTGGATCACCTTAATGGCACTGGTTCTTGAGGTTGTTGAGTTTGTTCCTCAGGAACAATCATCTAATCTTGAATAGGGGGTTGATCAACATTGTCTGGCTGAGGATCCGGATTCGCTTCTTGATCAATGACAGGCATAGAAACCGGCATATTGTCAATAGCGATAGTGGGAATCGAAATCGATTCTTCCTCAAAGATAATGTCTCTAACCTTATTTCTCCCCCCCCCCCCCCCCCCCCCCCAAACTCAACATCCTCAAAAACTGTTGCAGTTCCTGTCTAAAAAATTGACCTAAGTGTGAGATTATAAAACTTATAGCCCCTCGATCGCTCAGAGTAGCCAATGAAGTAGCTGCTAATAGTTTTGGAGTCCAATTTCTTTTCATGTGGCCTGTAAGGCCTTGCCTCAGCTGGACATCCCCAAATGTGAAAATGTTTTACACTAGGCTTTCTGCCGGTCCAAAGCTCATAAGGTGTTTTTGCAGCTGCTTTAGTTGGCACTCTATTCAAAATATAAGCTGTTGTTTTAATTGCTTCTCCCCAGAGTAACTCTGGTAAAGAAGAATGATTAATCATACTCCTTACCATATCCTTAAGAGTCCGGCTTCACCTTTCAGCAATATCAATCATGTTAGGTGACCGTGGCATGGTGTACTCTTGGACGATTCCACATTCCTCTAGGAATTTAGCAAACGGTCACGGACGTTGTTCACCTGAACCGTCATATCTGCCGTAGTATTCACCACCACGGTCAGACCTGACACGTTTATTCTTTTGTTGAGTTGGTTCTCAACTTCAGCTTTAAATGTTTTGAATACGTCTAAAGATTGTGATTTCTCATGAATATGAGAAAGAGGTACCCATAGCGAGAGTAATCGTCTATGAATAATATGAAATATTGTTGGTCATTCCAGGAAGCCGTAGGGAATGGTCCACAGATATCTGTGTGTATCAATTCTAAGACGTCTGTAGTTCTATTGGCACCTACTTTCTTCTTCGTTTTGGTCTGTTTTCCCTTTATGCAAGCAATACAAACATCAAAGTCTGTAAAGTCAAGGGAATATAAAATTCCATCAGACACAAGTCGCTCAACTCTAGATTTAGAGATGTGATCTAAGCGTTTGTGCCATAATGTGGCTGAAGTTTCTTTACTCAATTTGCGTTTAGTACCTCGTGATTCCACATGCAAGGATTCATTATAAAAAACGATTGTATCAAGCAAATATAAGTTGTCATATACACATAGAAAACTAGTTCCAACAACATTTGAATTTATAGATAAACTGAATTGATTGTTTCCAAATGAACAAAAATAATCAAACTTGTCCAATAAAGAAACTGAAACCAAATTTCGTCTAAAAGACGGTACAATAAAAGTATCTACTAAATCCAAATAATAATCAATTTTTAATAACAACGTAAAATGCCCTATTGCTTCTACTTCTACCGAGTTTCCATCGCCCACAAAGATGTATCTTTCAGCATCACTTAGCTTTCGGCAGCTCAGGCAACCCTGCATAGAAACACTGATGTGAGTAGTAGCACCAGAATCTAACCACCACGTGTTTCTAGGTACTGAAGCTAAATTTACCTCAGAACAGACCAAAGTAAGAAATATATCTTTCTTTGCACGCCAAACGTGATATTTGGTACAATCTTTCTTCACATGCCCAGGCTTGTTGCAAAAGAAAGAACCCCCATTTGGTTGTTGTTGTTTCTTTTGGGTTGGACCCTCATTTGTTTGCTGTTGTTTCTTTTGGGCTGGACCCTTAGCAGCGTCATTATTCTTCCTTTTTTGCCCTTATCCTTAGAGGTGTTAGCCAAATGAGCATTTTCTGTCATGTCTTGCTTCAACCTCTCTTCCTCTTGCACACAGTAAGAAATGAGCTCATTAAGAGTTCATTTCTCCCTTTGACAGTTGTAACTGACCTTAAATTGACTGTATTGTGCAGGAAGTGATATTAATACCAAATGCACAAGCAAGTCGTCAGACAGCTCGAGCTTCAGTGCCTTAAGCTTAGAAGCAAGATGAGACATATCCATAATGTACTCCCGTATGTTCCCCTTGCCATTGTACTTCATAGAAATCAAGCTTTGCAAAAGCGTGCTTGATTCTGCCTTATCATTTTTCACAAAATATTTTTCAATCTCGGCTAGGAATGCTTTGGCTGTGGTTAACTTGTCAGATACCGCACCCCTAAAAGCCTCCGGAATGCCGCGCTTGATGATCATAAGACTCATGCGATTTGAGTGATCCCACTTCTCAAAGTTCTTTTTATCATCAGGAGAACTTGCATCAGTAAGAGAAGCGGTTTGCTCAATCCATAGTGCAAGGTCTAGATCCATGCAGCCGAGAACAATTTCTATATTCTCTTTCAATCCTTAAAGTTAGTCCCATTTAGCACAGGTATTGAGTTGATATTAACAGATATAGTAGAACACTAACTGTAAAGAGAACAAAAAACAAACAAATATGCTCATATTAATAACCAAATACAATAATCAATAGATTCAAATAATGGTAAGTCTCATCTCAATATACCTAGCACAACATTAATATCAAGTCTTTGGACAGTAATATTAATTGTAAATGGTACTCTTGTTGTAGTAATCGAACATTGACAATAATTTATTCAAATAATAAATCTATCTTTGGATCGACTTATTATTCACATGTATAACCTTATAATTGTCACATGTTTACCACCACAGGTGTGTAAGCAATTCGGTCAAGTATTAACTTTCCTTTGGGCCAACTAAGACCTGCATGAATTTACAAACACATAAACATCCATTATTCCTCATGAACAATCTACACAAAAGAAGTCACTTGGGTGACATCTTGTTTCAATAAGCTCATTTAGAATAATAGACTATTTTATTTAACCATAAAAGATATACCATAAAATATTTGAATTTGAGGTGAAGAAAATCCTAGGTTTGTTGCGTCGCCGCCCAACCTCATGCCGCTATCAAAAAACAAACATAAAAATAATAAAGATAAATAAGAGTATAAGACGACAAATGGCGGCGCAAAACCCATCGACCCAAAAAAAAATCATACATATTTCAAAAAACCCATAGACCCAAATATGCAGATCTGAATCCATATGTCATAACCCATATATCTTGATAACAGTGCATAAGCAACACATCAAATATCATCAAACATATATCTCCAAAAAAGAAAAAAAATTCAAAATACTTAAGAATCGATCATGGATAAATAAATAAATAAATCGATATGATGCAAGGCCATGATCCATGACATCATCTTGATCCATGTTAATGCACATGTCCCGAGGTGAAAAGTAATTGGAAGAGAGCCACCCATGATCGATTCTTGAGAATATAATGGAATCAGATCTATGAGCGATATATTGTTTAATATATGCTTGCAATACGTTACTGTCATATGCTTTGGAATCAGATCTATATGTTGGGAGGTGCTCCTATGAGAGACACTCTCACCAAGTTTATGAGCGATGGGTGGGGGCCCTCACTTCCATATCCACTCTCACCAACTTAAATGCAAGGACCCCCAACTTAAATATGAGGCCCCCCACCCATCTCTCACCAACTTGGTGAGAGTGTCTCTCACTAGAGCACCTCCCCTATATGTTTGATACATTATAATATATGTGTTTGACATATCATACATCATGAAGACGGTACAAGACAATAACCCGTCTGCCAACTTCGATCATGTAAAAGAATAATAACAAAAAACACTTGCGCATGTCCTTGATACGACGGCAAGTCAACAACATGATTCGATCCATTAAAGAAATAATAAACCACAGACTTGATCCATCACGCAAATCAATAAAATACGTGACTCATCATGTGATTTAAACATCCGAATAGATTTGATCCAATGAACAGAAGATCAACAAATTGCTATATATTTGGATTAAAAAGAAAACACTGGATTCCCAATGACTTAACATGGAGATGCTCTGATACCACTTGTTGATAAAAACAAGATCTAGATCTATGATACATAAAACCTTTAAACAACCAAGATCCTCCATATCAAATCATCAGGAGATTTAAAGTGGAAAAACACCTTGATCCATTGTGGAAGTTGTTCGTAGGTTGTTGATCTTCTAATCCAAAATGGCTACCCAGTGAAACCTTCTTTCTGATGATGGGATGTCAGAGAGAATAGGAACTTACCATATGAATTGGAGACCATAACCCTAATATATAATAATGAGATTATCATAGATTTTGCTATTTCTAATTTGGCCCCTCATCAAATTAGAATTAGCATCTGGTATCTACACATTAATCACATGATAATTATACCCTTAAGCCTTAAAACTTTAAGTCTTAATTAGATCACTTTAATTTAGGCTTAACCAAATATAGCATAACACATTTAATATTTACATGTGTGGCCCCACATGATGGAATTTTCCAACAGAAACAACCAATGCCTGTTGGCCTCATAACATCACAACTTCTATGTAACTATACTACAAAAGAAGCTCCATAACTTTTTTTCTCCCTCCTTTCTTTCATTTACTTTCACTAAATATAGTTGGACAAATGTTCTCCTTTCTTTCATTTACTTTCACTAAATATAGTTGGACAAATGTTTGTTTCATTCCCATATTTGTTTCATTCCCACTTATTTCTATAACAGAAGACAAATTGGAGCAACGTGTTGGATCAAAGCATAATCAATATATATTTAAGAGTTTCTTTTTTTTCCATTGACAACAGTTTTTGATGTAATCTTATAATGTGGAAGAGAGAGATCAAAATATAACCAGATTGATATGATTAATACACAAACAGAATAAAACAAAAACACATACCTCCATGTCAATAATAAGCCAGAGGATTTAGACCATAGGAAATTTAGGGGCTGAGATCTAAGGACAAAGACTCCTAGATCAGAATGATTGGGAGGACTAGATGGGGGTTTTTGTAGATTTACATTCTTAATAGGTTTCTGGATATCATTAAAAAATAAGTAATAAAGTTCTAAAAAAAGGGTTTTCCAAGCAAGTTACCTTGACAAGTGAAAATGTAATAAAGTAAATGATAGCATCACCCCAAATGGATCCCATAAATTACCCAAAATCTACCCTAGATACCTATCAATCAATAGATAATGTTTAAACATTAGAAAAAAAATAAAGATATTATATGCATCAGAAAAAGAGGAGAAATAGGTTGACCTTTGTTAATATTTTCTATGTATATAATTTTCTTTCTACATAAAGTAACCAACATAATCGTATAAAAATAATCGATCACATACAAGCTACCAAGTAGAAAGTATATCATCAAAAACACAAAACCAATCCATGAAATGCAAAAGGAAGTTCATATTGATGTTGGATTTCTTGTCTAAGATGGAGAAACCAAGGGAAAAACAAAGAAACAAAGAAAAAGAAAAAGAAAAGACAGAAAAGAGAGAGCAAGAGGGAGGCGATGGCTGATGGTGTCTAAGGAGATGCTTGTAAAAAAATTCAATGCTTGAGGATTTAGTGAGTAACGCATAGAACTGAGACCTAAGGAGTTTTAGTTTTTTTTTTTTTTTTTTTAACCAGTAGGGAGTTTTAGAATTAAAAAAAAGAGAGGAGGAGTTTCGGTATTTAAAAGTTTTTAGAGGAAGGAGGTTGGATATGAATTAAATGAAGGGGTCAAAAGTAAATTCACACGGTCAAAACCAAATTGAGAATCATGGTTGATTTCTTAATTGAAAACAATTTTGCTTCATATATTATAATTGGTATAAAATCTAGGCCAAAGCCGGTCACTTGAGTTCAATTCCATCAATATGGAGTTGGCTTGGCTCTACTGATTAAAGACCAAATGAGTTAAAATTTTAAAAATAAAAATGAAAATGCTTGCTTCACTCGCGAGTGGAAAATACTCACTTAAGTCCCTCACTACTAAGCAACCATCGGATTGGCTACGCCCACTCTATTAGTGAGAAGTTTCCCATTTTTTATTTTTCTTATTTTTCTTATTTTTTGCTATGTTGGTCTATTGGTTAGAAGTGATACTTTAGAATTGGAGACCCAAGGATTGATCTATAGGCATGTGTGTGAAACTAAGGTGCCAACGCCACTCAACTATGAGTGTGTTGGCAAGAATTTCCCAAACTTATTCAAAATGAGTTCGTTCCATTGGTCGAACATACCATTAACCATGATAATGGTCGAACATACCATTAACCATGATTAATTAATTAATTAATGATGCACATACATTATAAAATTGAGCATATCATTAAGGAAAAATTAGCCAGAGGTCCCTTAATATTGTCATTTAAGGCCTCTAATCCATATTTCGGTTATGGCCTCTAGTCCATGCACCTAGAATTCTTTCAAGTGGAGGTCCCTAAGTATTCCAGATCATACATTTACATGACTGATTTTCCCTTCTAACCGTATGAAGTTATGTCACGAGTTTCATACCTATTTTTAAGCTTCTTACATGATATTTCATAATTGATTTGCCCCTCTAATGGATTTTATTTCCTAGTTTTAGATCAAGTTTTGAAATTCAAATGGGAGGGAACGACGTTGCATAACATGTTGAGGAAGTTTCACAGTAGTCGGAAACAGAGCAAATCGGTTCGGAGCATGCGATAAGGCTGTAGATCGGGAGGATCTCAGTGGCTCTCATCTTCATGAGTCTCTCTCAGGTTGTTGTTCTCTGCTTTCTTCACGCGGAACGAAGAGAGGGGAAAAGATGACCTTGCCTTGTTTTTGCCTTTTGGACATGGATAACGAGGTAGGGGGTGATGGGTTGATTTTGCCCTCCTACTTGCACATGAGTAAGAAAATCAATGGGTCATGTGTATTTTTCTTTATCTCGATTGGCGTGCACTGAAGGAGTGTAAGAAATTTTATTTTTCTCTCATTTGTTTTCTCTTGCAAAAGAGGAGGCAAGCAAAGAACACGTGATAGAGGCTGGTTATTACCTTGGTTTGTGTGCTAAGAGAGAGGGGCTGCATCGCCCTCTTTTCTGAATTTATTTTAGTTTGGTATGAATTTATAGGAGTTTGAAGTGAATTTATCTGAATTTGGTGTGAATTTATCTGAGTTTTAAAACAAACTCAGATAAATTTATTTGACTTTCTGTTACAAACTCAGATAAATTTATAAATAATGAAACAAACTCAGATAAATTTATCTGACTTTCTATCAAGAAATTTACGGCAGCGTTTCGTCTTCATGAGATTTATGGCTTGATTTTCGGTGTGTTTTTAATAACGCGGAGAGTGTATCCACAAGGGGCATTTTAGACTTTTTAATTGTTTAAAACTTGAAAGGAACATTTGCCTCTTCGAAAAAAAACATGGAGAAATTATGCTTAATTCTCGATGGAAAATCACTTTCAGTCAAACCGAGGCAAATATACTTTCTTACAATCTTACTAGTTTTCAAAGTTAAAACCTCTACATATGCTTTTTTACTAGTTTTTAAGGTTAGGGCCCACAAGAACGGCAAGAAAATAAAGGATAAATTATCCAAAGGTCCCTTAACTTTGTCACTTAAATGCTCTAATCCACTAGACTTTCGGTTTTGGCCAGTGGTCCATGCAACTGGACATATATTAGCCAAAGGTCCCTAAATACGCTAGATCACACATTGGCTTGACTGATTTGCCCCTGTAACCGCCTCAACGCGTCACGCATAACCGTCTCATGCAATTTAAGCCCTCATTTTTTGCGCATAAGCACGATCTTTTATGATTGATTTGCCCATGTAATTTCTTATAGATCAAGTTTTGAATTTCAAATGGTAATTGCATATACACTCGTTCTAGGCGTGAGGGAAAAATTATTAGACCTTCGAGTTTTCAAAGTAGACTTTTGTGGGGGACAAATTCAACGACCTTTCTAGTTTAATATATCATCTGCAATCTGAATCAAAGAAATAGGGTTCAGATCAATCCGAATCAAAGAAGTAGGGTTCAGATGATTAAGATTTTTATCTACATCCCACAATCTTCTTTCTTCTCGTTTTTTTTAATTCGGATGAACAATGAGAAGTTTTGTTGAGATTTCTCATATTTCAAGAAAAGAAGAGTTTCTTACAATGCAACATCGTATTGTTTTCGCTTTATGTTTTTTATATCTTGAGTACTTTTTTATACAATCCAATCATGTCATTCGCTATAAATTTATCTAACTTTACGTGACAAACTCAGATGATTACACAAATTGATCTGAGTTCTTAACCAAAATTATTTGAATTTTGGATAAATTTATCTGAGTTCTTGGACAAATTTATCTGAGTTCAAATTTTTTTGGGTTCTGGAATAAATATATCTGAGTTCTGAACAATTTTATCTGAGTTTTGGAACAAATGTATCTGAGTTTGTACGAACTCATCTAAATTCTGGAATAATTTATGTGAGTTTGCGATATACATATAGATAGGGTTCCAACACAATGAAGGATCGCAAATGAGAAAATATTCAACTTACTTATCTTGAAGTAAGCGAATGTTAGCAGTTTGTATGAATAGATGCTTGCTAGGGTTCGAAATCAAATGAATCACTTCTGTAACCACTAAATGGACAATGAAACCGTTTCTTCGAAGATGTTACGATTGCTTATGGCTTCGTAAGGGAATCTCCTTCCCTGATTCACTTTTCCTACTTTCCTTGCACTCGAAGATCAAAAATCATTTTTTCTCGCTTTCGTTCTTTCTCTGGCAAGTCTCCGTGATTTTAGCCTTTGTATTTTTTTGAGTAAATCAATAAAATGTGAAAAGGGTATTATTGACTTTTCAAGTTTATAAAACGATAAAAGGAACCTTTTAACTGTATAAAACTTAAATCCTGAACCGATAGCAATAAAAACCAAACTCGAGGGAACTCGGCTAAACACTCCAAAATTTAAATCACCTGCGCCATCAGGTAAGGAAACTGGTTTTGGCCCCAGTACTCAGATATCTGAATCCTTCGTTCCCAGATCGGGCTCTCATTAAAATAAAGGGAACGATGGAGATTGTGGCCGCTCGGTTTTCTGGTTTGTATATCGGTGAGTGGACCCGGAATCGCATTGAAGCCGCCTATTACGAGAGGATGAGTATTTGAATTCCGGTCCCTGCACAAATTTCAATTTCACAATTCCAATGCGTGAAAAAACTCCTAGTGCTCCGCGGTACAACTCCAACTCATGGACACTAACAAATGCATGTGAGGTGGAACAAAAGTAAATTAAGTAAAAGGCTCTTGCAAAGGAGACCCAATTCTACGATAGGTGAGTCATGGTAACTGCGCATTCCCTCTCTTTGCCTTTGGAAGGGGGGTCATGGGCTGTTTTTGTGACACTACAAAAGAAGAAATTTATGTTTTCTCTTTTGCAAAATGTATTTTCAGGAAGAGTCTCGGGACTCCACTTTCCTCTTACACGAAAAAAAATAATACTTATTGTTCTTGATTTTCAATAACATCCCAGTCAAAAAGAGGTTTCTCCTTTCATAAAAATAGGCTTGCAAATTTTTATTTATTTATCTTTTTTTTATAACGCAGGGTTTCGCCCTTTGGGCCAGAATAATCTCTACGGGCTCAGGAGAGAAAGTCAGATAAAATTCCCTTTGTGGCCCCAGTGTGGTAGTACAATTTCGAACCCACAACCTCCGGGTGTAAAAAAAATATACTTATTTTAATAATCCCTACGGGCTCAGGAGAGAAAGCCTAGTAAAATTTTTCCTATGGCTCTAGTGTGGTAGTGCAATTTCATTCGAACCCACAACCTCTAGGTGCAAACCGTAGTCCTAGGTAGGGTTGCAAACGGGTATCCAATTCTCCGATTACCCGAAAGTTCCGACCCGCAAAAAACCGGGTCGGGAACCTATTTTAGGTTCCTATTCATAAACGGGTCCGGGTCCGGAACCCAATTTAAGTTCCGATTGATAAACGGGTCCGGTTCTGGGTCCATATAGGTTCCGACCCGTGAACCCGAAACCCAGCATATGAGTTTTTAGTATTGCAAATTTGTATCTCAAAATAAACTTTTTTTGACTTTTTTGTGTATAATGCTGGGGGTAATAGACTTGATGCACTGTTATAAATTGAACAATATGCTTATTTTAAAAAAAAAATTGGAATAAAGAGAAATTAAAAATTGATTTTGGAACTAGATTCTAGTCCTTTAGGTGGACCCAGTTCCAAAATCGAATCCAGATTTTCCTATCGGAACTGGGTCTGGAACCAACAAAATAGGTTCCGAGTCAAAACCGGTTCCGAAACCAGAACCGTTATTTAAAAACGGGTCTGGATCCGGGTCCACTATGGTTCTGATCCGGAATCATCCCATTTGCAACCCTAGTCCTAGGCCAACTGAACTACCCCTCGAGATTAAATAGGCTTGCACATACATGCTCATAACTTGGATAAATTTAATCTCTTCACGTCTTTGGTGAATTTCTTCATCTCTTATTTAACATTAATTGAAATTATGTCCATGCCATTTAATCAATAAGAAAGGCAAACATGGAAAAATAAAAAAAAAAGTTTAAAACTTTAACATCCTCAAATCAATGGTCATAGTAATCCGGGCCTAAATTTATTATAAGCTTATCAACCATGATGAGGATGATCCATCTAAAAGTGGGACTGGAAGGTCTAAAGTGAAGCATTGTTTTCAAGAAAGCAAAAGGACCAACCAAATATAATTCTTCAATTAGGGCTGTTGAATTGGTTCCCCCATCAACTTGTGGACCGTATGATGGAAATGTAGTCCTCTGGACCACTGAAATGGACCCATTTTTGAAGTAGAAAGATGCAATTAACGGTTCCATCTCAAAATCTGCAGATAGAGAGAGGTTTTGGAGAGGGAAGAAGCCATGAACAGAGGCGTAAAGCTCACCAAGAAGAGCCCTCATGAAAAGGGCGAAATGAAGGAGAAACCAAACCCTAGAAACCCATTGAAGGAGCTCAACACCGGCAGCTGCTCTACCTCGATTGAAACTCCAAGAGGCTGTTTCAGGTTCCTTCTCTCCAATCCTTCTTCCAAAACCACCTGCACCCAGATCTAAAACCCTCCTCAAAACCCCTAAATCAGCACCAAATGCAAGAAATCTCCACACGGCCCCAAGCAATTCAAATGCTAGATCTTCAAACCCTAGATCCAAACTCCCCAAGAAAAATCCCCCAAAACCCAATCTTGAAAACCTAAGCGAACCCAGATCTCAGAATCCGCATAAACCCAGAAGCTCATATCTCACCCAATGGCAGAACGGGAAAAGAAGCATTTTTGGAGGGCAGTTTCTGGAGAGAGATCCACAGTCCAAGCTCGAAAAGCAGCAATCTTTAGTACGAACTGATACAGGTATAACTCCACATTTGATGGAATTTGTGGAAGATGGAGTCAGTGAGAAGAAATTGGAATCGGGGATTTGTTTGGTTGATACTCAAAACAAAGATTTAGAAGGGCAGTATTCCACCCAACCTTCTGATCTTAGTTTTGGGCCAGTTTTGGAGATGAATAGCACTCCTGTGAGTAAACTTTCATCTGGGTCTTGTTTGGCTTTTACACCTGACAAGGCTTTTGAAGAGCATTTCACAACACCTCCTTTACAGGCTTCCATTTCTCCCAAGTTTGGTTCAGTAAATCCATCTGAACAGAGATGGAGGCCACAATTTGATACGACTGGCACTCCTTCAAATAAATTGTCATCTGGTTTTTGCTTGGTTTCTGCATGTGGTAAGGCTTCAGAACTGCAGTCCACAACCCCACCTGATTTGAGTTTTGGGTCAGTTTTGGAGATGTTTGGCACTCCTGCAAGTAAGCTTTCATCTGGGTCTTATTTGGTTTCTGCATCTGACAAGGCTTTGGAGGAGCATTCCGCAATACCTCCTTGTATGGCTTCTGTTTCTCCACTGTTTTATTCAGTAAAATCATCTAAAATTCCATTTACGCCAGAATTAGATAATAATAACACTCCTTCAAATAAATTATCATCTGGTTTTTGCTTGGGACTAGAACAGCATTCGACAACCCCATCTAATTTGGGTTATAGGTCAGCTTTGGAGATGAATACCACCCCTATGAATAAATCGACATCTGGGTCTTGTTTGGTTTCTACACCTGACACCACAAGCACACCTCCAATTCAGGCTTCTATTTCCCCAGAGATCATTGGTGAGTCTTCTTTGATATCGACTCCTGCATGTTTTGCTGCTGGTCATGTTATTGTTGGGGTCTCTGACAAGAGGAAATGCAGGCCTAGAGGCATTCTAACTGTGGGAGATGAGGTCTATGATACCACATTGTGCAATTCTAGGGCTTCTTTAGTACCTGCTCCTGCTGAGGCCTCCATGCATTGGCTCTTGTCACCTACTAACGATGCAAATAGCGGTGATGTCGAGCGTTCACCTGAATTTGAGGGGCTACCAGGTGCCACCACATCAGCTGAGAGTGTCCTTGGGTTCTCAGGTTCCCCTGTTCCTTCCCCTACTGTTGCAAAGATGGGTACTGTTGATATCCATTCACCTTCACCAGAGTTTGGAGGATTGATAGGGGGCCGCCACACCTGTGTCAGATGCCACAACTTCATCTGGTCACATGTCTATTGCTAGTCCTTGTGCAGGAATATTAGAAGTAGTGGCAGCAGCTTCATTTCAAAGTAAAGTTCCCATCCCACAAAAGGAGAAAGGACATCGGTATGATCACTTGGTAGAGAACTCTCCTTTATCCATTGACTCTTGGGGTAGTGGCAATGTCATTTGCACCCCCGAGTCAAATTCAAACTCAGATAGACGTGCTGGGTTTTCTAAGCTAAATATGGAGGATTTTCCGGAACATCAGCTTAATCTGAATACTATGGTGGGGGATCTTCAAGCTGTGAGCTTGTCTCCAAAGAGTCATGTTGTAAATTGTGACCCAGTTGATTTTTCGTCCATGCCCCGTGTGATATTTCCATTTACATATCCAGCTACACCTTCCAATTCCATTGATGTAACCCATGCTCTAAAGCAGTTCCATGGTCAGACTTACAAAACTAAAGAGTTTTGCAGATGGGAAGCAATGTCTAGTTCAAACTTTGAAAGTGTGTCACAAATGAGAATATCATGGAGGGAAGGGCTAATTAGTAGGATTTTTGAGATGGACGAATTGGATTGCTGTCGGTGGTCGTCAGAGAAAGATGATGTCAACTGTTGCAAAGATGAACAGGTTGAATCTGATTCTGGACTTGAATTTGATCAAAATGTAACTTGTTCTAGATTAATTGATCAAAATGATAGTCCATTAGCTGCTGGTTTCGGGTCTCCTGAATTCATATGTGATGAGCAGGGCAATGAAAAAGGCAAAAGAAGAATTTCTACTGTTGGACTTACTTCATATGCAGAATCCATAAGCACAGAGGGAGGTGGGCTGGTAGCATCTGGTGATTCAGATTGGACTGTCTTCTACAAAAATCAGTTGTTTGAAGTATGATTTCTTTCCTTCTTCCATCTTTCTGTATCTTATTCTAGCATATGTTTTACTTTAATGAGCCAATCTTTAGAATGAAAATGTAGTAACCATGTGAGGATCCTTATGCAATCTGTAGCTTTGTTGTTCAACATGGTGCAATTCAAGGTTTTAGCTTTTCATATGTTCTACTGTGGAGTTAAGCAAAACGATCCTGTGGGTGTGCTTTGAAGGTTTTAAGCAAAATAAGGAAAAGTCAATGCCAAACAAGCATGGGTAGCTACCATTCAAAAAAAAAAAAAAAAGAATGGGTAGCTGCCTTCTTTTGAAAAAAAAAATTTTAATTTATGTGAAAATCTGATGGAAACATGACAAATTTCACAGTTTCACTATCAACACTTAGAAAAATTATCATCAGCCTCATCTTTATTGTACATAGTGTTTCATGTGCGGGATAAAAAATTGTCCGAAGATGTAACCCAATAGGAATATGATAGTGTTTTTTTTTTTTTTCCTTTTGTTGAGTGCCTCACTGGCAGTGGGGTGGAACAGCAACTGTGATTGGAGGTCAACCCCAGGTTGCCACCCTTATTGTGGTATGCCTATGCCATCTGAACTGGGAGTGGATTGGCATACGATAGATTATCACAACTAACAACATTAAGATAAAGCTCCCCTTTTCAACTGCCTATTCTTGTAAATTCTGAAAGGCTGCTTAAGAAACAATTTTGCTTCAAGGATTTGGAAACAAAGTTGTGGAGCTAAGCTAGAGTAGATGCTCTTAAATCTCTAACATCCTATCAGCCAGGGTGCACATGACAAACATGTAGGATGATTATTACCATCTATCCGGTGGTTCATCTCTTAGACAAGGAAAGCATGCACCACAACACTATAGGCATATGATTGGCTTTAGAAAAGGCTTTTTGGGTATAAAAAGAGCAATGATTTGCATCCAGTGGGTGCTATTTGCAATGGTAAGAAATTTTGATTGTCTAATCATTGTAGAAGCATATTCAGATGGTGGCCTACCAAATCAACGGTCCAACTCCAGATCCCTCTAGATTTATGCCACAGTGAGGGGTTAATAGAGTTGGAAGTTATCTTTTTTCTAATTGAATTCTATTTCATCCAGCTCACTGCTCATCATCATGAAATCCATATACCTGGGGTTGACATCTCTCTCTGTAAATAATGTCTTCTAATTTATAAACTATACAAGTCTTTTTCTCATTTTGTAGATAACTAGGATTCAGCGGATTAAGCACTGTGATTTACTCGCAATTTCTTTAGGCTCATATATATACCCATGAAATTCAAAAGAATTACATGACACTTGAAATTAAACCAGAAAGTGTAAAATGGAAACAAGAACATCTGTCACCTTTAATATAGGAACTTTTATTTTATATATATTTGATTTTCCTTTCTTGAATCTTCATATACAGTTCATTTTTTTAACAAATAAGACAAGAAGTGCACTCATAATTATTCTACGTGATTGAAAGCTGAAACCAGTATCTCCATATTTTAGGATAACAGAAAAAGATAAAGATAAAATGGAACCATTAGCTTCACTCACTTTTTACATGTTATTTTAACTTCCTTGCACCCACAACTTCTATGTTACGAATACACAAGTGGCATTGTTTTACACACCAATTATGCATGCGAACATACGGCTGCTCTTGGCACGACCAACTTCCTTCGAAAAATGACGACCTTCGCCTGTCTTCTCTGGTGGGAAGAATCTGCTAGAGAATTCCTCGACTGACTTGGTTTGCCTGTGACGGATGCGTTCTTCATGGAATTTGGTCATCTTTTCTGGTGGTGTCGGCACATATGAATGACTGTTAACATAGGAGTCCATGATATGAAACCTTTGCGCTGGGCCTTGTGACAAGCAATGGTACTTCTGTTGTGTGTTGTTTCTCTTGATTGCTCGGATAAGCAACGGAATCAGCCCTCCATCTCTGATTATGAGGATGAATAAAGCATTTGAAGGGTTAAAGCCTTGAAGGAGCTGGATATGGTATAATGAAGCTTCCATGGTTCATTTATAAGAAAACTATATGAAGACAAAATAACTAGTGGAAAGTATCAAAATAACCTTGTTGAGAATGCATTGCCTTGTTTTATTAAGGAAAAAGGAATTCAAGTAAAAATTAAGGCTTTAGTGAGTTGGTTTTGCTCTTGTGGAAGTTTCAAAGTAAAAATTACTGAAATACCCTTTGAAACTTCTCTGTTATTTAGTTATATGTTCTTCGAAACTTTGAGCTGATTTTATTATTATTATTATTTTCATTAGATAAGCACTTTGGATGAATTGGATTCAGCTTCCTCGTGAAATTTGAAGTGTTCCATGGCTTTCCTTGTAGGAAAGTTCTTTTA
Source organism: Litsea cubeba (assembly GCA_012931725.1). Taxonomy (NCBI): domain Eukaryota; kingdom Viridiplantae; phylum Streptophyta; class Magnoliopsida; order Laurales; family Lauraceae; genus Litsea; species Litsea cubeba. The sequence goes on from CM022952.1 coordinate 13,863,919, forward strand.
TGACCATTGACTCAAAACAGAAATTTTGCGAACAACTTTGTTGATTTTTCATATTAGACTTGATTCATGGAAAGAAGATTCTGTTGGTCATTATTAAATTTATAAGATGAGGGTAATGAAAGAATTGGGTTTTGTTCTAATGGCATTTGGGCTAATTACTGAATCCCCTATCACTCATTCAGAATGCTCTACTGATTTAATTGTCCTCGAGGTAATATGGTTTCGTGACATATTAGATGCAAGCTCTCTTATAAAGATTTTCTAGGCATTAAAATATCAATGCTTACCCATCGATCCAGTTCAAAATGACACACAGTACCTAGTCTGAAATTATGCAAAATAAGTTGCAAAATTACAATATCACCATTTTTAAATAATACAATAGGGCCCTTTTTTCCAATTTCAGATAAAACAACCCGTTTTGCTGTTCCAATCAAGCTTGGGTATTACCACCCATTTCCAAGAAACATACCTACTTTTTTAGCCGTCTCAAAAGTCTTTGTATATCATAATCTAGAAGCTGACTTGTCTAGTTTCATATTATTTTTAATATCACATCTTCTATGTTTGCTAGCTATTGACTGAGGGATAGAGGCCGGCTTTGGGAGATAAGATTCTATGTGCTCTTTGTTTTTCTAGTTGCCTAATTCACATCTGTTTCTCTTTGGCAGCAATATATAATATGCTATTTTTTCTTCTTCTCAGGGGACTGTAGGATATTGCGATTCCTCCTCCATCAAATGTCATCAATTGAATGATAGCTAAGCCATTTAAGTCTCACAAGTCATATCTTAACCACTCTCTCAATTTCAAACTATCTTTCTTGGGAGTTTTTCAACATTGAAACAATATAGTGCTTGACCCACTAGCCCTTGTGTTATTGTTTTGTGTTAGGGTCACTTGTCAACCACTAATCAGGGTTTAAGATATAGCTAATTTGTCAATGTCATTTGTATAGATGATATACAATGACGTGTCACAGATGTTTAAATGATGTGGACTCTATTAGATGAAGAGTTATCTTATGGAGCTCAGTCCAAGATGAGGACTGTCTGCTACTGTTGCTTTGGTTATCTGATAGAGAACTCGGCGTAACTCAGTTAGACTTGGCCAAGTTGACTCGACTCAGAGGTCAACTCAAGAATCTGGCTATTCTACTCAGTGATGCGACTCTGGTGAGGTTCAAGTCATCCTGGACTGGGGATTTAGAACAATGGTCTGATCCTTTCTGTGGCTGATGGGTCAATGAGATTATTTTTGATGAGTCCCATGCTGGGTTAGGGTCGTATAATCTCCAAGATTGGAGGATCCCAGCCATTCAATCGGTTGTCCTTGGTATTCCAACTTGGGGTAACTTGTAGCATCCATGGTGGGTCCTCTCGGCTTGATTTTTTGCCCAGGACCCCCACATAATAGACCAGTGGCTCTTGCACGCTTGTACTATGTTAGCACATGTAGTGGGAGCACCCAGCACAAATGCACAATGCCCAACTGCCCTTGGCACTTGTATATTTTTATCCCAGAGGTCTCTTTCTTGGAAGAGGATTTGAAGGGGCCATGATGGCATGCTCTTGTCAATCTCCACTATGTTGTTTCTACCATCCATGATTGACATTGGAAGAAAAGGACTTGTTGGTCTCTATGGGCATAGAGCAGAAGTCCAATGCCGCCACCGTTTTGGCCCAACAGGTTTTGGCTGTCGAACACAGTTTGTGTTGGAGATGAAGCTGCAGGCTGTTTAAGAAGATCTGTTGATTCATTTTCTATCCCAGATGGGTTTCTTTCCTTGTAAATTAGAGGTTACGTTTTTTTTTTTTTTTTTTAAATCAATCCCACCTAATCATCCTAGCCCTTTCATCTCAACTTGATTTTTGAAACAGTTAAGATAATGATGCTCATTTCACCCATTAACCAAAATTGGAATTTTTTAACATTTACAAGCCTAGTCCTCGTGGGATCTTTCAATTCCCTTTGCCTTTCATGGTTGGCACTTGTTCTAGTAGGCCTTGCTAACTGCTAAGTTTGCACACTAATTTTCACCATCCATTGCAGCATTTCTCCTGTTCAGAATATTCAGCATGGGTCATACATGGGGTTGGGTCATACATGAATTAGTTGAGAGAGAACACATGAGTTTTCCAGTTTTCTAAGGGCCTGTTTGTTTGGAAGGAACCATATAGAGGTGAAGGTTGAAGGTGGATTTGCCGATGGGATTTGACTTTCATAGAATTTGAATTAGTAAGGACGGCTAGATAGTCGTTTCTCATCTCCTGCGATGATTTTTATTAAATCGGAGATTATTTGATGGTCATTTTTGAATATTCACTTTTGTTTCTTCATTTTTATCCACTTTTAGAAATATAAGTGTTACCAATCCAACGAATTAATTACAGAATTATTTTTTTGTATTCGGATGAAGCACAGGAAATCTCAACATCTAAGGCCACCGTAAAGTTTAGTTGCAGCGCAAGCTCCCCCTGTGGAGGTAAGCGTGTCATTGTTTAGTTGTACCGCCTAGTGGTTTCCAGAAATTCTTAGGGCTTGTTGGTTTCATGTAATTGAACTGAATACATGCATTGTGTTTTTGTAAGTGGTTAAAATAAAGAGCAAAAGGTGAATATTAAAAAATGAGCATTAGGTAACCTTGTCTTTAATGGAAAGGTAATTGATATGAGTAGTGCTACATGGACAAATTTTTTTACCAGAATTTTGGACAACCCCTATGATATCCCTTAAATATTCAAGGGATATTCAAGGGATATCATAGGGGTAGTCCAAAATTCTGGCAAAAAAAGTTGTCCATGTAAACTTTTTGAATTGATATTGGCACTCCCTTTTCCCCTTTTTTGATTAAGGCACTCCAAAATTTTGTGAAGGAAAAGGAGTGCCTCCATCAAAAAAAGGAGTGCCAATATCACTTCTCTAATGGAAATTGATGCATGAAAAGATGAAAAATGAACACCCAACCATCACCCTAGTAATTCAATACTATACACTCTCCACTTCATAACCTTCATTCATAATAATCCTTCAATGGAACTCAGTTGACTAAGATTTCTTATGTATTTTATTTAAACCATCAAACCTTTACTAACAAAATTGATATGATTCCACTGAAAATAGGGCCTCAAGTAGTAATTTTGTTGGCCCCATGAATATGGACAATTGCCCCCACCAAAAAACATGTGGATGATCTAAGTACATAGGCTCCCACTTTCCTGGGTGCAATTTGTTTCATTGCTTCTTTTAGTTAGTTTGCTTATGTTTTTTTCTTATTTTAAGTATATATTCATGACAGATTATTTAATGATTGAAGTTAGTTAGCAATGGAGTCCAAATGCAAATGGTTGGGGCACATGTGCATGTACCACTTGTTCCTTCTAGTAACCTTGGGTATCTGTCCTTGATCATTTGAGAGACCAATGAAGATTTTCCTCTTTTAATGAGGAATATCAAAGGAGCTTATCCCTTCAGTAAATTTGAGAATGTGGAGTGAGAGGAGTGCTATTCACAAGTCATGAGAACAAGCCGATAAAGTCCAGAGTTAAAATATATAGATGCTTTTGGCCATTAGCTTCAGGTGGGAGGATCCATGCATAATCTTAGTTTGGATCCTATTATTGATGATTTTACTGGATCCAATCATCAAAAACAATAAGTAATCAATAAGAAGTTGGATTTATTTTTGTTTTCTTTTTGGTAGAAAAAGTAGTTGAAAATTGAAATTAGTTCTACGGTCTTTCCCTTTCTTATACACTGAAAGGCATGTAGTTGTATACATTTTGGGTGGGTTAATTGATTGAAAGTAGAAACAATAAATTTAAAGAAGTGAAACCTATCCGAGAATTGGGCTCATGATACATCAGAGCCGAGAAATAAAATTCATGTAGTTAATCTCAGCATAATTGGGACAAGGCTTTGATAAAAATGATAATAATGATGAGTGATCCCATTCTCTTTCGATAGAAGTGACTTCACCTTGTTTGCTCAGCAAAATTGAACTTTCTTCTTGGGTTGGAATCATACCTTTTATTACATTTATATTAGATCCTTTTGTGAGTCGAGTGAAAAAACATTGTGGATTTACTTTGTGTACAGTTAAGGGGCAATGAGTCTGGATCTGACTCAGGTCCATAGGAAACCTATCCTAATTATAGATAATGGGCTTAGGCATAGACATTTGACGGGCTGATCCTATGCTTTTAAGGCCCATCGAATAATCTAAAACCTTTAAGGCCCATTGAATAAGCTAAGGCATTAATTAAAAATCTGCAAGAAAGACCATATAAGGGTAGTGCAGGATCTTCAATCCCTACAATTAGAGATGGGAATGGGGTGGTTAGGTTCCAGTGCCATGGGGCGGGTTTGTTAGTGGTTTTCTGATGCCATGGGGGCGGGTTTGTTAACCTCTAGAAAAATCGCCATCCTTATTGCCACTATATCACTGAGCTCTCAATTAAAATGAATTGCACTTAGTAATATATGAAGTATAGATATATGGGGCAGGTCGGGTTGATTCACCCAAAAATCGAACCCACACCCAAAAACCGAACCCGCCCAGAACTCAACTCGGATTAATGCATGAAAAACTATATCCGACCCAAACCCTACCAACACGCTACCTAACCCATCCATTAGGAGCGGGTTAGGGCAGGTCCCCATTTAAGCCCGATCCAATGCCATCCCTACCTACACTTCACAAAACAGAACCCTAATTAATGGTGGAGACCAAAAATCTCGCATGGACCTCCATGGGAGGTTTCACTTTTCTTTTAGATCCCATGGAAGATTTAGTATTGGGAAGAATCTTCTTCTTAGTCAAAATCCGCATGCCCTTTGCTCATGAACTATGCTATTTATGCCACATGTAATAAATATTTTATTTTGCGCATGCCATTTATTTTGAATATGACCTGCCCAAGAAGGTCTTTTTAGGTGCTTTAATATTTCTTGAGTCAAATATTTTCGGCAGTATGTCAAACTCGAGTGCAGAAATTAAGTTTAAATTATCCAAGAGCATGCCTGAAATTCTTCAAAGTCATTGTCACCCACAATGACTTATCCTATGCATGGGAGAGGAGGGACTTCACGTGTCCGGAAAAATAGTCGGTTCTAAAAAAAGTCGAAAACCAACATCGGGAAAATTTAAAAAAACCATTGTCATCCACAATGGTATTAGAGCTTTAGTTTGAGAGGTTAGTGCTTCATACAATTGTATTATTGCGATGTGTGGATTCAAATGGAGGCAAACAATGGAAGTAAGATGGTGAATGGTCAGCCTTTAATGCCTGCACTTGGGTGATTCGGGAAGACAAATTAGAGTATACTTTATACTATAGAGATTTGTATACAACTATTTAAAGGTGATAAAGGCAAGCCAAGAAATTAATTTTTTTTTATTTTTTTTTGAACGGTAACTGAAACTGCTTGATTAATTAAAAAAAGTTATAAAAAAGAAAAACAAAGAGGAAAAGATAATAAAAAAAATATAAAAGAAAGAGGAAACACAAAAAGAGGTTAAATAGAAATGCTAACTTTCCAACGTTTCGGATATACGACTTAAGGCAAGTCTTTAACTTCATAATTTTTGTGGATAAATAATATGACTATGGAGTGGTTGCTTAGGATCTATTTGTTTGATTTGAATCGTATTCCTAGGATTCCAAAGTAAAGTTTGTTAGTTTTTTTTTTTTTTCTTTTTTTTTTTTTTGTAGAAGTAAAGTTGGTTAGTTGGTTTGTTGGAAATCTTCATGGAAGCCTTGGATTGAGAGCCACGAGCAGGCTATAACGCAAGAGACCGATCCACGCGAAGGATGATTGAGTATTTGTCAAGAGGACAGAGGAGATTTACTAAAATCTTTTCCACTTAAATCACTCTCTATTATCCACAAGCTTAAAAATGGACGCCTGATAAGTGAACTCAAGGGGAGGTTTCTTCCTCTTATGATTTTCTCGATGGTTTCTTAGAACTCTTGGCCAAAGCATACAATAATCTAAAAGGAGGAACAAGGTGAGGATTTTGGATCTATGTTTTTCTTCTTCCTCACTGTCTCTTTATATAGCCAATCAAAAAATAGTTGTTTGAGGATAGGGACAGAGGTCTCTAATGGCCTTTTTTCGTTTCGCCTTTGAAGGAGAAGAAACGGAATGAGTATTCAAGTGAGAGGTGTTTTTTTATTTACGTTGTTGGGCCATATTTGCTGACATGGTAGTAGGCCCAACCCACTAATTTTAACAAAGTTTATTCTTTTGAAGTGCATGAAAGAGGTAAACAGTGAAGGATATAAGGTGGAGAAGTATATGGGTCCTCGCTTTCATGATCATTTGGCTTTCATGATTTGACTTTCTATGTTATCATTCCCTATGAAAGGAGAATATAATTTCATACCCTTTTTGCATATCTTCATTTTTATTGCTTCAATTCGATCCCATTAAATGGAAGATGTTGCTTAGAACTTCTCACAATTCAATACGGACCAATCAAAAAGGGCCCGATTTGCAAAAAAAAGGGGTCCTTCGTGTTTGTTGAATAATACATTTTAATCTATGGACCTATTTGGTTAGATGAAATTTTGAGAATCTTTGTCTGATAAAAGTTATGAATTCTGCAATTGATGCCCTCCCACTAATTTTCAAAATGCTCAAGTATATTTTCAGAATCCCGAGCATTCCAAACCAAGGACAAAAGTGACTTTTCAAGAGTTTGATTTTTCAAAATTCTAACATTCAAATAGAGAATTTTAATGTTCTAAAGACATAATTTCACACGGTTGTTAGAAATTTTCAACACTTGCAATTCTCGTTAAAAATTCCTCGAAACATACAGGTTCTCTTGAGTATTATAATTTTGGAAGAAAATGACATAAGATTCCACATTCATGTGGAAATCGATCTAATTTTTAGTGTAATTTTAATTTTTCCTCATCTGATGACACGCATTCCCATATTAAAGGTGAAATCTTTTTTAAGTGATTTCTGCAATTCCCATATTAAAGGTGAAATCTTTTTTAAATGAGTTCTGCAATTTCAATGAATAACGTTTTCTTACCAAAGAAAAGGAAAAACATTTTCTATGAGGTGAAAATTTCTTTTCCTTGACATGCTGAAATTGTGAAAGGGCTGGGACACCCTCCGTTATAAAAAATCTCTTTTCCTTGACATACTGAAATTGTTAATATTCAGGCATTACACAAACAAGCCATATAGAGCCCATTTGGTATCGTTCTCGTGTTGTTTCCAATTTGTTGCTCAAATCACGTTGTGCTGACATTATACTCTGCAGAACTTGTTTGGCAACATTATATTAAATTACTTTGTTGAGAATACATTTTACGAAACTTATTTCGTAACATTATATAAGTTTTGTTCCAAAGAACAGAATTAAGAGAATCATGGGACTTTCAATGTAGGGCCCACCTTTTATTGTTTCACCACTCTATTATTATCCTACATGTGGCCCACCTGTAAAAATTACAACGTAATACCCACATTTGAAAATTTAAACAAGAGGCTCTCATATTCATAGGATCCACAATGTGGGTCCACCTTTATAGGAATTATAATGTGGGTCTACCTTTTTGTCAATATAAATATAAGTCCCACCTTTAGAAATTACAATGTGGTACACACATTTAGAAAATAGAATATGGGGCCTACATTTATAGAATTTATAATGTGAGGTCCACCTTGTGCGATCACGACCATGTGACCCACATTTAGGAATTACAAAGTAGAGCCACATTTTTTGTGATTGTGGACATAGGACCCACCTTAAAAAATTACAATATGGTGCCTGCCTTTAGAAATTAGAAATGGGGCACATTCATAGGATTTATAATGTAGGCCCCACCTTTTGTAGGAATTATAATGTGGGGCCATCTTTTTGTTGATTGTGAATATGGGACCCACTTTTAAAAATTACAATGTGGTACCCACCTATAGAAATTAAAACATAGGGCCACATTTATAAAATTCACAATGTGACTCCACCTTTTGTGATTGTGACCATATAACTCACCTTTAAGAATTATAAAGTGGGGCCACCTTTTCTGTGATTGTGGATACGGGACTCACCTTTAGAAATTACAATGTGATGCCCACCTTTAGAAATTAGAACATGGGGCTCACATCCATAGGATTTTTAATGTGATCCTACTTTTATAAGAATTATAATATGAGCTCACCTTTAGAAATTACAACGTGATGCCCACCTTTAGAAATTGAAACATGGGCCCATATCTATAGGATTTATGATGGGGCCCACCATTATAAGAATTATAATATGGGTCCCACCTTGTGTGATTGTAACCATGTGACCCACTTTGTAGGGCCACTTTATTTGAGGTTGTGAATTTAGGATAAGTAAGAGGATTTAACATCTTTAAATGACATTCTTTAAAAGGTAAGAGATAAGTATGAAACAACAATGCCAGCAGGTTGTTTTAAAAAAGAAAAAATTCATGCCAACTTTATGAGGCCAGCAAGTTGAATTTTGAGATTCCTTCTCGTGATATAAAACTTTGAAATAGTGATTTACACATACTGATGAGTCAGGCCCAAGTGGCCTAGAATATGATGAGCCAGATCCAAATCCACCAGGGAAGCCCAGGTCCAGATCCACGGAGTGACCAAGTCAAGGCAGGCATCTACGTCGCTTTGGAAGCAGTCCCGCTTCTACCAATTCCTGCGGAGAATATCTCACCTGCCTCCACCTGGCCCGTCCCTCGAGGACAGCTCTGAGGCTCCAAAGAGAAGTCGTCCCCATCTGTTAGGGGAGGACTATAAATAGAGGAGCCCTCTTATCACTGAGGAGATGAACATCTTACTCTCTCTCTCTCGCTTGTAATCCACCTTATCAATCAAAGATCACCATATTCAAAGTGGACGTAGGTCATACAGACCGAACCACTATAAATTCCCTCTCTCTCTCTCATTTATTTACTACATTTTCACCTAGCATTTATTACTTGACCGGTGGTGTCCGAAACCTATTTTTGGCATCATCAGTTTGGCGCCGTCTGTGGGAACGTATTAAAGTTCTCATCCGTCTTCTCAAGTTATGGTGATCACGACGAGATCAACTAGGCGAGCAGAGGGCGAGGATGATCTCCACCGACTAATCCTCCCCCAAATGCTCCCACTCCTCAACAAATGTTGGAGACCATTCAACAGCCTACAACTCCTGCTCGCAGGGCAATGAGGAACACAGCTCGGAGGAGTACTGCCTGAAGTACCGCATCTAGGATATCCAACTGCTCCACGTCGGGAGCACCTCACCTAAGCGCCCAACCCTATGGCGCAGAAACCCCGGGCGCCCAGAAGAGATCCAAGCACCCGCCATCTGTCCTCTCTGCAGACAGGAAAGTGAGCCTACCAAGTTGCCCTTCGCAGAGGGGGTCCGGGGGGGGATCTCGCCCAGCGCTGCCAGCGCGCCGCCCGCGGGGCCCGCTCCTCCCTCGCCCGAGCCTCCCTCGCCCAGCGCTGCCAGCGCGCCGCCCGCGGGGCCCGCTCCTCCCTCGCCCGAGCCTCCCTCGCCCAGCGCTGCCAGCGCGCCGCCCGCGGGGCCCGCTCCTCCCTCGCCCGAGCCTCCCTCGCCCGCAGCAGCCCCCTCGCCCGCTGCCAGCGCGCCACCCGCGGGGCCCGCTCCCCCCTCGCCCGCTGCCAGCGCGCCCGAGCCTCCCTCGCCATGGTTGCTCGCCCAAGGGGGGCCCACGACGCCGCCTGCCTTCGCCCTCGCCCGGAGGGGAGCATCCTCGCCGCCAGCCAGACGACCGGCGCCCTCAGCAGCCACGCGACCTGCGCCCTCATCAGCGAGGCGACCCTCTCGCCCGACGCCCGGGCGACCAGCCCCCTCGCCACTGCTGCTCGCCTGAAGGGGGGGGCGCCATGTGAAGCCTCGGGCTGGGCGCCCGAGGCCCAGCCCTCGCCACTGCTGCTCAACCGAGGGGGGCCCACGCATGGAGAAGCCTCGGGCTGGGCGCCCGAGGCCCAGCCCTCGCCGAAGCTGCTTGCCCGAGGGGAGGGCACGCCCAACCTTGCCTCGGGTTGGGCGCCCGCAGCGGGATTCAATTCATGTTCGCCTGATGCCGCATCCTCGACGTCCGTCAACGTCCGGCCAACCACTCTGGTCTTCGTTTGTTTTTTTTCTCTACTGCACCCATCATTACAGCTACTTGCACACTCTTCTCATTCTCTTGGGATGATTTTCTCTCACTTGGATGTTCCATTTGGATGAATCATCTCGCGGATCGCCCTACGTGGTGACCTGCCTCTGTACTGTTCTCAAACAGGCAGCCTATACATCCGGCTTAGCGGCTCTCTCACGAGTCGCCAAAAAAGCTTGGCCTCTGCACTGTTTTTAAACAGGCAGCCTATCTCCAGCTTAGCGGCTCTCTCGCGGGTCGCCAAAAAAGCTTGGCCTCTGCACTGTTTTTAAACAGGCAGCCTATCTCCAGCTTAGCGGCTCTCTCACGGGTCGCCAAAAAAGCTTGGCCTCTGCACTGTTTTTAAACAGGCAGCCTATCTCCAGCTTAGCGGCTCTCTCACGGGTCGCCAAAAAAGCTTGGCCTCTGCACTGTTTTTAAACAGGCAGCCTATCTCCAGCTTAGCGGCTCTCTCACGGGTCGCCAAAAAAGCTTGGCCTCTGCACTGTTTTTAAACAGGCAGCCTATCTCCAGCTTAACGGCTCTCTCGCGGGTCGCCAAAAAAACTTGGCCTCTGCACTGTTGTTAAACAGGCAGCCTATCTTCAACTTAGCGGCTCTCTCGCGGGTCGCCCAAAATACTTGGCCTCTACACTGTTGTTAAACAGGCAGCCTATCTTCAACTTAGCGGCTCTCTCGCGGGTCGCCCAAAAAGCTTGGCCTCTGCACTGTTCTTAAACAGGCAGTCTATATATCCAGCTTAGCGGCCCTCTCGCGGGTTGCAAAAAACGCTTCGTCTCTGCACTGCTCTCAAGCAGGCAAGAAGTCTGCCTCTCTTTCCAGATTGAATGTCAACAATCGGGCCTCAACCGCTCCTGGATACTAAAGATCCTCCTGGCACCCCAGCTCCCTGCTGGCGCCCAGCACCCTAGCACCTTGGCGCCCAGCACTCTAGCACCCTGGCGCCCAGCTCCCTGGCACCTTTGCTCCTGGCGCCCAAACTGCCTGTCGACCGCCCAGGCCTCTTCCGGGCGCCCAGCCTCCTGCTGCCTGCTTCGTCTGTTGGCGCAACCACCTCCTCTCCGCCTGCACAGCAAACTGCAGATCGGCCGCTTGGTACCTCGTCCTCTGCTCCAACTTTGGGTCTGGGGCATTCTTTTTAGCAAGTTTTAGGCTCATCTCCTTCTTCTCAAAATGCCCCCCTTTCAAAGCTTCTTTGTGCGCAGGGCATTGGGGGCAAATGATGAGTCAGGCCCAAGTGGCCTAGAATATGATGAGCCAGATCTAAATCCACCAGGGAAGCCCAGGTCCAGATCCACGGAGTGACCAAGTCAAGGCAGGCATCTACGTCGCTTTGGAAGCAGTCCCGCTTCTACCAATTCCTGCGGAGAATATCTCACCTGCCTCCACCTGGCCCGTCCCTCGAGGACAGCTCTGAGGCTCCAAAGAGAAGTCGTCCCCATCTGTTAGGGGAGGACTATAAATAGAGGAGCCCTCTTATCACTGAGGAGATGAACATCTTACTCTCTCTCTCTCGCTTGTAATCCACCTTATCAATCAAAGATCACCATATTCAAAGTGGACGTAGGTCATACAGACCGAACCACTATAAATTCCCTCTCTCTCTCTCATTTATTTACTACATTTTCACCTAGCATTTATTACTTGACCGGTGGTGTCCGAAACCTATTTTTGGCATCATCACATACCATACATGTTTTCCACAATCTCATCTTGTGGGAACATTGGAACATTCACACCCATAATTTCCTTTTATCCACTTTAAGCTTTCATCCATGAGTATCAGGAAATAGATGAGACAAAGAGACATGAGAGCGAATGCTACTTTCAAGTTTAAACTATAGGCCAACGTCTTATATATTCAGTATAGAAAATCGTTCACGGGTCCAAAGTCAGATCAAGCATGGCATGAGCAAAAGGAGATTGGACTTCCACTTAATTAGGGGAAGTTTGTGGCTTTGTGCAACATGACATTCAGCGGAAAGGCACCAGCAACGAAATGAATGTTTGGTGCAGCAACGAAATGAATGTTTGGTGCAACAACGAAATGGCCGCCAATTCCCCCCTATTTCGCTTGAATTCCACACAAGAGAGGATCTGAAGATCATTGGTGGGGTGGTAAGAAAGGCGGTTCCGTGGAAGAGAAAATCCTAGGGGACCTTAGCAAATACATCCTTAGTGTAATACTTCATATGTCCCCACACATAAGACTTTCAATAAAATTAGAGGATGTGAGTTTCTTGGGGAAAAAGTCTTCAATAAGCATGACTCTTTGGGACCTAAAGCTTTTTAATCGCGGGAACGCATATAGATCTCCGGCCGAGTGTAGGAGTCTCCACATCCAATCAATCATTCAGGCTCATAATCCTTTGGATCCACGACAGGGAATACTGGTGTTTCCAGTGAAGTGATTTGAAATATTTTCATTTGGAACTAGGCCATCTCAGTTACTGAAACAGGACTAATAAACCCACTAAATATCCAACCAAACAGCCCAATTATTCTCCATTCCAAGGAAATATGTGCATTTCAGCCTACTCAAATCTAAATCCCAAAAAGACGGTCCTTAAGATTATGCAAATATATATCCCAAAAAAAAAGGGCAAAATAATAATAATAATAATAAAAGAAAGCTGTAACTTACCTGTAAAACCCATTTGAAATGGGTTTTGAACATGAGTTGGAATACCAAAGAAAATCAAAAATTCCAAATAAACAATCACTTGATAAACAACAACATATGCTGCACATGAATGTGTTTGTTGATGATCATCTAACCATAGTCCCCTTGGTGGGCGTGATAAAGAGTGAGCTGATTAGATGACCATCAACAAAACATATCCATAGCTGCAATCTCTCTCTCTCTCTAGTCTTCCAACTCTGTACTGACAACCTTTGCCATCTCTCTATCAAGTCTTCCAACTCTGTCCTGACAAGCCTTTGCCAACCATGGCTCATTTAGACTTCAGTTAGTCATGAAGGGTCCCCACAAGGAGGAATATTCTTTGGAATCATATTAATGAGGGGCATATTCCTAGGAATAAACCTTTGAAAACTTTAACCTTTGAGTTTGACTTTGGTTGGCTCCAAGAAGAAAGTGTTCATGTGTTTTTGCTTAAGATATTTAGGAAATCGTATGGGACGCATACAATGGATTCTACGTCAGATCAAGCAGAGCAGAGGACTGCAAAGAATACAATCTACTTAATGTAAAACTTTATCTGTCCTCATAAATAAGACTCTCAATAGGATAAGTGGATGTGGATTTCTTGACGAAGAGGTCTCCAATAAGTGTGACTCTTTGGGACTTGTCTATATAAGATGAGGGAGCCCTAGGGCTAGATAGATGAGAAGAGATCTGCGGAACTTCTTAATCGCCGAAACACACATAGATCTCCGGCCGCATATCGGAATCTCCATATCCAAATCCATCAAGATAGATATCAGATTGGACACATGGGCTTCTACCAAGATAATTGAGGCCCATGAATTGATTATTATTTTTTTAATGCTAGTGATCTACTGGTTCTCAAACCCATGTTTCTCAATTTGGGTTGAGTCAGTTTGAGCTGGGCTCGATGAGTACCTAAATTCTTAGAAGCGTGTTGTAAGATATAGAAAATTTTTACATTTTGTGTAGTGTATGTGTTTGCAGAATGTATTACATAACATACATATCCATATATTCAAATAGAAGTAACCACAAGGGGTAGTTCAATTGGCCTAGGACCACGGTTTGTACTCGGAGGTTGTAAGCTCGAAATTGCACTACCACACTGGGACTACAGGAGAGTTTATATGTCTTCCTTCTGGGCCCGGAGGGATTAGTCCAGCCCAAAGGGGTGGAAACCCTCCGAGAGCTCCGGTGAAATTTGGGTACTCAAGATAAAAACCCAAGCTTTGACTTGAATTCCAAGTGGGTTTCAAGATCTAGACCTTAGCCCGACTCAAACCCAAACAAGCCCAACCAGGATTTCACTTTTGCTTGGGTGGGGTCATGTGGATTTGGGTTTGGTTGCACTGGGTTGGGCCTAGGCTGGCCAAACCTTCTTGTAGCCGAGCACACTGTCTAGGAATTATAAGAGCATAGCCCTGAACTGGTCAGTGTGAATAGCTACCAGCAAGTAGCAAGCCTTTAACCGTTTTCCCTTTTTTTTTTTAACTAGGGTCAAACTCAACTACTCTCACTTTGTGTACCTGACTAATTGAGCTACAGTCCAGGATCTTTAACCAGATATTATGCCGGTGCTTTGTGACATAAAAATGAAAATCTCCTAACAATCTACACTGATCCTTATAGGGCAAATGAATAGGGCTTTGGCTGTCCTGATCTACAAGGATCCATATTGTTTTTCTTTTTTCTTATTTTAAGATTTGCAGGGTGGGAATCCAATTCAGATCCAAGAATTCACACTCAAGTCTGATTAAGAACTGAGCAGCCAAAAAAAAAATCAGATCCATTCCAAATTCTGGGTCATTGTAATGAGGTCAGAAATGACACCTGAACCCTAAATTCTCAACAAGTTGGTGTATTTTATAAAGCACTTTCTTTTCATGGTTCTTTAATTTTCTATTGCACTCAAATCACTTATAAAATACTTTCCATTTTTTATTTAAAATTTTATTTTATTTTTATCAATTAAAACACAAAATTTGGAATTATCTCAAATCATCTGATGCAGATAGATAATAATATCCTGGTAACTTTATTTGCAACATTGCCCCAGAGTGCCCCAAGTGGTTTCCATTTTCATATTGCATTCACTTAAATCTGAAAACTCTTGCTAGAGACACATCCTCCTGATGAATAGTGAACTTCATAAATCATAACTCATAAATATTTCACTTCCAATAAGACTAAAAAATCAAAATAAGACTCCATCAGAGAGACTTTAAGCCCTTTCCTTATTGTAAAAATACCAAGCTCCAAGAGCCATGCCAAGGATAAGTAGAGGAATAAGGAAGTCTACCAAGCTCATGCAAGTTGAAGTATTTTTTACTTCTGAAGTCTTTACTTCAACAAATCCTCCTTCTTCGACCTCAGGTTCTTTCTTTAATTGGACGGCATCTAAGGGATCTGAGCCTTCCACAACTCCAATGAAATAGTCAGTCATTATGCTGGTAGCTGTTGAACTATGACCCACTTCATCAAATGCCTTGGTAGCATCTCCTTTGGCTTAAATTTCAATGACAAGTTGCCATAAGATATCCATAGGAGTAGATTATACCCAAAGAAGTTTATAAGAAAGGATGACTTTCACCTAGGAGCAAACTGCATATTGTGTATATGTGGTCCAGCCTGTGGGTGCACTTAGATGCATTTCGATCATTGGGGTTGGGATGGACAGAAGGGTCACTTTATGGATAAGGGCCATGCGAAAATCAGCCGCATCAGATTATCCTAGCCTGTGATTTAACAGCCTAAAAGTTGAATTGTCTTTTAACGATAATTTTTTTTTAGATTCAATCCAACGGTGAGTAAGTGCTTCTTGAACATAAAATCGGGCGTGATTGCAGAACATGGGAGAATAAGAATGTGAAAGGAGTTGCCTAGATCAAAGGTGGGCCCAACTAGCCCCATAGCTTTGTAGGAGAAAATTCTCCAAGTAAGAAATATTAGATTGAAGGGGTAATTATAGTGGATTTACCCTATCATCATCAACCTTGTCCCAAGTTCCCAACTATGTTGGTGTAGACAGTCTTGAATATGATGGTTAAAAATGTCAGATGAAGTTCATTTTTTTTTTCTGTTTTTGGAGAGAACTAATTCTCCCCATCCTCTTATATTTTGTAAGTTGATAGGCTTCAAAGTCTTATGTATTTCTTGACATGGCATGCTATATCACAACTTGGACGGCCTGTCGGCCCGGGAGTAATACTATCAACCTGAAGACCCAGAGACCAATCCCTTAGGGGTCGTTTGTCTTTTACGCGTGGGATATGTAAATACAATTTACACATGTAAAAGAAGAATATTCAAATTTTAAGTATGTAATGTTTACACATGTGTTTCCTTTTACAACGTTTGTCTAATAATACTATTTTCGCATCATTTACACGTGTGATTCATTTTTCTATGTTTGTTTCAATGATATGTGTATGTATAACGATTTTGTAAATGATACTTATTAATCATTAAATTATATTCTACTATAATGACATGAAAAGAAAATAAAAAATATCAAATTTATATCAAAGTTTTCATTTGCATTTTAGATCCTTAAAAAATAACATGTTTTTCAACAAGAAATATACTTTTCAAAAATAGATATTTCTATCAATGATCACCTTTAAAAAAATACATTCCAACATGTTTGGTTAAGGAAATAAGAGTTTATAGTAGGATGGTTAAGAAAAATAGGATTATTAATAATTTTTTTATTAATTAATATTTAGTTTAATATTATCTTAATTTATTATTTGATTTGCATAAAACTTAACCCATGCATCTCACCGGTTTTATGCTAATATTAATCAATTATAGAAAGTTCTTAAAATGAGTATTTTATTGCTAAGTCCAATTATATTAAAAGTATCACAAATTTATTATGGTTAGATAAAATTGCTTTTATACATTATTTTTTAAATGATACCATAATGCTATATAAAATACATTCTTCCTTTTCTCTTATATTCTTTTATACATATTTAAATATTTTTAAAGTAATACAATAATATATAATTTTAGAAAAGTCATTGAGATATTGGAAGAAAATCTAATAGGAGAAGAGAAGATAGAGAATCAAATTCTGAAAGAATAAACCTATAAAGTAAATAGATTTTATAAAGTTTTTTTTTTTTTTTTTTTTTGTATAGCAAGGCAAGATATATAAATAGGGAGGTTACCTTTATAAAAGGGGAAGGGGATGAGATGCAGTGAGGGTTTTCATTCATAGGTTTCATCGGTCTTGATGCATCTTTTATTATTATTTTGTAAATGCGTTGGAGGGGGGTTTCGAACCCAAAACCTCTTTGATGGAAATGCCTTTTTTATTATTATTTTTCTAAATGCGTTAGAGGGGGGTTTCGAACCCAGAACCTCTTTGACGGAAACTGCCCCAAAACCAAACCGTCCGCCTCCAACGGGTATTCTTTGAAATCATATGTGCTTTGGTATTTTCATTTCCCACCTGAATAGGTGTTCAAATCTTGGTGTGAAAATGAGCTCATTTTCACACCATTTACACATCTGATTTACACACAAGATGCGTAAATACTTGTAGACAAACATTAGTGATGCGTAAATATTACGCATATTCACCATTTACATATGTAAATGGGTGTAGACAAACGACCCCTTAGTGTATGTGCGTGTGATATCAAGTTGCCAACACCACTCAACCTTAAGTGTGCTGGCACTATCTTCTTATTGTATTGGCAGGGAAGAAATTTGATCCAATTGGATCGGGGCCTAACCACCATTGGATCAATCATGTGGGTCTCACTTATCACCAGTGAAAAGTAGAGAAGCACTATAATACAAGGAAAATTTTCTCCTACGCTCCTGCACTATGTGCTCCATTTGGATCAATGCCATCGTCACTAGGACTTGGGAATGGGACAATCCGGATGAGTGCTCCCATGGAGTGCATAGAGGAGGAAAAAAATTTTCATAATACAATATGCAAGCAGAGGCACAACCATTCTGGCCCACTTTGATGAATCTCATGGCTTCGGATTAATTCATGCTACTATCACATGATACCAATTAGATGTAGCAATGTTCCTGGTCACCATCACTATTACCCTTATATCAATCAATATCACAGCCCCAATCATACAGTATATATTTTACCAAAAAAAAAAAAACATACAGTAAATATATGTGATACAAATGAACCATAGCATCTATGATGTAGACACTTCAAAAAAAAAAGAAAGAAAAAGAAAGAAAAATTTGGAGATTTTCAAACTATCATTTTCTCAAATTAAATGATCAGCCACTACTAAAGGTGTCATTCTGCAACTGTGATTTTAAACCATGGATTGTAAAAAAAAATTGGACAACTTCATAACCAAAAGACATAAAATTGAGCACATGTTATTGGTTTTTAAGTACACAAGCTAAGTCTGTACCTGATGCCTCTAGGAGAACCTCTTCTCCTCCTGGGTGTTCTTCCAAGTACTTGGTGATGTCAAAAACCTGAATGTCAGTTGATCATAAATGAATCAAAGAACAATTTTTACCCATTTGCAGCATTAATAGATATGGTGTGGATGACATGAAACAATATGCATGAAGAGATTATACTACCTTGCCATCTATAGTCAACCAGCAATCATTCTTATTGGAATGGATTGAGATCTCAGCAAGAGAGAAAACCTTATGTTGTTCCATTGCAAGAGGAACCCAACAGAGGAGTAGTTGAGAAGAGAACTGGTGATAGTATATTAGTATTTATGTATTTGAAACGGACTGGTGATAATAGAGATAAAGGTCTTTAATGAAGGTTTTGCTCTCTCTAATCTTTGTTTCCATATTCTGTCGACTTGCCCATAAACCCTTTGAAGAGTACAGCATTATCAGCTGGCCCTCAATCTTCTATTAAGATTCTCAGAATCCAATTGTATTAATAAGTCCATAAATAAGTGGTAAAAATAGACAAAAGGGAGGTATGGAAATATATGGTCCTCAATCTTTTCTTTCATTGTTCAATGTCCAGACCCATTTGACACATCCACCATACAAGTTTCATACATGTGGGCTATCTGGACAGTTCATCAAGGGGGGGACCCATGATGAGAGAAATGGTAAAAACCACTTTCTGATCTTAAAGTAACCATCCAATGTTGCCAGTTGATATCGGTTGATTGACCTCTGTCTTTTAACCTTACTTTTCAGGATGAACGTTTGAAGAATTGTTGCTGTTTAATTAGTTTATTCCTTCACTTGGGCACATGTAACTAACCATGAACAGTCAACCACAAATTTGCCAATGGTGCAAGTCCCACATGTACCATAGTCTAAGATCATAATTGAAGAGCTTGCCTCACGCATGGCAACATATAATAGTCTTGATCATAATGGGTTAATTTTGGGTTGATTTTCCATACTCTACACAAACCAACCAAGCCTATATAGAAATTGGGTCAGAAATAAACGTTCACCCATATAGATGATTGCTAGGTCAGGCTTGGGTTGGGATCACAAGTCAAATTAGGCATTGCCACTAACCCTAACTACTTGTGGGCAACAATGTGGTCAGTTTGACGGTTAAAATGGTTGGAGATGGTAAGGGCCTGAGCAACATATCCTGTCCAAGTCATTGGATCGGTGGGGCCCGGCATGTATCCTGGAACAATAGTTATCCACATTGTCAGAATGTGCACATGTTTAGATAAATGAGGAGCCGAGTGAAATGAAGTGGATTTCACACGTGGAGTGGAGTGGAGTGAAGAGAAGTAGGCTGAAGTTAAAGTAGAGTACTTCACTTCACTCCATTTGGATGCTTATTTTGAAGTTAAGGCTTGGAGTATAATCCACTTTTACTCAAGGAAATTGAAGTATTTAGTAGGGCTTCACTTTACTCCATTTGGATGCTTATTTTGAAGTTAAGGCTTGGAATATAATCCACTTTTACTCAAAAAAATTGAAGTATTTAGTAGGGTTGCACAAAACCGGACCGCAAATCGGACCGGACACAAAACCGGACCGAACCGGATTTGCGATCTTAGTGGTCCAAATCCGGTCCGGTCCAGGCCTTTTTGGGTCCGGTCTGGACCGGACCGGACTGGATTTATTAAAATAATAAGTTTTTTTTTTTAATATGGATGAGCCCAACGCCCCAGCCCAGCGCCCATTTGTAAAATCCATCATTTATTCATTTAACATTTGCCCACTTTTTAGATGTGAGGTGAAAATGAAAATCGGTCTGGACCACTTTAAGTGGTCCAACCGGACCGGTTTGGACCGAACCACTTATAAGTGGTCCGGTCCGGTCCTTCATTTTAGGCCAGACCGGAAATCCGGTCCAACCGGATTTCAGTCCAAAAACCGAACCGGAAATCCAGTTGTTCAGCCCTAATATTTAGAGTTACAGTAAAATGGAGTACATGTGGCTCACAACATTAGTTCATCTATTTGGCTAGACTCATCCAAACGAGGTAAAGTTGAAATTTTAGACTGATAAAATCAATTTAACTTCACTCTACTCTATTTTTTGCCGATCCAAATAGACCCTGATCTTAAAAAACACTGTTTAAGATCTTGAACATGTTTCCAATGTTGTCTTGTTCATGGAGCTTGCTATAGAGATTTTTTCCTACACAACATCCCCATTATAGCAACCATCTGATTGGAGAACTTTGAAACAAAACAGGAAGAAAAAAATGGATACCAGAAGTAGGAAACCAGTTCATATTCAGTGGACTCCATTGGTTCCTTGAATTCGATCCAATTTATGGTAGGCCTCATGATCCAAATCACTCGCAGTTAACACATGCCAAATAGTATGGGTATAAAAAAAAAGTCTCTAGATAAAGAGAGACAAATGGGGTTTTTCACCTAAAAACAAGAAAGAAAAAAGGGGGTAAATCCTTAAATATTTTCCAGATAACACATGCCAAATATCTTGGAATCTTTAGAAATATCGTGAGAGCCGTTTGGGGTTTCTACTTGTAAAGTCAAGTGGAGTAAAGTTACCAACACATCACATCAAAAGCATTTTTTTCAAAACTCCATCCAACTTTTCCAACAAAAGTCAAAAAGTAACCACATTTATTAACTAAAAACAAAAAAACTCCATTTCCCATACCAAAAGTCAACAATATTCCATCCCAAACAACTAAAACAAAATACCATCATATCCCAATTCCAAACAACTAAAACAAAATACCATCATATCCCACTACATATTTTATTCATCCTTTTTATTTCACTTAACTCCACTTGATTTTCAAAGTAAAATGCCAAACGGGCCATATAATAAGATTCCAGATAACACATGACAAAAAAACTCCATTTCCCATACCAAAAGTCAACAATATTCCATCCCAAACAACTAAAAACAAAATACCATCATATCCCAATTCCAAACAACTAAAACAAAATACCATCATATCCCACTACATATTTTTTCAGCCTTTTTATTTCACTTAACTCCACTTGATTTCAAAGTAAATGCCAAACGGGCCCATATAAGATTCCAGATAACACATGACAAAAAAACTCCATTTCCCCATACCAAAAGTCAACAATATTCCATCCCAAACACTAAAAACAAAATACCATCATATCCCAATTCCAAACAACTAAAAACAAAATACCATCATATCCCACTACATATTTTTTCATACTTTTTATTTCACTTAACTCCACTTGATTTTCAAAGTAAAATGCCAAACGGGCCCACGTTTTTTATAAAGATTCCAGATAACACATGACAAAAGTGAAATATAAACTTTATTAATACAGCTGTGTTGTTATTTTTACGTGGGGCTCTCATGTCCAGCACCTTTTTACAAGAATATAGATGAAAACTGAAAAAAAAAATCAACTATTTCCTGCAACAGTCCTGTCCAAAAAATTTGAATTTCTAGGTAAAAGAGCAGTGGATTTCACAAGGATGTACAGTGTGTATCATTTGTTGTGCCACTGTCATCAGCAGATGGAGGAAGGATCCAGTTAAAGAAGCCAATTGATGTCTCGCCATTCAACCTTTGAGATGAGTATTCAAGTAGTAAATTCCAAAGGTCTCCAACTGTCCATTCATGTGACAAAATCCATCGGGTTACCTGCTAAGCAGTGAAAAGAGAACGATATCAGCTACCAGAATCAATCACTGACAGCAAGAAAATGGCTACATGCACAAGAAGAAATGAATGCTTTGTCATTGTTAAATAATATCAGAGGGAGAGCTCAATTGACAATGAGTGCTTTTGAACTTAAAAGAGATGCAAAATTCTTAGTGTATCATACAAGTTGATGCATAGTATTTGGCGAAAAGTTGACAGTTGCATTTATAGGAAAATAATCAAGTAAAGCTGCAGAAATACCTCTTCCAATCTCTGCAAGGCTGTTGCTTTAAATGTGTAGTAGAGAACGAAAGGTCTTTGTGCCTATAAATTTAGACCCAGTTAAAAAAAAGAAGAACAAGAGATAAAAATGATGCTAAGGACACAGCTCAAAAATATCCTGAAGGGCCAATTGCTACTCTTTTTTCTATTTTTCATTCTGTCAAGCTCTTTTTAGCTCAAGCACATCAGGATTCAGGAAATAATTAGAAGAGTCCTTTCCACATGAAGAATTAATTAAACAAAATTTCCTCGCACGAACTTTGGACTTGTTTCTAATCATTCCTTTCTTTTCACATTTGAAAAATACCACCCATAAAAACCCAAAAATGAAATTATAAGGAGCTACATTGTGAATGTAAAGTGCAAACCTGCGAAGCTGCAAGCCACTGTATCATACTCTTAAGTTCCGGGTCCCCACCAAAAGCTCCACAACCCCAATTCCCAGTTGCAACCCCAATACTCTTCTGAGATTCCAGACCTTTACTGTGTGCACAACTAGGATTTGCAATCAGTTCAGCATGACTTGATCTTCCATTTGATGCCTCAACCAACACAGAACTCCCATCAAGGTCAATCTTCCGATCAGGACACTGAGTGGACCCATGGCATTTCTGAGGTAAATGATCCCCCTTTCTGGTTGTAAGTGCGTTCCTCCCTACATGCTTTAAAAAGAATCAAACTGAGAGAGAGAGGTTTTTTGTCCCTATGGATTCAGTACCATGGAAGTAGTTGATCAATAGGGATAGTAGAATGGAAGTAATAATTAATATCAAATTGACAGATCAGAGTATTAAGACAACCCCACATTATAATGCATATAATAACTCAGGAAAGATACCAAAAGAAATAAAAAAGTAATTGCATACACATTCCACAGAGCCCTGATACTCGTGAAACTTCATTAGAATCAGAGAAGTAGAGTTACAGAAGCCCAGAAGTGGCAGTGTGAGATAATATAGGAAAAAGAACACGCACACACAATACTATCAACTCAGCGTACCAACCTAAGTTCAAGAATCTAGCATTTTAAATTAAAGTACGAACTGGATGATCAGAAAAATAGAAGTGGAACCATCAATTGAGAAAGAAGGTAAGAGAAATATGATCCAAACATGGAAAGATATCAATCAGCAAGTAGTGCAAGCTGAAAGCATCAACCTATGTTCAAGAAGCTAGTATTTACATCTTACACGAAAGCAGATGAGCACACAATCAAGAGAAAATAGTTTTAGAAAGAAGGTTGAGACATCTAGTTCAAAATCCAATCAAGGGAAGATGCCAATCGTCAGGCAAAACTAAGAACACCACCAAATAGAGGCTTTGACAGATGTGAACTGCTAAAAATGGACAGATAAAAATTTACTATGAACATAAGAGAAGACAGGTAGCTGAGGATTCTCACCGGAAGAACATTTCTGGTATTGACATCCACGTCATTCATATTCTGGCCATCCTTCTCTCTGCAAAATGCACCTTCTTGAAAAACCTTTGAGTTGATTTGATATTTAGACTGATCAAGAAATCCACAGAATGCCTTACTTGTCTCGCTGTTGCAACCACATTAAATAAATGTAAAAAATGGACTTCAAAAGTAGTATATGCCAATCCTAGAAAGCAAACCTTCACATATGAAAGTAAGGAAATAATCAACTAAAAAGGAATTTTCGTACAAACGTATAAATTACAGTCATTATAGGAGATAAGGATAAAATCATATATGAATCAGATTAACATATTTAGAACAGATTGCTACACCTTATGATCACCACAAAAAACATGAAGAGAAGAAAAGGAGAGAATCCCAAACCATTCCTTTTATTTTTAGCTCATGGCATTTGGCATCATCTATCACAGATAGGAATCAAAATCTCAAACTAAAAATCAAGAACCATGCACGAAAAATAATTATATTACAAAACAGTAAAATATGCATGTCACATGCCAGTAACAGATAAAGCACCAATAAAGAATCACATGCTGATCAAATGCGTATCGCATATTGCAGCTAAAGATAAAGCCCCAGTGAAGAATCAGTTAACCCAACACAAAGCTGATGCTTGGAGAAATTTATTCTCTTTCAAACACATACACAGCTGAAGCTTCTCAAGTATAGTGTTACCATCTCAAGAATAAAAGTTTTAACATACCGTAAGAGACCTTTAACTCTATACTGTCTCATTCCTGGTTTGCATAATGCATCTATTGCCACAATCCTTGTTTTCCTTCTACCCAAGGAATCTACTGGTCCCATATCCAGATAGTCACCCATAAAAAGAAATGAAGAGGCATACCTGCACCATAAGAAGATGATGACATCAATATAGACCCAATAAACATCACAAATCTACACATAAATTGTGACAAAAAATTACAGAAAGCATTGGATGTTCCATCCCACTTACTCGCATTAAACCTTGTAACATTAGTTAGCATGTAAGAGAACCATTAAAGGAAGATTACCAAAATTATGTCATACTTATTTCCACATTATCAGCATTGAAGCCCATGGCACACTGGAAGGTGCTCACTATTGAAACCATGAAGCTGTGGATTCAAATCATGTTACCAATAAATAAATAAAACATTGAAGCCTTACCCCATATATCCTAATAGACACAGTATATCAAAGACAAGGAACTGAATACAAAGGAAGAATTGCAGTGAATTGAGTACTGATCCCTTTGGGAGGACTCCTCAATATGTAATTCCATGTCTAGGATCTTTAGAAAGTTTACAGCAAAAGAATCCCCATTAATTGGCCTGGTTTACGATCAGAATACATGATTTGAGTAACTAATATATCCTACAGATACTATCTACAACAGTGTCCATCATGAACACTTAGTACAATAGTCTTCATGCGGTCCATGTGGGTCCATGTGGGTCCCAACGATCAAATCAGCTCTAATACTAATTCTCCACCCAACCCTATTAAAAGTCACGTCCTCTCTGTATTCTGCAAACTGTCATATCTTGTCACTATGCTACATTCAAGGTCTTTATAGTCTCCGCCTTCCCTTGGATCCTAGAATTTGCACCCTCCAATACAACATAGAAGGCTGTTTCTCTCTACTTAGCCTAAACCATCTCCAAAGATCTTGATTCTCTTCTATTGAAGATGATTATGAGTCTCCTCTTATGTACACTTTTCTAATTCTATTGTTTCTTGCAACTCAACACATCTATCTTCGCACGTGCATCTCCGCCACATGTGCTTTAGCTGCTTCTCATTTCTCCATTGCCAACGTTGTGCTCAATACAGAAAAGCATATTACTCCACATGGTACATTAATCCTTATAACATTATCTAACAAAAGCATCATGCACACACATGCGAAGACACCAACACATATGCTCGCAATACAAAAACTGTAACACACCTCATTCCACAAATGCAAGTAAAACACTACAAATTATTAACAAAAGCATCACATGCAACAAAGAACATGTGCAACATACAAGCAAGCACACACGTGCACACACAGAGATGTGTTCCAATTTCACATTGAGAACCTTTTTGTCAGATCCACCTAGATAAAATCATAGAGGAATGTGGCATGGATATAGGGGTGTTCATGGGCCAGGTTGGGCGCTCAGCCCTGCCTGATTTTTATACCATTGGCCCAAGCCCAGCCCTAGCCTGACTCGGGCCATAAGTGGCTGGGCTCAGCTGAAAATGGTTAAGCCCGAGCCCGGATGGTAATGGATTTCATAAATGAAAACACAACTTCTAACAATCTCAAGGTCGAGTTCAACTGGTTGGGTTGCATGTCCACATGTGAAAGTGCATATGTTCGAGTCCCCATTATAGAAAATAAATTGTTTTTGCTTTAAATTGTCTCTCATTCGGGCAAGGCCGGGCTTTGGGCTCTTTGCCACTGAATCCAAGCGTGGCCCGTATATTAAACTGGCCTAGGCTTTAGTCCAAGCCCAGCCCATGTTCTAAAAATGAAGACTCAAGCCTGGCCCAAAGTGGGATGGACCAGTGTTTTTAAAAGCGCGAGGCGCATCAAGGCGCTAAGGTCTCCTGGGGCGTAGGCGCTAAGGCGCGAGGCGAGACGCGGGCTTCATTGAAGCGAGGCGCACATTGTATATAAAAAAACATATTTTTTGGTATAGATAGATAATTCACAAAATATAACAAAAGTAGAACAAATTAGACAGACTGACAGATAATTGGCAAGGAATATTAGAAAATTATAAACGTCATAAAGCATCCATCACTATAAATGTTAAACATTCAACAAAAGTACCAAAATCCATCAAAACCAATACAACTTCAAAGTCAAAGGAACAACACGGATGCTCCTAAGGAGGACCTAACGAGATTGGTGGTAACCTGATGATGTTTTAAAAAAAAAAGCCCACAGACCAGCCAAACTAGGTCATCTCAAAATTTCAGCATGGGCCCCACTAATGGATGGTTAAGTCGGTGATGGCATAAGCAAAATATGATTCTTGCCCCACCGATTTGATGACACGTTTGAAAAAAAAAAAAAAAAGCCCCAGACCAGCCAGTGCAAGTCATCCCAAAATTTCAGCATGGGTCCCACTGGCTGCTAATCAGGCGGATCGCTGGCTGCTGGCTGGAGTGGATCGCTGGCTGGTGGTTCTCCTTTCTCCGTTCTCTTCCCTTCTTTTTTTTTTCGTTGGATGATACAGGAAACAACTAGGGCAGGGTACGGCATCTTTATTTATATTAGAAAATTTTCATTTAGCCCCTTACATCTCTTTCTTTTTTAATTTAAAGCCTGGGTGACAATAAGGCGCAAGAGACGCGCGCCTTGAGCCTGGACCTGAGGTACGCGCCTCAGGGGCTTTTTTGGGGCCTGTTTTAACTCGCCTCGACTCCCATCACTTGAGGCGCAATTGCTGGGCCTTGACGAGCATTGAGCCTAGGCGCTGGGCTGGACCCAGGTCAGGGTCGCGCAACCCCAGTCCATGAGCACCCCTACATGCAGGGGCGGACCCAAGTATTAGCATGCGGGAGTGGTCGCAACCACGTGATTCAAGAAAACCTTAGATAAACTCATAAAAAAATCGATTTTATTATTTAATTTCTTCACTTGACCATATACCGCACGACCAAAAAGAAAATCCGTCCGCCATTGCCTACATGGATGTGAATGGAGCGTTAAAAGTCATAGGTGGGTCAAATTCCATCCCTTCCAGATATGATCAGGGGCATCAAAGAGAGAAGGGTATGGTCCAACCATCCATTCTACAAGCCATTGAAGCGGTGTCTACAAAATGAGGTGAAATTCAACCATCTTCAATTCATGATGCCCTCTTCACATCCCCATTGCCACCATGAATTAGCACACCTCTAAATAAGCCCTGCCAAAGGATCCTTAAATGAAAAATTGAGCTCTCTCTGAATGACGTTATACAATAAACAGTAACAAACCCATTCTGTATGGCCGACAACACATAGACCAATCTGTACATATGGGGGGACACCTTTTATCTGAATCGATCAAAAGATGCACCCACCAAGTTTACTAAAGTTGGCCCAATATCAGCTCTCAAAGGAGTGATACTAGCCGTGAGATTGGTAAAAAATGTGATTAAATATACAAATAAATAAAGATTTGTTACAGAATACTATTCTGTGGAATAGGCCTACCTAACACAAATCTATATCACCCATTGAAACTGCTCCCCATGAATCAATGCATGCTCCAAATTTCACTTCACTCAACATGCCTTGCATTGGACACATTAAGAAAACACTTTGTCCATTCTGATGGTATATGTAAGTATTTAACTCCAATTGGAACAAACTTTCATAGAACAGCAGAGGAATATGCTGGAAAGTTGGATCTTGAAAAGACGGGCACCATTATACTACGAGCTCTGATTTGTCAGAAAAAAAATGTTATATTTTGTGATCCACCTGTGAATACCAGTATGATGTTGTATACTTAACCACACATACAGACATGCATGCACACACGCATACACCCACTCACACAAACACGTACCCAGGAACGACGTGCGCACACAAGCATATGCACTCGCACGAGCATGCAAACATGCACACACACAATGCACACATGAACACATCCATATTGACAATTGATATGATCATATAATTTCTCACGTTAACTTTCCATGTGGACCATATGTCAATCATTGTACACAAATGTGATGAATGATGATCTTATGTCCACGGTAAAGTTGGTATCTAAATTATAATGGCCATGTCAACTCACTCTAAATCAGGATTGTGTGTGCGCGCTATTAAATTGTCTAGATCCCCATCTACTATGCTACCAATGACACATCAAATATATGAAACCTCTATACGTTGGACGATGAAAATTACATAAAGAGCTGAACTGAAACTTTTTTCTTCAAAACATAATCATTGAACTACAAACAATTGTGGTGGAGATGTATGCGATCAATAATTAAAAGTAAAACAACTCTAGAATTAACTTACCCTGTATAATTTGAAAACCTCTCTGCACCAACAATTTCTATGGCCTCGTTGTCGTCCATGGAAGACAAGAAAAGCATGCTTACAATTAGTTCAGGACTGATCATGAAACGGATCTCTTCCTACATCAAACAAAAAAAAAACATGTTAATAGAAGTAAAAAATCAATCTTACAACTAATACTTTAGGAGACAAAGGTCAATTACTCCATTTTGTAATACATAGGGAAAAAAGAAATAACTCTAACATACAAATAATCATTGATCCTCAACCAAATGTTTTACATAGCACTCAGGGTTTTGAGTGGTCCGTCGGAGATCCAAGTCCAAACACCTTGGTTGACTGCACAGAAACTGATATATAAAAGGGAACACAATAGTGGTACATATCCAACAAAACCACGGTTGCGAGATATTAGATGGCTGGGATCTTCCAGCTTGGGTTTTCTGTACGCACTATGCAGTAGAAGCAATAAGGTCAAATTCTTGATAACCAACAAGGATCCCTGGACGTATAACCTTAAAGCTTGATGATACTATGGAAATCCCCTGGCCAAGAACTATATATTTCTTCAATGAACATAAAGAAATGGATCGAGAGACAACATGATTTATAAAATCTGTATGCATCAGAACAGGTACAGTATTCTAATGCCCCCACTTGATATGAATGAAACCCATGAGTTAGTGACCCAGACTGCTGATCTGTTGGAGGAATTAAGAGATCCACATAAGATCAACTTGCGGCAAGGCATTCATTTCCAGTGTTAATGGATTGTTAGCCTAAGCGGCATCTTCTATGGCTTGGAATCCAAAACCAAATTTCGTTCATTTGATTCGCTTTTTAATTCGTCAAATTCAAAGTTCAAGTTCGCGAAGTTCGATGAACTAATTCGTTTGTGTCC
This sequence comes from Litsea cubeba, assembly GCA_012931725.1. Lineage (NCBI taxonomy): Eukaryota > Viridiplantae > Streptophyta > Magnoliopsida > Laurales > Lauraceae > Litsea > Litsea cubeba. The sequence goes on from CM022952.1 coordinate 13,893,442, forward strand.
ATACTTCTAAGTTTATCACTAAGGCCCAAATCTAAATTCCAAACCACTCCGAATCATTGTTGTTTTTACATTTACACAAGGATAATTTTGCCTCAATAGAGTTGGGCCCACAATAAAAATAATTACATGTAAAACATGGTTACAATAAAAATCACAAGTAAAATTCCATGATTTACTGATGATCAATCTTAAGGTGGGGCTAACTCCAATTAGAATTAGATATGGATTAGCACAATACATAGAACAGTGCTTTTGAGTGGCTGTATTTTAGGTTGTCAGCATTTAGAGAACTATGAAAGAGTAGTTCGGTAATAGTTTGTGAACCGAACTGCGAATAATTCGAAAAGAACTATTCGGACTTTCGGAGTTTGAAGCCCTTTTTGAACAAACTAATTTACTGCAAGATATCTTCTGCTAGAAAGAGTCCAGACTAGGAGCATCTCAACACTTCTCTAACAGCTAAACCTCGGCTTCATTTAAAAATATGACTGCAACCTGACCCGAGAACACCCAAAATACTGTACCAGATGCATACAGTGTAAAGACATCAACTGGTCAACTGACCCAACCTGAAAAGCTCATAACCACAAACCCATATCCAAGCATATCTCAGGTGTGTGGTCTTAGTGGGATTTGACCCAAGTCAATTGACTTGTTTACATCTCTACACTCAAATTGATGCGGGGTGAAACAAAGCATCAATTTGGAAAGAATATATTCATGTCGACCCCAGGGCAGCCCTTTAGTAAACATATTTGTCAGTTGATCATGTGAAGAAACATAGGGCAGACAGAGTTTGTCAGAGACATAATGCTGACGAATGAAACATAATGCTGACGAATGAAGCAGCAGTCAATTTCTATGTGCTTGGTGATCTCATGGAAGACGGCATTCTTTGCAATTCGAATGGCACTTGTGTTATATGGATAAAGTGGAGTAGGGCCTTTGAGAAAAACGCCAAACTCACGAAGGAGACGACGAAGCCAGACAATCTCACTACTAGTAGAGGACATAGACTGATATTCAGCTTCAGCGGTTGATTTGGAAAGGGTGCTTTGTTTCTTACTCTTCCATGAGATGAGCGATGGTTTAGGAAGCACGGACACTTCTCCGGAGCTAGAGTGTCTGTGTCCGACACGTGTCGGACACGGACACGCTCCGACACGTGTCGGACACGCCCAAAAGAGTGTCCTGAATATTTTTTTATCTTTAATATTTCGGACACGCTGGGGACACGTTCCGGACACGCTGGCCTATTTTAATTTGGAAAAAATAATAAAATTAGAGTAAACAATGAAAAGAAAAGGGGGCTGTTTGTAAAAGGTCATAACTTAAAAGCAAAGGAGTCATCCTTCCGCTGCCCTAATAACATTCGTCCGTCCAGCGAAATAAGGGAAGAAAAGAGAAAAATTTTGATATTTCGTTAGCTAGTACAGTGGTACTTGAATTTTTATTTATTTGATTGTTAAATTGATTACAAAGTTAAAATGATAAATATCTTGTAGTATATGATTAGATATATTATTATTATTATTATTATTAATTATTAACGTGTCCGTGTCCTACTTTTTTGAGAAATGCCGTGTCGGCGTGTCCGTGTCGTGTCGTGTTCGTGTCCGTACTTCTTAGGCGATGTTCCTAAGAACATGCACTAGCCGGTTGTAGATCTACGAGTATCAAGGCACCCTGCCCAATCTGCATTGGCATAGGCTTGTAGTTGTAGTGAAAAAGTGGTCGGATAAAGCAGTCCTCAATCACAGGTGCCCTTGACATACTGAAAATCCGGAAAACAACTTGAAGATGCGGTTTAGGAGGATCGCTAATGAACTGACTGACAGTCAAAACGGCATGAGAGATATATGGCCTTGTCATAGTCTAATATAGTAGACTACCAACCAACCGTCGAAACAAGATTGGGTCTTCAAGAGGTGGCCCATCATCTTTGCTAGATTTAACATTGAGTTCAATGGGTGTGGCAAAGGTTTTGGCATCACCAAGTCTTGCCGATTTGAGTAAATCGTCAGCATATTTGGTTTGTACCACCCGAATACCATCCTTGTTCCTTGAGACTTCGAGTCCTAAAAAATAAGTGAGGGGACCCAGATCTTTCATCTTGAAGGAATTCATGAGATGAGTTTTGAGGTTGGAAATGCATGTTGCATCGTTGCCACTAATTATCATATCATCAACATAAATCAAGAGAATGGTACAGCCGCAATGATGTAGGCCCTAGGGTTAGGGCTTGCGTGAGTGCCGAAGCACGTGTCCAAGGACACCTCAAATCGCTCCAAAGAGACTTTAACACGAGGACGCACCTCTTCGGGGGAAACCCACAATTTTATTCAATAATCAAGTCTGAGATTTCCATCTCTACAATGCCATATATATAGGATAAAACAAAGCTTAGAGCCTAACAAATCTATCTAAACTGGGAAAGTAAATAAATTGGAATGCTAATCCTAATTACAAGAAATTAGGAAACTACTAAACTATCTTGGGTGGGACCAGTGGTAGCCCGTTCTGCATCACCGCGCAAAGTACTACAAATGAAGAGAGAATTATCATTTGGGCTTTGATGAAAGTTGGTTATGATAGCAGAGCGGAACTTATCAAACCATGCACGTGGAGCCTGTTTATGTCTCTACATACAGCAGCACTCCCCCAATGCCTACCTAACACAGATTTCCCCAGAAGCCCATCAATGTCAAATTTTCACACCCCAATTGGCAAGCACATTTTTTTTACGAAACCTGTACCCCACAACCCAACATTTGCAGAAAGGTTTATTCTCTCTACAAGGTAATAATCTATTTTGCCTCTTTCCTTCTGTTACTTTTGGGTTGGGTTCTTTCGAATGAAAGAAACCAGAAAAAAGTTTGGTGATAAGTACCAAGATCCAATTCGCAGGGTTACGTGCATTTGAGGGGGATGGATGGACCCAAAGTGGGCCCTAAAAAGGTTTGCAAGAATTCTCACACTCAGTGCTCATAGCATATGCTCTATAGATTTGTGTAGAAACAAAAGAAGTGGGGAAAAAATCAAAGAAGAAGTTGAAGATTATGCAAGTAAACATTAAACTATTGCAAATGTCTAAGAAGGAAACCTGTACACAACCAGTATGAAGAGCACCACCTCCGATATATTTATTTGCAAACTCAACCTCAAGAGCTTCATATTGTTGATCTTCTATGAAGCCTGAGTGTAAAATCTAACAGAAGAAGGAATCCAGTTGTTAGTTACTTAAAAATGTTTCATGGATAAACTCAATGTAGGATCAGAAGTCAACAATTAATGTTAAATCATCTAGAATGAGCAATGCATTTCTACTTGCTCATATATCAAATTACTCTTGTTTTTTACCTCAAATGAGCAGAGAGGGACAGTAGATTCGCTCCAAAAATCAGTATCAGGGTAACAAGTGCAAACAGGACTCTGTTCCAAAGGAAGAACTTTACGCTCAAAAGAAACAAAGCCTGTTGATGTGCACAAACATACCCGTTCGAAATAATGCACGAGGCACTTTATTTTATTTTCCTGGCTCTGCTTTACAATGGGATAAAGACTCCTGAAACCAAAAATGTTTAACAGAATCAACCTCTTGTTTCAGAAAAATTGTCATCTGATCACTGTAATTTACAAAACAATATTCACAAATATAACCGTTAAAAGTGAAAATAAAAATCAATATAAGTAATCTTCACTTGGACCAAAATGACATTAATTAAAAAAATCACTAAACCTTTCTGCATGCACCTACGCAAAAACAGATAAAAGCTTATAAATTTTGAAGAACAATGGTGGAATGTAGCATACGCAAACAACCGATCGAAGTTGATGGTTGGAAGATCCTTGTCATTCCTATTACGGACCGGAAACAAACAAAACAAAGAGCATGCAAGCAGAGCACTGATCAATTCCTGAAAAACAACAAATGAATTAAATTCCAACTCGCATAAAAAATCCAAGTAGCAAAAAGTATAATCTCTGAATATAAATTAGAGACACATGCAAGTGGAACTCCTTTTTCCTTCCAAAAAAGAAAGTATGTTCATTCAAAATTAAGATCTGAAACCAACATGGGTGGATGATGTTTTCACTTTTTTGTGCCAAGTGCCAACCTATATGCAAACAGCGATGAAATTATTAGCGGTGTGTGTGTGGATGGGTGGGTGGGTAGGTGGGGGCAAAATTTTTAATGAAACCAGTTCACACGAAATTTGCAACTTTCAAACTCGGGCCAGCTTGCATGGAATTGAATTCCTAGGAATTATTCATGTTAAAATCAGTTCCAATAAAGGATTAATAAAGGGCTGAGAGGTGAAGGATAGAAGGCTGAGATGTAGATGGGATCCATATTTCCCTAGGATTTGATCTAGTAGATTAATGGATGGATAGTCATTTTCCATCTCCCCTTATTTCATTTTCCATTAAAGGAGATATTATTTGATGGCCATTTATGGATCATCACCTTTGTTTCTTCCATGTCGGCCATTTCAGGATTAAATTTTTTAGAATTTCTTGGAATTCAATATTCAATTTCATGCAAAGTAATGGGCCCTTAGAATACAGCATGTGTAAGAAAAGCCTAACATCTCCAAAAGAACACCAATAGTTCTGGGGGGAAAATCCAAGCTACATAATGGTCATAAAGTCTCAAATTTCACATGTAGTATTATATTCATATCAACACTTCAAGTATTTATCCTAAGTTTGAAAAGTCTTAACAATTGAGCACCAGATACCAGGGCATTGATATTGAAAGTATAGAAATAGGTGTAAAGAATAAAAGACCAGAAAGCACATTTAGCTTCTTGATACCCAGTTGCTGAGAAGAAAATGAGGACGGATGAGACCCAACAAGTTTAAAAACACACCAACCCCCAAGGAAATGAAGAAGAAGAAAAAGGTTCCAAAACTTTAATGCTGAAGCAGAGTATAAACTTAACAGAATTCATCATAAAGTCTAAATATATTGGTTTTCTTCACACCTTCAAAACCCCTTCAGTTCCTCCACAGATACTAGTTACATTGCCAAAAGTGAAGTTGCCCCTCTCATTCTAAGGATCTGTTTTGTGGAGCACAGTTTGTAAAGAGTAGCTTGCATTTTCTGTCTGATTCTCAAATATATATTGGAAATGACAGATTATCAGATTAGCCGCAATAGAAGCTAAAACTGGTAACAAATAAAGCAGCATTCATATATTCATTATAGGGTTTTTTTTCTAAGAAAAGGGGGTGTTACGAATTAGAAAGGCTCAAAGTTCTAATGAAAGAAATACGTATAATTAAAAGAACAAACAAAAATCAAGATGTTCACCTGACTTAGTAGCACAGTGCCTGCTTCCTGCGAACCCAACAACCGAAGCCCAGTTTTTATTCTCAGCCCATCTTTTCCTTCACAAATAACATTGTCAGCATTCTTATAATGATCTTCTAATAGAGAAGGGAACCGCAGCAACAGGCTTGCAATTGCTGGAAAAACCTCACCAAACCATTTCCTTGATTCATCAGGAGACATGAGCTACATAATGAATAACAAATAACCAATTAATGAAAATTTGAAATTAAAGAAAAAAAAAACAGCAGCAGCAGCAGCAACGACATTCTCATGTGTGCAGCAAGTATGCTATATTTTTGTTTAATACCCCTAGCTCTAGACAAAAGCCTTAAGTTTCTTCATTGAGAGTCCAGCAAAAAGGTAAGTGTTTCTTCATTGAGAAAGCTCAAACAAGCCAACAAAATAAATGTTTACTTCTTGAAAAGCAAGACCTTCTCTCTTTGGTTCCATGGCCCTACTGTACTGAGTATAATTCTAAACCCTCCCAAACAGCTGCCCTCATGAATTGACACTCATCCCAATTTTACACTGATTCCATCGTCATTAACTGTTGCATTGAAACCCTAAAATGAAGGGTTAAGATGATTTGATCACGCTGACCCTTTGCCAACCCCTAATCCGCACTTCCACTCCACACCCACACTCACTCCTGTTACTAGCATACATCCTAAAAAACCCAAAGAACAAAACTTTCGAAGAAAAAAAAAAGTTGCACTACAATTTCAATTTGCTCTGTTTACAACCCACAACTTCATAGCAACTGATCTCACACGCATGCAAATGAATTCATAAAGGTCTGGAATCGAAACCCTTGGTTCAAATTCAAAACCCTAGAAATTCAAGAATCCTAATGAGAACAACCAGGAAATTCTTACTTGATCAAAGAAAGTAACGTATCCTCGATGAGCGGAAGGCGCCAATCTCTCACCAGAGAGGAAGATGCAGTCTCTGAGATCGATGATGGCATCAAAGAAGATGGCACCAGAGTCGACGCCGCTGTAATTAGGGCCGATGGAGAGGGTTTTGAGAATTGCGAGAGCTTTGGGAGGCCAGAAGAGAGACGAAGATCGAAGGATGAGAGGCAAAAAGGGAAAGATCGAGTTCAGATCTTCTCGGCTTTCCATCGTTCGCGCGCAGAGTTTTGGCGGAGCTTCTCTTTCCCCACAAATACAATGCGTGTTGGGCGATCAAAGACACTTGTGTCTGTGTCACACCTCCAGTTGCTCGTTCCGCATCTCCCTTCTTATTTTTTTCAAAAACTTTGGCACCCCGGCACGTTTAGGTTAGAATAAAGTGTAGTAAAGAATCAATTCTCCGCATAAAATATACTAGGATTATAATGATATTTTATTTTTTATTTTTTTTATATGAAAATTTTTTGACTTTTTATATAAAAAAGTTGAGTTTTAAATCTCAGAAAAGTCCTTAAGTTACTACCTTATTTAAAAAAATACACAAGTTTCAAAACTTTTCAAATTAGTCCCTAAGTTTTCCAGGAAGTTTTCAATTAAGGACATCCATCTATTTAAAGCTATTTTCCAATAACTTTTTTTCATTTTTAAATACCCAAATTACCATTCGTTGAAAAAAAAAAGAAACTCTCATTTACTTCCTTTATATCATCCTCATGTTCTTCACCAGTGTCCTCACTGTGATCAAGGATGACTAGTGATCCTATATCAATCAGTTGCATTTAATTGCCGCCGAAACTATGTCATAGCTTTAAATGAAGGGTAATTTAGATATTTTTAAAATGTTATGGGAAACAGTCGCTAAAAAATACCTTTAAATGGCTAGATGTCCTTAATTAAAAACATACTGGAAAACTTATGGACTAATTTGAAAAGTTTTGAAACTTATGTCCTATTTTTAAAATAAGACAAAAAACTTAAGACCTCATTGGAAATTCTTCCTTTCAAAAAGGAGTGGGAAATCGGGCCATGGATTTGAAAAGGTGAAATGAGTCATTTATCACTCATAAAAAAAAGACTTGTCCTTTTTAAAAATAAATAAAGATGATTTTCTTAATTAAAAGCGATGAAACTCTATAAAGGGGCCTGGTTATTTCAACTGTTGGACCGTTTGATGGAAAAAATTAGTAATAATGAATATGCACAAGATTATGTTAATCACATTTTTCATCAACTAGTCAATCTAACTGCAATAAATGTTGTAGTACCTATATATAAGTAAGAATAAGAGAGAGATGCAATACAAAACTTTGCCAACCATCGTGGAATTAAACTTATGAGCCATACTATAAACTTATGAGAGAGAGTAATGGAGCAAAGTCTAGGAGAGAAAGTCAAGGTATCTAAAAATCAATTTGGTTTTACATTAGAGAGGTGAACTACAGAAGCTATCTTCTCACTTGGGCAATTAGTCGAAAAATATCAAGCGATTAGGGAAAATCCACATACGGTCTTTATTGATCTAGAAAAAGCTCGTGATAGGGTACCTAAAGATGTAATTTTGTGGGATTTAAATAAAAGGAATGTTCTAGGAGGCTATATTAAAATGATTAAAGACATATATGCAGGAGCGATAATGAATGTGGGAACTAATTGCGGAGAGATAGATGAGTTCCTAGTGACCATAGATTTTCATCAAAGATCAACCATCAACCCTTATATTTTTATATTGATTATGAATGAGTTAACTGCTCATATTCAGAAAGATATATCTTTATATATACTATTTGCAGATAATATAGGGTCAGTGGATGAATCAAGAGATACTGTGAGTGCAAGACTTAAAAGATGGCGAGAGACTTTAAAATCCAAAAAGGTTTTAAAATAAATTGTACAAAGACATAATATATGAATTGTAACTTTAATGGGCATTTTATAAAGAGCTAAAATTGCTATGAAAATTGAAGCCTAGGAAACACCACAAAAGGATTCATTTTGTTATATATGCTCGATAAGGGAAATTGATGAAGATGTAGAACATATAATAAAAGAGAGGAGGTTGAAGCGAAGACTTTATTCTGAAGTGCTTTGTGATCAACGAATGCCAATAAGAACGAAGGAAAAGTTTTAGAAAATAGTGATTAAACCAGCCGTGACCTATGAACAAGAGCATTGGCCAATCAAAAAGCAACACATGCACATAATGAGAGTAGCAGGGATGAGAACCTTGAGTTGGATGTATGGTGATCAGTGAAGCAATGATAAATAAAATAAAAAAAGAGCGATTTCAATAGCACTTAGGAGTAGTATCAATGAAGAGATAAAATTAGAAAAATCCGCTCGAGATGGTTTGGGCATGTCCAACGCAGGCCGGCAACGATGCCTGTAAGAAAAAGTCTAGGTATGATAGATTGATGGCCGACCAAGGAAAATGAATAGGCCAAAGAAGACATAGGTGAAGGTAATAAACATATATTTGAATAAGTGCAACTCATTTGAAAATTTTGACTTATGTGATAGATCTGTATAAATAAACAAAATTCATGTAGCTGACCCCAATATAGCTGGGACAAGGCTTTGATAATGATGACGATGAGTCAATCCAATTGCTAAACAAATTTCGATTTAGCCAACATTTGAGAATGCTCCATACAACTAGATGATCTTTATTTTCAGCGGTTTGGATTTCAATACATGGGCTCCATTGTGGAGTTACACTCTTTTTAACTTAGGATTCTTATTCAAGACATGGCCAAAAAGGATTGTAGACATTTCCACAAATAGAAAGGGGTGTTTTATTTTACAAATGGAGAAAAAGAGGAGGGTCCATGAAAAAATCCCTTCACCATTTCATTACTCAACCCAAAAAAGAGTTGGGAGATTCTATATGCACCCATGTTTTTTGCTGTGCCCAACCACTTTTCAAAAAATACCCAAAATAGCCTCATCTTCTCTCCCCTGCAATCACCGTTCTCCTCCTTCTCCGCCAGCCTTCTTCCCTTCCTCCTTGCCACCTGCACCCACTGCGCACCACCCTCTTCATCTCCCTCTCTCTTCGCCATCTTCTCTCCCTGCTTCACCCTCTCTATCTCCATTTTTTCCCTCCGCCCTGCAACTCTCTCCACCCCACTGTGCACCCATCTCTCTCTCTCCCTCTCTGCCACCGCCCACTCCATCTCTCCTCTCTCTCTCTCCTTCATCTCTCCCCCATCTCTTTTCATTCCTTTGTTTCTTTGTGTCCATGCTTCACCATATCTCTTCTTCCATCTCCATTTTCCCCTCCGCCCTCTCTTGATCGCAGTCTTCTCCCGAGGTGCACGGAGTTTCGGAGCTGTCCACATAGAGAGGTGCACGACCAAAAAATCTCGTGCATTTTTCATTTACACGGTTGATCATATCCGTGCACAGATCGCAGACTTTTCCAAATGTGCACAGAGTTTCGGAGCCGTGCACATAGTAAGGTGCATGGCTGGGAAACACTGTGCATTTTTCATTTGCACGATTTATCAACCCTGTGCACATAAGATATGCACGGCTGCATTTTTCCGACGCCGCACATCGCAGACGCATTTGTCCCCGTTCCTCCCGGAAGATCGCCCGACCGATGAAATTGTTCGACGGAGACCAGATATCTAGAAGCTCTGCGGCCAGCCCTCCCTCTCCCTCCTTCTCCCTTTCTCTTTCTGCCTCCCTCTCCCCACCCGCTCCATCTCCCCTCTCCTTCCGCCCGCCCTCTCCCTTTTTCTCCCTTACTTGCTCTGCCTCCCTCCCTCCCCGCCCTCTCCATCTCCCTCTCCCCCTCCAGTCTCTCTCTCTATCCCTACATTTCTCTATGTTACTCCCTTCGAGTCGGAGGTTGCCGGAGCAGGGAGAGGTTATTTTCAACTTCCCGAAGCATTTCGTCGCTTACTACGCCCTTCCTCCTCTCTGGGTGCCTAGGTATCCACCGTAAGCATTTCCTCGTTTGAACAGAGAAGGAAGGAGAGGGAGAGGGGTATTTTCGTAATGTGTATTATTTTTTTTTGGTTAAAGGTGGGTGTGTTCAGCAAATCTGGGTGAGTTTAGAATCACCCTAGAGAGTTTTATGCAACGGCAGAAAGATTTCTATAAACCCTCTTTGCTCGCGTTCTGAGCATCGGAGAAGCTTTCCTTTGCTTTTTCCCCATTCAATTCAACAAGAACACGGATCGAATCTAAAACCCTAGCTCTTGCAGCTTCCCTTTTCCATCGCCCATGACACGATTACTCGTAAGCACCTTCTCACCATCCATCAACAACTTCATTTCATAGCCTTCAAAAGCAGTGAATCATCTCTCTGTTCATGTGATGAAATCCATCTCTAATTGAAATCTGTGCAAACATGCAGAGAAGACTATTATTCTCAAACCATCTTCTTCCCAGGAGGGGTTACGGAGGAAGATCTGAATTGGGGAAAAGCCGAGGGGTTTTAGCTCTTGCTGCTGTTGGTGTTGGCATTGCATCGTTGAATGATAGCGATTCAGGTTCCATTCATTATGAATATTTCTATTTCTATCTCTGGGTTTGAATGTAATCATCATACAGCAAAATGGGCTTGATTTGTTTCACTATGTTCCTCAAGTTTATGCTCATGAAACAATGAAACATTGAGGATTCTGGTTGATTGTAGACATGGGGTTTCTTTTTCTCGTTCAGAAATTTGAAAACTTTCAGTAATTTGTATTCGATAAAATCACAGAAGCTAGCGTTTCATTGTCCCCGCCATTGCGCGAGCTGTTATTGCAGTCATGGAAATCTCTTCAAGACACTCCCAAGGCATATATATGGAATCACTTCTCAGAGTCAGGTATTAAACCATTTGAGATTCATGACTCAAACCTTTTTATTTTTCCAATCGGTCAATCGAGTTTTCATTGGATGTTTCGAATTTTCCAATCACAGGACATCTTCCATTGCATTCTAATAGAACCGGAGCTCTACCGTCAACTGATTTTAATAAGGAAGCTTCGGAGAGTGCTGGAAATCATGAGAATTGTTGTAAATGGTGTTTAGGTAGAGACTCTATCGCTACAGCTGCTGCCACTGCTGGTCCTGCTGTTGTCAATATATCTGTGACACAAGGTGAGTCTGTTTCTTGAGCTATTTTATTTGAAAGTTTTACGGTTTCAATTGTTATCCTGATTGAATGTGTGTTTCTAAAATGTTCTTTCAGGATTTCATGGAATGATGCTGGGTAAGAGCATTGGTTCTGGAACAATCATAGATCCCGACGGTACAATATTAACCTGTGCTCATGTTGTGGTAGACTTCCAAAGTACGAAAGGTGTTCCCAAGGGAAAGGTTTGTGATGTTTATTCGAAGCTTTGTAGGCATTATGTGCACTGGTTGTTATTATTAATTGTGCTCTTTTGATTGGATAAATAATCCTCTTCTAATGAATGATATCACCTAGGCAGTTGGTGATTTATGAAGTGTATTTGGAGTCCATTAGAAGAGATTTCCTTAATGGCTTCGGGGTGGGCAGTCTCATACAAGGGGAAAACTAGATGCACAAATCCTTTTCAAGAAAGAAAAGGAAAAAAGAAAGAGAGAAAAGTAAACACAAGAAAGCAAGGACAGATTAGACTTTCCCAGCTCTAACCCTTAACCCTGGTTTGGAGACTGTATAAAATGATTGGCAAGGTTTTTCTAACAACTTAAGTGGGGCTGCAAACTGGCTGGGCCAGAATTTTCGCATGTCCTACTTGTTATTATTGTCGTTCACTACAATTGGTCTTGTTGATATAAATGTGGTTCATACTATTGAGTGCTCAATTCTTCATTAGAATTACCATCATTTTTAAGTTTTAACCACCTCCACATTTGAAGTGGACATCACAACTTTTAATAGTAATGTCAATTAACACAGGACTATTTTCACCAAATTTCATTAAATGCAACTCATTTCTTCTTTACTAGTTAAAGCTTATGGCCCATGAATAATGTTTGGATGGGTAATTTTTTACTTGTATTAGATTTTAAGATTCCTACAATCCAAACTGTGCATTATAGATGTTCAGTTTTTTTCCCCTTTTATTGTAGCATTATAGATCTTCATTTATTCAGGTTTAACTGGTTAAAATGGCAGGTTGATGTTACTTTGCAAGATGGCCGAACATTTGAGGGTACCGTAGTAAATGCTGACCTTCATTCCGACATTGCTGTCATAAAGATCAAATCTAAAACCCCATTACCGGCAGCAAGACTTGGGTCATCATTCAAGCTTCGTCCTGGGGATTGGGTTGTTGCCTTGGGCTGTCCTCTTTCTCTACAGAATACAATTACAGCTGGTATTGTTAGGTAAATGCTTTCAATAAATGGAAGTATTGCTTCTTTTAATTTTTTTTCCATCTACATAGGGCTTTTGTTGAAGATATTGCCATCCTTTAGTTGTTTTCCCTCTATATGAGTTTTTGTTGATCTATGAAAAGCTTATATAGCAATATTTTTAAGCTAGATATAGATCTATAAGTGCTACCTTGTTATGTCTGATCCGTTGACCTCTTTACTTCTCTTCTCCATATTTTGTACTTCTTTTTATTGGTGTATTTTGTGCCTTTATTCTAGGTTTTCTTCTTCATAATAGAAGACTCAAGTCTCAATCTATTATGTCTGTAGTACATAATAAAATAGCTGGTATGGAAGGAAAGGCTTGGCGAACCATTTGCCTTCCTTGTTATATATTTACATACTGTCTGATTGTCAAATGGTCATGTAGAAATTTAAAAATCCACTAGCCCGTGCTCTGGATGATATGCCATATTGTTCGGCAGGGATGAGACTCTTGCTTTTTTTTTTCTTCGTTCCAGTTGCGTTGACCGCAAGAGCAGCGATTTGGGTCTTGGAGGAATGCGAAGAGAGTATCTCCAAACTGATTGCGCAATTAATGAGGTAAGTTGGCACTTTCAATTTAGACAGCATAGTCCCGTGCATTTCTTTCCATATTGATTCTATACTCTCTTGGATTTTTTAGGATCTGTACAAACTTCTATATTCAGTAGTCGACAACCTTAATTTGTTTGACCATCTTGATTCTTTGAGAGATTTTTCGATAAATCCAGGCCATGATAAATAGAAGAAGATTGATGATGATGATGATGTTGTTGTTTATGATTGATTGATTTATTTTAATTTATATTCCTCAACAGTCAACACTTAGCTCCATATAACAACAATGCAGGTCCAACCACAGTCTTATAAACATGGCGTCATGTCTCTTTAACTTAAAGTGGCACTCGGCGATCAAGCCACACTGAAATAGCATTTCTCCACATTGTGCACCTTTTCCCTGATCCTATTTGTAATATCCTACTCAAATCCTCCATTCTGTAGTTGCTCATGAATAGCGAAGCCTGTCACACTGTAATTAAGTTATTTTCAATTTTAACCAACTCACCTCCATACTCTCTTATCCGCTGAAATTGACATTTATATATATATTTTTGATTTGCTAATTCTCAACCCAACGGTAATGCTTAACTAAAGATCGGTGTACCTACATAACATCCAGCCTCCCTTGTCGGCAAGCATGTTAAACTGCCAGTTGAGATTAAGGACTGTGAAATAAGGTGTATTGTTGGTGCGTTCAAAGTGGTTCCTAGCATACATCAGTTTTTCATACAGTGGTAATTTATATTAGAGATGGTGCATTAGTAATTATCTCTGGCATAATTTTGTTTTTTTACTCTTTGTTGTCATTCAAATGCCTTTTTCTCTAATTAATACAAAACATGGAGAGAAAAGAAAGATATCGTCTATTGGATGTTCTTTTTTTTTCCCTTTAATGTTTTACTTTGCTGTTATCATGGGAACATAACTTAGTATATCTTCACAAGGGAACTGTTGTTAAGAAGGTTCTGGAAATATTACAAAACATTGATTTGTTTGTATAGCCCTTTTCATTTTGATCCTCTTTTAGTTTTAGAATTTATATTTGATATGATCATTTGCCATTTCATCTTTTTTTTGTTGTGCAGGGCAACTCTGGGGGTCCCCTAGTGAATCTTGATGGAGAAGTTGTAGGGGTCAACATTATGAAGATTTTGGCTGCCGATGGCTTGAGCTTTGCTGTACCCATTGACTCAGTAGCTAAAATTGTAGAGCAATTTAGAAAGAATGGGTATGCTCCATTCCTTCGCGTGAATATCATTTGCTATCTTCAATCTGACCAGCTGTCTTCTTTGGTGAAGCCAATTAATGCCCTGTGGGATTTATCCTGTTGCATTTTAAATGTTAATTCTTGGAACGCTGCCCAAAGCCATGTCAAATCTGCCTCTTAACTCAATGTTAAATAAATCCAATACTATCACTTCCCATCAAGATCCCTTTTGTGGAAACCAATAAGAACAGAACCTGCCACATATAATAATGGTGCTTGGTCATGACAAATGCATAAACATCTTAAGCTTTTTTGAGACTATTAGTTTCTTTGTTAATCTTATAGATTATCCGCTAAATTATATGTGAAGGTAACAGATAAGTTCTTTATGCCTTTCACCATATTAAACTCTTGCTGATAATACATCTTTTCATACTACATTTATGCCATCTATCTTCATATTTACCTGATAATACTAAATAGCCATATTCGCAATGACAGCAGTATCCTCATTGATGTGAACCTTGCTGTTGGATAAGGTTTCCATATGATCCATATTTTTTGCATTACCTTCTGTTTTTACATGAAGATTCACTTGCATCCTGTGGGTTTTATATCATGACAGTGGTCAACTGTAAGTTCAAATGGGAATTTCTGAATAAGAGGAAAAAGAAACTGTCGCTACTTTTTATTATGTTACGAGTTTATCATTTTTTTACCTATCATTTTGTAGAAGTACTTCCATTGTAAAATGATCATGACTTTCTTTAAACTTGTGTGCCTTTTAGTATCCTCATTCCTACATTTCCTCTTTGTGATTGTCTTCGCAATCTGGCATCGATCCCCTCTACTACTATATGAGCTTGTTCTTGCTTTTCACTAGTGGACAAGCATCAGTACCATGATGAGATCTCTCCTAGTGTTTAGTTCCTAATTAAGATGCACAGGTGAGCTTCAGACTTGTTTTTTATTTGATTTTGGTTATGTTCTGATGTGGTTTTCTAAGACTGGCTTGTCAGCCTAGATGGTTAATCACAAATCTCGCATTCTGTTGTCCAGCTCAAGGTTGGAAAACTCGTGACTTGGACTCTACTCGTCCAATGCAAAAAAAATTGACTCAGATAGAGTCGATGTGGTGACTTGAAAGTCATTTTTGAAAAAAAAAATGGAAATATTAAAAAATGGTACAAATACTTAGAAAGTCTAAATAGTAAATATACATACATGCATTCATGATAATAATTTCAAATTAATAAAGCTGCAATATGAAAAAAAAAAAAAAAAAAAGAAGAAGGTACAATAAGGAAAAATCAAAGATTTTTTTTATAACACTATTTTTTAGTCCAGATGTCAAATGTAAAAGGTAAAATATAAGGTTTAGATTACATTCCAACCATCATTTTAACTGGCTGACTCTTAACCTCGAGTATAATTACTTAAAAATAAATATCAATTATTTAAAATCAAATATTCCTATCAAATGGTCAGAATGCAAGCAACTTATCAAAATGAGGTGACCTGTTCGAGATTCCCCTATATTTGACTCAGTCCTCCTTCAAAACAAGCTGACTCGGGATAATCAAGAGTCAACTTGCCAAGTTTTCCTACCTTGGGCCAACTTTATTACAGAGCATGGAACACATTTGGTACATGCATTTCTGCAGTCAAAGCTTGCCGAAGAAGTTGCTTTTTGAGATTATATTGCATCGGTTGATTTAGATTCTACTTCTATGCAGGAGAGTTGTTCGGCCTTGGCTTGGATTGAAAATGCTTGATCTCAATGGGCTAATTATCACTCAACTTAAAGAAAGAGATCCATCCTTTCCCAATGTAAGCAAAGGGGTCCTTGTACCAATGGTAAGCCTTTTCTTCCACAGACCTAGCATATCCCATGTACTTCTGTAGATGCCATTTATCACTTGGCAGATCCTTTACTTTGTTGGTGATTTTCCTTGTATTTTAGGCCCTGTTTCTTTAGTGGAATTTCTGCCAGGAATTCACCATGTCCAGGAATTCCTGGACATGATGTGACAGGCTGTCCCCTGAAATTTCTGAATTCCATGTTTCTTTACTAGCATTTCTAAATTCCAGCCAAATATAATGTCTCTTTTGACCTTCAGGAATCCAGGAATTCCACTTCCTATGCATTTTGGTGGAATTCCTGGATGCTCAAGGCCAAAGGGGCATCCAGAAATTCCACCTTGTCTGGGAATTTAGGAATTCCCCAGACAGGAATTACTGGAATTCCAGCAAAGAAACAGGCCCTTAGAGTCCAATTGATCAGTATGCATTTGCCCGCTTTTGTCCATGCATGCATTATTGATGCTTCTGTATACATATGCATGCATGCATACTTAGCTTTTCTGCACGTTGACCTTGGTTGCAACATTTTTGTTTACCAGGTGACTCCAGGATCACCAGCTGATCGTGCGGGGTTCCGGCCAGGTGATGTCGTCATTGAATTTGATGGGAGGCCTGTTGGAAGCATCAAGGAGGTAGATTTCATGCCTTTCCTCTTATTTACATGCAGAGCCACAAACTTGTTAATTCTTAAACAGATTGAATTGTGCAATTTGCTCACATAGACTACCCAATTGGGATTTTTTTTTCTATGTTGGGCGATTGGTTAGTAGTGATATTTTCAACATGAAGGACCAGGGATCGATCCCTAGCATGTGTGTGAAACAAAGTGCCAAGCGCGAACACCACTCAAACATGAATATGTTGGCTACCCAATTGGGATTTCAAGCATCTTTTATATTCCCTACTTCTGGCACTCAAAGATGAATATGTTGGCTACCCAATTGGGATTTCAAGCATCTTTTATATTCCCTACTTCTGGCACCATAATTTTTCTCATAGATGCATATGCTTCTTATATGTGTGATCAAACCCTTTTTTTGTGTGTGTTTTTTGAATGGTGGATCAAACCTTTTAACTTCCTTGCTTCACAACATGCTAAAAGAACACCATCATGCACAGGCATTTATGTTCTTGTTATTGGAATCAAGGGTTCCTAAAACATCTCTCTCTCTCTCTCTCTCATATATATTTGTTTTAGCAGATCATCGAAGTGATGGGGGACAAGGCAGGGATACCCATGAAAGTTCTAGTAAAACGAGCAAACAATAAGATGGTAACTTTGACTGTAGTACCCGAGGAGGCAAACCCTGATACGTGACTACTTCTTCTATTTAATGCCATGCTTCATTGCCTGTGCATTCTCTAAGTGCGTTTTTTTTTTTTAATTTAATTTTATTTTTGTGTGTGTGCATGCCAATTTTTCATGATAAGATGTTGAATTTAGCCAGCTCTATTGAGAGATTTTTTTACCTTGTGCCGGCTGCAAGAAAAGAGAGAAAAAAAGGAAGTAGCAACATTGTATGTAACTTGTATAGACTGATTCAAATGAAGGAACATTTATACTACCATTTCATCTTTAAATTAGAGGGCTTGCTTATTCTCTGACATCAAGAGTGCTTTTGAAGTTTGCTAGCTTAAATGGCTTTCAACTAAGTGCCGATTGGCTGATTTTGAACTAACGTGCTTTTCAAAGAAGACCTTTTGTCCCTGGCTGTGTTGGAACTTGGAAGGAGTGTACTGCTGGATTTTTTTTTGAGACCTGCTTGCACCCCTGTTCACCTGCTAACCTGCATGCATTAGGCCATATTAAATCATTACTAGGCATCTATCACCCAACTGCAATTGTGCAGTCAGTTTTGCAGCCCCTTCAGATGGCAGTTGATCATCCATGTTATTCAAATGCTAATTCATCTTTTACTAAGCTTCTATTCACTTTTGTTTGGCTTGGCGTGTATGCGATGTCTAATACATGCCAGCTTTATCTATTGCGAAATGGCTGGACCCAGGCCTGCTGCATGGTGCTGGGCTCAAATATGAGTCTCAGGGACAGGACTGAATTTGGACAAGCTTTGTTTGGGCCCAGTTAGCCACAAAGGTGATGACTGAGGCCTATCAAAATCAAGCGAGTGGAAGGAACATTTTACTATTCGAACTTTCTGCTGCTATAACACTATTCCGAGCAAAACTCTCTGTTTTGTAATGACCTAAACCTAAGAATGAGATGCAGGTTTCCTGACCCTCAGTACATTTGTCTAGCTACTTGTATTTCCATGGAAGTGTAACTGCTGCATTACATGAAAATCACATGCATTTTTCATATAAAAAAAATTTTACATGAATAAAGTGGCATTACATTTCCCATGAAAATATAGGTAGGCAAAAACAGGGTTTCCATTGGGAAAATATGTCAAGCTATCTGAAAATAATCTATTTTTGCCTGGGAAACCTAGATCAATAATTTTGTCTTCCAAAGCTTCAAAGAAAGACATCAATAGAGGCTTAACATTCTGAAAGAACTCAAACATCCATTTTGATTAGTTTAAACATTAATAGATGCAAAAAAAAAAAAAAAAGACTTGCCCAATGTCATCTTATTAAACATAGGAAACTGGTGGTGTTAATAAAGAACCAGAGACTGTAAATAAACAGTAACCGGCTCACAACCATCGCCTGAGATCAAACAGCTAGCGAAGTCCAAATGATCACATTTTTGGTGGATGGTTTATCTACAAATCCCACTAGCATGTGGTGCTTGGGAGTTCAAGCAATTGCAATTTAACTGAAACTCAACCTTAACATAGATTATGACTGGGAAGAGGTGTTCAGCAAATGTTGATTACATGTTGAATCAAAATATCATGATATAGTGCGACTACACTGTTTGGTGCATTTTCATTATCATGATAACAACAACAAAAGATAATGATGATGATAATGATGATTAATGATATTAATATAAGGGCAGAATTACAATGATAAAGTGCAGTGCACATAAATCATGAGCAGGGCAGGGCCTACCTAAGAACCTAAACCACTCACAACTTAGTGCCAGCATCGGATGAAATTAAAATTAATCACAAAGTGTTCACAGATTAGATTGATTATGACTAACAGGCGATAAACTTCAATACAAATTTTTTTTTTGTTCCAATCAGCTTCAAGTGCCCACTGCCAAGGATAGAGTTTGTGAGCAGCTTTGACTTTTCAAAGGTGGGTTCAACAATGAAAGCCTGTTGATAATGGAAAGTACTCGTCCAGGATCAGGATCATGGAAGAAATCAGTCCCACCAAATTACTTCAACCCTTGATATAACAGCATTTAAGCTTAACCATATTTTAACTATACATTTTTTTTTTCTTTTTAGATTCAATCCAATAATGTGTAATTGGGCCCGCTGTAAAAATATTTGGTGGGGTTGGAAAAAATTGGAGGGGCAGTGTGAAGCAGGTCACATGCAGTGTACTCATATGAGAAAATCCATTTTGATTGGATGATTAAGATCACTCAGATCATTACATGCAAAACGAATGGATGATTAGGTAGAGCCTCTCCAATCCATGTGAGCTAAATCAAAAGTTATAATCAGTGATGAGATATTTACAATGAGTCAATCTTTAACAGAGCAATTATTAAGACCCAGCCTTGGATTAGCAGGTTCCAGAAGATAAACCCAGGCTTGTTTCGGTCATCTGATGGGTCACAATGACTCTGAGCCACTATTTCCTCCAATCTCAATATCAGATTTCTTGTAATATCACAAGAATGGGAATCTCAACATCAATTGCGGAATTGAAAGAATGAGAAATTGATGCTGATATCAGAGCAAGTATTAAATATGAAACATCACATTTAGCAAGACTCATAAAATTTCATGCAGAAAAACGAAAGAAGGCAGAAACCGAAAGCCAGAAATGTAGATATTTATTAGAAAACGTTAGCTCCTTGGAAGTTATGAACAAGAAAGTTCCAACCACCCGCGCAAACCAAACTTGATATTATAATTTCAAACACTAAAACACCTGCAATATCACTAGATTTTTGTTTTTGTTTTTTTTTTTGGCTATCCTACATTTTTCTTAAGGTGCCACTAGACAATAGCTGTCGGTTCCAAGCAGGGCTCAAACCTAGCCGCCCCTCCTCCCCCTTGAAGACTTTGATGTCCCTTAACAGGTGAGCTAGCAGCCTCCAATGATTTTGGTATTTCAATTTGGGCCCTTCAGTCATCAGGCTCCTGTAGTCAATTATTCAGTAATGCAACTAGATGAACAAGCATGAAACAATTTTGGGGTTGTCTATGCAAGGGAAAGGACTCTCAAATCTAGTGGTGGCCCCATTTCAAAACATGATCGTGAAAGGCTATAGAAAAACCAAGCTCAAACGTCGTCAGCAGCACTGGCACCACTTAGATCCACACTGAGGTCAAGAGCCTGTTCATAGACGGATCTTTTCAGTATCACACAAAGGCATGAAAGTGACTAAACACCAAGTGCTGAAAACAATGTACTGATGTAGTGTAAATCAAATTTGTTTTTGTAATGAAAAGAAAGCTCGGTGCAAGATAACACTGTTGGGCTAAATCAAACCAAGTTTGCTCAAGTCATACTTTTGATCAAGATAGAGAAATTGGACAACTATACCTTCCCAGTAATCTTGGTATACATGTCAAGTACATCCGAAACAGTTGATTCAAAGTGCGTCGTGGCATCATAACTCTGGAAATTGCGAAGGACTTGTCAATGCTCATTGGAAAAAATAAAAATGAGAGAGAGAGAGAGAGAGAGAGAGAGAGAGAGAGAGAGAGAGAGAGAGAGAGAGAGAGAGAGAGAGAGAGAGAGAGAGAGAGAGTCACTGTTGAGATAAAGCAGCTGTCCAAAGAGTGTTCATTCACAGGTTCCAATCGGTCATAAATATCAAAAAATATCTCATCTACTGGCCCCAGAAGATTGATTCCTGGCTTTAGTTCCATCTCAGGGTGATTGGTCTCAGCTTCAGTTGAGACAAAAGCAATGAATTTGCCTTTCGGAGCAACATTATGAGAGTATGAACAACAGAAAAGATACCTGTTCAACCAGAAAAGTAAAGACATTGTAGACCATTATGAGCACTGCATCCACCATTGTTGCTCAGAAATAATACAATCTTTCATGAATATCACTGAAAGGGAAAGTTATTACGCATATATGCATATCACCCACTAATGAAACATGGGTTTACATGTAAGCCCCTCTTGTCAGTGAAGACTTACATGTCTGATTTACGGCCCAATTGCTTCTGAGGCAGAATAACCTGCACCGAGTGAGAATCATTGGTGTTTGGGATGGGATGGCTCATGATACAAATCGCCCTAGCAACTCTTCCAACCTTCCTAACCTGTTCCAATCATTGAAAGCTTTTTGTAAGGTGCAAGAGTATTACATTTTTCACACTTATCGCATTTCATTCATAATGTGTTTGCAGATGGAGGGTTTTATTCATTCATAACGAGTGTGTGAACACTCATGGACTCAAAACTCCATTCTAGAAACTTGGCTCCGATAAGTTTACTAGTAAACAGTATAAGCACTGATATGTCACAAAATCGGCAGATTCAACTGTCAAGACCAAGATGAACATGAAAATCGAGGTAGATTACAGCAATTACAAGCTGTAACATTGCTTTACAAACTACAGAATCACTAAATGCAGTTCTCCATCCAATTTATCACTAGATCCCACAGTTGTCACAATTAGGAAACTTTTACCTTGTTGGGCAAGTAGGAGGGGTCACAGACAACTTTCTTACATCTAGCAGTCTCCCCGTCTGAAGTCACACCACAAGCTTTTCCTTCTTCATTGAACTCTACCTGGCATTCGAGCAAGCTCTATTAGCTCCCCTTCCAAATAAGCCAAAAAGGTCCCTAGAAATAACATTCTGCGTAATTTTCACTGGACTCATGAAAACTACCTTGCATCCAGGTTTGTTCAACATGTATGTTCCTCCATAAACAGCACTGAGGCGAGCAAATGCCTGTTATTAATTCAAATGAAACATCAACAAGCAAGTGGATCAGCTTTTACTTATTTCAGACTTTAAACTAGGGATAACATTGAAACAGACCTGTGGGAGCTCTCCTAAACCATACAACGGGTAAATGTATGGTGATCCTCCTTGGAAGCGTGCAAAAGATTCTGAATAAAGCTACAGGAAACAAATGCTCACCAAATCAGCAATTATTCATTTAATGAGTACAACAAAAGCATTCCAATGCTAAACAGAACATCTTGGTTTTTTAGAAAGACATGACAATTTCAAAGACTACAATACACTTTTCTGCCCATTTAGGGATCAGGATGCACATTGGGTAAACAGTTTAAGGACTAGGCAGCAAGTAAAAGTAAAGCAGTTATGTATGAGCAGAACTGAAATGAAACTTGCACTATCCCGATGATAATCACTACTTTCATGTGAATTGTGAACGGTCCTATCTTGTATCGGATGGTTGATAATAATCACTGAACGGGCGAAGGAACTTCATCTAAACTATTGTACAGTGTACTTAGCATTCCCATAATCTGTGATCTATACCTTCATTCTCTTCACAGTATCTAATGCAGGTTCATGCAGATAACGGTCATCTCGATGAAGTGCAAATGCATGACCAATAAAGTCCACTGTGTTGTCATCAAGGCCAAATTTCCTGGCCAAAATGGAACAGATTATGTCAGGTTTCTATAATTTATAATACTTGATTACCGAACAAAAATGTAAACACTTAAAACCTGAAAATGCGAGACAGAAAAATGGGCCTGCATGATTCTTCAAAACATAGTTACAAGCCAGGGTAAAGATTCATAAACTGATAAAATATGCCAATGTGTATTTATTTTCAATCTAGAGAAATAAACTAAAGATTCTTAATCATGAAAAGAAAAAAAATCCTAGTACTACTAGTATGGTAGATTTAATAACATATTCTCCATGTCTCAAGTCCCAAATTATAAGTTGAGAAGATTAGCATTAAAATGTCAGAAAAAAAATTGTGCAATGTCTAATTAGTAGAACCCTAGAGTGTGTGCGTGACTTCTTAATATAATCAATCTTTACCGATGAAGTATTGAACCGGGCTGGTCAACCAAACTATACAACACAACTTTGAGTATGAGAATGCCTGAAAGTTGGAGGAAGACCATGATGGCAAGAAAGAAAATGAAGGACTTCTTTGGGAGATAGATGGAGCAATGTTTGGGACAAGAATGTTATATACGTATGTATGTGCATTAACGGGTTTTGTTAAAGAGTAGCCAAATCAGTCTTGGTTAATACCACTAGCCAGGAAGATCCACAGCAAAAGCAAATTCTATCAAGATAGCCAACGCAAAAGTATAGAGGAAAATTCGAAAATGGGCCCGTGGAAAAATTACATATGATTTTTGTCAATTATCAAGGCCTACGGCAATGCCACAATGGTTGCTAATTTGGTTATGAAAAAAATGTATATATACAATATATTGGTTATATTGAGATTATAAAGACATGCGTGAAGGGTCAGTAACAATTACAGGAATTGTTTGTGGTACGGCAACAGAGTTCCCACTTGGAATTTGATTGCACCAAGGACCCATTTTTCCCTTTTATACAAATGCATTGGTTATGAACAACCAATGTCAAAGATCCAGATAGCACTCTGTATTTTGTTGGAAGGTGATGTGGAGCAAATTAGTAAGAGGAAAAAAGGAAACAAATGATAATTTAGGAGAAAGGCAATGGAGTCAAATGGTTCTAAACTAGTATAACACAAAACAATATATAAGTTGATTTTGAGATAAAGACGGATTAGGTCAAAACTGAAAACCAATTAGTGCTACAGGGTACAATATATCAAGAACAAGTTAAGTAATTTTGACAGTAAGAAGGATCCTGAAATCCAATTAGTGCTACAGGGTTTAGGGTTAAAATGCATGTCTGGAGTAGCATTGATATAGAAGTAGAGTACAAGGTAAGTAATTTTGAGAGTAAGAAGGACTAGGTCAAAACTGAAAACCACTTAGGGCTACAGGGTTTAGGGTTGAAATGCATGTCTAGAGTAGCATATGACAAGAGAAAGAAGAAGAACAACAATACTAATAATAACATGAGAGGAAATTCAAAAGCAATTTCAATACAAGAAAAATTGAGGGAATGTTGTTAGATTGTTTGGGCAAATTTTCTGAAGGCCCCTTCAAGAAGAATGGAGTGTTGCAAGTACAAGATACTAGGGGAAAGAGGATCACAAAAGCAACGTGTTAGGTTGTAGGGTGAGAAAGAACCTCCCTAAAAAAGGAATAAATGGCAAAGAATATCTCACAAAACCGACCTCAAATAGATGGGTAAGGCTTTGGTGTGATGACAACGATGGCTTCTTTATCAAACAACTTGTCTGCCTAAACTTGTGAAACAAAACCCTTTGACAGGTGCGGATGTGCATCAATTCTTAGAACACATGTAACTAGGTAAGCATATTTCCATTGACAACATAAAGCATTTTAGTAAAATTAAATACTTGAATGAAAAGAAACTTTGCAGACATACGCAATGAGTTCTCTTGTCGTTACTCTTGTAAGATCGAGCCCTTCATGTGTCTTGGGGTCATTTTCTAAGTAATCTTGGACATATATGATAAATTTGCGAGCACGGCGCTTTTCAAATAAGCCCATCAATGGAGATTTGAGAGCCTCCATGTCCGTTGCCGGGACCTTGTGCACCTATAGAAATGTTTGCTTTAATAGTAAGTTTAGTCTCAAGAACTACTAAAATACAAACAATGCACACAAATCATTAGGATATAAAGGCTCAACAATAGATTTGGGGTTACCTTTCCTTTATTAAAGACATAGCTTCCATCCACAGCCTTAAAAGACAGGTATTTAGTAACATCGGTATGAATAAGAACCCGAACGAGATTACCGTTTGCCATGATGAACTGGTCAATAAACATTATTCAGACAGATTTCAGCATAAAGAATGGATATGCATGTAAGCATTGACTTCCTAAAACAGGTGACAACTCAGCATAACGTAGTCTTATCATCTAGAATGCTTAGCAACCCTGGTTCTAACTTCCACCGGTACGAAAATGTTTTGAAACCAGGGGCATTTAGGAAACTCTAAGAATAAAAGCGGGATTTTAACAAACTTTTTGTGAAAGGCAACATGCCTATTAGTTTAGTTCTCTGCCCTGAAAGAATTGCAGCAACTTCTTTATAAACAATATCAACTATTCGTCTCAAAACTTCTAATTTCATTCAAACATAAAATGATTAGTAAAGTTGAATGACTTTGGCTTCAGTCTCTTTGTGTGATTTCATTGACACGGACAATAGACGGATTCTTCCCATTTTTCTTGCATAAACATCTTTTTGCATATTTTAGCTGAATGATGCCACATGCATACAACTAGAAAGTAGGGTCACATTTATGCATAGGTATTTAAAACAATAAATAATTGAAGTCTTGATAATTGCATCATGCTTCTTTCTTCTTTTTTGTCATATAGTAACTGTCTAGTAACATTGTCGTCATCATCATCAAAGCCTTGTCCCAACCATGTTGGGGTCGTCTACATGAATTCTATTTCTCCATTCCAATCTATCCTGAGCCAAATCCTTAGATAAGTTGTACTTCTTCATATCTATTTTTACTACCTTCATCCACGTGCTCTTCGGCCTACCCCTTCCCCTTGGTGGGTCAACCTGCATAACCAAACTTGTCCTTACTGGCACCATTGCCAACCTGCGTTGGACATGCCCGAACTATCTCAAGCGAGTTTCTCTAATTTTATCCCCTATTGATGCTACCCCTAAATGCTCTTGAAAGAGCTCATTTCTAATTTTATCCTTTCTAGTTTTACCTCACATCCACCTCAACATTCTCATCTCGGCTACATCCATTTTGTGCATATGTTTTGCTTCTTAATTGACCAACATTCTGCTCCATAGGTCATAGCTGTTCAAATCGCTGTCTTGTAAGATTTTTCCTTCAATCTTGTTGGCATTCGTCGGTCATGAATCACTCCAAAAGTGAGTCTTCATTTCAACCATCCTGCTTTTAACTATGTAGTAACTTAAAAATAAAATGGTAGGAAACAGGAGTGGATGAAATCAATGGTGCTTCACTCTGTGGAAAATGAAATCAGCATATTGAATTCTTTGTTTGTAACTAAAAGGTGCAATGCAAGTTATTCATACTATGCAATATGCCTTTCCTTATCCCATATTTTCCTGTTCTTTGCAACATAAACATAGAAGAAAAATACAGTTACAATTTATCAATTGATAACATGATGCACTGGACCATGAACACAAATGCAGCCATTTGAGCATTATCCCCTCAGTCAGTGTCTTGGATAATATTTATCAAACAACCATTTGAGCATTATCCCCTCTTTTGTAATACGAAGGAATGATGGGAATTAACAGTAAGTTATTTATATAGTGGTGGTGGTGGTGATACTGTATTTATTGTAACATACACTGAGCATTTATTTAACTGAAGCAGGGGAAAAACATATTTTATATGTAATCAAAAGAGAAAAAAAAAAACATAAACAAGGAATGAGCTGCTCTCTCGGGGAAAAAGATGTAAACAAAGAAAATGGGGAAAAATAACGGATACATCCCTACAATCAACAAAAATATGGTTCCTAGGCAGTCGGGCCATGTGTAAGGAAGGTGTCACTCTAATCAGATATTCATGCAGTTTGACAAACTGAAAATAAATAAATAACAAAAAGCTTAACCTTTGGGACCATGTCAACATTGTAGTCTCTGCTAGGACCTAAATGTGACGGAGGCTTGTCATTTCCTCGAAACCTTTTCCAAAGCTGCAAGTCAAAAAAGGCTTGAAAATTAAAAGGCAAGGAAAATTGTAAATATATCCCTCAACCCTCTCTATATTATGCACATGAGATTTATTGACTTCCAGAACAACTATCACCTGAATAAGGTTGAGTG
Source organism: Litsea cubeba (assembly GCA_012931725.1). NCBI lineage: Eukaryota > Viridiplantae > Streptophyta > Magnoliopsida > Laurales > Lauraceae > Litsea > Litsea cubeba. The sequence goes on from CM022952.1 coordinate 13,920,639, forward strand.
ATGTTGATTCTCCTCCATAATACTCATTCCTGTCCATGTGCAGGACCTAAAAAAAGAAAAATAGAGACACAAAAACAATTGTTATTCAAAGTCCAGGAATAAGAGTTATACTCTGCCATGTTGCGTTACAAGGGTCTCCAATGGATCGACTTAAGTCTTTTCATTAATTTATGTTCAATCATTTTCATTGAAAGGAAAGAAGTGATCAAACGAGAGGAAAATAATCCCTTTGCAAAAAGGTGATCTTGATTCTCAACACCCTAGTGGCAAAATCTCATTCAAATTTTCAAACCATAGCGATATTAGTAGTAAGGGGATTTTTTAAGATGCCAATCACTTAGAGAATGCTAGGAAACATCCAAATATTGAAATCATGGCTGCGAGAAGGAGGAAAAAACATAGTGAGCTTGCATTACATGGCTCACAATCAATTGCAGGTCAAGTATCATCAACTAGAATTAGAATCCCCCAAAGTGATCATAAAGGGAGACCATAAATTTGACCTAAACAGATGTTGGATCCTTAACAGATTTTTATTTGTCCTAAATCAAACTGCCTAGTGCCTACCACCACTTCAACAAAAACTTGGAAATGCAAGATTCTAAGGAAGCATAAAACAAATGAACTGGACAACCACATTAGCTGATTGTTGGGATTGGGACCATTCACAGATCACACCTAAAATCCACACTCGAATAGAAACCTCATGAATTAACTTACTAAAGATCAAAAGTAACCACATGATTGAACTTACTATGAATCAAAACTAATACGATGAAAAACCGAATAAATGGAAATCAGTAGCACAACAAACAGGAAATTATATAAGCCATAACTAGACCATGACAACATGAAGGAAATGAACTGCATACCAATACAAAAAAAAAAGAAAAGAAAAGTGGGGCACTAATAAACGCTGTTCCTGACACTGTCAAGATTGAGCCACATCTCCAACAAAAAAACCTCTCTATTCCTTTATATATACATAAACTGCTTCATAATGTAACATTCATGGCTCAGTTTAATGCGAGTATAACCATCTACACAACATGTAAAAATCAATACTTCAAATGATCAGATCAAAGAAACCATGAAATATCATAAAACAAGCTCAAATACCCATTTCGAGTTTAACAACAAACAACCCACGACATGATGAAAAAGTCCATCTTTTTAATCAGGTCACCGAGATAATGAAACAGCATTAAAAAACACAAACACCCATTTCGAGTTTGACACAAATAATCAATCCACATCAACGTGAGCAAGGCCAGTGCTTTAATCACATCACAAAGATCATGAAATATCACAAAAACTCACATACCCATTTCGAGTTTTACACCAGAAAATCCATAATCAATACAAACTGATAGATTTGAAGCTGAAAACAGGAGAAATTCGCTACGATTGAAAGGAAATTGAAGAAAAGGAAGGACCTTTAGACCGTCAACGGAGAGAAGACCGCTGAGGATGCATTCCTTGAGACCTGTCCCGAGCACTATCACGTCGTACTCTTCATCCATGGCGAGGTTGAGGGAGAGATTGGAAAGAAAGCAGAGATTTTTCTTTACAGAGGAAGATGGAAGAGAAGATTCTGTGCTGATTGAGCACGGAAGCTTAGGACACAGACTTTTGATGCGAGGGTGTGGAAGACGCACAAAGACAAAGTGTGAAAACAGAGGGGCAGATGTGGAGAGAATGGACTACCTAACACTGTGAGGATTGAGGAATGTACAGCTGATGGGCCCCACATGTGTGGGCCAACATGGTGGGTTGCAAGCATGGCACTGTGGTTGAATGAGAGTTGTTTCCTGTTGGGATATTGATGATTTTCTACTTTGGGCTGATTATAGTCTTTAGCCTTAGATTGGAAAATCTTAGTGATCCATTCTAAAAGGGCATGTTTGTGCAGCATCAAATTCACATAAAGATACTAAATTTTGGATTTTTTTTTCATGCCTATTTTTTTTTCTCATTTGGTATATCTATATTCTTCGTATAAAATTTACATTTTGGGTACTTCTTCTTAAAGAGAGTAGATTTTCGAATGCGACCTAACTCTTGGACTTCTTATATCCCTTAGAGCACATGCATTTTTATTAGAATTTTATTTAGGAAAATCTCAAAATAGTGTCAAAGACATATCCCTTGAAGCTCAATGTTGCGAATTCTTTTTTTAACTAGTCAAGTGTTCTTAAAAGTTCAAATGCTACTTGGTGTAGGCCGGCATAAAGAGTTTTGGAGAATTTGAAGAAATCATCAGTTAGAAGATTTGCGATTTTGTTCACATGAAATCCTCAAATTCACATACAATCGTGCATGGCCGGACCCAGGTATTGGGTACCTGGGGCGGATGCCCCATGTTAAATATAGAAAAACACCGATGATGAAATTTTCAATTCTCAAATTTATAGCCCAACAAACTCCTCCTTTGCAAATGCAAAAGAGAAACAAACACCAATCTTTCCAAAATCTCAACCGAAAACTTCTCCCGTTCGTGTGCTCACCTAAATCTAATACTTAGCAAATGGTAGTTTGGAGAAGCCGGCACAGGAGAAGAGTGGAGATGAAAACATCTTAATGAGGATAAGTGTTGCTAAAAAATTCATTCTCTACAGCCCTTACAACAAGGAACCCACTATATTGACCCATTCATAGCTCTAAGTGGAACCTACTAAATAAAGATTCTACTCATCTACTCAAAAATATCCATTTAAAGTTTCCAACTCAAAGCTATAAGTTCTCCAAATTATATATTAAAGGAGCTCAACTTTATTTTTAATTTTTTAAAATTTCATTTTTGTGCTCTCGTAGATTTGTAAGTTTGATATACAAAAAGGTTTATTTTTAAGAGTGAACATGTTGACTAGAAAGAATATTGAAAGGAATTCCCTATTGAATATTCTAAAAGTAGAGTGGTGTTCTGCTGTCCCATTGTGTTTTTATTTAAAAATGCTCTTGTATATGTTTAAAGATTCTTTTAATTCTTTTAGTGCACGTGTTGTTTGTTTGCATGAGGGTGAAATATAATTAAATTAAGGGTCCATTTAAGAGAGATGAGGGAGTTGAGAATAAAAGTAGAAAAAGACAAAAATGTGAAACACGAATATGGGAAAGACAATTAACATTATGTCCATCCTCCGCCCCACTCAAATGAGAATCCTGTTCCGTCATTGTAGTCGTGCAAAGTCACCCCTCCGTGGACTTTTGTGGCTTTGTGGTTTACATCCACAACCATCTGAGTAATGGATACATCATAAGAGTTACTTTTCATGTCCAAGTTCTTTGATATACCTCCAGCCATTTGGAAAAAAAAAAAAATAGATTGACAGATTAATACATATAATTAGTTATCATGGATAGATAGGTAATGCAAAGTTGGTGAAGCACTAGGGTGATGGTAAAGATTAGAGTGAGTGTGTGGGGGTTGGATGTGTGAGTACTTACCTTTAAAAAAAGTTTTAACGTAGTCTAGTCATTCAACCAATGTGATGGTCCTCATTCTAAATCATATGTGTGGAAAAAATAAAAAAAGAATATTAGATCATGTTTATATAAGTTCCGTAGAAAAGTAGATGCCTGCATTGCTATAAGAGAGGGTGAGGTAGAAAGCAAAGAAGAAAGATATTCATGTTAGGGAGTCTAGTGTTTGGTGGCCAAGTGGACCCAGAACAATACTATGGTTGTAGAGGTAGTGGCGCCACAGTGCTACAGTATTGGGCAAGTGGACTCATGGTGCCGTAGTATTTTGGCAACATCAAAAGAGTCACCATGTCAAATAGGGAGGGACAAACGAGCAAGGAGAAGCATCTTCACCCCAATTTGCTAAAGGGCCCCCATGTGTCCTCATGTCCTTTTGAGCAAGGTTGGAAACTTTTGTAGTGTTGACTCTTTGACTCTTGATTTGGTGGAGTTACCTTATTTTGGACAAGGGAGAACTGTTTTTTTCTTTTTCTTTTTCTTTCTCTTATTACCATATTTTTTTAATATATAAATTTACTAATTTATGATTAATTATAATGAACACATGTAAATGAATATATCTAATTATGATTTTATAAATGTTTAATTCATTTTATATATTTTAAAGTAGTTTAAATGGAAAAATGACTCTTTTGCATTACCGGTTAATTGATTCCCCTAGTTAAGTCTGAGTCCCAAGTTTTCCAACTTTACTTCGGAAGAGTAGAAGGTGAAGCTGGTGATGTTAAGACTAAATCACTGCGTAATTCAAAATTCAAGTTTTTTTATGCTAACAAGTAACAATAATTATCACTCTTTTTCCCTTCTTCAATGTCCACATTGGTATGTTTGGAAAAGCAAATTGGTGCCCCTGCAATCACTCATTCACCTTGGCCCTACCTTACAATTGTGTGACCACACATCCAATTCTCTATCTCCCTCCTCCCTCCTCGATCGATCTGCAACTTACTGTGAATGAAAATGCCCACCATTTAGAGGAGAAAACATGGGCCTTTGTTGTCCCTTTGATGCCCTTCATGTCAACCCATGACCTATTTTGGGAGGACAACATGGTAATTTAAAACGGCCATATAAACATGGAAAAATCTTTATTTTATCATTTCAAATAAATAGATTCTAATAACAAATACCACATGAAGGCATGAAAAGAAGAGACTAAAATTTGAGTAAAACATCTCCAATACTTGAAAAAAAAATGGAAAGTTCAATATAAAGGAAAATTATTTTTCATCCTGCACACAAAAATGCATGGGCGAACATTCTCATGAACTACTTGTTCTTAATGCATCTAATTCTAAACACATGTATATGACTGTAAGTAAACATGAACAAAGGTTTAATCATTATAAAAGACATGATAGTGGTAGACTCTATAGCATCTTAGGCTTGTTGATAAAGGAGTGGAAAGAAAAGAGATGTCACATTTTGTTGGAACCAGTGGCAACACATCACATGCTGGGTGCCTGTGTCATTAGTTCACCATTTTATTTTATTAGATTCACCATAATCATATGTATCTTGGTGAAAGAAGATTTGGCAAATGAGGACATGAAGAGAAGTTCTCATGTAGAATAAAAAAAAAATGTTACAACATTTGGATACTGGCGTCTAGTTGGTACCTGTCAAATGAATGGTGTAAGCAAAATGGGTTTTTGTTTTTGCAGAGATATAAAATGGTTAAAAAATGAAGAAATAAAAATGAATATTTAAAAATTCATCAAATCATCTTTTCTAATCAGAAAATGAGTCCAACCATCAACCCTTGTAAATTAAATCCTAAGAGTCAAATATCCCATCTACATATTTATATTATATCCCCCTCCTTTAATTATATATCCTTTGTTAGTGCCCATTTGGCCACCAAATTCTAGGATAGAATGTTTTAACAAAAAAAAAGAAAGAAAGGATCCAGTGGTGGGATTTGAATAGTTCAATATTATGCAATGTAGACCATCCAAATCCGTAGTGGGCTCACTGAGTGGTTGTCAAATGTTAGCACTGTTATATAATGGAGGTGGAGACATTTATGTGACATAATCAAAGGGCAGTACCAATAGGGGTTGTAGTTGGGTGCCATGGCCTGATCCCCTAAAAAATGAAAATGATAAGATATCTTTGTATGGTGAGCTTTGCCGCATATACCTCTTTTCTAACATGATAGCTTTATAGGTTGCATTTGTTGTCATATATCATCATCATCATCACCACCACTATCAGAGGATGAGCTAGCCATGGCCAAAAACATAATAAACAGTTTTTGGTTCGCTTAACTAATCAATGGACACTTTACACATTTTACTTTTTTAATGGTGCATTCCTTGAGCATGGTTCACAGGAAGGCCCAATTTCAACCATCGATCATTTATCTAGATGACATTTTTGTTGTCATTCCAATACAAGAAAAATCATAGTAAATCACTATATTTAGGGTGCATTCAATATATATCGTTTATTGGAGATGTGAAATTTTAAATCTATAGTTTATATTCCAATTATATTAATTGAAAATAGTTACAAGCATTTTGCTTTTACAATTAAAGGATGATGTTCTAGTTAGAGGAGCATAAAAAAGGCTTTACTTTACTCCTTGAGGATGTACTTTACTCCTTGAGGATGTGCGGTGCTTGTGGGAGAGGTCACAACTATCATGATTAAAAAGATGTGTTTGTGTGAGATTGCTCACTTTGCACCTGTTCGCTTGAATGAATTTGGGAACGAATTTCCAGGGAATTTTCAACAGCATTGGGAGGAGTTGTGTGTAGAGAATTTGGAAGTTTGAAAAGTGGAATCTCATAAAGCCAATTAAATGTCACTTTTGCCATTTTGATTTCTCCAAATTTCAGCTTTGGGATTGTATTTAGCATTTGAAAATCCAATTGAGAGACTGTATTTAGAGAAGGAAAATATTTAAGTAAGAACTATTATATGAGAACTTTTTTGCGGGGCCCAATTTGCAACTCATTCAAATCTAGCATCCAATAGGGAACCTATGATAGTCACTAATCCCAAGGATTGGCATACATCCGAATGAGTTGAACTGTTGGATCGATGGTTGAATATTTTTTTGAATATGAAGCTATTAAACTTGTGGGCCAGGGATGAAAGGGTTAGGAGCATGGGTTTAGATTGATACTTGGGGTGGTCTCACATAAATCTTTTCATCCCCCTGGTCCCATCTCCAAATGGGGCCTACAATTAGGTCCTATAAAAAAATTTTCATATAATATGTGAGAACTAATTCTCACCTGAATATTACTATTTAAGGAATTCATAATATCCCTCCAACAAAAATTCTCAAAATTCTCGCAAACGAAAAAAAGCCATTTCACTACCACATACAAAGAAATAACAGAAAGATGGTTACAACTTAGAGTATATTAGTAGAAGATGATCAATCAAACCCAAATAGACAGAACAAGACTGCATCAATGATGATATCACTTAACATATATATATATTATAAGAAAGCATGTGGATGAATTAGGATAAAGAAATTTTCTAGCAGCCCATTGACTGAGAAAGGCATCCATCAAATTGGGAGTTCGTAGGGAGTAGTGAGATCTTAGTAAGCATAAATCATGTGAGTGTTCGGATGTGATTGGGTTTACAAATGAAGTGATCTCACCAACATGGCCTTATAAATTCAATTTCCCAATTGGATAGTTCGAACTAGTAAAACCTCGTGCTATGCACGGACCACGGAACCACCAAATGCACAGATCGATATAAATTATTTTTAATAAATTTATTAATTAGTAAACTTGTGAGTCCTTATTTTTATTGCTAATTTGATCTTTATGTTTTTTTCCAAATGTTTTATTCTTTAGGTGATGCATGAATTGATTAAAAAAGATCAAATGATCATAAAACTAACAAATTGACCTAATATATTTAAGTGGGACCCGGATGAATGGGGTCCACCATCTCTATTCTAACCGTTCATAAAACCATATGATGCGGGCTGGGACCCATGAATTGATTGATAAAGATCAAATGATCATAGACCTCACAAATTGACCAAACCTAACCTATTTAAGTGGGACAAAGATGAATGAGGTCCACCATCTATATTGTAATCGTCCATAAAACCATATTATGCGAGATGGGACCCATGAATTGATTGAGAAAAATCAAAGGATCAAATGATCGTATACCTAACAAATTGACCAAATATATTTAAGTGGGACACAGATGAATGAGGTCCACCATCTCTATTATAACCGTCCATAAAATCATATGATGCGGGCTGTGACCGATGAATTGATTGATAAAGATCAAATGATCATAAACCTCACAAATTAACCAAATCTAACCTATTTAAGTGGGACCATGATGAATGGGGTCCACCATCTCTATTCTAACCGTCCATAAAACCATAATAATCATAGACCTCACAAATTGACCAAACCTAACCTATTTAAGTGGAACCCCCAAGATGAATGGGGTCCGCCATCTATATTCTAACTGTCCATAAAACCATATGATGCGGGCTGGAATCCATAAATTGCTTGATAAAGATCAAAGGATCAAATGATCATAGACATCACAAATTGACCAAACCTGGCCTATTTAAGTGGTACCCACCAGATGAATGGGGTCCACCATCTTTATTCTAACCGTCCATAAAATTATATTATGCAGGATGGGACCTATGAATTGATTAAGAAAGATCAAAGGTTCAAATGATCGTAGACCTAATAAATTGACCAAATATATTTAAGTGGGAGCCAGATGAATGGGGTTCACCATCTCTATTCTAACCGTCCATAAAATCATATGATGCGGGCTGTGACCTATGAATTGTTTGATAAATATCAAATGATCATAGACCTCACAAATTGACCAAACCTAACCTACTATGTCAAGTATAATTTGACCACATTGAAATGGGCCCACCCTTAATCCAAATCTCGATCAAGATCAACCCACCCATTTAATTTTAACATACCAGGTGGGCCATCTCCATTGGGCTGGAGGGGAAGGACCAATTTTTTGGAGGAAGTTATTGGCCAGTTAGTTTAGAGAGAGGATAGACTTAGAGAGTGAAGAGAGAGGAGAGTGGAGAGAGAGGAGATACTGACACCTGTCTTCATGTATGCTGTGTAGTGAGGGATGGAAATTTGGAGGCTTGTGGTTAAAAGTAGGGGGAATACATTCCAATAGTTATTGGATACGTACTATTATTATTTTTGCTCAAAAAAGATGATATCTTTCCAATATAATAAAAAAACCATAAGATAAAACCAATACAAAAGATCAAATCTGTTGTGGGCCTTAATTTACTCAATGAGTATCTTTTGTGAATACATTTAATTAGAAATGAGCACATCTGGTGTGGGCCTTAACTTTCCCATTATTCATTGATGAGCCCCACTTGAATGAAATACATTTTATTAGAAATGAGCCCCATTATTCATTGATTAGCCCCACTTGAATGAAATACATTTAATTAGAAATGGGCCCCATAGACGTGTGCACCATCACTTAGAAATGTAGCACATCTGGTGTGTTGGCTTATTTAGGGATCTCATGGAGAGATTTTAGGATTTTGAGTGGAAGATGATTCTTCATGGAGAGATTTTAGGTCTTTTGAGTGTGTAATAGATATAAAGATTTTAGCCCCACTTGATGAAATACATTTAATTAGAAATGGGCCCCATAGACGTGTGTGAATAGACGTGCGTGAGAGGGCAACTCCGGAAATGGCATTGTAAAAAGTTTGAGGTTGCGCCAGGTGTCTTTATGTGAGGAAGAGTACATCCCTTTAGTAATATAGAGTGTATCCCTTAATGAACTTACTATTACATTAATCAACCCCACCTCTAATCGATGCAAAACCTTTCAATTTTGATTGTAACTATGATTAGCATGCATCTAAGTGGCCCAGTTAAAATTAAACAAGACCAACCCGACCAGCCAGTTGAACTGAGTCGGTTATTACTTAGACCCAGTCGAAATCCAGCCGAAATCAGTAAAAACCTGTTGTACCCCATCATTAATTACTTAAAATATATATATTTTTGTACTGGTTGGACCAAGTTGGACCGAACTGTCCACTCCACCTTTACACCCTCTGGTGGGGTATTTAATATAAACTAGCAACGAACACACAGTTTTACTAAGAAAATCTTAAAAAAATAAAACTCTTAAAAAATTTAGTAGAAATTTCAATGCATTTAAATATCAAATTTCAACAGAAAATGAGTTATTGTAAATTGCAAGGCCGGTGCAATGTCCAAGTACAGCTGACACTACTTTTTTCTTATACATTTGAAAACAATAAAACAATGATATAGTGAGAAAAATGAGATCCCAAAAGACAATCGATATTGAATTTATATAACTTTTTGAGGATATAAATCACATATTTTTAGATATTTTATCATGAATGTGTACAAATAAATTTAAATTTACTCTTTCATTTTATTGGAAGGATATTGCATTTTATTGGGTAGGTGTGTAGTGAAAAAGTACTAATCTTGTATTTTATTGGGCAGTTGTGTAGTGAAAAAGAACTACACTACTAATACTAAGTGGGTCCCTCATCTTGCATTTTATTGGGCAGGTGTGTAGTGAAAAAGTACTACACTTTGCTCTTTTTTATATAAGGGTGTAGATATATATATATAATATATAATAATAATAATAATATATAGATTATATTATTATTATATAGGTGGGGCCCACACAAGTTCTTCTCTTTATAATCTTATTATTATATAAGTGGGGCCCACACAAGTTATGTCATTTTTTTTTCTCTTAGATGTGGGCCAGGCGTGTAGTGATTCAAAGTGCATTTTCTTCTCTTTTATAATAGCAGAGAGTAGAGATATAAGAATATAAGAATAGAATATAATAATAATAATATAATAATAGAAGAAGTGGGCCATAGGAGTGTACATCGGGTCGGGTCCCGGGTTTGCCCCGACCCGGTAATTCTATAAAAACAAGAAACCCAACCGAATGCCCGGTAAACTATATCCGGGTTATCCGGGTTACTGAGCAACCAGGTCGGGTTACCGGATCACCCGGTTAATTATAAAGTTTACAATATTTTTTTTTAGAATAACTAAAAGTTCCAATAATTGAGATAAAAATACTGTAAATATATATATACAGTAAACATACAGTAAATATATATTTTTTAATATTTATTTGTATATATTTATATATATATACAAATAAATATAAAAAAATGTATAATCGGATTATCGGGCAATTAACCACACTTTCTTAACCCGAAACCCGGTCCGGATAAGGACTTATTGGGCCGGGTGAGACCCGACCCGTTAAAAGAGCCTATGTCACCCGCCCGATTAGGTTCGGGTCGCATCGGGTCGCCGAATCGGACTGGATTTTAAAACCCGGTGTACACCCCTAGTGGGCCAGGTGTTTATAAGAGTAGAGATATAAGAATAAGAATAAGAATAATATAATAATAAAAAAAGTGGGCCAAAAATATCATTCTACTCTCTTTTATAAGAGTAAATATAGATATAGATAGACAGAAGAAAGATACTTCGTACTTCATTTTTCATGGTCCAGTTCATAGGTAGAATTTTCTCCCACATATATTCATAAGATTCATGTAAAAAAATTAGACGTTTATCCCAAGGACTTGCATGTCATTAGAAAACTATCAATTCTACCTTTCTAAACCAAACCAAACCAAACCAAACCAAGCCTTTTCCCACTAGGTGGGGTCGGCTATATGGATTTGACGACGCCAATCAAATCTGTTTTAGGGCCATGTCCTCTGTTAGATCCATGTAGGCAAGATCATGTTTAATAGTTTCTTTCCAACTTCTCTTGGGTCTCCCTCTCCCTCTCCTACTCTTGGCAAACTCCATGCTTTCACACCTTTTAACAGGTGCCTCTGTTGGACGCCTTCTAACATGGCCGAACCATCTCAGTCGATTTTCTCTCATTTTATCTCCAATCGGTACTATTCCTACTATGCCCCTAATCTCCTCATTCCTAATCCTATCTTTCCTTGTGATCCCGCACATCCATCTTAGCATTCTCATCTCTGCAACTTCCATCTTCTTGACATGATTATGCTTTACTGCCCAACACTCTGATCCATATAAAAACGCTGGCCGTACCGCCACCTTATAATACTTTCCTTTAACCTTGAGGGGGACTTTCCGATCACACAAGACCCCCGAAGCACTCCTCCATTTGGTCCACCCGGCTTGAATCCTGTGACTTACATCAGTATCAATCCCTCCATCCTGTTGCACCATAGATCCAAGGTACCTAAAGTTTTCTTTTTCTACTATCTTTTGTGTGCCCAAACTTACTTCTATGTTACCAGATGTCCTACTTTGACTAAACTTGCATTCCATATATTCCGTTTTGCATCGACTTAGCCTAAACCCTTTTGTCTCTAATGTTTTCCGCCACAATTCAAGTTTAGCATTCACTCCTTCTCTCGTCTCATCCACTAAAACAATGTCATCTGCAAATAACATACACCACGGCACCTCATCCTGGATATGTCTTGTAATCTCATCTATAACTAGGGCAAACAAGTACGGGCTTAACGCTGAGCCTTGGTGTAGACCAATCGTGATAGGAAACTCCTTAGTTTCGCCGCCAGTCGTCCTTATAGATGTCACGACTCTATCATACATATCCCTTATCGCCTCAATATAAGCGACACAAACTCTTTTCTTTTCCAGAACTTTCCAAAGAATCTCCCTAGGAACCCGGTCATAAGCCTTCTCCAAGTCAATGAACACCATATGTAAATCTCTCTTACCTTCTCTATACTGTTCCATTAACCTCCTCAAGAGAAAGATAGCCTCCATGGTTGATCTCTCAGGCATGAAACCAAATTGATTCTCTGAAATATTTGTTGTTCTTCTTAGTCTTCTCTCAATAACTCTCTCCCATAATTTCATCGTATGGCTCATCAATTTAATCCCGCGGTAGTTCACACAGTTCTGAATATCTCCTTTGTTCTTGTATATGGGTATAAGAATACTTTTCCTCCATGCATTAGGCATCTTCTTGCTCTTTAGCACTACATTAAAAGCTTTGTCAACCAACTAATATCATCCTCCCCCAAGCACCTCCATACCTCAATAGGGATACCATCTGGCCCAACCGCTTTCCCATTCTTCATTCTTTTCAATACTTCTTTAACTTCTTCCCTACTGATTCTCCTATAGAACATATGATTCGCTTCTTCTCTAGAAATGGTAAGCTGCCCCAATTGTATGTCACTACTACTGCTTTCGTTAAATAACTTGCAGAAGTAGCTCTTCCAACGCTCCTTTATCTCCTCCTCCTTTACTAATACATTTTCATCCTCATCCTTAATGCATTTAACTTGGTTTAAGTCCTTGGTCCGCCGATCTCTAGTTTTAGCAAGCTTGAATATCTCTCTTTCGCCTTCCTTAGTGTCAAGTCGCCTATATAGCTCCTCAAATGCCTTTGCCTTGGCCTCACTAACTGCCTTTTTGGTTTCTCTTTTTGCTTCTTTATACCTCTCCAAGTTCGCTTCAATTCGATCCTTTTGCCACGTTTTAAAGCACTCTCTTTTAACTCTTATCTTGTCTTGGACGGCTTCGCTCCACCACCATGCCTCTTTCTGTACCGGAGCACCCCCTTTAGATTCTCCTAAGACTTCTTTCCCTACCCTCCGAATACACTCTGCTACCTTATCCCACATATTATTTGCACTCTCATCTGTCGCCCAAACGTCTTCCTCTAGTACTCTTTCCCTTAAAGCTAGTTGCTTATCACCTTTCAGGTTCCACCATTTAGTCCTTGAGCATCTATACAACTTCTTTTTTCTAGTCCACCTTTGTAACTGCACATCTATGATCAACAACCTATGTTGGGAAGTCAAGCTCTCTCCCGGTATAACCTTACAATCTTTACAAGCTAAACGGTCTCTTTTCCTAGTTAAGAAGAAGTCAATTTGTGTCATCGATGAGCCACTCTTATAAGTCACCAAATGCTCCTCTCTCTTTCTAAAAAATGTGTTAGTTACCATGAGATCATAAGCCACTGAAAACTCCAAGATATCCTTCCCTTCTTCATTTCTATTACCGTACCCATGTCCCCCGTGTACTCCTATGTATCCATCTACGTCACGTCCTACATGACCATTCAAATCACCTCCTATGAAGACCATCTCTTCTTGGGGTATCTCTAGTAGCACTCCTTCCAAGTCTTCCCAAAACTTCTCCTTATGTCCATCTCCTAAGCCCACCTGGGGGGCATAAGCACTAATTACGTTCACTATCACTTCTCCTAATACTAACTTAATTGCAATAATCCTATCTCCATAGCGCTTTACATTCACTACATCTTCCTTTAAGTCCTTGTTTACCACTATGCCGACCCCATTCCTCGATCTATTAAGTCCCGTATACCATAACTTATACCCGGTCCTCTCAATCTCTTTTGCTTTGTGTCCCACCCATCTTGTCTCTTGCAAGCAAGCAATTGCGATTCGTCTCCTTTCCATTGTATCCACCACTTCCATAAGTTTCCCAGTTAGGCTCCCAATGTTCCAAGTGCCCAATCTCAGCCTTCTATTTTGGACTAGCTTCCTTACCCCCCACACTCGTCCAATAAAGTGTGAGGACCCTTGCCTATTTAGCACTGCACCCGGGCGCCGATGCAGCGGTCCTTGCTCATTTATCACTGTACCCGGACCATATAGCGCGTCGCTAAGTAGGGGACGCCCCAACGAAATTTCATTAGGTATCAAATCCATAAAAAAATCCGACTGAGTATTGTGCTGGCTGTCGGCTACCTAACGCACAACCCTCCTCCTTTGTCCGGGCTTGGGACCGGCTATGTCAAGGATACCCCAACATAGGCGGAGTTATCAATTCTACCTTTCTATATATAAAAAATAAAACGTTGGGCATCAATTGTAATCTAAAAAGGCAATGACTAACATAAACATCTCAATAAAATAGGTGTAAATCAATTGATTGTAGAACATTTAAATGAGAAATAATCGGGTGAGAACTATGGGGGGCCCGTCTATCACCCAATCCAAACCTTGTAATGGATAGGGACCCCCTTGTTAGTCACTTGCTTCGGGTTTGGCACCAATGCGAATGAATTGGACTATAGGATCGACTATATACCCATACGAATGGATTGAGCTTGTTGGCCATGGATGAAGGGATTAGGAGCATGAGATTGTGGTCAAATTTAATATTTGGGGTGGTCCCATATAGATCATTCAATCCCCACCGGTTCCATCCCAAAATGGGACCCCATTGGGCCCCTCAAAAAAGTTCTCACCGAGTCTCCATGAGAACAGATCTCACCAGATCAAATCCCTATTTAAATATGGGGTACATTGATTTATTCTCTACATACATCTGATATACACATGTACGGGGGATATTCATATGCATCATTCTCTCACCATATGGTGAGGGACAAACTTAATGGGACCCACCTAGGGACCCACTGATCATGAGACTTGTGAGGAATGGAAAGAGACATCTTGAATAAATTAATATATTAAATTTGGAGTCAATCCCATGCCTCTCACCCCTTCATCCGTGGCCCACAAATTTAATGATTTTATATTAAAAAAAATTTGACCCTCCATCCAACGATCCAATCCATTTGGATAGGTTTTAAAGTGTGTGGATGATTCTGGTGTGTAATAGAATCAACCCTAATAAGTTATCCCTCACCATAATATAATGAGGGATGAATGCCTATAAATATTTTCCACATGTACATGTTCTAAAGACAGCCAAATTCTTACCAACAAAAAAGGAAAACCAGAAAACAGAGAGCCAAATTTAATGGCAACTGCACTTGAATGGACTATGAAAGAAAACAGTGGAGAAAACAGGCCCAAACAAGTGTCTGATCTATTGGGATTTGGCCTTTTAAAGGTGAAATAACTTTCCCTGATTTTGAGCCAGACCAATCAAAGGGACTGATTGTGGTGGAGTTTAAGAGAGAGAAAAAAGGAGGGTATGTGTAGAGGGGGACCAGGGCCCAGGAACCATCAGATATGTGGGAGATACCATACATTGCAAAGGAGGAGGAGGGAATTGTAATTCCACTTTTGTGCAATCATTGTGGTGGGGCAAGCTAAAGAAGGTGTGTGGGCCACCAAAGAAAAAGCCTGTTGTGGTGTTTGTGTTTGGTTGTGGCAACCCTCATTTTCATGAGAGAAGGCTCATTATTGCAAGCCTACAGGCCTAAGTACTCTCTCCCTCTCTCTCTTCAGAGAAGGAAAAAAAAAACCATTTTTATTTTCAGGGTTCTACTCCTGGCCACAGGGTTTCTGCTCTGCCTCTCTCTCTCTCTCTCTCATTCTAGGTTCAGTCAGGTTATTCTTTTTCCATTTTTATTTGCTTGTCACCTTAGATTCTGATTTAATATCTATTGATGCCTTTTATTTCTCTTTGAAGAAGTTTATGTATACCTTTTTATTATTATTATTATTATTATTTTTTTTTGTGTTTTTGTAATCTATGATGATGAATTGAATTGGGTTTTTTGTATTTTTAATGATTTGTTTGGATTTCTGTTTTTTCCCCTCAGGGCGGTTTCTGGGGATTTGATCAGATGGTGGGATTCTAGGGTTTGTAGAGGAGAATCTGTCTCCCTGATGGGCTTGCTTTTAATTTTCTTCTAAGGAGAGTTTTGGGCTGTTGGAATCTGTTCTTTTGTGAAGATTTCGTTAGAAAGATTACTGCTTTATGACAGTTTTTGCTTTCATGGGTGAAGAAGAGATTTGAGCGTTTGGAGAAGGGTGAAGGAGATCAAAATCTGTAAAAAAATCCCACCTTTTCCAATTCTTGGAGTTGGGTTTTGCTCATTTCGATCATCTGTTGGTGGGTTTTCTTTTAATCTGGTTTTCGGTGACCGTTCTCGCATGGTTGGGTCGTCCTTAGGCCAAATTAGGAGAATCTGAAACTTGGGTTGTTTTTTTTAATGCATTTTAAGCATCTCACTTTCTCAAAGATTAGATTCTTCATTTGATATGAAGAGAATCCTTGTGGCATTCATAGAACTCGATCCTTTGTGCTGAGTGGGAAAGATTGGATTGTGATACAAAAGGTCAGTGCTGTTTGGTTCGAGAAAATGGAAGATGAGATCATGTTCGCTGATGATGGGCGACACTTGGTAAAAGAGAACCCTTCGGAAGATCTCTTATGTTCTGAAATGGAAACTGATGTGAACGGATTTGGAAGTTTGAAAGATGATGGGGAAGCTTTAACTTCGGAAAA
Source organism: Litsea cubeba (assembly GCA_012931725.1). Lineage (NCBI taxonomy): Eukaryota > Viridiplantae > Streptophyta > Magnoliopsida > Laurales > Lauraceae > Litsea > Litsea cubeba. Next base: position 13,937,357 of record CM022952.1, read on the forward strand.
AGGCGAAGGGAGTCATGCAGTCTTTTCTAAAGAAGCTCCTGTTCTTGGTAAAGACCCAAGAATCTCCAGCAATTGTAGTTGTAGTGTTAAGAAGCTCAAATCAAGGATGTCTGTGACAGAACTCGAACACCGCAAGAAGGATAGGAATGGGCAGGAGAGGAAGCTCAGTAGACAGGACAGGATTGAGTTGGGCCGCATGTTTCAGGGTGCTGTGAGTTCTCATGACTGGGAGCTTGCAGAGAGTTTGATTCTGTTGGCTGATCCACAAACGCTCAACGACGCGTTGTGCATCTCGTTGGATTCTATTTGGTTCTTGAGCACCCAAGAAGAACTGTATGGAATCACTGGGTTGATTAAGAAGATCATTTCGAATGGTGCTTATGACTTCACAAGGGCTGCTCTGAGGACGTCTTTTCTTGCATCATGCGTCTCTGCCTGTCAGAGTCGCACTATGAGTTTAGCAGATACAGTAACTGTTATGGCTCAAAGGTATGGCTTAACATTCTGATTTGTTTTCACAATAGTCTTTATCTTCATCCTATTTCAATATGGAATGAGTTTTGCCTTTTCCATACATTAAATTTTGGAGTATATGTTATCTAGTAGGTTCAAAATTCTGAATAGTTGATTTCATTGTTGTCAGAATCCAACATTGCATTTACTGAATCCTATGATTCGGTTCAAATCATATGGAAAAAGTTTCATATGTATACAATGAATTCTATTTACTAATCAATATTAGGATTCAAGTGTGAATCTTACTATTCAATACTTATTTAATCGAATCTTACGATTCAAGCAATGCCTTCTTTTGTTTTGGTAATCTTTTAGGTGAAATGGATTCTGTTCAATTAGAACTCTCTGGTTTCAGAAGGACTTGAGAACTCAAATACCTAGCCTAGGAAATAAAGATCAGATTTTTTCTTTGACGAGAAATAAGGCCTGGCATTTACTTCTAGCAACTTTGTAGTGGGGTGGTAAACCAGGATGCCAGCACCTTTAGCTGAGGTTTTCGGGAGGTTTTTATGGTTTGTTTATGGGATAGATGGAGAAAAGTGAAATTTGCTTTCCCCGGTGTTTCACACTTTGAGCCCTTAGGCCTTTGGAACTCATATCTTATTGTTTGCTGTATTTTCCTTTTGCAGTTCTATTTGATCACTAATAATGTTGTGATATCTATATAAAATATGAAAATGAAAAAGAAAGGTTTTAATGTTGTAATTCTTCTTAAATTTCATTATTTGGATAGATAATCATCGCATAGGAGAAATGGATGGATGGATGAGACTGATTTGTTTTGTTGTATTTTCAGGTTGCATGAGCGTCTTCAAGAATGCAACGGGGATGAGGTTTTGAAGGCAGAAGCTGGTGCCAAGGTCCAAAAATTCACTGAATGGGCTTTGAAATGCATTGGCTTCCACTCCCGGCGCCATGGAAATGAGGACAGAGTAAGCCACAGCTCAGCCATTGAGATCCAGCTCCAGTTGTCTGCATTTAAAACATTCCTAGATCTTGCTGGTAATCAGCTTACGGGAAAGGACTTTACAGAGGCATTCGATGCTGCATGCTTCCCCCTCACTCTCTTCTCAAGTTCATTTGATCCTGGTTGGGCATCTGGGATTTCTGCAACTGCAATTCAAGGACTGTTGGGCATGTTGGTAGAGGGAGGTGCGGACAATGTTAATCAGTGCTTTTTGGAAGCATCTCGTTTTGGGAGCACAGAGCTTGTGCGCATTTTATTGCAGGTAATTAGCATCTGTTTATCCCATAGATGTACATTCAACTGTTTATTTTGAAGTTATCATTCACATGATCACATCATTTTACTATGAATCAATCTTCAATGAATTCAGAATCTTATTTAGGGCAAATTTAGCATTTTCCTTAGGGAAAAGAAATTATTTCCTACGTTCTGAGGCATTTTTTTCTATCCCTATAGTGTGGAGGGTGATGAACCAATTTCCTATGATGAAAATTGACCTTTTTTTAAAAAAAACTTACTAAAAAAATGTTGTCACCCCTCCCTAGGAAACCACTAGTAAAATGCCAGCATAGAATAGAGGCTTTTTTTTTTATATAATGAATAGCGGCTTTTATCAAAAGGGTGAAGAGTGAAAAGCCAAGGGTGGATCAAAAGTGGATACTACAAGGGGCGGTCATATTCATGTGATTTGTTGTCATGTGGTGAGGCCCGTGAGGGTCCCTCGTAGATCTCCATGTTGTCCTTCACTGTTAACCCCTTTGATAAAAGCACTTTTCTTAAGAACTCCAAGGAATTAAGTGGAAGTTTGTCCAACATACCCTGAGGAAATTGCAGGACTTGAGGATTTTGACGTGGTGAAGGTTTTTCTGTTGTCGCACAATGGTTGATTGTTGTCTTATCAAGCACATGCTTATGAATTAGGATCCATTGTCTTGCAAATGCAGATGAAAGATTAGTTTCATCTTTGTTGTCTTTTCTAAACTGCTCTTGCGTGACGTTTTTGCATGTGCAATTTCTTATTTGGAAGAAAGGAAAACCTTTTGTTGGAAAGGATGGGATCGTGGATTCTGTTAATAGGATCTGAAAAAAAAAAGGACCTTCAAAACAAAGAGAACTGAAGAAATTGGAAAGAAAGATTAATTGAACAGGGGTTGATTTTTGCAACAGTTGGAAGAGATGTTAGTGGTACAAAATATATATTCTTCCACCCAACATGATGAGGGTTAGCTATGTCTTTTGCCTCCCTATGGGCATTGGGTTCTTATGATAAACTTCCATCAAGAGATTAATGAGCTGTTAGATTTTGAAAAACAGAAACCAGCTATTACTTGGAGACTTCAGCTGTAGCATCATACCATTCAAAAAAAAAAAAAAAAAAAAGAAGACTTCAGCTGTAGCACTCACAAATTTTGTTTTCCACGCCAAGACACTCAACCGTCAATATGGAGCTTGAGCTAACCTTTTTAGTCAGCAAAGGGCTTCTTTTTGGGTTTTTTTTTTTTTTTTTTTGTTCTGCTGAGTATTACTATAGGATTTATAGTTATAAAGTGGTAGGAGAGATTTGTCATCTCTTTTTGAACCTCAAGAGGATTTATTCTTCTAATCCTCCTGCTATCACCCATAGCATAGCAACTATGCCCCTGTTTGGCATCACTACTTTCTTTCTCTATTTCTCTAAATCTCTAAAGTAGGTACTAGTTAGTGATTTTGAGAATAGAGGTGTTTGGCAGCGTGTTTCACCCTCTAAATAGTGTAGAGAAGTAGAGGCAATGCCTCTTTTTCCCACAGCCCACCATTGGCTGCATGTAGAAAGTAGAGGGAAAAAAATAGAGGCAGGTGAACAATGAATCTGGCCCAAGAACGCTCCGGTTTTTTTTTTTTTTTCAAAATCTAAGAGTGTAAATCAAGATCCAAACTGTTGGAAATGTTGACAAGATCAAACACGGCCATGACACCAAATCTCAGCCGTTGGATCATCACCAATCTCGAGACATGTGAAAAAAAAGTGAGTCATTAGATGCAGTTTTCTGGAATCTATGGGCCCCAAACACAAGACCCGGACCGTTAGATCTCTTTGGAAGGCTGAAAATGGCTATGTGGTCAATTTTCAAGGGTTGATACCTTGTGGATCTCAAGATATTTTCAAAACAATATCAACCATTGATGTATTATGCTCAATTTTGGATTTGTCCTTGAGCAGTAACGTTTTTCGATTTTTATTATTATTTCTGGGATAGTAACCCACGATCCAAACCGTTAAAATTGTTCTTAAGATCAAGCCCAGCCATGTGACCAAATTTCAGCCGTTGGATCATCACTAATCTCAAGATATGAGAAAGAAACGTGAGCCATTTGATAGTATTTTCTGGGTTATGTGGGCCCCAAACACAAGATCCAAACCGTTAGATCTCTTTGGAAGGCTGAACACAACCATGGGGTCAATTGTCAAGGCTTGATTCAAACCTCCTGGATCTTGAGAAATTTGTGAAAAACTTTCAACTATTGATATAAAAAATGTCTATTGAACATAGATCCTTGCATTACCAAATACTCCTTTTGATTCTAGTCTCTTTTTTTAATGGCTCTATTTTGATGGGTCTATCCAAAAAAGAGTAGAGATACCAAACAAGCCCTAAGTCAATTAACTTATATCAAATAGTTCTTGTACACCCACATCTTACAATAAGATGGCTTTTAGACTCGGTCTTGCACTATTAGCATGTGACTCATGCATTTTTCAATGCGATGCCCTCCTGCCTTAAGATTTCCGTCACAAATATCTTGCTTCATGTAGTAGAGCAATAAAGTTGATTATTGCTCCATTACCACGGAGATCTTTTAGATTCCCCGGCTTTATTCATCTAAGCTAGCATTAAACCACCCCACAGTGAAAAAACTGGATGATGGGAGGAAGGGGAGTCCAAAGTCACAAACATATATATCCTCATTTTCTCCGAAGAATCCTATTTCTTAGGTTCTGTTATCTGAAACGTCCTTGGAAATAAAAACATCGTAATGAATAGACAACGCCTCGAACAAAAAAGGAGACCTGCTTGAACCTTTCGCAACATGGTTTTAAAAAATTAGCTGGGACTCTGTACCTACTGAGTTGAGTTGTCCTTCCTGACTGATTACTTTGAAGAAGGGCAAAAGTATTATTATTATTTTTTTCTAATTCATGTTGTGACCAGATCTGGTAGGTTCTGGACAGGCCTTTGCACTGATTTTGGGAGATCACAACCACATTTTTTTGAAAGATTTAGCATTCAAAAAGTGGAGGTGCTATTCATTCGTCTCTATAAAAGACAAATGCGGCCACTCATTACTCCTAAAATACATTCATAACGGTTAAAGAACATGCCTTAAAACTTTAGAATCATAGGGGACAAATTTCGATTTTTAAAATAAATTTATTATTTTTTATAAATATTGAGAGAGAGGACCTTGCTGGCCACTGGCCAGCCCTTGGATCGGATTGGATCCAAATGGACGAAGGATCCTACGCCTAGTTCACAAAGGAAACCAACTTATGCATTTAGCAACTTCCAAAATAAATCTCTACAACTATTTTAGCTGATTGTCTTACATGGGTATGTAATGCGAATTGAAAAAAAAAAATCCAATTTCTTGCTAATCTTATCCCTAAATTTGAGATATTGTAATCCTCTTATTTCTAATTATAGATATGACTCTGATTGACTGATTTGAGTGCCCCTTTGATTTTATATCTTTGGACAATGTTCTTCCACAAATGAATCGGTTCTATAATTCATCACAGTAGATCTTGCTCTTCTGTATTGGATTCAATCAAAGATTGGTCATCTTTTGGCTCATCTACAATAGGATCTTGTAGTTCTAGATTCATTGTATGGCTTTATTAGCTGGATGATGATTAGCTGCTGCCTTGCAACATTCTATTTGCATGTTCATTTCCTTGATCAAACAATCATAGATCTCATTAGATACTGCCTCTGTTCTAATGCAATCCTCTCTCCACCTGTCAAATGGTTGGATTTGGCCATTTGTTGATCCGATTGATGACTTAGTTGATGGATGCTCCAATCATTGAAAGAAAAACATTGGAATAAAAAAAGTTTCTTGATACCGATCTAATGCAGGACAAATCATGGTCCTCGTGCCAGCCTTGGATCCAATTGGATCCCAAATGGATGAAAGATGTTACCCCAAGTTTCACACAGAAACAATGGAATTCTTCACAAAGAAAACCCATTTATAAATTCATTTACTTCCAAAATAAATCTCCACAACTATTTAGGCTGATTGGCTTACATCGGTATTTTTTTTTTTCTAAATTGAAAAGAACAAAACTTAAATTTCTTGCTAACCTCTTTTTTTATTGATTAATTTCTTGTTAGTCTTAGTCCTGAATTTAAGATATTGTAACCCACTTATTTCTAATTATAAAGAATCCTAAATGAAACACATGAAGAAAGATGAAACTAATTCTTAAATAATAGATAATGGTTAAAGAGCCATAACAGTTTAGAACTTCCAAGAAATCCTCCAAATGTGGGATTTGTGCAGCCCATGTGATATTTTTCTTCATTCAGAAATTGTCATGGGCCCAACACGTTGCCCTTTGTACCCTTAGTTTGCATCGGATTCTATCTCAATAACTATTTCTAACTAAAATGTGGCAATGGTGGTTGCTATTTTAAGATGCTCTGAGCTTCATAGATGATCAAATAGGCGCATACCACAATTGGAGGACATTTTGTTACCCACACACACACCAATGTTTTTTTTTAATAGTCTTGTATGGTGTGACTGAGGCTTGGTTGCTATTCTCTATTTTTATTGGGATGCTTAATTTTATTTTCCTGCCTTGTATTTACAAATGGAACAAGAAAAGATGAGGCCTTGTTCATTCTAGTATCAAATTGAGCTCTTTTTTATTTCTTTTTGGATGGGTGTGTCAAACTGAACCTTGATGACATTTGTTACTTCCAGTGCCTTGATCTGATTTTTATTTTGGAAAAATGGTAAAAGTTATTTGTTGAACCAAGGAAAAAAACAAATATTATATGATAATACATCTTGATTAACCCGAAGAATATGAATCAACCCTCATGTGTAATCCTCAAATGTTATTGCTAGCTGCCTTGGTAAATGGCACCTAGAAGAAGCCACCACTGGATCACACAATGAGAATCACCTTAAAACAGTTGCCCCTACACCCAAATGATGTAGCTCCCTATAACCCATCAACGTAGGTGTTGATTCTCCTCATGGGAATTTGACCCATATAAAAGACCATAATAATTCCTAGCTTGAGCACCGTCATGTGTTGGTGGAAGTTTGGAAATGAGAAATCACATTAGATGGGACAACATTTTTCGGACCTCTTTATGCCACAAATTAGTATATCAATGATCAGCACCATACAATGATTGGAGGTGGGAAAAAGTAACTGTCCTGCTAAATGTGGTCTGAAATCTCTGGATAGCTCCAAAGCCAGAAATGATAGCCATCCAGTCTCAAAAATTGTTGTGATCTTTTTCATGACATGTTAATGCTTATTGGGATTTTGTTAGGTGTGCTGTTGGTTGGGCCTATTGGGCTTTGGGATTTTGTTTCTGTTCTGTTGGCTTCCTGTGCTTTGCCTGCTGTTTCAGTTCATGATGATGTCTCATCTTTAGCCCTGCTTGCACCATATTCCATGATCTTCTAACTTCTTTGGTTCCTTGCATCATAATATTTTTTTGATAATTGAAAGTTAACCACCTTTGAGGGGGGAAAAAGTCTTTTAAAAGTTCATTTTTTTCCATCTATTTTTTCGTTTTCATGGTTTTAATTCAAGTTCTTGGATGACCTGTTTAGATTGCTCAAAGAAATAGCTTAGATGTGGACGTTGACCTGGCTCTGGGGTTTGCTTCGCACTATTGCAAGATTGGCACAATGGAGTGTCTAGTTGAGGAGGGGAATGCCATCGCCTTTCTGGGTCCTTTAATGAGAGCGGCAGAGAGAGGATGCATGCAGGTGGTCCAATGGTTTGTTGAGCGAGGATGCCGTGACATGGAGCTTTGCCTTGCACTAACTGCTGCCACCTCCAGCAGCCAGGTCGGTATCGCCACCTACCTTCTCCCACACGTGCCACAGCATGTCCTTGCTGCTCTTAGCATTGAGATCCTTAAAGCAGCTGGAGAACGTAGTGGTGGGTCTCTTGATGGGGTTGCCTTTCTTCTTCGCTCTGACTTCTTAGGGGACCCTGCTGCTACATATGCTGTAGCTGACAGTATTGCAAGGTCAGATGATGAGAACGTAGCGCCTGAGCTGAGGGCATTCTTGCGAGAACACTGGTCAGAAGCTGCATTTGCTGATGGCTTAAAATGTGGACAGGACCACTATGTCAATGTGATGAGGATTCTGAGTCGGGGCGAGTCACCCATTTGTCTTAAAGATCTGCCAGCACCTTTGAGGTTAACTGTTGCATACTTGCCGCTTTACAGGGAATGCGTGGCAATGGGTGGACGTCTGTTGTCACAACGGCTGAGAGGGCAGCTTGTGGAGGCAGTGAGAAGGGTTGGAGATGGGCTGGTTGACAAGGCAAGCCAAGGGAGAGAACTCTTGGCAATTTTGGAGCATCATCTCCCACCGTTTTTGGTCTGTGTTCCTAGTGTTGCTTCTACTCTTTGAAATCTCAGAATTTTTATTTACATATCATATTCAGAAGAGATTACAGTAACTGATGTTGTGACTATCAAGTGATTTAATTCTTCCCATACTGAGTGCCATGATGATCTTCAGAGTAGTATATGTTTGAGACATATGCTATGCAAGCCTTCTGTATGTAAGGTGAAGGTTTAAAGACGAGGGTATGTTGGACTTGTAAGTTTGAGAGTAGTGTTATTATTTATTTATGAGGCTTATTGGGTAAATACCGTCCTGTTAGTTACAGGAACTACTGACATGTAGACTTGTGCTTGTGATACCATCCACCTGCTCAACCAAGGACTTTCTGGCTGCAGTAGCCAGTGCCACCCAAAACCAGGGTGCTTGGCCTACTCTGTATGACAACCTTTCTCTGGTGTTGAGAATTCCATTCATTACTGGATGAACTGACCTATTGTAACAGGAATGTTTCTTAATTTAAGACATCTTTCAATTTAGAAGATCACAACCATTTTGATTGGCCAACAATGCACCTTTCAGAATTTTTAGGAAAATGGAATTATATGACTTTGATGCTCCAGGCATTGTTCTAAAGTTCGACTGATTGTACTCACTTGGAGGGCATTGAATCAAGGTTCAGACTTGTGTTGTTCTGGTTGGGTTGCAGTTGGATCAACTTGGCTGAGTCAAGACAAGTTTGAGTTGAATTTTTGAACACTAGTTCCTTGTTCCAATATATTAGTTCTTCTGGGGAGCACAGAAAGCACCACTCTCAATCAAACCAAAAGGAATGCACAACTTTTCAGCTTTGATTTTTCCAATTTCTCATATAATATACCAAAAGCGGCTTAGCAACTTTTTACCTTAAACAAGCCCCCACAACCCAAGTCCTGAATATGCATAGCTGGTTAGCAGTAGGATGGTTATTTTCAATGTTGATAAAGTATGACCTAAATTTTAATTTTATTTGATGAGCTTATGTAATGCGTAAAAGAGCAAGAGCGTGAATTGCTAGATTTCATTGTTCTTGCCATTTACTATGCTTGCCCCCATTTTGATGGTTATGATCATCAAATGAAGGTAACAATGACAAGAATAATGATAGGGTTGCAAATGGGCATCTTCCGACTAACAAATGGGTATAATTTCGGATCCAGGTCCGGAACCTAATTTAGATTCCGATTAACAAATGGGTATAATTTCGGATCCATTCAGGTTTTGACCCGTGGACCCGGCTTACAAGTCTTTAATGTTGCAAACTATAGTTCAAAATCAACTTTGCTTGTATATTTTTATATTTAATTCAGAAGGTAGTAAACTTGATGCACCGTTATAAGTTGAATAACTTTATTTAAAGAAAAAAAAATTGAAAAGAAGTTAGAATCAATTTTTGAATTGGATCCTAGTCCTCTAGTCGGAACTAGATCCGGATCCTCTTATTGGAATTAGGTCTAGAATCAACAAACAAGTTCCGAATCGGAAACAGAACCAACGCCTTGAAGTCTGCATCCCTAGATGATAGGGTATGTCCAGATTGTAACCACAATTTTTATTCTAGCTCAGCCAACAACATTTGTGGAGGTGGCGGGTTCTTGGTGTGGAGTTTGTTTTCATGGTTGTGGGCACGTCTTATGGACGATAATTTCGTTTGCGATCTTATGATCTATTTGAAAGGAAAGACATGATAGGATCTTTAAAGGCTTTTCATCGCCAACAACAGTTTTGATTTCTAAGGTGGCCTTTAAGGATTGCGAAATGGGCATTGGTAAGAAATGAGTTCTCAAACTTCAACTTAAATGATGTTCTCTTCAATTGGAAAACTCATTTGGGGTGTAGATCTTTTTAAGGAGAGGGGGAGACCAAGAGGAGGCTCGACCCTTGGTCTCCCCCTCCTTTTGGGGTTTTGAAATTCAACATCCATGGAGCTTTGATGGGTAAACCAGGTCTGGAGGTGTGTTTCGTAATTATAAGGGTGAGGTGTTGCTTATGTTCTCCAAGAATGTAGGAGTTTGTGATTCAAATGCAGCAGAAGTGTTGGCTATTTTGGAAGGTCTAAGATTGTTTCCGAACAGATTTTTTTGCTCTCTTATGGTAGAAACCAATTCATCAAATGCGATTGTTTGAGTGTCTAACCAATAGGCGAATCCTTGGAAATCTCAATTCCTTTTTAATGAAATTAAGGAGTTGGCCGGTAGCATCAATATCTCCTTCCATCATGAGGTTAGGTCCACCAAATCTACGGCAAATGCATTAGCCAAGCAAGGGGTTGATTGAGTCTCTCCTTGGGTGGGTGTGGTTATGTACTGATTGGGGTGTGGTACAATGCTCGTGTACAATATCCCCTTTTGTTTTTTCTTTATTTCTTGATCCTTGTATTTCCTTTTTTATTAATAAATTTTCGTTACCATTCAAAAAAAAAAAAAAGAAAAGAAAAGAAAAAAAACAACATTTTTGAAACACATGGAATACATTGTCTACATAAACTAGAATGGGGCCTTTTTCCAAGGTTGTCGACATGTGAAATCTAATTGTTGTCCAAAACCACTAGTTAATTCTTTATTGTCATAGGTTGTAAGCTTTGATCATAGGGGAGAGAGGTGGAAGGTTAAGGGTAGTCATGGTTCCTATCCTTTTCCCATATGAAATGAACCCCATGTGTGGGAAGATTGGATGATCATCACCCTTGTCCAGCCCTTCCCATGTGAAACAGCCCACTGGCTGACAATCAGGCCTTAGCTGTCCATATAGTGTCACACCTGAACTCTTTTATGTGGATTACTAGTTGAGAAATAAATCCGATATGTTTTTAAACATATTATCTCATTTCCATTGGTTTTAAAGCTTGCATATGGATTTGGGTTTTCATTCATTAAGGAAATCAAAATATTTCAAGATTCAATAAAAACCTCCGATGAGATATAAATGACTTTTATAAATCTTCATATCGAAAATATAAAAAGAGAAGGACACATGAATTATTCTAATTTTGACTCTCAATGGATGACTCACAAATGTAATTACCTTTTTTATTTCGTTTTCTTCCAATATCTCAATATTTCTGTAATAAATTTTGAGTTTATTTGTTATCTTTGTGCTTAAAAAATATTTGAAAATGTGTTTATAAATGTAAAAGTGAAGGAAAGATGTGCTTATATGGTATTTGTAAAGTCTATTTTTGCAAGAGGCAGGTCGGCCCGACCTATTGACAAGGCGTCAGTCCACCTTCTTCTCTCCCGCGTGATCTCCCGAATGGATCTCCTGTTGACAAGGTGTCAGTCCACCTTCTTCTCTCCCACGTGATCTCGCGAATGGATCTCCTGTTTCAAAGACAAGAACAGTGAAAGCTCGATCGGATCGTTCGACCGAAGTCTCTCAGATGATTCAATCAGTAATGGGTCCTGTTCCAAAATTTTGGATATCGATCGAGTTACCCTTTTTTTCATCATACATTGTCATCAAATCCTCCCCTCTTTTTATGCAATCTCTCCCTCGTTTTTCTCCCCCCTACTAGAGCACGTTTCCGCCCCCCACCTCGTGCTGATTGGGTAATAGCTGCGCCGCTGGATCGTGGGGCACCAATTCAGGCCTTTAATTCTTCCGTCTCCGCCAGCTGTCCCAGGTTCTAGCTTACCCATGTTCTTCTCTGGTTTGGGTTGGCAAGTCAGGTCAGCTTTGACCCAAACCCAGCCCCAGCCCAGGACGCTTTCAAATTTCCCCCCGACAGTATTGAGCAATCATTCACAATCATGCATAAATGTTTATCTAACCACAAGAAATTTATGATGCTTCTAATATAAATGAACATGGTCATATAATACTCATTTTATAAACTTCATACAATTAACTTATACATTATAATAAGAATCGGGATCCTCTGAGTGGGTCTACGCACGGTGACCGTGAGTGGACTACTCAGGGTCCGCCACGTCACCGCGGGTAGCCTCTGTCCGCGTGCATGGCAGGTTGCCCACGGTGAAATGGCGGACCATTCACGGTCACCGTGGGATTTTACCTCATCAGATCCGGACTCATTATAATAATGGGTATAGCTATAGCTTATCAAAGAAAATCATGCGACTTTTGCCTAGGGTTTGAAATTTTGAGTGAGGCAGGTCCGAATTTTCTTATTAAATGGGCTTGAATCCTTTTTATTAGATGGGATTCACCCCTATAACTTGCAACTTGTTATAGGCCGTTATGACCCAAGCTGCCTAATGGATGCATAAAACAAAAACACTTATTTTTTTCTGTTTTAAATGTTATTCAATGTGGTCCTTCATAACTAGTTATTATGGATCAATGCAAAAATGATACTCATATATACATATTACCAAAATGCACAATCATGCCCATTAGTATGATATTACAGTTGATTTACATGGGGGTGTTAATCTGTTCCCAAATTATTTAACTATGGGAAGGATTTATTGACCTGCAAACTTAATTGTGCTGCCCAACTTTAGGTGGAGTCACAGGCTAAGCCACATATGGGATGTATGAACTGGACAATCCCAAGTTGTCTACTCAGGGCTAAGCAATCACCATACAAAGGACCAGCAAGAGCAAGGGAGGAAGCACTTGTACATAAGGCTTGGATGGTTGCCAACGAGTCTCCCTCCAATATGATATTATCAAGTTGCAGCTGTTGTGCAAGCTCAAGACCAAGTCTGCAAGCAAGGGCCTCAATTGTGTCCACATGGTAGCTGGAGGTAAACCAAGAAGCACGACAAGCAATCACGCGACCACACCAGTCACAGACCACCACCCCAGCACCAGTCACAATCCACATTTACCTTGTAGCAACCTTGGGGTGGAGGAGACCATCGCAAATGACTACCCAGATTAGGCTGTACAGCCAAAGATGGAGGAGTCCAAGAGGTAGACTCAAACTCCTGCAGCTGATCCTGACTCCAAGCTACCAGTGCTTCCCGTGATCTACCATATCCCTTAAACAACCTGGAATTTCTATCCGTCCCAAATTGCCCAAACCATCATCGCCCAAAGCTGCTTCACATTCGACCCAACCCGTGTTAAAACATCCTAGCACCACGCCTTGAAGCTAATACCAGAAGGTTTCACCTCACTATGCCAATCACATATATTCCAGATTTTCAATGATTCAACACAAGAGAAAGCCATATGCTCCACAGATTCCAAAGCTTTTCCACATCGTGCACATAAAGGTGAAGGAATGACCTTTCTCCTAAAAAGAGATGCAGCAGTAGGCAAGGCATCATGACAGGCTCGCCACATGGGAGGGAGCTGAATCTTCCAAAGAAGGTTCCACCATGTGGTCTGGTAGTGAGAGCTTGAACTTGCAACTTGCAAAAAAATTCTTGCCCAGAACATAGTTCAAAGCAACTTGATACCCCGACTTTACCGAATATAACCCGTTAGAGTAGTGCCACACCCGCTTATCAACGCCATTATACTTGGGCAAAGGGATTTGAAGAACTCTTTCAACATCCCCAAAAGAAAATGATTTTGTATCGAAAAAGTCTACACCGCCCGATGCAAGAGCCGGGCGGTGGCACGGTCCCATGGGGGACCGTGCCACCACCCGGGCTCTTGCATCGGGCGGTGTAGCACAGCTCTTTTGTATCAGCTCTGTATTCCATTGCCCATCCCTAATTAGAGAGGCCACTCAAACCCAACTCGACCTGACTAGTAACACTATGATGACGTGCCAACCCAACTCAGTTCCACTTGTTAATTAAGGGCTCTTGTTGAGATTTTCAACATGACTGACAAATAGGTCGGGTTTAGGTTGAGCCTATACATGTTACCTACCATGCTCAATTCAACTAAGTCCAATACGACTAGACCAAATGTCAACCCTTCCCATAAGGTGGTGCACTAATGTTGATCAGATTGTGGACCAAATATTGGACTGATAAAATTCTCACGCAGACCAAATGCTATATCGATCTTAGTTTTATGCCATAAATCATGCATTGATTTTGACCAATGGTCATTGCTTTTTCACTGTTCGTATTTATAAGATGGACTATCCCTAGAAAGAAAATCCTGGCTCCGCCACTGTCTAGAGGGGAGAAATGGTACTGTGTGGGGATGATTCCACTGAGCCGAGATCAATGCTAGCCCCGATCTTAAGGCAGCTTAATTATACTCACCCCGGCCAAGGCTGACCGCGGCTGAAGGTTCGCTGGACTCGCCGAGGTGAATGCCCCATATCCCACCTCGGCACTGCAGATTTGACAGGCGCTGATGGGACTGATGACAGGACGTAGGCGCATGCTGAGGCATGTCCTGCGATTCATCATTCCTGACAGAACGACGTTATACGGCGCACGTGCGCCCCCAGAGCATGGCCCCAGGCTAGGCCCGATGGGACCTGGCCCAAAAGTCAGACCACTGCCTGGCCCGATAGGATTGGCATTTAATGAGGAATGGGTAGGTGAGGCTCGCATTTAATGAAGTGTGGGCTGAGTAGACAAGGCCACCCGCGTGGCGTGGCCCATCATAAGGCTCGCCCACCAAGACACCACCCATCTCCTATAAATATCACATCCATCTTCTCTCTGAGGTACGCAATCCATAGCGCACGTCCTTACTCTGCAATTTTTCTCCCTATCTCCCTTACTCAGTCCTTGAACTGACTTAAGCATCGGAGAGCCTTGCGCTGCCCACGGCCAGGGTCCTCTGACGTGTTTTCTCTTCTTCTTCTTCAGGTCCAGTCGGAGCCAAGACGACCTTCACCCCAGCCACTCAAAACAAGGATCCTAATCCCTGGCTCAAAGTCCTTAATTTTTAGGCACTTACAATTGGCGCCGTCTGTGGGGAAGTACTAACCCATACCCCAAAACCTTTCTCAAAACCCTTTCCAACTACCATGGCTCCGAGAAACAAAAGAGGCGGAGAACACCCGAAGTCTCTCCCTTCTGGGCCGATAGTCCTCCCTGGACCATTACCCTACGTGTCCCATCCGGAAGAGCGCAACGCGAGAGGGGAAGCCGCAGAAGTGGACAGTTACCACACTGAATCTGCCTCATCCCCGTTGGAGATGAGGAGTCCGCCGCGGCTGAATGCTCCCCCGCAGGAGCGCTTCTTGAAGGGTAAGGCCCCGGCAACGGCGGGGTCACACCGATCCGAGCGCCACTCGGACTGCGAAGGCAACAGAGCCGACCCCGCTCAAGCAGCAATCAGGGCTCAGAACCTCGCTCTCCAGGAGAAAGACGATCTTATCCGCCAGCTCAGGCAACAGCTCCGAGAGAGAGAGACGGTCCTCGGAGGCGGTGATCCCGTAGGCAGAAAGGATCCCGTCACCGACAAGGACTTAAGGGAACATCTGAACGATAAGAGTCGCGAGCGGAGTCACGCTGGGAGTTCTTGCCATAACCACATTGACAGGGGGTCGATGCCGAGATCGGAGGCGGGAGATCAGCAGGCTCTGATCGACCGCCTGGTCAAGCAGGCCATCCAGAACACCCTGAGGGAGGCAGGGCTCGCTCAGAACCAGCCAGACATCCCCGACTTCGCTGGCCTCGACTCATCTCCCTTCTCCAGAGAGATAATCGACTATCCCCTCCCCAAGAAATTCAGTGTCCCGAGGTTCGTCCTCTACGACGGAACCTCGGACCCAGCAGCACATCTCCGGCATTTTACCCAGAAACTATCCGTCTGGGGTGACGTCGGTCACCTCAATTGCAGGGTCTTCTCCTCCAGCCTGGGGGACCTTCCCCTCAAATGGTTCTGCGCGCTCCCGGAAGGATCAATCGCGAGCTGGTCTCAATTGACAGACTCCTTCCTGGGGAAATTCCAGGCGCACAGAGTCATTCCGAAGACCGACAGCGACATCATGGCCCTCAGAATGAGGTGGAGTGAAAGCGTCACTCAATTCGCCAAGAGATTCTGGATGGTTTACAGTCAGATCGACAACTCCTCCGAAGATGTCGCGATCAGGTCCTTCCAGCATGCCCTCCTGCCAGGGTGCGAGCTTCGGAAGGAGCTCATTCGAAACCCTGTTCTCTCCGTAACAGCCCTCATGGCGAGAGTGAACAAATACATCGAGCAAGAGGAGGACGAGGTGCGGGCCAATGAGAGCTTTGGCGTTTCCAAGAGCCGGTCTCGGAACGAGGACCGACCGCGGCAGGAGGATCGATCTCGGCAGGGAGATCGAACCTCTGGAAGGGAGAAGAGAACCTTCCACAGGGAAGAGAGAGCCGAGACCACCACTCGGGTGGCCAGTCGTCGGCAACGACTCGCACTCCAGGAAGGGGCAAGAGACACAGACCGTCCTACTCTTCGCGCGAGAGGATCAATGCGGTCTTCAAAGAGCCGATTCACCAGATACTGGACAAGATCCAGGGAAAGCCGTACTTTAAATGGCCGCACCCCATGAAGAGCGACCCCTCCATGAGGGATCAGACAAAGTTCTGCACTTACCACAAACAGAACGGGCATAATACTGAGGACTGTTACTCCCTCAAGGACCATCTCGGGAGGCTTGTCAAGGACGGGCACCTGAAGGAGTACTGCAAGGGAGCGGATGGCAGAAGCGGTGAGCGACCTCGACGCCGAGCCGGGGAGGGTCATGACAGCGACGGGTCGGAGAGGATTATAAGCGTCATCCACCTGGCCCCTGCTAAGCAGAACAGCGGCCAGGCCCGTGCCGAGGCTAGGAGGGCCTCCCATGGAAAACAGGTCATGTCGGCCGAGCTTGGACCATCCTCCAAAAAGGCTCGCAAAAAAAGACCAAAGATCTGGTTCTCAGACGAGGACCTGAAAGGAGTCCAACTCCCTCACAATGACCCGCTGATTATGACCCTAAAGCTGGGGAGCTGCAAGGTGCAGAGGATCCTCGTCGACCCCGGCAGTTCGTCCGAGATCCTCTACTTCGACTGCTTTACCAAGATGGGGCTCACCGAAGAAGATCTCCAGGAGGCTCGGACCCCCCTGATAGGGTTCAGCGCGAAGCCCGTGTACCCAAAGGGCAGAGTCTCCCTCAAAGTCCAAGTTGGAGGCACGTCAGTAGTGGCTGACTTCCTCGTCGTAGACACACCATCCCCCTACAATGCCATCGTAGGAAGGAGCTGGCTGCACCAGATAGAGGTTGTCCCCTCCTCCTACAATCAGAAACTTAAGTTCTCCTTGGAAAGGGACGGCAGAATCGAGGTGGTCACAGTCGACGGAGACCAGCAGATGGCCAAGCGTTGTATGATGGCCGTCGTGTCCGGCGAGGAAGAGTCAAAGCAAGTGCACATGGCAGAGCTGGAGGCCGAACTGGACAAGGTCGGCCGCGATCCAGGAGAAAAGAGCATCGAAGACCTCACTGAGGTTAGGTTCGACCCAAGTGATCCAGAGAGGTACTTTCTGCTTGGAAGTCAGCTCACCGAGCTGGAAAGATCCGAGCTGCTTAGCTTCCTGCTGCAGAATAGAGACGTCTTTGCCTGGACCCCACAGGAAATGCCTGGCGTGGACCACGAGGTCATGAGTCACAGGCTGAACGTAGACCCTCAAGTCAAGCCTGTGGTCCAGAAGGCAAGAAGGTCTGGGATCGACCAATCCGCAGCTGTGGTCGAAGAGGTGGAGAAACTGCTAGAGACAAACGCCATCAGAGAGGTCCAGTATCCGAAATGGCTGGCAAACACCGTGGTTGTAAAAAAGAAGACCGGGAAGTGGAGAGTTTGCGTCAACTTCACTGACCTCAACAAGGCATGTCCCAAAGACTGCTTTCCACTCTCGAAGATCGACCAGATGATTGATGCCACTGCCGGTCATGAAAGGATGAGTTTCCTCGACGCCTACCGCGGTTATCACCAGATACCCATGTACGGACCGGATGAAGAAAAAACGGCATTCATCACTCCTAGGGGGACCTACTGCTATAAAGTAATGCCGTTCGGACTCAAGAATGCAGGGGCAACCTACCAGAAGTTGGTCACCAAGATGTTCCGCGAACAACTCGGCAAAACAGTCGAGGTGTACATCGACGACATGGTCGTCAAATCTAACCAATCTTACGACCATCTGACGGACCTCGGCCAGGTATTCAACGTTCTCCGGAAGTTCGGGCTAAAGCTGAACGCCTCCAAATGCGCCTTTCGAGTCGGCTCCGGCAAATTCTTAGGGAGCCTCGTCACGCGACGAGGCATTGAAGCAAACCCCGATCAAATCTCCGCGATCCTAGGAATTCAGAGCCCGGCAACAACGAAGCAGGTCCAGCGGCTCACCGGCATGGCCGCCGCCCTCAACCGCTTCATCAGCGGTCTTCTGACGAGTGTCGCCCTTTCTTTCAGCTGCTAAAGAAGAACCTGAGGTTCAAATGGACCCCGGAATGTGACTCGGCTCTTCAAGAACTCAAAGCTTACCTCACCTCGCCTCCACTGCTGTCGACCCCGAAGAAAGGCGAAGCATTGTATCTGTACTTGGCAGTCTCTGATCATGCTGTGAGCTCGGTGTTGGTGAGGGAAGATGAAGGGCAGCAGAAACCCATTTACTACACGAGCAAGACCCTCCTCGACGCGGAAACCAGATACTTGCAGATGGAAAAGCTCGCGCTGGCCCTCGTCAGTGCCTCTCGGAAGCTCTCACACTATTTCCAGGCCCACACGATAGTGGTGGTTACAGAGCACCAACTCAAGTCTGTCTTCCGAAAGGCCGACTTCTCCGGACGCGTTTCAAGGTGGGCCGTGGAGCTGGGACAGTACGACATCCAGTACCAACCCCGGACAGCGATCAAAGCGCAGGTCTTGGCAGATTTCATCGTCGAATTCACTTCACCAAGTTCGACGCCGAGCCCGCTCGACCCCGAACTGGAGGGCAGAGAGCAGAACGGCTTAGTCTCGGGGACTGATTGCGAGCAATCTCGGGAAACGTTCCGAGATTCAGCTTGGAAGGTCTTCGTTGACGGGTCTTCTACCTCTCGAAGGGCCGGCGTCGGCATAGTCCTCCAGTCTCCAGAAGGGCTAGTCATCGAGCAGGCCCTGACCCTCGACTTCCGAGCATCAAACAACGAGGCAGAATACGAGGCATTGCTGGCAGGACTGAATAGTGCCAAGGTTCTCTGAGCTCAGCAGCTGGTAGTCTTCAGTGACTCGCAATTGGTGACGAGCCAGCTTACTGGAGATTACCAGGCTCGCGACGACAGAATGGCGGCCTATCTGACCCTCGCCAAGAAGCTTCTGTCCCAATTCCCAGAAGCAGAGGTCAGACAAATTGGCAGAGATTCTAACTCGCACGCCGACGCACTCGCCAACCTAGCTTCCGCCGTCGAAGCTGGAAAGAAAAGGACTGTAGAAGTAGGCTCGCTGACATCACCAAGTATAGAGCTCGGCCCGCCACGGCAAATCCTGTGTGTCGACCTCGGGCCCAGTTGGATGGATCCCATCATCGCGTACCTCAAGGACGACCAACTCCCCGAGGACAGACCCCAGGCCCACAAAATCAGGCTCAGGGCAGCCCGGTTTTGGCTCTCTCCAGAAGGAAAACTGTACAGGAAATCCTTCACAGGCCCTTACCTCCAGTGCGTCCACCCAAGCCGAGTTGAAGACTTCCTCTACGAGATACATGAAGGCATCTGCGGAAGTCACGTCGGAGGAAGGTCGCTAGCATACCGGGCTATAAGCCAGGGATACTGGTGGCCATACATGCAGAAGGACGCACAGATGTACGCTATGAAATGCGAGAAGTGTCAGAAATTCTCGCACAACCTCCATCAACCTGCACAGGATTTGAGCCCGCTCTCCAGCCCGTGGCCCTTTGCTCAGTGGGGGCTGGACATCGTGGGACCTCTCCATCGAGCTCCGGGAAATAAAAGGTGGCTGATAGTGGCCACTGACTATTTCACCAAGTGGATAGAAGCGGAAGCATTATCTTCCATCACCGAGCGGGACTCTAAGAACTTCGTATGGAAAAACATCGTCACGAGGTTCGGCATCCCTCGAGTCTTGGTCTCGGACAACGGGACCCAATTCGACTCCAGCCTCTTCAAAAACTTTTGCAAGGAGCTCGGCATCAGGAACCATTACTCGACTCCGGCCTATCCCCAGAGCAATGGCCACGCCGAGGTCTCCAACAAAGTGGTCCTTGATGGGCTCAAAAAGAGACTCGATGGGGCCAAAGGAAGATGGGTGGAGGAGCTACCCAGTGTGTTGTGGGCATACAGAACCACCCCGAGACGCTCCACTTCAGAAACTCCATTCTCCTTGGCATACGGAATGGAAGCCGTAATCCCGCTCGAGATCGGCCTCCCAACGCTCAGATCTGAACTTTTTGACCAAATCCAAAACGAGAAGAACCTGAGCCTGGGGTTAGACCTGGCCGAAGAGCGCAAAAAAGCGGCCTCCATCCGTTAAGCGGCCTATCAGCAACGGCTCGCAAGAAATTACAATCAAAGAGTTCGAGACAGAAAATTCACCATTGGAGAACTGGTCCTGAAAAAAGCACTGCCTGCAGACAAGGACCCGAACCAAGGCAAGCTGGCTCCAAACTGGCGCGGTCCGTTCAAGGTAGTCTCGACTGCAGGCCGGTCCGCGTATAAGCTTGATGATATGAGTGGGAAACTACTACCGCAACCATGGAACGCCTCGCACCTCAGGAAATTTTACTTTTAAATGTATTCGATTTATGCAAATCAATGAAGGTCATTTCCTCTCAAAAAGTTTCTCTTATTATTCTAAATCAAGATTGTTCTAAGTCAAGAACCGCGGCAACGACGCGATTCTCCAGTTCGGCGAGGACTTCTCCATTCGTGCGCATCTCGGCCCTCGCGCCAGATTGCCAGCACGGCCCCTGGTGACGAGCCAGGGGGACTTCTCCATTCGTGCGCATCTCGGCCCTCGCGCCAGATTGCCAGCACGGCCCCTGGTGACGAGCCAGGGGGACTTCTCCATTCGTGCGCATCTCGGCCCTCGCGCCAGATTGCCAGCACGGCCCCTGGTGATGAGTCAGGGGGACTTCTCCATTCGTGCGCATTTCGGCCCTCGCGCCAGATTGCCGGCACGGCCCCAGGCGGCAAGCCAGAAAAAACCGCCTTACCCACACACTTAATCGCTGGGCAATTGTCCTAAATAGTTCGGCTCCGGACCAAGGCAGCTTGGCGATTGCCGAGCTGACGTACTCGACGAGAATTTTCTTTCTGCCGAGCCGACA
This sequence comes from Litsea cubeba, assembly GCA_012931725.1. Taxonomy (NCBI): domain Eukaryota; kingdom Viridiplantae; phylum Streptophyta; class Magnoliopsida; order Laurales; family Lauraceae; genus Litsea; species Litsea cubeba. Next base: position 13,958,586 of record CM022952.1, read on the forward strand.
TACTTGTACAAAAAAAAGATATCCTTTCTATCCGGAATCTCCACTCACTCGCTATCGCAACACTCAAATTCCCTGAAAGCCCTGCACCGCATTACGGAGGATACGGGGATTAAGCGTAGCTCATCGATCGCGGACATTCTTTCATACACCCAGAATGAAACACTTTACACATTCAGATCAGACAAAAGCGCAAAAGTGGACATAAAAGGTAGCTTTTCATTCGAAATGAAAGTTGTTACATTAGAAAGCCAAGAAAGGAAAATTACATTCAAAAAACAGGAAGGGGAGCGGCGGAGAGAACTTCAGGCAGCAGGCGCGACCCCATCCACGGTTGGATTCGTAATGGCAGGAGGGGCTTCGGAGGAAGAAGCCACGGCAGGAGTCGCGGCAGCAGCAGGCGCCTCAGGAGCAGGAGGAAGCTTTACTGGTTCTAGCGCGGCCGCGGGGTCCCCCCCAGAGTTTACCTCGGGGACCGACTCAGCCTCGGGACGCGGGTACCCATCCGGGCTGACGTACGTGGGATGCTCCCTGGGAACCCCCGCCTTTCCCAGGGCTGCTCTCCACCCTAGCTCCCAGGACGAGACCCGGATGTCGTCAACCTGCGCCGCGTATTCCTCGCCGGCCACGTCGACGCCGTCCTGGAAGGCGGCGCTCACTTCGGCTTGATTCTTGAGCTCCAGCTCGGCCCTCTGCCTCTCGAGGTCGGCAACCCTCCTTTCCAGCTCAGCCTCCCTCCTTTTGACAAAGTCGAAGTTCGACTTCATCTTATCGAGCTCGGCAAAGAGAGACTGGTGTGTTTCCTCGTACTCCCTCACCCTTGCCTGTCCCTCCTCCAGGGACTTCTTCTGCTGCTCGCAGCTGGCCTGGAGTCGCTTGAGCTCGGTGTGGCACTTCTGGACTCGTGATACCGAGACCTGTGCCATCTGCACGATCTGCGAAGGAAGCCAAAAATCCCGTGAGAGAAAGCTACAAGGAACAGTCAAAAGAAGGAATAAACAATTGAAAGTTACCGCACTTACGCTCAAGCTTGCCTTCATCTGCGCAGCCAGCAAGGAGATGTCATCCATCTCGTCGTGCTTCTCCATATCCCGCGGTAGAGCGCAGGCGCTGCCCAGGCAGGCGATCACCAGGGGCCCCCCGGAGAGACGGTCCTCTACCGTCATCGGTTTCCCGGGATGGAGCATGAAGCTCGGCCTCCAGGGGGCGGGAGAAGCCCGCGTAGACATCCCGCCGCCCAAAGACTCCGCCGCGGAGCCTTCGACCCTGGCCCTTTTCCTGGCCAAGTCTTCCCCCTGCGAGGCCGGGGGAGGGGCGGTCGCGGACGTGCTGGGCCCGGCCGCGGAATGGGGCATCGGCGTCCGCACTGGAGGAGGCGCAGAGGAAGATGAAGGTGCGCCCGAAGGAGGGGGCGCGCGAGAGGAGGACGCGGCGCCCCAACCTCTGCCCTCGACGGGCAGGGCCCTGAGGTTTTTGAAGACCGGCTTCGGGCGGGTCCTGTCCATTGCGTCCTCAGGGTCGCTCTCTGACGACAGGATGATCCTTCCGATCGTCTCGGCGTCGTCCTCTTCGGATCCCGAGGTAGATGCCTCGGAATTGGATGCAGTGCGGTCCTCGGAGTTGGCCGCGTTGTGCTCTTCCTCTTCGCTACCTTCCTCCTCTACTTCCGCCGCGGCTAGCGTGCGGTGAGCAGTGTGCTTCTTGCTCCGGTAACCGCGGTACCTAGGCTCGTACCCCAGCAATGTGCTTCTTACGCCGACCTATCCCCGTGGCCGTGGTAACTCTCCAAGGCGCGAATCCAAGCCTTGTTCAATTTCCAGCCGTCCCGGGAAGCAGCCGCTCTCCTCTGACGGACGCCTGCAAGAGCAAACGAAAAACATGAGCCCGGCAATACGAAGAAAACGCGAAAAGTGAAAAGGTGTGCTAAGGCTGTAATTACTTGGAGGGGTGCCGAAGTGACGAGGGATCTTGAAATTTCTTTCCGCGATGGCCTCGTCGTCACTGAACTCCCAGCTGCCCGTGACCATCAGACGGTCGTCTCCAGCATATTTATTGGAGTCCTCCAGGGCTTGCACAAACGGCCTCCGACTCGGCTTGATGTGGAGGTAATACATGTCCTTCCCGGACTTACAGATATCGTAGGCGTCCTCGATATTATGGACGCCGAGACCGATGCCCAAGATTGTATTAAGAGCGTCCGTGCCCATTACAATCTTGAAACTATTGGGCATCAATTGGCAGGGACAAAGATTTCATGCCCTGAGGCACTCCCTAAGCAGAGGGCGAAGGGGAAACCTAACCCCGCCCTCGATTATGGCCACTAAAGGAAACGACATCCAGCCGTTGTAAAAATCACCAAGGATGCCGGCCGCTAGAGGGGCTGCCATGACCTGGACCCCGTCCGAGATGTTGTACTTAGCCCTGAGATCGGCTAGTCCCCTCTCAGATTCTACCCAATGACTAAAGATGCCCATCTCTCAAATGAAAACACTAAAATAAGGGGGGAATTTGCTAAGAGGCGAAAGAAAACCCTAGACAGAAGAAAAAGAAAGACAGAGCAGAACCCTAGAAAGCGGAATGGAACGGAGATAAGAGAAAGGAAACTTACGAGAAGATCAGAAAGCGTAACGGAGCCCTGACAGCACCTCTTTCAGACAAAAATCCGGAGAATTTCTGCAGCGGCCTCTTTCATTCAACGGAGGCGAAGGCAGGGAAGAGGAGAAAGAGCTCCAAGAGTGAAAGAAGAAGGAAAGCAGAGGAAGAAAGACAGAATGAAGGTAAAAGAAGGAGAAGAAGGGTCGAGCCCCTACTTATAGCCAAAAATTAGGCGCCTAATCATAGCGCCTCTTCGAATTTCGAAAAGGGCGCGTCTTTTCACTGCACGCGCCGTCGTGAAAAGACGAGCCAGCCAAATGGAAGGAGACACGTGGAAGCACCAACCTGATTCCCGTGCGCCATTTAATGCCTCGGACACCGAAGCGACAACGGATAGAAATAAAGACGCCAGCAACCGAAACGGTAATGGGATTTCAAAACCATGAGTCGTTTGAGCTCCCTCAAGATCCGGACGCAGGGTTAGTGAAGCATCGCGGCACACTGTACCTCGGCAAGACTTATCCAGCTTCCGACCTCAGAGAGTAGGGATACTCCAATAGCTCAAAAGCTGGGGGGCAATTGTGTGGGGATGATTCCACTGAGCCGAGATCAATGACTAGCCCCGGTCTTAAGACAGCTTAATTATACTCACCCCGGCCAAGGCTGACCGCGGCTGAAGGTTCGCTGGACTCGCCGAGGTGAATGCCCCCTATCCCACCTCGGCACTGCAGATTTGACAGGCGCTGATGGGACTGATGACAGGACGTAGGCGCATGCTGAGGCATGCCCTGCGATTCATCATTCCTGACAGAACGGCGTTATACGGCGCACGTGCGCCCCCAGAGCATGGCCCCAGGCCAGGCCCGATGGGACCTGGCCCAAAAGTCAGACCACTGCCTGGCCCGATAGGATTGGCATTTAATGAGGAATGGGTAGGTGAGGCTCGCATTTAATGAAGTGTGGGCTGAGTGGACAAGGCCACCCGCGTGGCGTGGCCCATCATAAGGCTCGCCCACCAAGACACCACCCATCTCCTATAAATATCACATCCATCTTCTCTCTGAGGTACGCAATCCATAGCGCACGTCCTTACTCTGCAATTTTTCTCCCTATCTCCCTTACTCAGTCCTTGAACTGACTTAAGCATCGGAGAGCCTTGCGCTGCCCACGGCCAGGGTCCTCTGACGTGTTTTCTCTTCTTCTTCTTCAGGTCCAGTCGGAGCCAAGACGACCTTCACCCCAGCCACTCAAAACAAGGATCCTAATCCCTGGCTCAAAGTCCTTAATTTTTAGGCACTTAGAGGTACATTGGTAAGGTGGAGGAAAAAAAATTTTCTCCTAGAAATACCAGTTGCAAGTCAAACTTATCCAATACTTAGTTTAGGGGAGCCTTCTGTCTGCGCCAACCTCATAGTTATAAAGCCCCATCCCATCCTCTTGGGTGTCCAACAGTTTTACTATTCAACATAGATGAGATCAATAGAGGACCTGTGACATTTCATTTCTTACAGCATTTTGAAAGAAATTTTTTTTTTTATATATCTCAATGGACGATTACATCGTTTATAGTCGAAAAGAAGATTCACAAGAGGTTTTTCAAACCAGAAGAGGTCTTTATCTTCTTTCTCTTTAAGTATTTCTAACTTCAAAATTTCTTGCCTCTTTTTTTTTTCATGTAGTTTTTTTGGATCCTCCCTTTCTTCCGAACAAAGGGAAGGGTCTTCTTCGGTGGATCCCTCTTGTTCCTGTTTAGTCCCCTTCGTTTCGGAAGTTTTTTCTATTTCTACATCTGTTTCTTCCTCACTTTCCCCCCTTTCTTCCGTTTTTGAGGTTTCTTTCAGTTTCTTAGTGACAATAGGCGACGGTATTCTGCCTAAATAGTAGACACAGGTGATAAATAAGAGAATAGTAAAGATTCGAGCCCTACAGTGTCTGGTGGCATCTTCTATTCACAAGTGCAAGGAAGTTGGGATAACAATGATCTCTTCATTGTGCCAATTAGATCATTGCCATAGCAGAAATCTGGAGGCATTGATGTGAACAGAGTGCTGTTTGTGGGGTGTAAAGGTGGATAATAGATAAGGACACAGTTAAATAAAATAGCATTGTCCTTGATATTTCTGCATCTAGTGCAGATTTTACTATTTTCCCAGTTTACTTTTTTTTTTCTTTTTTTCTTTTTTTTTTAATTTTTCTGTGAATAGAACTTGTGCAATTTTTAAAAGGTTTTATCTGATGTGAAAATTGTACAGTTTTTGCCTTCAGATTTTACAAGCAGAATACAAGCAATTCTTGACCAACTATCCAGAGACCTGTTTCCCATCCAGAATCCTGCTTTTGATTCTTCCAAAAGGGTGTTATCAATCTGAACACAAAAGGTTACAGAGGCAATCCTAGCTGCAATATTTTTTCCCATCTTGGTAACGCTTTGCTTTCTAATGTTACTTCATTTATTATGAAACACTAAATTTTGAGTCCGGATCCCCTGTTTTGTTGAAACGGGGCGATACATCTCATACCAGCTAATGCACCCACTCAATTGCTTCCTTCAAATGCAAAAAAAGAAAAAGAAGAGATTTTATACAGCTTGCGAATGTTGATAGGATGAAACAATATCTTCTTATTTCAACGAAACAAGGGATCCGGACTCCTAAATTTTACTTGCAATTTCTTAATAATTACTTAATACTTTCCTGCTTCATCTGAATGCAATGGGAGTATGGAACCTTTGAGATAATAATAATAAAAAAAAAGGATTAAGTGCTTGTGCATTGCGGTGCACATGGGAGCCCTAGGGCCTACTTGTTTCATTTCATGTAATTGAATACATAGGAATTGTAAGACTTCTATTTCTAAAAATGGTTAAAAACTGAAAAAAAAAAATAGGGTAAATTAGCCAAAAGTCCCTGCGCACGGTCTTCTAAGGCATCAAGGACAACAACTTTTTCTCTAATGTCTCTAGTCCAGACAGCTAGAGATACTTTGGTGAAAGGTCCCTAATATGCCACGTCATATATTTTCATGAATAATTTGCCCCTTTCAACCCTCATTCGAACTCCTGCCTTCTTCTTCTCTCTCATTTTCCATTTTCCATTCCTTTTCATGGTTTGGAGTATCGTTGCAGAGCACTTTTCGTCGCCACCATGCCATGATTTCTGATTCTCTCTATTTCATTTCTTCAAAGATGGAATCGGTTTTGAAATCTATCTCTATCCAAATCTCTCTCTGTACTCAGACAAATTTATCTGAATTTCTGATAAAACTCAGACAAATTTATCTGAGTTTGTGTCCAACTTGTGAGGTATTTTTCTATGATATAACGGTGGAATCTTGACTTGGTCTCTTCATGAAAGTTGTAGCCCTAGATGTGTAGATGATTCTAGGGTTTTGAATCACCCGATTTGGACTTCGGAAGCTCAAGTTATGGCTCATTGAAGTTTACTGGTAAAAACAGGAATTTTGGATCGGTTTTTCCGGCTTTATTTTGAAGCAACGCTTGGAGGCCCAAACGAACTTGAATTTTTGCGAACCAGACCTTTCTGAAAAGCTTAAGACGTCCTCTAAAAACTTCATGAAGACCACTTTGTCGTTCTGAAACTCTAACGCCATCCAAACCTCAATGGAATGAGAGAAGTTCATTTGACAAATTTATCTGAGTTTCTGGCAAAACTCAGACAAATTTATCTGAGTTGTGTCCAACTTCTGAGGTATTTTTCTATGATATAACGGTGGAATCTTGACTTGGTCTCTTCATGAAAGTTGTAGCCCTAAATGTGTAGATGATTCTAGGGTCTTGAATCACCCGATTTGGACTTCGAAAACTCAAGTTATGGCTCATTGAAATTTACTGATAAAAATAGGAATTTTGGATCGGTTTTTCCAGCCTTATTTTGAAGCAACGCTTGGAGGCCCAAACGAACTTGAATTTTTGCGAACCAGACCTTTCTGAAAAGCTTAAGACGTCCTCTAAAAACTTCATGAAGACCACTTTGTCGTTCTGAAACTTTAACGCCATCCAAACCTCAATGGAATGAGAGAAGTTCATTTGACAAATTTATCTGAGTTTCTGGCAAAACTCAGACAAATTTATCTAAATTTTTGATAAAACTCAGACAAATTTATCTGAGTTTGTATCCAACTTGTGAGGTATTTTTCTATGATATAACGGTGGAATCTTGACTTGGTCTCTTCATGAAAGTTGTAGCCCTAGATGTGTAGATGATTCTAGGGTTTTGAATCACCCGATTTGGACTACGGAAACTCAAGTTATAGCTCATTGAAGTTTACTGGTAAAAACATGAATTTTGGATCGATTTTTCCGGCCTTATTTTGAAGCAACGCTTGGAGGCCCAAACGAACTTGAATTTTTGCGAACCAGACCTTTCTGAAAAGCTTAAGACGTCCTCTAAAAACTTCATGAAGACCACTTTGTCGTTCTGAAACTCTAACGCCATCCAAACCTCAATGGAATGAGAGAAGTTCATTTGACAAATTTATCTGAGTTTCTGGCAAAACTCAGACAAATTTATCTGAATTTCTGATAAAACTCAGACAAATTTATCTGAGTTTGTATCCAACTTGTGAGGTATTTTTCAATGATATAACGGTGGAATCTTGACTTGGTCTCTTCATAAAAGTTGTAGCCCTAGATGTGTAGATGATTCTAGGTTTTGAATCACCCGATTTGGACTTCGGAAGCTCAAGTTATGGCTCATTGAAGTTTACTGGTAAAAGCAGGAATTTTGAATCGGTTTTTTCCGGCCTTATTTTGAAGCAACGCTTGGAGGCCCAAACGAACTTGAATTTTTGCGAACCAGACATTTCTGAAAAGCTTAAGACGTCCTCTAAAAACTTCATGAAGACCATTTTGTCGTTCTGAAACTCTAACGCCATCCAAACCTTAATGGAATGAGAGAAGTTCATTTGAATTATTGCTGAGCTTTGCCAAAACTCAGATAAATTGTCTGATTCTGCTTTTGCTTACGTGTACAAGGGTGTTTCTGTCTTTTTTAATGAGTTACTTTTACAAAAGGACTGCCGTCAGTACGATAAAATGTTGTGGACCATTTGCAATAAAAATCACAGTTGAGGGACCTCCGCCCAAATGCCCCAAAAAAAAAAATCTAAATTTCCAAAAAATGGCCATCAGATTATTTACCTTTCTAATGGAGAATTAATCAAAAGGACGTTACCCTGCCACTAATAATTCAAATCCTACGAAAGTGAGGTTCGCATCTACATTGCTACCTTTCCTTCACCACTCATCTCATATCTCCTTCAAGCCTTACCTCTTTAATAATCCTTTGTTGGAGCTTATTTGACTATGAATTACTATATTATTCATATCCTACTATTTTATGAAAACAAACCGGCATGTTTGTTTGCATAGAATACATAGATATTTATACCATAAGTGGTTAAAAATGAGGACCTAAAGGTGAATATACAAAAATGATCATCAAATAATCGCCCCTCTAAATGAAATTAAATCAAGAGAGAACCTATTTGTTTGCATACAATACATAGGAATTCATGCCATAAGTTGTTAACATTGAACACCAAAAGGTGAATATACAAAAATAAAACCAAACAACCTTCCTGTTAAAAGAAATTAAATAAAATAAAGCCAGGAAATGAATACTCAGCCACCACCCTAGTAACTCAAATCCTAGGAAAGTCAAGGTCCTATCTAATCACTACTTTATATCCTTTGCCCCTTGCCTCTTATCATTCACACCTTAGTAAAATTTAAATTCTAGGAAAGTCAAGGTCCCCATCTAATCACCACTTCATATCCTTCGCCCCTCGCCTCATATCATCCACACCTAGGCCTGTCAATTTGGCATTGAGAAAAAGGGGCCTGGCACGGCTTGGCCCTAAAAAAAAAGCCCTTAAAAGAGGGCTTTTGTTTCTAAGGAAAAGCTCAAGGGCCAGGCTTGGACAATTTTTTGCAAGCCTTAAGTCAGTACTAGCCCAGCCTTGGCCTTGGCCCTCCTACTTTTCTTTATTTTATATCATATATGTTTATATATGTAAATATATGTTAAAATGCCCTTGTGACTGTCACTTAGCAGGTAATAAAATGGGGATATGAAGGCATTTTATACCCCCATACAAAATGTCCTAAAAAACACACACACATACTTGGTTCATTTTATCTCTATTTAATTATTTAAGTTATGTAATATACTTAATGCATAAACAATAAATGTTGCATGGTTGCTTCCAATCACTTTCTTCTAGTTTTATTGCTTCCTATTTAGGCTTTTTTATATTCTTTTTATATATATTTTTTTTTTTGAAGAGTTCTTCAATTTCTCAAAAATAAATTACAAAAAATGGAAGTCTAGAATCAATGTGAGAATAGGATCTTCCCAAGGGGTCCCTTGCTTTACAAATCAGAACATTAAAATAAAAACATAAAATCAACCAGATAATTACAACTGCGCTTAAACAGAGTGATACAAAAGATCAATATTATCAACAGTTAGCAATGGAGGGCCAGGAAATCTGCTAATACTTTTACTAAAGCGCACAGTCTGAGAATGAAGACGCATAAACTGAACAAGTCCAAAACTAGTAACCACAGCATGAAGACGTCTGGCCGAAAAATGCAAAACCCATTCCGATTTATCAGGATTGAGAAGAAGAGTATGCAAAGATTTATCAGTCTCAATAGTAATTGATGAAATAGCCGGAGGAACAAGCTGCAATATTAGTTGGTAAAGACCATCATAAATATGTAGTGATGGCACTCTCCGTCCCTTTCAAGGGTGATGGGTATCTCTCCACAAAATACCAACAAAAACCAGAGGGAATGTAGTAATTGAAAGACGCCATCCATGCGGTCTTTCAGTAATCAGATTGGCAGTCATAATTGGAGCATGCACAGGAACATTCCAATGACAGTGAATGTCAATAGGTAAAATAAGATCAAGGTACAAAATCTTGGTTGTCACCACATGTACAATGCGTTGCACTACAGAATCATATGGTAATGATGCTTGCCTGAAAATCCTTGCATTACGTTCAGCCCACACATGCCACACATAAGCATTAAAAAGAAGCTTTGCAAGAATAAAAGTATCATCTCTGTTCTGATCATCTCTGGTTTTATATATTCTTGCTATCGCAAAAGAGGGTGTACTCTTGTTAATAAGGATACGTTTTTTAATTCTATAGAGTGACTTGAAATGCCAACCAATTCATAAAGATAGTTTATTTGTGCATTGAGATTCAAGGATATGGGGTGATCCAAATATTCTTTTAATTAGATAATTATAATTCCCCATTTTTTAAAGTCTAATAGTGATTTTTTAAGTGCATTTATTTTTGTGACTGAAATCCTACAACTCTTACTAGTCAGATCAGTGTTAAATTGAGAATAATATTAATTCATAAAAAGTAGGTGAATGCAAATGATTTAAATTTCTCAAAGATAAAACTTTGTTGGAATGATTTGTTATATGAAAATTCCTGTGAAATGTGTGAGATGGCATAGACTCTTTCACAATTTTTCTTTGATAAAACAAATAAAACAATGCATCTAGAACCCAAGTCGCCCAAGCATGTATAACTTTGTCCGATAAAAGAAACTTTTTGGAGATAGCTTCTATTCTCCAAACGTTTTCTTAGTGGTCCCTTCGCAATGGAGGTTAGACGAGATAACACTTGGTTGATACTAGATACTTAGTAACAATGTAAAAAAAAAAAGTAATGTTCTTCATGTTATGAGGCCCTGAGCCTTGCCCTAGCCCTCGAGTGTAGGCAATGACGGATCTAGGATTTTCATTCGAGGGGGGCTGACGACGGTCAACTAAAAAGTCAATTATTATCTTATTGTACTTTCTTTACATTACATATGTGAAAAGAGAAAACAAGTAAATTGTGTATTTCTACTCATTCCCGTAATACGAGAGTTATCCTGAGGGAATCTAGAATCTAATCAAAAGTAAGACGAACTTAGAGGTTGGAGACTCAGATGATGAAACCCCATTTGTTAATTGACTCCTCTTTAGTATTTGGCCTAGAATAAAACGATATTCAATACTTTTTTTCTTTCCGAGTCAAATTGTATGTGCAGCAATTCTATTGCAAGAGATGCCAATGTACAATATACCTCTATTTTTGTCATTTTTTTAAAGAAAGTCTGTAAATCTAGAAAAATTGGAGATTGGGCACTTCGAAAAGTTTTTTAGTACTTTGAAAAGTTTGTTAAAAACAAATCCATGCGGTTTGTTGAAAAAGAATAGCTAATAAAGCATTTCATGGATTTGACCTGTTGTTGTTTGGGCACTTTAGTTGAAAACAAACTTTGAACCAAAATATCCTTTGATCTTCATTCGTTTGTTTGTTCAAATCAAAACCAAAACAACTTCCTAAAAATCAATCTAAAACTTCTTCCTAAAACACTAACACAAATTACAAGTACAAACAACCAAATATTACAACAAAATTAAATAAAATTAGCTAACAATTAATAACATACATCAATATCTAAAAAACAATAATGATGGATTAGAAACATCTATCCTCCCTGTCTTTAATCAGAATATCTTCTTAATATTTTATTGTTGAAATCAAATCCAACTCTATTAAGAGAACCCATTTCAATAATGGGGATTTTAAAGAAAATCCCCCATTTCTTAAAAATCTTTCATGAATCAAGAGAACCCATTTAAAAAATGGGGGTTTTCAGAATATGGAGGGTTTTCAGAAATTTCCCATTTTTAACATCATCGTTTCTAAAAAATATCTTTGAGAGAAAGCATCTCTACTAAAACAACACCCTGAAACACCTAAAAATTAGTTAGAACCGATACGGAGAGGAGAGAGACCGCGGTGAGCAACGAAACCAGAGGGAGTTCTCTGTCACTGATTTTGGGATTTCTGGAGAGAGAGGGAGAGGGTTTTGTTCCATGGGGGCTGATGGCCTTTGTTCCATGGGGGTTGGGCCAACCAGCCCACATAGGCCTAATGGGCATTGTTTTAGGCTCGTGGGGGCTGAAGCCCCCAACAACCCATACATAGGTCCGCCCTTGAGTGTAGGGCAACCCTCTGAGGGCTTTGGCTAGCCCAGGTGCAGCCCTTCATATATTCAGGGTAGGATAAGGACAATCTTGGGCCCGACCTGGGCCTTTGACAGCCCTATTCACACCTAACCTCTTTAATAATCTTTCATTGGAGATGATATGACCATAAATTCCTATATAGTTTATTGCAAACAAACAGGCCCTTTTAGTGTAAGAAGCTCAAAAACCATTGATCCAAGATAGGATGTCTCGGGCATCACGACACTGATATTTTTTTTTCCTATATTACGGACTCGAACTCACGCACTCCCACTCACACACCCATGTCCCTTACCAGCTGAGGTACAACTTCGGGACAATTTATGGAAAGTGATTAAAAACAATTGCAAGTCTTTTAATTTGATATAGGTTTTTCCCATTTCTTTTCTTTTCTTTCTTTTGCCTTTTTGCTTGAGTCAACGCATTGCAAGGATCTGGAAGTGTGCATTGCAACCATTTCTCAAGCCTGAATTCTAATAAACATAATAGTAATTAAGATATATAGAAGTACTACTAACCAAAGATGCCAGGATTAAATTCAAATAAGCAAGCAGAACGTCAATAACAGATTGAAAACCTTTTAATGATCAACATGTCATCTCTGCTTCCAAGGCTAACCAGTGAACATACACAAACAAATTGTCAAGTGCAGCTTGATCATTGCTTACAACACTATATACTTTGTTCCTATTTATTATCATCTCTTGGAGGACGTACACCCGCCATTGTGGTAAAGATATCCTGTTATTTAAAGTTCTCCCATGAACACAGCAGCAAAGAAAAAAAAAATGTAATCAATGTAACTTGCTCTTTATAAGAAAAAAAGGAAGAAAAAAAAAATCTTCTTGTGGAGAAAGGAAATAGATAGTGCATCCATACTATGCATATGATGAAGTTATATTTCTGACATCAGAGGGAATGAAAGCCAAAATCAAAAGCACAAAAAGTATGCCTATAGGAAGCAGCAACAACAAGAAGGGTGGGGGAGGCAATGGTGGTAGTATAAGGGGAAGCAGCAGCAATGAAGCTGTGAGACAGAGTAGTACCAGGATGGCTTCTATACTGAAATAGCTAGAAGGGAAGGATTTCCTGCTGTTCGCTCTTGTAAGAGGTCTATGATCTCTCCTCTGGTCATCCACCAAATACGCCCTCCTACCTTCGCGTTCCATTACACCAACCCAACAGCTGTGTTTACTCTTTAGAATCTGCGACAATCTCGATTTCACAACTGAGAATTCAGAACTCATTTAAATATCCCTCCACGCTTTGCCAAGCTGAGAACCTGTGCCGTATCACTGCCTAGCCTGTAGCCACCAAATTCACAATACCCGTATGAAAATTATCGACGACTAAGGCTCCTCTCCCAATTACACAGTTGCAAAATGCAGTTTCAATGCGCAAATGGAAGTGTGAAGAAGGTAGTTATTCTTTAGAAAAGACTGGTGAGCCGGAACTCCAATCCTCAAAGCCAGTCCTTGTAATGTGAGAAAGCACTAGGATGATAAACTTAGCAAACCCAGAAAAGCAGGAACCCAACAGTTTTGGCCAAATCAGTGGAAGTTGACGAACAGCAACAAAATGTAAGCTTCACTTGAAACAAACCGCAATGCAAATCAGAGACCTATGCTTGGATAAACCCACAGTCTCAAAGTCTTTTCAAATTTTCTTCTCAGAACATACCAAGGGACCATATAATGAATCTTATATATGGATGATCAACTACACAAGCTAAACGATTAATGTGAGATCTGCAGATTTCAGAGCATGCTGACCAAATCCATGTTTGCTTTCCAGGAAATGGGAACAGACCATGTATTTCCAATAAAAGAGTCCAGCTAGATCGACCGTCAGACACTTTTGATTCTACAAAATCAACTCTCCATCAAATGAAATCAAGGATGTCATGGACAAAAACCTGCCAATATTTGACCGAACTTCAACCTGTACACAATGCAATTACAATCACTCATCAGAAAAAACAGCTCCAAAGCGCAAAATTCTTAATTGAAGACATGAAGAAATAACATGAAAGTACTAATGCTGTTTTTGCACATGACAATGCCTGACCCAATGCAATTCTTCTTTTACATGCCTACCCAATAAGCTCATCTGAACTGTCATTCATTCAAAGTACATTTCCAACACACCTCTCATGAATTTTCACAAATCAATATCTTTTTGCCCACAAATTTTAGCCCTGAAATCTATCATCCTAGCAAAATGGTGCAAAGTATTTCCATTTTCTTTCATTGATGGGTTATGGGCATTCACTGAAATACCAGCATACAAAGACAATGAGACGAAAAAATGCAAGATAGAAGAAAAAGGCCCCGTCAAACACTTTGAATGGAATACCCCAAACCTCAGACGTGCAACTCAACAAAAGGAATGCAAAGAATAGAGTCATTATATCTCAGCAGTCAGCACTGAGTCTTCTCTTGAAACCCAAGTCACCAAAATATAAGATAGTGACAAACGCAAATAACAAAAAGATGTTTTCTTTATCAGAAAATACAAAAGGAAAGAAGGATGGTGTGTGGGTTGATGTTGACAATAAAATAGTAAGGAACAGCAAACATTGTGAAATTGATATTGGTGTTACCTGAGAAAAAACTTTCAAATCAACCAACAAACCCAACTAATTCCTCATAAACCAATCAACATTTCATCCTTGTAATCTTTTCTTGAACCCCAACCCACCAAAAAATTATTTATGATTGTATTGTGATCAAGACTTAAGTTTGAATCCTAAAATAATTTTAATTCACACCTATTAGATCTTCTTTTGAAATCCAAACCACTAAATCAAAAAAAGAGGAAACAAGAACAAAGCGTATATTCTTTGCTCATTAAAGGAAGCAAGATAATTTGATGTTGATACCCATATTGTGTACTTGGTCACTATGTAAATCATGCCATTTGGGACCTCTTGAATCTCCCTACTTTGAACCCCAACTCAAGAAAAACAAAAACCCATTAAGTTTGATGTGTCTTTTTTTTTGTTTGTTTTATATAATTTTTTATGAAAGAGAAAGGGACTAACAAGAAGATGATGTGGTATTGGAAATAGGAAGGTGAGAAAGCAATACCTGTAAATTGTATTATGGATATGGATGATGTTGTTGAGGTGGTATATTTGTTGTTGTAGTGGTTGGGAATTGGGCAAGGGGAGATTTAGATTTGAGAGAGATGGGTGCTGTTTGTTTGATGAGAAAGAGAGAGAGAAAGAGAGGGAGTAAGTATTAAAAGAAAAGGAAAGGAAGGAGATGATGAAAGATTTGGGCGGATACATTGCACATATTCAAGTGGGGTTGCTTCCATGCAAGTGGGTTGGATTGAATTTTGGGATTGTGCATGTCATAAGGTTCTTCACCCCTGCCCAACTATCATTTGTCTCTTTCTTTTTTCCTCTCTCTCTCTAATATCTCTTTCTAGAAATAGAAAGAGGGAATGGACCGACCGGGTGTCACTGCCATGTGCCTTTGACACAAATGTATACCTGTTTTGATTTTTGGAAGAGGCCAAAAGCTGACCTTTTGCTTTAGGAAACGCGCTCATCCAATGCACCCAGACCCAGCTGGTTGAAATTTAATTGGGGGTATTATTGCATTTAAAACGTTCAATTTAATGGGATCTTTCTCAGAAATTATATTCATCTAACAGTTTTGTTGAGAGCTTTAATTTTTCAACATAGACTAAGGGATTATGGCAAATTTAGACAAGGTCTTGATAACCAAATTTCAAGGGAGAATTTATGCTTCCCACTCGAGAAAAATTCACGTTTGACAATGGTAAATCTATGAGGATTTTGGTAATATGAGAACCTCACTTTTTAGGATTTTTATGTCCAATGAGATTCTCACTTTAGGTGTTTTTGTGCCTCCCCTTCCCTCTAATGGGATGTGGAGAAATTCCCAAGATGAAAGGGGGAAGATATAAAATCCTCAAGTTTAAGGCTTCCTCGCTTGTTGCTAAATGTGATATAAGGAAACCTCAACTATACTAATCTTTAAAGATAAACCCCTTTTGAGACATAGTAAGAAATCCTCAAATCTGTAGATTTTTCCCTTGTTACCAAACGTTACTTAAGAAATCCTTACTAACATTGTAAAGTCTCTGATTTTTCATAATAACCACTCCTTTTGGTTTGGTGTGTTATTTTTCGTGTAGAAGAAGAACAAATGAATCTATTTTTCCTCAAATACATGGACAATCATTTTCTATGAGAATGTTAGAATCATTTTTCTTTAGCTTTGCAAAAATGAAATTTCATAGAATGAGAGATTCAAACTTTGCACAAACATGTCCTTAGTTTTGATAAGTTTTATTTTATTTTTCTAGTTTTGGTTGATGCTAATCCTCCTCTTTCTTGAATTGGGATTACACATGTTTGATGGAGAGAACAATAAAATGAGTCAATTAAAGAACAATAGAAGAAGAGGTATTCTTAAAAGAACATTTGACACTTAGATAAAAAAGAGTTGAAAGAAAACCAACAAAGGGAAAGGAGAGCAACCCATGTGATCATCAATGAAGAAATGATCTATCATCATAGAAGAAAAATCTTCGGTCAAATGTCAGCTAAGAGCAATTCATGCACATGAATTGTAGTAACTAAAAATAGTGGGATCATGTGAGTAATTACTATTGTTGGTTGAAACATGTAAAAAGATGTGATGAACTGAAATAAGCTAAGCTAATTACATGTAACAATAGTGCATTGGTTGGGCAGTCCCATCGACGCGGGTCTTATAATGGGGTTGAGGGGACTGTACTGAAGTCTCAACCGATTATGGAATAAACCATAAATACAAGTTTCATCAAACAGTGATAATCACTTTGATAAAAGTGGCGTTCTATGAATCTGGTCTTTAACTGTGTTCATGGTTTGTCACTGGGTTCACTGGGTTGAATTAAGAAAGAGACAGCAATAATGAGCACTGGGATCTGGTCTATTGATCTAATTTCTAAACTACTTTTTCTTTTGTTTTTCCAGCCCCCACCCCCCAAGGGGGCTGGGATTACCTTAATCTATGCCAAACATGGAGGAAAGGGATGGAAAAGTCTTAGCAGGATGATGGTCATGTAGACTTAAAGTGCTAAATTAAAAGACTTTACAAACAAGTTTTTCAGTGATGGGATGGAACTGTAAATTACTCTGGGATTAGTGTTAGAATGATGTTTGCCAACCACAATGGTTTAGATGTGTGTGAGGGTTTGGATTGATAAAAAGAGGCCTCATTAGTAGATTTGAAATGGGCTACACTTTTTTTTTTATAGAGGGCGAGAGAGTTTAAGCCCACATGTGATAGAGCACCACGGCCCACGGGTAGAGTAGATTATCCATCCAAGGTATTGGATCACCTAGGGTCCTTTGTTTGCGTGAAATTAAATACATAGGAATTCATGGTGATATGGATTTTAACAATGGGGTTATTAAGGAGATGACAAGTGAAGAGTATCAAGTGGTGATGTATATGGGATGCTTGATTTTCCTAAAATTTAAATTACTAAGGAGATGGCTGGCTATTTATTTCCCATCTCTCGATGATTCATTTTCCATGAAATGAAAGATTATTTTTAAATAATCATCTTTGTTTCTTCAGTTTAACTGCATTTACACTATATAAGTCTCAGAATTCCTAACAATTGCATGACCCTAGCCAGGACTCTAGCTTGCACAACTTGGGTTGTTGGACATCTCACCCCAAGTTTAGAAAAGCCAACCTAAATCTGAATCTAACCATTTCTACCAAAAAAAAAAAAAAACATTTCAAAGTTCAAACCGAGGTGCTACTTTCTCAGCCTAAGTCGAGTCAAAGTGAGTCTCTAGCTAGACCCATGTAGATAGGGTCTGTCAGATCTGGTCATATTGAGTTCAAACTGAGCTTCAATTCCAACTCAACTGGTTTAAAAAAAAATATTTTCATCAACTTCAACTGGGTTGGATCCGGGGTGATCATACCCAAGTTGCACCCCTGAAATCAGACCTCTTCTGCTTAGATATTTAGAGTCTTTTTTTCAGCTTCCTGAAAGAGGTGGAACCATGGTTTCAAATGACAACCACTAGTGGACCCATATAATCTACACTACATGGCACAAATCCAAGATGTCCAAATCATGGGTCCTTTAGTAGAAAGTGTGGTTTTGTTGCTCACAATGAAATGGTAGCAATCCATCCATGGTATCATATGCCATCTTGATGTGGGTCCCCTTCTGTTAATCAAGAGACTAAGATTGCATAAACTTAATTGCCCACAAGACCCATTTGAAGATCTAGCCTCTTGGCTACTTATTAAGTACCAATAACCAGAACCCACAAAAGTCAAAAGCAATGAATTTTGTTGGGAATAAGATAATTCTATTTAACCATTTCAAGAGTCCACTTTTTCATTTTTTTTCTTTCCCCAAATGAATACCTCAATTAATCTGAAAATGTCATACATCCACCTCGATCAATTTTAACCATTGATGGAAACTCCACATGTTTTATTGTAAAATGAAAAAAGTACACTAAGATCTAAGCTAATTCAGATCAAACCCAGGACATAGACCTTGATTAAACTAACTTAATATTTTTTTTCTGGTAGAAGTGAACTGACTTAAGTTGAAAGTAATTTTGTGCTAAACACAATTCAAAAGTGAAATTTAATTGTATTTTTGTTCTTCCTCAATTGATTGAAGATCATCCTCCTTTAACTGCTGGTCAGGGTGGTTAACCAAGATTAAGATTAAAAAATGCGAATTTGTAAAAAAAAAAAAAAAAAGATAGGTGGTTTTGTGTAGTTGTTGGAAAACATAGGTGATTATCTTAAAAATAAAAAAAATAATAAAAAAAATAATAAAAAAACTGCTCATCCGTGAAGAAAAGTATACAGACCCACTGGCACTATTTTGGGTCCAAATAAGATCTATTAACTCCCCCTTTTTTTTTTACCAAACTTGTAAGTGTTGTAACCCAAAGTTTTCTACATGCACTAATATTGTCATGATCTGTCAAATGTTTATCACATTGCAAACTTTACAAGAAAGATCAATTAACTCCCCCTTTTTTTGACCAACCTTGTAAGTGTTGTAACCCAAATTAAAGTTTTCTACACTAATATTGCCATGATCTGTCAAATGTTTATCACATTGCAAACTTTACAAGAACACCAATTTAGAATTTAGAAATGATTTGTCCTAAAGATCTAACATGATATGAATTTTACCCTGTTCAAATTATCTGTACCCCACCTATTAATGGAAGACCACAAGTAAATCACACCTCATGACATGATGGAATTAGGCAATGGGACCCACACCTTATCAAGGAAAGGTGAAGAGCCCACCCATATGCCGTCATCGAAGGCGGGCCCCGCCATCTAAAAACTAAAATTTTCTAAAAGGATACACAGTCTGCATGGACTAATCATCATTAATCTTTGTTTTAAAGGAAAAGTTACAGACATAATCAATCAATTTCAATTTTGGCAGCCCATTGGATTGGATTGGATTGAAATTCAAGAACAAAACCATGTTGGTTTCTTCATCTCTATCTTCTCCTGTCTCTATTCCTTCTTTTTGTTATCCTTAAGCCTTATTGAGAGAACATCAGAAAACCTGGGGCTAAGATTCTTGTTTTATGTTCTATGTATCCTAACTTTGTACAGCATCTTATTGGTGATGTTGAAACAGCACTCTGTCTACCAAACACACCACAGGTTTCTAAGATTGCACGGAATAATCTTCTCCATTTGGATAATTGGACAAGACTCATGTTAATTTAATGATTAATTATATTGACCCTTATGAGGTTGTCTTTTCTCTATTTTTAATTTGAACTCATATAGTTTGTCTTTGTTGTTTTATGGGTACAGGGAAACTTTTCTCTTGAACCAAGTTTAGTTGCCGGAGAGAATAAAATGATATCAGTATTCATAAATCATGTGGTGTCTAATTAGGTTGGCCAAATGCTATACAGTATAATCTTAATTCAGTTTGATAAGATTATTTATTTTGTCTCATAGCAGCCCAAAAGTCATAAATAACTTGTACAACAAACAAGGTTGGAGTGAAAAAGTTTTCCTCCAATAAGTCCTTTATTTGTAAATGTTACGTGCAAAAAAACATTTATGCATGTTCATATTTGTTTGCACTCGTTAATGCAAGAGGTGTCTAAAGTGTGCAAGCAGGGCCTTCTTTCCTATAAAAATTTCACATTTATGTGGAATAATTATGCACCTCCTTCGTTAATAAGGTGGCCCTACAAAGATGCTTCAAGACAAGTTGTGATATCAAATCTCTTCACCACCTTTTATTTTTGCAACTCTTTTGGGTCTCAAAGTTTTTATCCTAATTACTATTCAGACTTTTTTTTATTAACTCATTACACTCCAAAATGCTTAGTTTCATATCTTAAATATTCATTGATTTTAAGATATATAGAGATTTTACATATGCAATCCAAATCACTCAATATTTACTCATATGAGAAATGGTACGTACTTCCAAATAAAAATAGTATTGAATTTCACATGTATAAATATTACATAATGTAAGATTCACATATACAGATTCTACATATATAAATCTCATTTTCACATCCTATATATTAAAAGACAAATGATCTTAGAGGGACACTGTGTGAAAAACAGTAAAAATAAAATAAATAAATTGAGGGTGACCATGATGTGCAAATTGCATTTAATTTTCAAAAGCTTTGGGGCTTTCTAGTCTTGCCACTAGAAGTGGACAACCATAGACACCATGTGGGTCTGCAATGCGTTGGTTACTTTTTAAATAATCCTTCTGAAAAACATGTTTTTACCAGATGTTTCAACCAAAAAAACAAAGTCTAGCTGGAAAAAAAAAAGGTTATTGCATAAGGGACAGGTGTGATGTGATGAACCAGATGGTGATTGGGTAGAACAAATTCTATACAACCTATCTTGAGCCATGAAAAACAAGGTGAGGGTGGATAAAGAGAGCTCCATGAGACCTATTACTGTGCAAAAATATTGAAGGCAATATATCATCTTAATCCTTTGATCTACTGTCTTCAACTTTAATTATTTTGGAAG
This sequence comes from Litsea cubeba, assembly GCA_012931725.1. Classification (NCBI taxonomy): domain Eukaryota; kingdom Viridiplantae; phylum Streptophyta; class Magnoliopsida; order Laurales; family Lauraceae; genus Litsea; species Litsea cubeba. The sequence goes on from CM022952.1 coordinate 13,979,311, forward strand.
GTATAATTTTTATATAAAAAAAATTTAAATCAAATAATGAGTAGTGGGTGGACAATGTCAAATTTGGTGTTGTGTCAGGCTTACGAGGGGTATGATCTATAATGCCCAGATACAGCATGGATACGGGAGGGACACGGAGTTTACATATAAAAAGTGAAGTATCGGATACGATACGATACGATACGTTGCCCATTTTAAAGTATCTGTGCATCATGGAGTATGATAAGGGTAACTTGATCAAAGATGGGTCATCTCACATCTTCAATGTCCCTATTGCACTCAGCCATCATCCTAGAAATTCTGCCTTTTGATATAATTGCAATAGGAGTGAAAATTAGCTAAGCTGATCTAAGCTTGGCCAAGCTTGAGCTTTAGCTCGATTGCTTGGTCTGCAACTTAATGGAGCTTGGGTCACATCAAATCTAGCTTGAAGAGCCAAGCTCAACCTCGGCTTGTTGTACAAGTTGGACCTGATTACATATGGCTAAGCTGGAGCTTTTACTTGGGAGAGTTGGGACACTGTGATCGGCTTGTCCTCCTCGTACATATATAGTGTTTTATGCCTTTTAGCGAGCTGAGCTTGATATTAATCTTGGTGAAAAAAAAAAAACTATTGGTGCTATTAGTGACATTGTTGATTGTAGGTGCAGAAAATTATGACCCACAATAAGAGGGTGCCTTACAGGACTTATCCGTGAAGATGATGGTGTCTGAGATGTCTGGATGCCGTCCGAGAGCCTGAAAAGGAGTAGCAAACGGTCAGAGGACCCTGGCCTGAGCGGCGCAAGGCTCTCCGATGCCAAAGTCAGTGTATGAACTGGAACAATGGAAGGAGAGGAGGAAGAGAGACAGAGTAAGGGCTCTGTGTATGGGATGTGCGTACCTTGCATGGTGTTTGAGGGTTTATTTATAGAGGAGTGGATCGTATCTTTCTGAGAATATCTGGGTGTGGGTCCCATGATCTGACTGGGAAGTCATGATCAGCCCACAAAGTAATAAATGCGGTCTAATCCGGCCCACTCGGCATTAAATGCCAGTCGGGTCAGCCCACATTGCATTAAATGCATGTCTTGTTGGGCCAGATTGTGTTGGGCGCCTTTGGCGGTAGGAATACCAGCGGATCTGCCCTCGGGCCTTGCCCTGATGTGGCCTCAACCGCTGGATGCTGCCACGTGGCGATCTGGCGAAGATAGCAGGCGGCTGGACGTCGTGTCTGTCCCACCAGATCGTGACCCTATCCTTCCACGTGTCTGGCGACGTGGGGGATGAGGGGTCTAGGCGAAGGTTCTTTCTCGCTTCGGTTACTGTTCTGGCTTCTTCAGCCGAGGTTGCTTTAGCCGAGGTAGGGTTATCTGCGGAGATAGCGTCCGGGGTGGCCTTGCCGATGTGGACTCTCTGCCGAGATGATGCCCGAGGTGATCCAGTTCGGCGCTTGCGGCCTGGAGATGTATGATGTCGGCCGTATGATGTCGGCCAAGGCCTCTGCCCCGGTAGCCGGGATGAGACCGGTGCCACGTGGATGGCACGCGGATGGCACGCGGGTGGCACGTGAGAATGTTTAGCCCCGTATGATGGCTGTGATTAGCCTAATCCTGTAGTTCTGGGAATTTCCCCACACATTGATAAGTGTGCATTTAGGGCCTGCCTGTTTGCCCCAAGTCAAACTGCTAGGAATTCATCAATAACTAAATAATGTGTTATAAAAGAGATCAAGGATGAAATATATATGATAGAGAAGTTGATGATTCCTCACTTTCTTAGGGTTTCAGTTATTAGGTTGATGGTAGGGTATTCATTCATTATCTTCTGTTAATTCATTTTTCATAAAATAAAAGATTATTTTAAGTCTATTTATGACTCTTTACCTTCCTTTCTACCATTTTAGCCGAATTTAGGGAACATTTGTGAAGCACAATGAAAAACCAGTACCATGAAAAGCCCAATCCGACCCCTCCTATAAAAAATTCTTTTATGCGAAATCGTCGAGAATTTAGTTCATCTTCCACTTTTCTATATATAAAAAAGGCTGTCGTGAAACTTTTTTCGTAGTAGAAAAGGTGTCTTTCCACTTTTCAAGCTTTTTTCGCAGTAAGGCGGTTGCACATGTGTGTTCTAAGAAACGCTTTTCGTAGAATTCCTAATAAATCAATTTCATGCAAGCAATCAAGCACGAAGACAAAGGTGGTTAAAATTGAAGTATCAAACTTGAATATCAAAAAATAACCATCAAATAATCTTCCCTTCAATTAATAGTGAAGCGAATGGGAGAAAAAAAAAAACATTTATCCAGCCATCCTCGTAGTTTTTCAAATATGGGGAAAGTCATGAAGGTTTATATCATTTCATCTCGGATCTCTGATGGAGCCCATTTGACCATAAATTTCTATATATTAAACTCTTGTGCTAATAACATAGCCTTTAAAGGTTATCAAGAGCATAGTAGTAAATTAAACTCGATCAAGCCCGAATGTGACTCGGCCATAACTGAGTCGGTTCATACCCGAGTTGGCCAAGTCTTTTTCAGTTTTTTTTTTTTTTTCCCCTTTTTATTTGGGGGGGGGGGGGGGGGGGGGGGGGGGGGGGGCTGGGCCTGGCCTGAATTTCTGCATTGGCCCAAGCTCCCTTTGTTCTAATGGCAGACAAGATTGCAGCACACATGAGCATTGCGGGATCTGCAATCAAGCATTTTGTTAGCTTCTTGGTCCACGATTCTTCAGGCCACTGATGGGATTGACCAGACGACTTGAGCAACTTCATTTTAAATAAGCAGATGAAATAATTGGGTACTATTTTAGCTGTGAATACTACCATAAACTACAGTGGCAAGGAAGTTCTCATCTTTATATAATATGTGCCAAATTTTAAAACTACTTTCTTTCAACCATAACATCATGATTCTATCTTTCTCTCCCAAATCTCAATCTAAAAACTCCATCACTAAATCTCCCCCATTATCCCTCCTCTTCTTTCTTTAATCTCCCCTCCTCTCCTCCACCCAACGTATTTGGCAATTAACTAGTAAAGTTAAAGTAAAATGAATCCAGACAAGAAATGATAAGAGATCATATCAAAAGTACACAATTCTAAAATTCCCTCCGAATTTTTTAAATTGGTAAAAAAATGCAACCTCCTTTCTCCACTATTAGATAAAAAAAAAACTCCACTTATCTATATAAAAAGTAAAAAAGATTTCATACCAAACAACTAAAAATAAAACACCATCATAACACTTTATATTTTATTCTCTCTTGATTTGATGCTTCACCTCACCATACTTCAATTCACCATATATCCAAACAGGCCTAAAGTTAGAAGAAAAAAAAAAGTCAGCCAACCCTGTTGAGTCGAGTTGAGTCTAATTTTTTAATTGTTGATCTAGATAGGAAACAAGAGCTTCAACCATATGACTATTCTCCGGGGGGATGTTTATTTAGCCTACTTCTTTAGCAGAATTTCTCACTATAATTTGTGATGCTGAGAATTTAAAGACAATGATGTGATGGATGTTATTGGAATATTTGGATGCAATATTTTTAGGCCATTGATATTGCCCCCCCCCCCCCCCCCCCCCCCCCCCCCCCGCCCCCCCCTTCAGGCACTCCCAAAAAGAAGGGAGTGCCTGCATCAAAAAGGGGAAAAAAGGGAGTGCATTTATCAATTTTCTATTTTTATGCTAGAATTCTGAATTCAAACCACTTGAAACGTTATGAGTAACCCTTGAAATTGTCAGAATTCCAATATACTTGGTATTTATGGATGTTCCGGTGGAGAGGATGATTAAGGAATTCCACCCAGATGACAACTTTTGGAGAATTTACAAATTCTCCATACATGAGTTCTTGGAGTTTTGCTCAAAAGAAACAAGCCCCTCTCTTAGTAGAATTTGACTCACCCGACTGATAGTGTCAACCGGATAAAGTGTTTATAAATCAAAAAAGTCTACACCCCGATTCTGAGACCAGGCGGTGGCACGGTCTCCCATGGTTGGATCTCATGCCCCCATAAGATCCAACGGTCCACATGGAGGACCGTGCCACCGCCCGATCTCAAAATCGAGCAGTGTAGCACGGATTATCTGGTTTTAGTTGGATCCAAGAGGATGATTCTGCTCTTATCGGTGACTGGCAGAGACTAGAAACTCTGTTTGAGTGAAAGAAAATTCTCTTGGGTTCTTAAAACCTTAGTTCCAAATATTTTTATATTCTAGACTAGTCAAAAACAGGGCAGGTATGTGAAAAGCTATAAATAAACATGTCTCTCTACCAAACAACAAATGGTTTAATTTAGGTGGGGGTGTCACTAACACATTGGGTCGACAAAGAAGGCATCATCAAATTTATGATCCTCAACCCCCTTACATTCATTCATAATATTTTCTACTCTCTGTGTTTTTATGATGTTAGGTTGGTACATGACACAACCCCAGAGAGCCTAGATGCTCTCCCTTTGTGTTAATAGTTTTAGTTTGGACATGTGGTGCTTAGGTCAAATTTATTAATTGGGTTGTCATAATCATCACTATTAAAGTCTCATTTCAATTATTTTTCAATCAACTATGAGTTTTGTTTCTCTAATTTGATGTAACGTAGTCATCACCATTAAAGCCATGTCCCAATCATATTGAAATTGATTATATGAATTCTAATTTTTTTCATTATAATCTATTCTTAGTCTCCAATTCTAAACTAGCCTCATCTTGTCATTTTAGCTGCATAGTCTATTGCAATGAATGGAAGGTCAAGACGAGACAATCGACCATCCATCTTATTAATGTAGATCTAATGGCTAGAATTGTTCAATGTCATATGTACTGATGTGTGATCCACCAGCAGTCATTTCATTTAATAGCAACAGTGGACTCTTCCTAGGTGTCATAGGCTAGCACCATTGACTGCTGGCATCTAGGTTGTCAAGACATGACTAGACAAGGTAGTGTCTTTGAGTGAGTCTAGCCCTCTTTCCCTTAATATAGGGTGAGGTTAGAGCCAAGTTTGGTGGGTGTGGGACCAGATGTGATTTTTTACGTTCATCAATTAAATGGTCTTACTAGAACCAATATCTGTAGAATTATTTATATAAACTTATGGACAACACATATGGCTAAATATTGTAGAGTGTTTTTTTTTTTAAAGACCCCATAGTTTGTGTTTTTACTAAAATCTCCTTTGGCTAAGGGTTTAAACTGTGCAAAAAGTAATTATACTTTTTAAATTTTGTTTTTGACAAATCTATACACTCTTTTTAGAGATTTCATATATGGGGCTCACCTTTGATCAATTATTCACACACAAGGGGATCCCATTTATCGGACATCATTCCATATTGTATTTTATCGCAAGAAATTGACACAATTTATAGCCACTTAAATTTGAGAACCTAAGATTAAGGTTAGGATCATTTGCTCGACATATAATATTACATATCTTCTTTATCCACATGGACCACATCGCAGCCATCACCATACCTCCCTTGGTCCGGATGTAGTTCAATCAGATATTTTCATTTAGTCCATATTTAGAAGTGATAAAGATTAGAAGATATTGGCCATCCAAAGTTGAGAACCTTTTGTTTCTGCTAGGTTAGAGGCTCAAAAAAAAAAAAAAAATTACACACACTCTCACTCATCACTTAACCAGCTGATCTACAGCTTGGGATAAAATGGGGACTTACCTATTAAAGATGTAACTCAATGAGAGTAAATATCTCATATCTCTCCAAATTTCACTCCATGAAGAGTATATCACAATGTATAGTGCATTGTTACTAAATAAATTAAGTACATTTGATTAAGAAGAATATCTTCAATGTGTAATATATTTTCCTCAATCCAAATAATTGGATTCCTCTCACGAAGCTAGATTTATCATTATTGTGTCATTTGATATACATTGTTACGTTGTTATCTATAGGTTGAGTGTCCATCTAACCATTTTTATTCCAATTGTGAATTCTGATCAAAGTGATATTCGGGCATGTGATAATTGAAGGACTGTTTGAGTGGAGCATCGAAAACTCATATCTAAAAGACTGGTTAGGTTGGTAGGACATTTGTCCTTTCACAGAATAAAAATGTCTGTCCTGCCGAATCAAATCACCAGTAAACTATACTGCTGATGATCAAGCAAACCCCCACCAGCAGTTTATGGAATAATGGTTTAATTTGAGTTAAAAAAGCATGTAAACAGCTGCTTAGATTGGTATGAGGTTTGTCTCCTTTCACATAATTAAGATACGTATCTACCTGGATCAATTCATCAAATATATTATACTAAGGCTTAAACTATTGATGATCATGCAAATGTCAATCAACCACCTTACCTGCACCCACACCCACAAACACATTAGTTACTCAGCCTCCACTCAAGGGGGAAGGGACAGATTTTTCATTTTAGTCACAAGTATGTTACAAAGGACACCCAAAAAAAAAAAAAAAAAGGGGGCAGCTTGATTTTCATAAAAGTTTGGGTTCCACTCAGGACTTCCACCCATCAGCGTCACACCCAATTGGGGCCAGATTTTGTTTTCACATGGATGGCAGAGTTGTGATCAATCAAATCCATTCACAGGCCCCTGAAATGTTTATGACATTGGTGCTAATATAAAATTGATGAAGACATTAGGCTCCATTGTAACAAAAATGTGTGTGTGCATTTATACATATTTTAGGACTTAAAAACTTAAAATTTAGAGTTTTTATTTATTTATTTATTTATTTTTGGGTATCCTAACAAAGCTATAGGATCCATGAGAGAGCTCGTACTTATAGGAAGAGAGCCCACACATATAGAAAGAGTTCGCCCACACATGGCATACCCATGAATCTACTCGGAAGATGGATGAGAGAAGGAGTTACTAACGTACTGAGCAACCCCTGATTCTCAATTTGGTATATTTACTTACATTGATATTATAGCTCGGAATGACATAGAATACATGGTCAAATGACTTGAATAGAAAGAAACTCATGGTCAAATAAGCTCCTTCGAGGGAGTATTATTAAAGAGGTGACGGGTGAAGGATATGAAGTGGCAACGTAGATGCAACCCTTAACTTCTTTGGACTTGAATTGCTAGCATTGTAGTTGGATATTCATTTTCCTTCTTTCATTTTCATCAGAGGAGAGATAATTTGATTGTCGATTTTTTGGAAATTCATATTTATTTCTTTAATTTTAGCAATTTCTTTACCCACCTGGGAGTTGAGTGAATAGCATAAGGTGTGGGTTTGCTTTGCACATTGTGTCCTCGACCAGACTTACCCAATGCATGTGTGTGTGGGTTTTGTTCGTGCGCTCAGGGGGAATAGTCCTAGCGAATTATATACCTCAGGGAAATCCTCGTTATCCAAAAAAATCAACCACTTAAAAAAAAAGTCTTTCAATTCCTTTGTATTGAGTTAAATGAAACTAGTGGCACTGATATTATAGCTTGGAACAATATTTTCTCAATATTATCACCTAGAAATTTAAAATATTGTAAAAAATCCGTGATAATATTGAGTTAAAAGGAATAAAAAGTAATGAAATTTATTGTAACAATATTTATATCTATTTTCATATCCATTTCTCATATTTAACTATTCAAAATAGTTTATTCTATGAAATCCCCCCAATAGTATTATGAGACAAACCTCAAAAATTGAAAATGCCCTATGATAATTTCTCAACAACAAAATTTGTTACAAACCCATCCTTCCCACTGGCTCCCTTGATTCACAGGCATCAAGGCCCAGTTTTGGTTATCTCAGGCCCAGGTTGGTAACAAAAGTCTATTAATAATTCAGGCTTGGATTAAGGTATCTGACCCAATTTCATCTCTACAACTGCTTCATTGCAGACGAAAGCTGCTTAGAACATGTACCCCCTCACAAGTACATTTCATTGATATAGACAAGTCATAGGGCCATGAGTGGGCCTGGAAGGTGAAGCCACACACATGCTCTTCTGTGGCTGGGTCCCTTTCATTGTCCCAGGCCATCCGTGAAATATACATGCTGCCTGCAGCTGCTTCTGCAGCTCCTTTCTAAGTGAGGGAGTGATTGACTCCTCCATGGACTGGAACCATAAATGAGAAGGTATTCAAGGCCCACAGGAGCTTTCCATCAATACAAACATGTGATTGTGAACCCTACTCCACATGGGACAACAACCGTTCAAGTCACGTTCACATCATCAGACATTGAATGTGGAAAGCGCAGCATTTTGTCCACAGTTTCACTGCCAATGAGACCCTTGTGTTTGTGGGTTCCACTCTCCTTACATCACTGCTGGTGTTTGATACAAAAAAGAGGGGTTAGTGGGCATCAGTGAATTCTTGCTCCCTCACAGTCTTGCGTTTTAAATTACTCTAGATTTGTCCGGCATGCGTTTGTTCGATTTTAGCAGGCGGTGCCAAATATGGGCTGCTATTAATATAATTTTACCTTAATTTAATATAAGATTTTTTTTTTGTTTACCAAAATAAAATATGAAACACCATTACTTTAAAAAAAAAAATTGAGTACTTTCTTTTAGGTTCACTTTTTTCTCAGCGTTCAATTGGTTTATACGATTGTTTTTCTATATTTATTTTCCAATTTATTTATTTTTTTTATGTATTAATGATATTTTCCCTCATTTGAAATCTCATCTTCCAATCATTATTGTCCCAACAACTATATTTACTCCATTGACATGACCAAACCCATTATCACTTATATGGTTCTTGCATTGTCAAGAAACTATGAAAGTCTTGGATATTTTAGAAAAATGTCAAAATAATAAATTAATTTTTAGAAATTAACACACAGAAAAAATGTTAAATGCTGACAATAACCTTCCTGATAGAAATATTCTAATTTCTTATAGAAATATTCTAATTTCTTTCTTATTTTCCTAAGATTGTATCATGTTATCAGTTTTGTGCTCTTCATATGTTGAGATCGTTGCAATAAGGGATGTAAATGGGTCGGTTCCCGTATGGGTCCATGGTGGACCCAGAATCGGAACCGGTAATGTGTAAACGTGAGGGTCCGGGTCTAGGTAGAAAATAATATAGAAAAAAAAAACCTATTTTTTAGGAGGTATTCTCGAAGAACCTAGACCATACGAAGTAAGAACCTAGAAATCAGACCCAGACCCGTTTAGGTCGGGTCATGGGTCCACGGATCCATACGAAGAAATCGGACCCAGACCCGTTTAGGTCACGGGTCAAAATAAGAACCTAGACCAAATCCGTTCACTTATCGGGCCTAAATAACAACCTAAGCCGAGTTTTGATGGGTTGGAACTTCGGAATAATCGGTTAATAGGATAATCGGAGACCCATTTACATTCCTAATTGCAATATCACTAAAAAAATATCATTTTAAGAAAATCTTACTATACCGTCCCGAGATTTTCAGACGTATCACCGGTATCTCTACTAGAGTCCCAGAGGGACAAACAATTGAAGTGGTTTTCTAGAAAAATATTCTTCCATAAAACCACTGGACCTTCCTAGTGGTGTAAATCTAGGCGGGCAGCCCAAGCCCAGCACGAGCCCGGCACGAAAAACTCGAATCTAGGCCCCTGAGCCCGCAGGCGGCACGGCTCGGCCCCCAATGGTCATATTTTTAAAAAAATGCCCCCCTAAAAAAACAGTCATAATGGGTTTTCTTACATTTTAACACCCCCCCCCCCCCCCCCCAAACTGCTATAAAACAGTCATATAAGGGGGTATTTTATGTCATTTTATCACTTAGAAATTCTATAAATAGCCATAATTCCTCTCATTTCTCTACACTCATCTACTCTTTCATTTCTCACACTCCTCTAAAGTTCTAAAGCTCTAAGCTCTCTTAAGTCTTATTCTAAAGTCTAAGCTCTTTCTACAAAGTTTTCTAAGAAGTGAAGAATAAGGGTGACTTCTCTAAAATGGAGGATTCAACTAATAATGACTTCTCCATTAGCTCTCCGCTCTCTTATAAAGGTATTTATTATCTTTAATTTTTAGTTTTATTTAGTAATAATATACATAGAAATATTATATATTAAGTCACATCTTCTCCCATTTTTTATATAAATTATCACAAAAAACACATTATATACAATTATTTATTTAAGTTTTTTTTAAATCTTTTATTTAGAAAAATGGTTGGACCATCACAACCTTTCAACCTTGACTTCTTTCCAAATGAGGAAGATCCTGGATTTATTCATTTAGATCAAAGTCAGGACATAGAAGTAGATAATAATAATTCCCAAGATCCTGCATGTTCGGTTTCTACAACCAAAAAGAAGAGAAAAACAAGATTGACTTCTCCTGTATGATCTCATTTTGTTAAAGTTACTGTCCCCTGTCCCAAAGGAGGAATAGAGGAGAAGGCACAATGTAAATATTGCAAAGATCTCCTCAGTGGCAAATCATCAAATGACACTGGCCACCTTAGTAGACACATAAAAACGTGTTTGCGTAAACACACGAATACTGCTCACGATGGGGCAAGAGGTGAGATTATTCAAATACAACTTTCTCAAACAGATTCATCTGATGGTTTAGGAGTTTTCAACTATAACACTACTAATGCTAGATATCAACTTATTAAGTATATAATCAATCGTCATGCACCATTTGTACTTGTCGAAGACCGATGTTTTGAAAGATTTTTGAGGTCTGCCTTTGTTCTTTCATGGCAGAAAATATCTAGAAATACTGCTATAAGTGATGCAATAAAGACTTTTTTGAAAGAAAAAGAGAATTTAAAAAATATTTTTGCAAATATATCTGGAAAAGTGACTTTAACTTCAGATTTATGGACCTCTAAATAAAATCTGGAGTACATTGCAATCACATCACATTATATTGATAGTGATTTGGTGATGCAGAAAAGAATGTTAGCGTTTTCTATGCTAGAATTCTCACACACTGGTGCTAGGATAGGGTCCACCATCCTTGAAAAACTTAGAGAATATAAAATTAAAAATAAAATAATTTCTATAACTTTAGATAATGCAAGCACTAACAATGTCGCAGCAGAGTTACTAAAACATACGATTCAACTTGATTTAAATGGAGATCTATTTTACAATAAGTGTGCATGCCACATCATAAATCTTATCGTACAAGTAGAGGTGAAATTAATTAGAGATGATTTAGAGATTATTAAATGGATTGTATAATACATTTTTTGTTCTCCCTCGCGAAAATAATGGTGGAGGGACATATGTGTAAATTTGAATCAAACACCAAAGAAAATATCATATGATGTAAAGCATAGATGGGATTTTACCTATAAAATATTAAAAGAATCATGTGCCTATAAAATGACACTAAATCAATATTGTCAACTTTATTTAGAGCATGAAAGTATTTTAATAAGTGATGATAAATGGACCCTTCTTGAGATAATAAGAGATTTTTTAGAAGTTTTTCATGATGCAACATTGTTTTTTTCCGGGATATAGTATCCCACATCAAATCAAGCTTTAGCTCATTTTTATGAAATAAGTCTTACTTTTAAAAAGTATAGAGATTTTCCAATTTTTCAACTTATGTGTGTACAAATGGAGGAAAAGTTTTCATCATATCAGAGAAAAGCTCCTTTAACATATTGTACAGTTGCTACATTAGACCCTAGATTGAAATTACAAGGTGTAGAAACCATTATTGATGAAATAAAACTTAATATGAATACAACTAATATAAATGACATGACAACAATTAAGGCACAATTAGAAATACTTTATTTGGAATATACTACCCAATTAGGTAGATCCATAGCATCCACGGTCCCAACAGGCCCTCCCTAAGTACGTAAAGGAAAAAAGAAGGTCATTTGGAGTATTATGTGGAAATATGAAGGAAGTAATTCCTTTCTTCCGGAAGATCTTATAACCTTAATGAATTAATAATATACCTGGGGAGCGTTCCTGTTAAAATCTCGGATGATGAAGAAGATGATTTTGATATTTTGGCATAGTGAAAATCATTCAAAACTAAGTTTCCAGTGTTAAGCCCGTGATATACTAACAATATCAGCGTCCACAGTTGTATCAGAGCAGGCATTTAGTGCAAGTGGGCGCCTTATTGACCCCATGAGGACTATGAACCGTTGAGACCTGCATGTGCTTACGGGATTGGTATCAAGCAGAGGATATGGAACAACACCTCGACAATGATGAGATCAGATAGAAGACGAGCTAGCGACAATAAATATATCATAGTATAATTTTTTTAGAATGTATAATAGGCTTTCAACTTGTAATTTATTTTTTTGAATGTATCATAGGTTTTTAAACTTATAATTTATTTTTTAGAATGTATCATAGGTTTTTAAACTTATAGTTTATTTTTTAGAATGTATCATAGGTTTTTAAACTTGTAATTTATTTTTAGAATGTATCATGGGTTTCTAAACTTGTATTTTATTTTTTAGAATGTATCATAAGTTTTTAAAATTGTAATTCTTTTTTCATTTATCAGAAGGTTTGAATTTCATTATATATATTGATCCAAGTTCAAATTTGTAATTTTTTTGAACTTTTGTAACTTAAATTTCAAGGAAATACAAATTATTTGATGTATGTTTTCAAAACATCATTAGTGTTATTCTACTTGTTTATTTCTCTTAATTTTTTTAATTTAATGAAAATGGCCCAAGGCCAAGAGTGAAGAGTCTAAGTCTAAAAAAAATTAAAAAAAAGGGAGGGGGGATATGTGGGCCGCCCACGGGTGGCATGGCCCAGGCCGGGTTGGGGCCCGGCCCAGCACGGCACGACTAGGGCCGTGCTGGGCTGACCCCAGAGGCCTTGGGCCCGGCCCGCACAATTAGGATGGGCAGTACCAGCCTGGCCTGGGCACGTCTGGGCCCAGCTTCAGTGGGCCGTGCCGTGCCAGATTTACACCACTAGACCTTCCCTTGGGACTGCTAGCTCCATCTCTCTCAAGGTGCAGCAGATAGTGACCCCGTAGTTACCTAATTCACAGCTTGATTAATTTGCAGTCCAACTGTTCGTCATTGGAGAGTTAGTTTGATAATAAAAAAAATTGGATGGAATTGGTTCATTTGATTCACTTCTCAATTCATCTGACTCGGAGTTTCGAAAAGTTCACTGAACTAATTCATCTATGCTTATGCTATATGTCCGTCCCTGTTGCCCACAACTAAAATTCAAAAACTCAAAATGGATTGTTCTTTACATTTAATGCCAAGAAGTTTTACTATAATCACAGTTGGGCTCAAACTTTTTTGGTAAAGCTAACTTTCATTGGAGTTAAATATGGAATAGTGCGAATACAAATGGGTTTTTGAGACTCTTTAATTTTTCAGTTAGACACCGACCTAGAAAACTACTTGAGATTTGTTTACTAATAGTTTGTGAATCAAACAAAAAATTGTTCAAACGCCTCCGTAACCCTTGTAGTAGATGGCAGTGTGCGACAAGGAACACCTTTGATAATGCCTTAAAAATTCAATTTTATTATTTAACTTCTTCACTCGATCATATATCGCACCGCCCAAATAAAAATCTCGGGTCCACCATTGGTGAATGGCAAGGACTCGTCCTTATCATCTTACCCTTGTCTATCATAGCACTGGCTCATCCCTAAACACTCGATTCAAGCAAGTGGACATTTTGAACCCCCACAAATACACACACAGGCGCCCTCCAAGAGTTGAATACTATCCCATTGTAGACGTTCCTTTTGCTTTAGCCATTAAACCTCTGCAGGGCAAGCCACTGACCAGCCGGCTAAGATCTTCTAGTTAACATCTCTTTGCTTCATCACCCATACACACAGGGTCCTATCCTATGAACGAGCTGCTCATTAACACTGTACATTTCCCTGGACATGAAATATTTTCCCTTCATACTTTCTGGGTAAGAGAGTGAGGACAATGACCAATATTAATGGAAATGGTTGTAGGATTTGGGACCATGGTTCCAACAGTCAGTATATGGATTAATTGGCAATACATTGGACAGCCTATACATCATTCGGTTCAAGTTAACTTTGTGCTTGTCCTTGACAGTGATGCAAGCTCATTGCTTTAGGATTTAATAGAACAACCACCCACACGTGAACGCACACACAACACATATTCTAAGAAGATATTTTTACAATATTGAATGGAAACACTGCACAAAATACACATAATGGGTTCCCAGATTTGAATTTTCTTTTAATGATCAAACTTTTCTTAAGACAGCTGAAACAAATCAGCCAACATGTAAACGATTCCCTATAGAGTGAGATCTTCGGCCTCAACTGTAGTAGCTGAAATAGATTGCTTTTCATTTCAAGGAGGAAGGGCATGAAAGTTGTAGAAATGACAACGGGAAAACAGCAAATGGGTGGTTCTTTAGAAAGAGAGCTAACACCTGAGACATTATTGAAAACCAGATGTTTAAGGGTCGAGAGAATTTGCATTTAGCACCACGCTGCTGCAAATATGACATCTCAACAACTTTATTGGCCAAAAGCACATTATAAAAGAGAAGTTGTTGAAACATGGAACAAGAAAATAGTGGTGTTCTGGAGAATTTCTTCAAGGCGTTGAAAAGATTATTATAAGGTTTTAAAGAGTTTGTACTCGGCAATCAGCATAACAATCCTACCAACAGGAATGAAATTCTCACAACAAACTATTTACAAATCTCTAGGCATAATGCAGTAAAGTCAACCCACTCAACAGAATATATTAAAAATAATATGAAAAAGAAGCTATGACAATTCATCTTCTGATCTAATAGTTTTTTCTCTGTCCACACTGAGAGACCAGCAACTAAGGCTTTAAAACAGACAAATACATAGTAGTACTAGTTTCATGATAGTCACCTCGATAGTCAACACCGATGACTCACACAAATAGATCATCCAGCCTAAATAAATACAACTTCGCAAACTCCATGAGGTGCTTATTTATTATCAAAAGCAATCTAATCCTGCACAAGATAAGAGAACATTCAGAGTTGGAGAAGTCAGAGATGAAGATGAACTTAAGCAATACATTTTGCTAGAAGCACCCCCATCGTAATTTTAGTCAAAGATAAAACTGTAAAAGTGGTTCCCTCTATGTCAATACAAACACCAAACACATATCAATGCAGAAATCACCACAAAATCTTCAATTCCCATTTTGCATAGGCACTCCAAGGAAATTACAGAAAGTCTATGCGAATTGGCAAGTCTAGCAGTGTGAGCCGCCCTCTTAACTCTATGTAGATTGTAGACTCTCAATCAATTTTGCAAAGTGAATAAAACCCGTTCAACAGCCATTTAGGCCAAGGACATGCGGATACTTCATGTCTTGTGTGCATCTCTCTCTCTCTCTCACACACACACACAAAAAAAATTATGGGACCTACAGCAGATTGAGGTAGACTTGTGAACTGAAACACCCCTTTGCCATTTATCCATTGGATGACTTGTATTTTATTTGGCATTTTAACGTTTCACCATAATGCTGCTGTTATACAATCTTTTTTTTTAATAAAATATTGCTCATCTTTTCAAAAAGAGGAAAAGAGTTGTACTCAGTGTCAGATTATCATCATTTTTCCCTAGTTGATGTGAAATTTTGTCTTGAACAGAGATGATATATTTCAATTAAATGATGAATCCTAATCATCAATTGTAACTCAGCAGTCACCACACAGACATGGTGATAAGTTCATTTAGTGACAGCAGCCTCATAGTGCTGACGTGCATGTGCTCACCCATATCTCACTTATAGTTGCGTACTTCCACATCTAAATAACTCTCACATAACTTCGTCAGACATGAGCACTGGCACTGAACCATTCGATCTAACCTTTTTTCCCTTTTCTTTAAATTATAATTCAACTGGAGTAATTTTATTGGACTGTTGGACTGATCATGTGTACATTGCTCCGATGGATGTTTTATGTGAGAAGGTTGACATGAAAGGGTCAGTGAATACATTGCGTTGTTGCAAATATCCGTATACAAACATGTTAGAGACAGAGAGAGATTCTCCTGTGCATACCATCTGTTGAGGCCCACCTCGAGCCCCAGAGATCATGGGAGGGGTGGAGAAGGAAAGATGCATGTGGAAGCACCCCAGCTATCAAATTTCAAGTCAATCTGATGATCCTAACCCCTTCATCTACCACAAGTGTAACAGTTTTTAATAAAAAAAAAATTCGGCAGCTAATCCAATCTCAATAGATCAGTCCAAACTCCACGGGATCCGTGACATAATGGTTTGTGGAGGGATGGTTTGTGGAGGGATTTTTTTTTTTTTGGGTGTTGGGGGGGGGGGGGGGGGGGGGGGGGGGGGGGGGGGGGTGATGTTATATGGTTCATTTGGATTGATCACTAGTTGGGCCCACATGCTGCCTCCACTCTAAGGCTGTGACAGACAGATGCGCTAGAGCAAATGGAGATGTTGTTATATGGTTCATTTGGATTGATCACTAGGTGGGCCCCATGCTGCCTCCACTCTAAGGCTGTGCGAGACAGAAGCACTAGAGCAAATGAGATAAATATATGGAGAGTTTTCAAGAGGGAACATGTTACTTTTTTCAATAAGAACATTTAATAAAATCCAAAATAGCCACTTCAACTGGACGAGGACCACCAATGGATGGATCACACGGTAAGGACATGATTAACTCCAATGAAACGAGTCACGACTTTTACACACACATACATATACACTATGTATACACTAGAATGGCAAATGATTTTTATAAAGATACAAAATAATAATCCAAGAACTAGATAAGGAAATCTGGAATATGCACCACATCTAAGGCAGGAGGGTCAAAATCATAAAAACCTACAATGGCAAAGGAAAACACCTTCAAAAGACCAAAGATTGACATGAAACCCCTTCATTTGTTAGAGGAATGCTTTTTACAAAAAAAATCCTCAAAAGTGTGCCTTTATTTGTGGGGAGCACACTAGATGCATGCCAATCACAGAGATAGGGAGGACAAGAAAGGGGGTTGGCCAAACATCATACTAATCAGATCATCCTGACACTCTTCATGTCTTCAAAGTCCAAACACTTCTTATTATGTTGCAAAATCAACAGTGTATAATGTCAGATCCATACCAGGGTATGAGTGTTAATTTACAGAGATAGGTGTGTGAGAAACGGTTTGACTATCATAAATGAGTCCCATGATATGAAATAGTTATGGGATTTTTTATTTTTATTTTTTTGAGTTTTTACCTAAATATATAGGGTATCTTCTAGAGAGAATAGGTCCCTAAACAGCCGCCGTCAGACTAGTAATGTGCCTGAATCGATTCCAGTCATGGAAATGGGCAGGAAAAGGTCTTGCTATATACTAGGTTGGGCCAAAAATGGTCCCCATCCAATCATCTTAAGTTCTTAACCCTTGGTTTGTGGGTTTTAATTTTAAATTCTAACAATTTTATATCCTAGACAATGAATTTCATTTTGTGCTGAAGTCCGGTGGTGACTAATAGTCACTAGTGTCATTTTCTAAATCAAGCCAATTTGTATTAGTTCACTATTGTGATAAAAAAAAGTGATGTTCCCCACAGAAATGTTCTCACACCTCAGCAGAAGTTGTAAATGTACTTTGTCCTCATGGTTACATTGAATGTGCACAATAACAGCATCAGTTGAATGTAAAATTTAAAAATAAAAATATGAGAAGTTGAGTATGCATGGGATTAAAAAAAAAAAAGGATGCGCATGTTAGTTTGAAATAAAGGAGATACCAAAGTTCAAACAAAGTGAACAGACTCAGCATACCTCATCATCGTCGTCTTCTTCTTCACCATCTTCTTTGTTCTTCTTGAGGCGGGTAGTCCCACCCTCCCTACTAATGGGTAACTTCATTGGGCCAAAGGGAGAATCCACATTGATATCTCCTTTGAGGGTATATCCAGTACCCCTTCCCCTAATCATATCCCATAGCGCAGAACCAAAGTCCTTAGGCCTAAATGTAATTGGGATAACAACAAAACCAAATCCATTCTTATCTAGCTTAGTGGGATCACCTAGTTCTGCCTTACCAATGCTCACATCAGACAACCAAATTTCACATTCTAGTGCATTGAGGCCCAAGTCAAAATCATTCTTATTCTCCAACTTCAAGTGGAGGAGTGCAACAGTTTCCTCAAAGGAGAACCTCTCAAAACGTATTTTCTCAAGATCAACGTCAGGTTTATAAGGGATGGGTATCTCGCCTGTTTTCTCCAAAGGCAGGGTAAGCCTGCCAAAAATAGGCACATCAACTATGAGATCAACCTTGATTCTGTAAGGAATTATGCTCCCAGGCTTTATATCATCATAGGTATCTTTGATATCATCATAGATCAAAGATACAGGTATCTTGACAGTTTCTGAACCATGCGCTTTGATTGTCCCTGCATCTGGGATCAATCCAGAAATGAGTTTCCTCCCATCACTCTCTATCAAGTAGTTTATATCTATCAGAGGGATAGGTATAGGATTCGGGTTTGTTACAAGCACATCAACAACAATGTCTAACTTCTTTAGATCAATATGAGGGATATGAATCCCAGTAACATCTGCAGTTGGCTTCCCAAATCCTATTGCCCCCTCAATCTTCTCTCCAATGTCGTGAATAAAATCCTTAACCTTGTCAATAAATCCTCCCTTTTCCTCATCTTTGTCTTCTTCCTTGTGGTCTTTCTCCTTAACTTCCTTTTCAACTACTTCTGGCTTGTCAGAAGACGACATACCTAAAGTGGAACAAACTGAAACGTTAATATATGAGTAACACTAAGAGTCAAGTCCAGAGATATCAATTTCAATGCCTAGTAGATTACAGTGAAAAGGAGATGATGACATAAAGAGAATAATTTTTTTGGAAGGAACAGAAAGATAATATTAAGACTTAATCCAACATTTTGCTTACAATTATAAAAAAGTAATTAATTCATTGGTAGTACAAAAAGAAAAAGACTAATCACTTAAAGATTTGGATCAGTTTAATCATCTTTTTTTATACTAAAACTTGTGATTTGATGAGTCTAACTCATCATAAGACTAAATAAGATTTAAAGGGAAAAGGGGGGGTTGGACCATGAGCTGTAATACCACAGGAATTCATCTCAAGAAAAAATCAACTTACTAATATCAAAGTTCAACTACTAACAGAAAATAAACAGCTATTCATCATAAAACTCAATGCTGAAGTTCAATGTGCACCGCAAATACCTTCCATTCAAAATCTTAAGAAAAATCAACAAAATTATATAATAATACCTAGCAAAGGAGGAAATTATTACATCCTAGATTACAAGTCAGTTTCAAGAGGGGAAGAAAGATCTTCATTTTCAGAATAGAATTAAAATCAGCAGTGGAAAGTTAACTAATACCACTGGTCACTTTTATTCTATATTTGTAATACTCTTTTTCTTTTTTCTTTTTTTGAATGGTTATATTTGTAATACTCTAGATGTTTTTTTCATAGTTGATATCAACATTGAAAGATCACCTGGGAGTTGGGTAACTAGCATAGGGTGTGGGTTTGCTCCCCACATCGTGTGCTCAAATCCGGTCTCAGACTTACCTGATGCATGTATGCGTGTGTTTTGTGCATGCGCCCGAGGGAATAGTTCCGTTGGGTTATATACCACGAGGAAACCCTCATCATAAAAAAATAATAATAATAATAAAAACAACCATTGAAAGACCACAACTTGCCTCGGAACTAACTGAAGCAACTAAAAGAGAATAAAACAAAACAAAAAAACTAAGTTTCACTTCCCATGTAAAGATGAAATTTTAAAGCTTGATATTGATGGGAAATTCATCTGTAAAAAACATGTCCAGGGAAGAAAAGAAAAGGTAGTAGGTAAGGCTTCCATAGGAGTTCCAGAAATATCTTGGACTGATCAGCTGCTGATGTTTAGCGTGACATGATTCTGTTAGGTTTTTGAGTGTTGGCTAATTCATGGGTTGGACAAAACTCTGGGTCCATTGAGTTGTAATTCGTATTTTTAAAAAAAGATTGTGTTTCTGCTCTGAAGATAGAAGTCTGGAAGGACTAATAGAATAAAGTCTGGCATAATTAGAAGTAAGAAGACTGGAAGGATTAAAAGATAGAAGTCTGGATAGAATAGAAGTATGCTGATGGAAGAAAAAGGAATCAGACACAATTAGAAGTATTCAGAATTTTCGGATTCAAATACAGGGCCCGCTCGAGCGCTCACATTCACCCGCTCGAGCGGATGTGTGAACTCCCCCAGACGCTAGACAGAATGATGCCCGCTCGAGCAAGCATTAAACCCACTTGAGCGGATGAGGCGGTAGTACCCTGTGAAAATTATATTTTCTATTTCTAATTGTACTCAAACTGCTTGTTTTAGTCCTGATCAAGCTAGGTATCTTTTAAGCAAGTCCCTAAGCCTATTTAAAGGAGTGGGCTACCCAAAAGAGATACCTCTCTCATTATTCTGAGTTGGAAGATCTAATTGAGAGAATTCTTCTCTAGAGAGTTATTTGAAGACTTGTGCTGCAGAGTTGATCTAGAGGGCAACTTCTTCTACTTCCCTAGCAGAAGACCTTCTTCTTTCGTAGAAGATTTGAGGAGTCACGCGGGATTGAATCTGTTGCAATCAACGGGGTGAAGTCGTTGAGGCGTGAAGCTACACAAGAGGTAACAACAGTCCTTAGGTTAGGAATATTTGGAGAGAGATCTGTGAGTGTCTTGTAATTGCGAGATTCATAGTGCTTGATTGTTGATCCGTGGTTTTTCACCCAGTTTGGGTTTTCCACGTTATATTTGGTGTCCCTTGTGGTGTGTGCTTTTATTATTTATTTCCGCTACATATGTTATTGTTTTTGCACACAAATGGGCTGCTGAGTAGACCAATCTAGAGATCAATCCTAGAACTTTCAGATTCTATTTCCATGTTGGTGTAAATCATTAATAAAGTTTAAAAAAAATTGCAACTTACATGCGTCAAAAGGTTGACAAATACAAAGGCATTGAGAACAGCCATGGACTGGCAAACTAAAAAAAATGGCATTCTCATCTGAAGATTGCAATTAGAAATCATCCTCAGAATTCCCTAGATAGTAGAGCTTTGTATGATGACTTGAGAATTTCTACTTTTCTTAATAGGGTCGGGTTCTCTTGTGGCAAAGTGAGACTCAATGTGATTAGATCCTCTCCCTTTTTTCCTTGGTGATCCAATGTGATTAGATGTGCACCATCATTGATGAAATTTGGTTTAAACCAATCATAAATGCACATGTCACCACTTCAGTTGAGTTAATGGGACTGGCAATCTTGCTAAGAAAGATGTCAGGTTCGTGCTTCAAATTGGGGAGTCCACATCACTTTTACAATCCATTTTTCTATATTAAACTTTTAGGGCCTGTTTGTTTGCATAGATTTCATAGTAATTGAATACATAGGAATTCATGGTCAAATAAGCTCCACCGGAGGATTATTAAGACAAAGGATATGAAGTGAGGGGTGAAGGTCCAAGCCAATGACGTAGATGCAATCTCACTTTCCTAGGGTTTGAATTACTAGGGTGGTGGCTGGGTATTCATTTACCACCTCCCCTTGATTCATTTTCAATTATGAGGGGAAATAATTTGATGGTCATTATTGGGAATTCACAGTCGTTTCATCAATTTTAACCATTTTTAGAAATAAAAGCCTTGCAAATCCTATGTATTCAATAACATGAAACAAACAAGCCCTTAGCTGTAAATTCAACAGCTTACAGCAGAAAAAAGGATGCTCGACAAAGCCTTTTACTTGGGTAGCATGCAAATGCCCTATCACGTAAGTTGATTGTCAATACTCAATAGTTCTAAATTCTGACTCAGTCCCCATTCCATTTTGACCATGGAATGGAACTTTCTGACATTCCAGACATTCCAGTGTTCCATTTAGGAAAAGACGAAATATAAACGCCCCCATAAAAAAATTTCAGAATTCAAAAATGACAGTAAAAATTCATATTTACTTGAGTCAACATAGATAACACTATTCAAATGGCCAGTTTCCTACTCAAAGTTGGGAGCTCATTTTCCTTTCCCAGTCATAGTTTGGGGGGCTTAGTTTTTTTTTTTTGGACAAGAGAGAAAGAGAGGTGCTTTGAGGGATAAAAACTCATCTCATTGCCTTTGAGCTTCAAATGATCCTTACACCAAGACTTCAGTGCTTGTAGTGAAGCACATGAGGAAATAAATTGTTCAAACCAGAACAGACCCAAATCTATTCTAGCAAAACAGGTCTGTCCACCTGTTCAGGATGGAATAGACCAGAATCATCGGCATAAAGTCTAAGGGGGGATGTTTAATTCCAGTCACCTTCCCAAAATGGAATGTTTCAAGAATTCCAACTGGAACAGAATGGAAGTGACTACTATGTACTTGTCACCATATTATTGTTGTACAGTACAGTCCATCAAGTGTGATGTTGTTTGCAGTTCAAGGGAAGTCCAAGAATATTTTACTTTATATTTAAAAAATTAGTTGTAAATTTCAGCAATACAAAGCCTCGCATGCACACAAGGTGACCCCCATGGAAGCATACTTTTCCCCATTCACGCAATATTTTTGCATGATGCGTGTCGCGCGTAATGACACGCCCAATTAATACCAGAGCATAATGAGCACTAGTACTGGCACAAATTACTTACAAACCCTTCCTCCCTCCTCCTCCTCTTCTTCTTATGCATTTAAACCCCCCTCCCCCCCACAACCCTTTTCTTTTTTTTCTCTCTTCTTTCTTCTCTCTTCCTCCTCTAAAACCAGCCGATTCAATACCTGTTTCAACTTTACAAGTTACCTGATTTGGGAAAAAGGAATACAAGGAACTAATCACTTTTGAAGGCAAAAGGCGAAAGTAGTAAATTTAAAATGACAAAAAGCAGAGACTCCCAATGCCATGATATATGGTAACCTTCAACACATCCAATATCAACAATCAAGCGAAGAAAAAAGAGAGGAAGAAAATCATTTAGAAATCAACTTTCAGGTTCCAAATTAACAAAGCCAAGGTCCATATAAGTTGGCAAGTCATGATTCAAGCACAAGCTTGATATAAAAGTTAAAATACTAAAATTTTAGAAATAAGTATGAAATCTCATGATCAGTGAGGATTTCAGTCTGCTTCTTGAATCTACTTATTATAATGGCATGCAAGGACAGTTGCGGGCAACTCAAGCAGTTGCTCATTCTACAGTTTTAATCCATTTTTTTTTCTAGTTCTAAGTATTATGCTTTGGCTCACTGATAAAAGATGCTCATAATAACAAAAAACAAGAAACAAATCCAGATTCCAACATTCAGATCATCAGCTCAGATATAATGAATATCACTGGAACCATGAATTTCTATGAATTGAGGCAATGGAGTCTAGATCCAGATACTTCCTTCGCACTACCAGATCTCCTTCCGAATCCAGATTCACATCTAAAAAGTTAAAACAAAACACACCAACAAAACCAGAGCAGTAACAACAGAAAAAAAAAATCAATAATTAGAAATAACAAACAACTAATCAAGTTTCAGTTTCAAGATTTAGATCATCACAACAGAATAATGAATATGGCCTAAACTATGAATCTCTGCTTGAAGGCATTAAAAATCTAAATCAACAAGCAAGCAAGTTTCAGTTTCAAGATTTAGATCATCACAATAGAATCATAAATATCGCCAAAACTATGAATCTCTGCTCCAAGGCATTAAAGATCTAAATCAAGATACTTCCTTACAATGACGAGATCTGCTTCCAAAACTAAAAAAAAAAAACATAATTTCAAATCATACTTTGCAGAAAAACTAACAGATCTGTGAATCCTATCGTGTGTGGATCTTGGCTACAGTCACTAAAATCTGATAGATCTACTGATCTAATCTAAATCTAAAGATAAATGAGTGTAGAAAAAGAAGATCTGATTCTCAGACTTGAACAAAGCTGATTAATCAAAATACTATCAATCATGTTTAGCGTTTAAGATCTCGAAATCTAGATCCATGAAAAAACCAAACAGATCTCTGCATCTGGAAACATGAGGAGAGACGCTAGAGAGCGATCAGATTGTGAGAACATGAGAAAGAGAATCATTACCTGAAGAAGAAGGCGAATGGAGATGGATGTAGAGAAAGAAGATGCGATTTCGAGATCAAATGGAGCAGAAGAACTGAAAAGACTATGCCGACAGTCACCGCGAAGAGGGGCCCTTTGCCGTTTGGGACCAGTAGTAAAAAAGACAGTTATTTATAGCAAAGTTCCAAAGCTGGACGGTGGTGCACATGTGGTCTATTGATTGGTCCGTGTATAGATAAAGGACGCGTATGGGCAGCGGGAAAGGCACGGTATGGATTTTTTCTTTTTGTTTTTGGCTAAGCATCACGCGGGAGGGTCCCTCATGTGTGGGCCCGCCCGGGCTAGAGGGCACGGGCTATCTTT
Organism: Litsea cubeba; assembly: GCA_012931725.1. Classification (NCBI taxonomy): domain Eukaryota; kingdom Viridiplantae; phylum Streptophyta; class Magnoliopsida; order Laurales; family Lauraceae; genus Litsea; species Litsea cubeba. The sequence continues at coordinate 14,003,684 of CM022952.1, forward strand.
GAGTCGGGTTTGGACCTTAGTGTTTTTTTTTTTTATTTTTTCTGCTGGGGTTAGGTATGGATGGAATTTGAGCGGGACTTGGAATAAGTGATAGAAAGTCGAAAGTTCAGCTGGGCCTGCTCGGAACAAACAATGCTTATAGTTTAATGATTGGGTTGTGGGGATAAATGAAAAGCCTATGGTATGGCTTGATTGATTAAATGGACAGATTCAACATAATAATATGTTTGAGGGAGGTGGGCTCGGGTTAGGCATGGCTTGGGCAAGATGAGAACATGTATTTTGAAGTTTGATTGGAGCTTGGATATGCTTCCGTTCGATCGGCCTTCACACCCCATGAACACCCCTATTGATGCATGATGGTCGAAGGTGTCTACTTATACTCTAGTGTGTACATTATGTTTTCGTGTAACATGCTTTTTTTAGGGAAAAAATTTGCTTTTTACAATATCACATAAAATCTTCTCATACAAAAATTGAGAAAGACAGCTTGTGTACATTATGATTTGGTGTAACATGCATTTTTATAGGAAAATAGTTGCTTTTACAATATCACATAAAATCTTCTCATACAAAGGTGAGAAAGATCTTTGGGAATAAATTCCTATCGAGGGTGATAGAAAAATTTTTCCCACGAAACCAATTTTCATAACGTGTGCATTATGTTTTGGTGTAACATGCTTTTTTTAGGAAAAAAATTGCTTTTTACAGTATCACATGAAATCTTCTCATACAAAAGTGAGAAAGATAGCGTGTGTACATTATGTTTTGGTGTAACAAGCGTTTTTTAGGAAAATAGTTGCTTTTACAATATCACATAAAATCTTCTCATACAAAGGTGAGAAAGACCTTTTCTTTTGTGTGGACAAGTGAAGGTTTACGGAACTACTTTTTTATCAAATATTACACGAACTGTTAGATGCCTTGTTTGATATCTCAATGACTTATTTCAACAGAGCCATTAAATAAAGTTCTTATTTTTCACAAGCCCATAAATAGGGCCTTTTAGTTTTAGAGGAATTGCCTCTACTAAAGTCAATAGATGGTAGAATTGTGTGCCAAACACTCTTATTTTATAAATCCCTATTCACTTTAAACATTTAAACAAATAGAGGTTGGAATAGATATGCGAAACATGGGCTTAGTAATACACTCATCCGGCCTATATTTATCATTTTATTAAAGTCTTAAATATATAATAAAATTGTTTGGTCACATTTAGTAACAGTTGAAAAATCAATAGATTTAAGGATTTTTCACTACCATGGATTTGAAGATTTCTTTCTAAGGAATTGTGTAGCTGAGAGCTTCACATCGATATAGGTGCATATCGATGTATATAGCTGAGGAAAATTGGTATAGATGTATAAATCTGTAATATTAAGGATTTTCAAATCCAAATTGTAGGGGGGAGGGGGTTGACTTTAAAATCCTCACAATGAAAAATTCTGCTGGCCCAATTCTCAATGATTTATAATTGCCAAATGAAGATTTTTTCAAACCTCAGTAAAAATCGGTGAGAAATTTTAGAGGATTTAATTGCTGAGCATGACCTTAAAGATATTAAAATCAAGGCAAAATTAGCGAAAGGTCCCTATAAGTCAATGTTTCCACCCTCCAGTCCAAGGAAATACTTTTTAAAGCCTATGGTCCACTCAGCTAGAATGTTTGCAGTGAGAGGTCTCTGAGCCCACACGCTTTTATTTTTTAGGACTAAATTGCGCCTGTAACTGACAGCGATAAGATATCTTAACGCTGCTCGCAGACTCCTTCTTCTCCTGCGAGTAGCGAGATGCGACGAAGCCTGGAAATTACTCTCTATGGTTCGGTTTCAAAAGGACAAAAGGTATCTTATCTTATTTTGACAAGTGGAGAGATTAAGATTAAAAAAAAAAAAAAAAAAAAAAAAAAAAAACGACGGGGGGGGTGGGGTTTGGAAAGTTGCAGAACCCATTCAAGTTTATGATCGCCGTCATGCCCATCGTCACCGCAGTCGTCGCCGGTTTCTCTTCGCCACCGTAGCCGTCTCGCCAGTCTAGCCTCCCTCCCATCGTCGTCGGAGAAGACCACCAAGGAAGGAAGGGGCTGCAGTCTCTACTCTGTAACAAAAATCTAAAGAAGAAGGAGACCCTTCCAAGTCGGGTCTGTTGGGTCAGTTCCAGGTCAGGTCCGACCCGCCCACTCCAGAAGCCCAACAGTAGCTGCAAGTCAGGTCCAGGACAGTTCAACCTGACCTTTTTTGCAGAAGCCCAGAAGCAGTCAGTCCCGCAGGCTAGAATTACTTCTTGATTTTGAGTGGCATACAGACTGTGTGATCGATTGAGAAGGAAGAAGGTCTGTCGGTGTCGTTTTTGACAAATATATATGAGTTTGTATGAAATTTATCTGAGTTTTGCGTAAATTTATCTGAGTTCTGAGTTTTTTTATAAAATTTATCTGAGTTTTGCGTAAATTTATCTCAAGTTTTATTGCCTTGGACAGTCTCCGTCAAATTGGATAGAGAGCGAGGAAAGGTGAGGGAGAGGAGATAGAAGAGCTTAGTTGCAGGTTTTACTGAGAAGGGAATTTATCTGAGTTTTTGTAAAGTTTATCTGAGTTTTTGACAAATTTATCTGAGTTTTTGTGAAATTTATCTGAATTTTCGTCAAATTTATCTGAAATCTGGACAAATCTATATGAGTTTTTAGCTAATTGTATCTGAGTTCTAAACAAATCTATATGATTGGTTGAGAAGGAAGAAAGTCTGCCAGTGTCAGTTTTGACAAATATATATGAGTTTGTATGAAATTTATCTGAGTTTTGCATAAATTTATCTGAGTTTTGTCAAATTTATTTGAGTTTTGCGTAAATTTATCTGAGTTTTTGGCTACTTTATCTGAGTTCTGGAATAATTTATCTGAGTTCTAGACAAATCTATATGATCGATTGAGAATGAAGAAGGTCTGCCAGTGTCGTTTTTGACAAATATATATGAGTTTGTATGAAATTTATCTGAGTTTTGCGTAAATTTATCTGAGTTCTGAGTTTTTTTATAAAATTTGTCTGAGTTTTGCGTAAATTTATCTGGTGGAGGAATGACATTGGAAGAAGCACCGGTGTTAATCTAAGCCCCTATAATCAACTATGTAAAGAAAACATTCAAATATAGTGAGTGGCCATACTCTTCTTCCATTGGATCGGGACTGAAGTTCAGCAACTCTATCTTAGAAGATGGATCCATCCTAGCACCCTGCTAAACAAAAATGTCCTTTTTTTTTTTGCTTTAAGGATAATTGAATTGAAAGAAAATAGAACCCAGAAGTTAGGACAAAAAGGAATTACATGGGTCTAATGGAGACCCCCGAAAAGAGCTCAAAAGATAAAAAAATAGAACACAGCAACAAAGAAGCACTAAACCCAGGCGATCTGGAAGATGGAGACATCCCTATCCGGAAAAAGCCAAAAGAAGAGCTGAAAGTGGAGGCGGCAGAGGTCTGAGTGAGACCCCCCAGAAACGGCTCCAGATCAGGGAGAGAAGCCAGGCAAAAATGTCCTTCATTCAAAGCAATCTTTATTACTTGAGCCTTATGAAGACCGAACACGAACAACAAACGGGGTTTTACCTTGTCGACAAAGAAAGCAACATATAGGATCTCCTTCACCAGGGATCTGATCTATAAGCACAGCCCGACAAAAAAGTTCACCAAGCAATTATATAAAATATAAGAGGTTGTAAGCAACGAGTTGACAGTTGTTCTTGGACTTTACACGTGCCGCAGATCAAGATAGGACGTGTCGGATCATAACGTCATGCGCACTTTCTGAATATATCCATATAGGCTGACGTCTTCGCTGGCTTTAAATGAATATGGCGATAATTTAGAGAGGGGTAAATTAATTGGTCTTTTCAGGTACCCAAAAGTGTGAGAGGGACCTTTAGCTGCATGACTTTTTTTTTTGTGGATCTAAGGTCATAAAGTGAAATGTTCAGGGACCCATCGCCGAATGCCCCTAAAATCAAAGGCTACAAGTATCATTTATGTATATCCGGACCTCTTTCTTAGATAATCAGCATACTTCAAGTTTAGTTCCATGGAGTAGAATTGCATGTTATCGTAGGATGTGACGTGTGGATAGCTCATGAGAAAATGTGGCCACTTATTGATGAGAAGTGACCATATTTTTCTACCAATATCATCCTCAAAGCCACTACCGTTGGATGTAACTTGTTTACAGGGGCGGTCCCTGAGTTTTCGGGGGCCCTAGCGAGTTCCTAAAGTGTGGCCCTATCCGTATACCCACCGATAAATGATAAAAAAATAAAATATCATTTTTTTATTATTTGATTGAAAATTAAGTCTAAACTCCTTATCTACTCTTACCGAATCAGAATTGTGTTTCACATTAACCAATTAACACCAAAATTCAATTACAAAAACTAAGCACTGCTGAAAAACTACTAGTCTTTTTGCATTTCTAGCTGCGAAATCACCAATTAAGTCTTCATAATCAAGCTTTTCTGTCAAAGACTTTTTAATAGATAACATAGCTAATCCATTTAATCTTTCTTGGGACATGGTTGATCGAATGTAAGATTTGATCAACTTTAGCTTTGAAAAGCTTCTTTCTGCAGATGCAACGGTAACTGGTATAGTTTGCAGAATTCTGTATACAACCCATGCATTTGGAAAATAATTATCCCGTGACTTCAAATGATTTAGCACGTCGATTGCTTTCTTTGCGTTATCTGGTAAAAGATCTCTCATGATTCTTAACTCCGAAAAATAAATCTGTCCCATCATTATCAGAAATACCGTCATGTTTCAAAAATTCTTCAAGATTGTTACAAGAAGCCTTTAAAGTATCTAGATTTGCAGACTTTAACTTCTCCAAATCAAACAAGAACGTAAAAATTTTTTTATACACTTCGAACTGCTCAAAACTACACTTGAACGAAGAAAGAGCTTGGTCTACTATAAATAAGAAGTAGTTAACTCGAAAAGATTCTTCAGCTGATTGTGTCACCTCTTCACTAATATTCTCATCGAACTATTTTTTTTTTCTATTAATGATCCGTCTTTCACGAAAAACAGGTTGAATTTCCATCGTAGTTGCAATATCCTTAGCTTCTGCCATGGCTTATTCGAATCCAGATTCTCTATACTTTTCAAAAATATAAATAAGTCTTTTCAACTCATGTATGGCCATATCAATTTGCATGTCTTCAGTTTGAAAGTTTTTGCTAACAAAGTTAACGGCAAAAACTAAATAATGCCAAATTACCATGGCAAGCAAAAACTCAACACTTTCAATTTCATGTATCGCTAATGACTCGACTTCACTCTTTGTTTTAGGATCGTCGCTATTTTTGGCCAAGTAAACCAAAGCATCTCTTATTTTCGGAGCTTGATGTCTAACTGCACGAACACTGTCCACACGGCTCTCCCAACATGTTGCTGACAATGATTTTAGTGAGAGACCTGACTTGGAATTCACATCTTTGACATGATCTTTAAACACTTTCCACCTCTTTGTAGAAGACGAAAACAATGAATAGATCCGTTGTACCACTCCAAAGAAGGATGTAGCTCTTGAACAAGAGTTAGCCATATCACAGAGAGTAAGATTCAAACTATGACAACCACATGGGGTGTAAAAGGCTCGAGGATTTATTTCAAGTAGTCTATTTTGAACTCCTTTGTGTTTTCCTTTCATATTATATCCATTGTCATACCCCTGCCCTCTTATATCACCAATATCAAGCTCAAGAGTGTTCAAAACATTTTTGAGTGCGTCAAATAGGCCAAGTCCTGATGTGTCATCCACAATAAAAAATTCTAAAAAGAACTCTTCAATCTTTGGTGCACTTGATGTAACATCCACAAATCGAATCACAAGTGACATTTGTTCTTCATGACTAATATCTGGTGTACACTCAAGTATTATTGAGAAATACTAGGCTTCTTTGATTTTTGGACATTAGCATTTTTCACCTCACTTGTTAACAACTCTAACAATTCATTTTGAATCTTGTGACCAAGATAATGATAATGAATTTTCTTATTTTGAATGCGTCAAAGGTGCTCTTTCAGTATTTGATCAAATTCAGCAATCATTTCAATTATACTTAAAAAAATCTCATTCTTCTCATGATAAATCTTCTCATTTTTTCCACGAAAAGCCAAATTTCGTTTAGCAAGTGCTTTCACTATAGCAAGTATTCTTAGTAACACTTGTCGCCAATGTTCCCTCTCTTTGTTGATTTCTTTTTGCACTTTTCTATCAATTGTTTCATTCTTGTCAAATCTCTTCTTTAGTTCATACCAACTATTCCAATGAAGAAGGTGCTCTAGAGATGATTGATGCTCTGAAAGCCTTCTACTTAGGTTATGCCAGTCACAATATCATTCACTGTCCAACTGAGAAGTGTTCGCATGTTACTTGATCAACTTACAACAAAAATAAAAGATCTTATCCAAAGAAACAGAATATACGAGCCATGTTCTATCATTTTCAAATCCATTTGGCATTATGCGAGTGTAATCCTTTGAAGTGAAATGTTTGCCAGGGTGATCTCTAGGAAAATCAATATTAGTAAATCTTATAGGACCCTTTTCGACAAGTAAATCTCTATAATTTTGACCATTCTTGTCCCAATTTGCTGGATCAAAGTAGTCTACAGCCAAAACATTATCATTCACCAAAGGTTCGACATTCTCATTCACCAAAGGTTCAACGTTTCATTCACTAAAGCCTCAACATCTTCATTCACCAAAGGTTCGACGCTTTCATTCACCAAAGCCTCAACATCTTCATTCACCAAAGCTTCAACACTTTCATTCAATTCATGTTCTTTATTATCATCGTCATTCCTTTCTTCAACGTCAACCAAAGTTTCATTTGAACTTTCTACTTGTCCCCTTTTATAAAAAAACTTCAGTATATCTCTTTTTTGAGATTGAGCAACATCGTCTAATCTTTATTTGTTTTTCCTTTTCTCAGAGCCAGAAGGATATTTTCTAGTCGGGGGCATGATGTAAGTAAAAATTCAGCAACAATGATATGATTAGACCTAATAGGAAAGATGTAAATAGTGGGTTTAGCTATTCAATCACTCATAATTTAAGCAATTGAGCAACGGTAAAAGAAATATTAAATCTGACATGTATTAATGTATATGCACATACATTTAGTGCATAGTAGAGGGGAAAAATTAATTAATTACAAAAATCAATTGTTGAGATCTGTTTAAAATACTATACCCAGGAGGTTAGGAGAAGATAAAATAGTATTGTAGTAGTCTAGTCTCTTGATCCAACAAAGCACCACTGTAATTACATTCACTGCACAAAAAAAAATGTAAAAAAGTTAGATTAAAGTATTTAACAAAAGACAAAAAGATAATAAAAAATTTAAAAAAAAGTTGGAGACAATCTTTTGCAAAATGTCACATCATTGAAAAAAGCAACAAGAAGTTGTTGTTGCCTATTTGTCCACTTAAAGAAGAGTAAAGATCCATTAAACAAAAGATAAAAATAAAAAATAAAATAAAAAGTTAGAGACAACTTTTGCAAGATGTCAACATCGTTGGAAAAAGAAAGAAGAAGTTGTTGTTGGACTGTTGGAGGTCTTGAAGAGAGTAAAGAACTAAAGAAGCATTAAACAATAGAATAGTAAAAAGTTGAATAGAATAGAGACAGTAGAATGAGACTAAAGAGGGCAGGAGAGAGAGAGAACCGACCTAAAAAGAAATAAAACAATTGAGAAACCAAAGAGAAGGGAGAGACCGAGAGCACTGGAGTGGAGAGGGAAACGTTACAGCCTGCAAAGAGGGAGACGCTCATGCTGCAAATGACGACGACATACCTGCTTCTTCCGACCGGCTAGGACTTCTTCCTCTTTATTTATTTATTTCTTTTTTTTTTATGGTTCAGCAAGAAGGATTTTCTTCCTTTTCTGCTGCTGCTTCTTTTATTCTTTCCAAGGGTTGAATGGTTGAGATAAAGGGGAGTAATTAGGGTTTTACTTACGGGAATAACATATTTTGGGGAATTGGGGTATTGATTGTAACCCATTTATCATCTAAACATTGATGTTTTTTTTCCAAAATTAACCAAGTGCGACAGTGGCCCACTACTAGTGGGGTCAAATTTTTAAATTGAGTGGGATAAATTTTTTTTTAATATTATTTCACATCTCAGTGGGATCAATTGACCGTACTACTAATCAAGTAGCGCCGCCCCTACTTGGGGGCCCCAGCCGGCCGCCTGTGTGGGCTGTCCCCAGGGCCAGCCCTGCTTGTTTAGGCTCTTATCATTTTATGATCCAACTCTCTTGTAATGCATATGCCTGCCTATCCATGGGCACTCAGACCAAGTTTCATGAAAATTTTGTATGATGTGTTCTGCTGCATATAAATTGCATGAAACGTATGGTTTTGATTTTTACATATAACCAAAGAGAGCTGCTACCTATACATTACAAACAACTCTCCATATACTGCATTTAAAAAAAAATCCTTAAACTACCTCTATCCCTCTCCTTCCCTCTCATCCCCTGTCCCTGCTCTGGCCACCCCGCTGCCGACCCGTCTCCCTCTCCATCTCCCTGCTATGTCTCCCTCATCTCCACCATCTCCATCTCCGGAACCCCCTCACATCAGCCACCTCCATCATCTCCATCTCATCCCAGAACACCGGCCTCCATCAACCCATCTCCCTCACGCTCAGCAGAACCCTCTCCATCATCACCCCCCTTTCTTTCAGATTGATGTTCGAGGATTTATGTAGATTTCTCTCTTTTCGACTTCAAATCGCCAACAAAAGCTGAGAAATCTCTGTTTTCTCATCAATCTCAAGGGCTTTTTTCTGTTTTCTCCTTAGTTTCTTAGCTCTCCGACTTCGATTTTTTTGCTTTTTTCTTCAAAATCCATTGTAGAAGCTCTTGAAGATGCAGAACAGGATGAAACATCCATAGCAAGCTCGGATGCAGCAGGCGCTTTTGATGCAACAACAGTAGTAGCACCCACCCGACCCGCCCGTCGAGCGGATGGAGGGGGAAGGGGTGGGGATGTGGGTGGGTAGTGGGAGAGAGGGAGATGGGTCGGCGGCAAGGTTAGGCGGAGGTGACCGGAGCAGGGAGAGGGAGATAGGTCGGCGGCGGGGTTGAGCGGAGGTGGCCGGAGCACGGAGCAAGAAGAGAGAGGGATAGGGGTAGTTCAGGAATTTTTTTTTATTTTTTATTTTTTTAAATGCAGTGTGTGAAGAGCTGCTTGCAGTGTGTAGGTAGCCACTCTCATAATCAAATCCTAACTCATACCATGGTGAAATTCGTGGGAATCCGTGTAAAAATGGGTAGGTCAGCATGAGAAATGATTAGTTGGTGCTAGCATGGTGCAAACATGAGCATTGATTAATCATTCCTCCCATTGGGCAAGTGGAATTTCCAATAGACCCTCTCTCTCTCTCTCACACACTTTCAGTATGATGTGCAGATGGAAAAGCATGTTCCGTTTTTCTCTTGTATGTTGTCTATTGTAAGGAATTTCAGTGTTGTGGTGCTTTATTTATTTATTTTAAAATATATGAGAAGGGGGCAAGCTGTGCCGGAAGAGGTAAGTGGCATGTTTGGGCACAAATGAAGATCAAAGGTGAATTAGCATTAGTATATCATGAGTGGTTAAAAATGAAGATCAGAGGTGAATTTGCAGAAATCTAATCCCTTTTAAAGGGGGTGGAAGTTTGTATTTAATGTAGGCTCCAGGATGTAATATTAGAAGGAGATTGCCTAATGCTGATTGACTCTTTTCGGAGATTTGGTACCTTAACATAGGAGGTGATGGTGACATGGAGGGAACTAATACAAGCCCTCTCTTAGATTCCATGATGGGAGGTGAAATTTTGTAAACGAGAAGTCCATAGGGTAGCCAATGGACTGGCAAAAATGGGAAACCCAACGTTACAAGTTACAACATTCAGAGCCTATATACCGCCTCTAATTAGATACTTGTACTTATATGATATGTAAATCAAGAGAGAATAAAATATAAGTGGCTTTCTAAATAGGACGTTAGATAGAGTACATATATGAATTTGACTCAAAATATATTGAAACGGAAAAATAAAATTCATCTAGTCGACATCAACATAGTTGGGACAATGCTTTGATGATGATGATGATAGAGTACATATATCATCTTCTTGGTACAGGAAAGAAGTTGTCTGCGAGACTTCCAACCAAAGTTATCGTTTTGAAGGAGGACCATCCACCGGTCTGAACCTGTTCCATTCTCAATACAAGGGTCTGGTCATATCAAGGGTCTGGTCATATCAAGGGTCTTTGGTGCTTTTGGATTCGTGTTTTGTTATTTTGGGGAGCCTTGTTTGGTAAGGTAGTGTTGTCTTTATGTTGGTTTGGTATGTTGTTTTATCTGTTTTGTGCTGTAATCATTATCCTCTTTCAAGCAAAAAAAAGTAGATTCACATTTTTCCTTCAAATGAATTCTAATAGCATATTTTTTTAATTTTATTTATTTATTTAATTTATTTTTGTGGGGAGTGAGGGGAGGGGCGAAGGGAGTGGGGGCCTATCTAATTTTTTTAGAATATATAAATTACAATCTAAAAACCAAAATAATACAGAAATAAACTCTATTGGCTAAACATTAGAGTTTGCAATATTAATACATATAAGTATGTAAACTCCTTTTTCTTTTCTTTTTTTTTTTAAGATAAGAGCGTAACTTGATTATTGATATATTAACAGGGTGAAGCTAGCTATTACGAAATCTACTTTGTTGATTATGATTCTTCTTAAAAAGGAAAAAAAAAAAACTCAAAATAGTCTATAAGCTCTAGATTTATACAATGCTTTTATGGTGCTTTAACCACGTTCTTATCATCATCAATGTCAATAAGAAATCAAGCAAAAATCATCAACTCTTAACCTGTTCCAATTGCATCCATCTTTCCTAAGTCATCTATTTTTATCTGGGCTTCTACATCTCTACTCATCAAATTCTCTACATCTTCCGATCCATATTGAAGCTTCATTTTCATCTTTCTAGTGACAATGGCACCCAAAAGGCGGCCTCAAAACAAGTAGGCTTTGACTATCCTTATATCTACCAATATATTCTTTGTATATCTTCATCTTCTACTTGTTCTTCTTATTCCTTTTCTTTTCTTCACTTCTTTTGTTATGATTGATGAAGAATAGCATGTAGTTTCTTTTTAAGTTGTATTTTGGGTAGATAGATGAGAGATACAAGGTCAGTCACCATCAATGTAGGGGTTAGATTTAAAGAAGTTTAACCCATTTGAGGATTTGACATCCCTGGATAAACTGTAATGTTGAAACAAAATTCATATAAATTGACGTAATAGTTGGGACAAGCCTTTGATGATGATGGCACGACAAACAAGATTACAAGGATTATTGTTGATTGAAACAATGAATGAAGGTGGGTCAAACCCTATAATGCCTATTTTATTACAATACAAGAGTTGGACTTGAAACATAAATGTCGGATTTATGAAAATAAAAACACTACTTTGAAGCGAACTTTCTGATTCGAATTGGGGCTAAATATGGTTGATTCAAGGTGGAAAATGGACCATCATAGGTTGCGTGGTGCTAATTGGATGCATTTGATGGAGAATGGATGGTTAGATTGGGTGTATTTGGGATTTAACTCATAAAAAATGAAAATAGACAACATCTTTAAGCTTCACTTTAAAAATTCTAGGAAGAAGATGGGCATTTGAGTCAATTTTTCACATTCACTTGACACATTTTCACAACCTTACTGTAAATTAACGACAATTACTAATTTGAAAAGTGACTAATACACTTAAAAGACTATTTTGATACTATAGGTTTATTGAATTATTTATAGTATTTAGGCTCCAGCTCAATTGTGGTGTTGTAGATTTTCCAAAAGCAAGACATGATGTAGTGGGAGCCTGCTCTCATTATAAGTGTTATCCTTCTTGTGAAGGGAGCCATTGAGTATTATAGATTAATGTAGAATGCAAAGTACTAGAATAAGGTGGAGAAAGATTGGACTAGGAGAGAATTGCAAGAATCAAATCATAGGATCAACCTTGATGCATGAAAATTTGAGATTAATGTCTATTTATTTGGAGGAACTTTTGATGGAAATTCCATGTGTTAGTAGATTTTTTATAGTTTGTGAGGCATTTGGAATTCCTTGTCTACTTAATGGGATTTTGAAAACTGAGCCTTCTGGGATGTCATTTTGGCTTTTGGAATTCTCCAAAGTCCAACTTCTTGAATGCTAGATCGTACTTGATATTTTGAAAACTTGCTAAGATAAAAGACCACATTTGGAGATTTTGTGATTTTCTCAAACATAAATTCAAAAATCTTAGAAACAAACAAGCCCAAGGCTGGATGGGAATCACTCTATATGAATTAAAGAGGGTTAACTATTAGTTGACCAGACAACCAGACTCATGTTTTTAAGCACTATAAAAAGTTCAATGGTTTTGTAACGACACATTTGGTAACTAGTGAAGAGTCCGTGAGAAATTTACAGATTTAATAATTCCTCAATGTCGTAGATGTGATGTATTTTTCATTGAGAATCTGCATAGATGAAGACTTCACATTGATATTATCAAGAAGAAAAAATGATCATATGCGTAAATCCACAAATTCAAGTATTTTCAAATCATACAGGGGGAGGTCCGATTTGAAAATCCTCAAAATTAAGTGTTTTTAATGGCTCAAATCCTCAAGAATTTATGGGAGTGGCCTTTTGGTATTGGAGAAGATGGCTAATGAAGCATGAGGAGAAGTGGGGCATCTCAATTTTCAGAATACTATCCAGACTACTGTTGTTGCATGGAATTATGAGTCATGCCCTTCTTCGGTGTCATTAAGAGATTTGGTTTCGCAGTTACAAGTTGAGTTATAAGAATTAAAGGCAGTAGATGGTGATGACCCATCAAAGATTCTACATTTGAATTTTTGACTTGAGTGAAATTAAAGAAGGGGAGGCAGAAAAAAAATTAAATAAAAAAATTAAATAGTTGATATGAACGACGATACCGTCACTACTCAATTCACGTCACTGCTCAATTCAAACAAGGGACATATTGTCCTCAAAAGTCAAACCTGTCCCAATCGGAAAACAAAAAGTCTGGGTACACCGAAAAAAAGAGCCTGAAAAATACCCTGAAACTTACTCTATCCTAGGATCTCCTTTTGAAATGAGATCCTAGGGTAGGGGGAGAGCTTCAGGGCCTTTTTCAGGCTTGTTTTTCGGTGCATGTAGACGGATTGATCTGAAAATAGGAAATAGAAAATAGAAAGGCACATAGAGAAAGGACCCCTTCGTGTCATAAACACACTTGCCATCCTACCAAGACCAAACCCTGTTTAGTGTTTCCTTCCCTTTTCCTCTTCGATCATATCATACCCAAAAAGAAGAAGAGGAAAGAGAAAAAGGAAGAGGAGAGGGGGGTTTCTATTCGTGTTTGTTTTTCCCCTTGTTAGGGCTCTCATTCTTCTCATCTCAGAGAATGCTCGAAAACCCCTCAGACTCCACCAACGACAAGCGATATGCCCCTCCTTCTCAAAGGCAATCTCTCTATCCCTCTCTCTCTAGGTTTTACTTTCAGATCTATACTTACTTAGGGTTTCAGAATTGGAGAAATTTCATGGAGGGAGATCTAATGCAATGTGTGAAAAAATAGTCACTCAAACCCAATATTCAAGAGAATTTTTTTATCTTCTTCATCATTCAAGCAACGTTGATTTTCTTGTTGATTCCATGATTTTTTTCATAATGCTAACTGCTAAGCATTCTATTGCACTGATCTTTTTTGATATTTGCAATGGGTTTTGACTTTAGTTGTTTAAACCTGTGATTAGAAGAGTAACCTCCATGCGAAAAAAGTTTATTTATGTTGTGAGCTGTGGTCAAATTGAGTACTAGTTTTAATAACATCTCCCGGATCAACAGAAACGGATCTTAAGACAAAATTTTTCATTAATTGTATTGGTGCCACACTGCCCTTCTTTGACTGCTACCAGGCTTGGTAGGTAGGGGCCTCACATTTGCAACCATAACATGAAGCTCACAATTGATTCAAATTGAGCAACCCAAACATAAAGCAAGTTGCGCTTTCAATAAGTTATGAGTGTGTTGCCTGAATCCACCAACACGTCCTCTGGCTAGCGTAATAGTGTCTCTCGAACTCTCGTGGCTTGCGATGATGTGGTTCCTATCAGGGTATCAAATGAGATTGCTGGCTCAGCAATGATTGCTTCAATAGTCGATTCCGCCTTCCAATTTTCTAGAAAATAGAAATAAATAAAAATGAAATTCGGATCGTTCTAGGTAGCCGAAACCTCCAATTTTATTACGTTTTCATTCTGAAAATATGCGCTACTTGCCTTTCCAGTATCATTTTCATCATTTATATAGTTTTCTACTAAATAAAGGATAAGAATGAGAATGAGGTGGATGAAGATGGAGAATTAGATAAAATGAGGATAGAGGATAAGGATGCAATATAAGGGATTGCGATGTGATGATGATGCAAAATAAGGATCGTTACATTAGGCAAGAAAAGGGCCATTGATTGGACACGTTGGGCCATCCAATTCATACAATTTGGGGTGGGGTCAATCACATATGATGAATGGTCTGTACCATAGACAGTTTGTTAGGTATCAAATTGAGTGCATGAACATTGCAGTCTGTTGTTTGGTTATGTTTGTGATGAATGGTTGCTTCCCTAATGACATCCTCATTGTTTCTCTTTCTGTTCATGTTTGCATGCATGCATGGTTGTACATATGTGATGCGGAAAGTGGCTTTGCATTACTTTGATTTTCTTGTGTAATACCCGTTTGTGACACACTTATATTATTTGAAGCACGTTATTGTTATTTGATGACTGTTTCTGTATTTTTCTGTTGGTCTCAATTATTTATTTATTTTTGTTTATGTTAATGTTGCAGAAACCGTGTTCTCAATAGGCGCAAATCTGGAGGAGGTAAGTAAGATATTTCTTTCATTTTATGATTTCAGTTTATTAAACCAAAGGAAAATTCGCCATGATTTTATTTAATTATTTAATAATAGAATATCTTGTGGAAGTTTAAAGTCTAATCAGTGCAATGTTCTATTTGAAGTTAAAAGTTACAACATATATATATTTTAAATGTGCACATTGATTTGAACCTCATACTTTTTTCTTATATTTTATTTTATAGATGAACTTTAATATTGGTTTATACGTGCTTTATTACCGTTCGAAAGGTTAATTTTTTCATTATAGTCATATGAGTTGAGGACATTATAAAACTCAGTTCCTGAGTTTCTTTTTAGAGAATTTAATATTGTATCGATTAAAAAATCTTTATTTTTGTGGTAATTTAGGCACCTTTGCTGATAATGCTACTCTTATGCTTGTGGTGAAGCCAGTCACTCGTGTCCTTACCCTCAAAATCATTAGCAAAGCCTTGTCTCAACTATGTTGGAGTTAGCTATATGAATTTTGTTTCACCATTCCAATCTATTTTGGGCCAAATCCTCGGATAGGTTGCTTCTTTAGTTCTATCTTTGCTACTTCCATCCACGTCCTCTTTGCCCTACCCCCTTTCCTTAAGGGGCCATCCACTTGCATCGAAGAACTTTTTCTCATTGGTGGTGGTGTTGATTTGCGTTGGACATGTTCAAACCATCTCAAATGAATATCTTTTAATTTATCGCTATTGATGCTACCCCTAAATGCCCCCAAATGCACTTATTTTTTATTCCATCTTTCTAGTTTTAATATAATCCATCTCAACATTCTCATCTCTGCGACACTCATTTTTTGCACATGTTGTTTCCTGATCATCAACATTTTGCTCCACACTCCAGGTCATCTGTAGAGGTGATCATGTGTTGGGCTAGCTTAAGCCTCTACTTTGGGCCAGATTTGGACCTCAGGTCTTAGCATTCAAACTAGATTGGATATAAAATTTGAGCTCGTATAATATTTGGGTTGGGCTTGGATTAAGTGATAGAAAGTCCGAGGCCTGGCCTGGCATAGCTTGAACAAGTAATTCTTGTAGATTAGTAACAAATTGGCATGAATAAATGATAGAAAGCCTGAACAAGGGATAAAATGGTTGATATGGCTTGACCTGAATGACTTAAATGGTTGAGCTTGGGCTTGACATGTTTCAGGCAGGTTGGGCTTGGGCCAAGCACTTAGGGCCCATGCTGGACTTGGGTGGGATATGAGCCCTTGTTTATGAAGTTAGATTGGGCTTGGATATGCCTCAACCCGGCCTGACTCGGCCTAGGAACACCTTTACTAATTGCTGTCTTGTAAAATTTTTCTTTCAATCATGTTGGTATTTGCCGATCACAAAGCACTCTAGAAGCAAATCTCCATTTCAACTATCAAGCTCTTCTATTAGGTTCGATATCCTCCTCAATCTCTCAATCCTTATTCCTTACTAATTATAGAGCAAATGTATCAAAAGGAATCTATTTGTGGTATTTGTTGAGCTTCAATTCTCATAGGAGTTGTTGCATCTCTATGATCATCCACACTGAAGTTGCAATTCACATATTCCGTCTTTGTATGAGTTATTTTGAAGCCCTTGGATCTAAAGTCTCCCTTCATCTCTCAAGTTTGACATTCATGCCATCTCATGATTCATCCATTAATATTATGTCATCTTTAAACAACATAGACTGATACACCAAAGATATGAGCAGTTAACTGTCCATAATTAGTTTAAAAGGATAAGGACTGGAAGTTGACCTCAATGCAAACCTATGGTCACTAGAGAGTCACTTATCTCTTTATAGGTAGTTCTCACACTAGTTACTGCTTTCTCATTCTTACCCTCAAAATAAAAGATCTTAATGAAGCAAGCTATGGTGTTAGATGACTCTCCATATCTACCTTGATAGTAACTTTGTTGGGAGAGGAGATATAAAATGCTTGACCTGAGAGTATGTGCACTCTGTACAGGTTTTAGTTTCTGTGAGTGGGCCGAAAGCTTTGTGAACCGGACTACTGATACGGTGTGGTCCTTCTTGGATTGCCCATGACCAAATCTTTCTCAGATGAAAAGGCCTAAGCTCCTGCTTGTTGTCTAGATTATAGGCAGAAGGAAATCGTGGCCGCGAGTCCTCAGAAAAGGTGTTAAATTGTGGTTTGGTTCCAATAAATTTTCTTGTGTGGACTGCTTTGGATCAACTATGCCCCACTTGTACAGAATTAACAATGGTCCAATGACTTGTATGCATTCTTGTGTCAAGCATGCTTCTTGTTGCTGTTTGGTTGAGCATGCTTCTTCTTCTCCTTTATTTGAATTCCCTTATGCTCTTGCTTCAACTAAGCCTCAAACTAGACTGGTCTGATCTCATTTTACTCTGTTATTGCATCTAAGAAATCCTCTTATGTATTTGATTATTTTGAAGCGGAGGCCAATTTTTCTTTTATATGATGAAAAACAATGATTTTAGGCATTTGATTTTTCAACAATTAATGTATTGACAAGGTATGTGCATCCTATATACAAATTTAGTTGGTCCTAATAATAGAAAACAAACATCACTTCATGGCTTTGCTTCAGTTTGATGATAATTCATGTAGATCTGAAAAGGTTCCTTCCGAGCGATTGCTGCAAGCTTGCTTAATTTTTGTTTCCTTAATTGGAGAGTGAATAAAGAGCTTCAAAAAAAAAAAAAAAAAGAAAAAGAAAAAAAGAGTGAATAACGAGCTAAACTAACAAATTGTGTGCTTGACAAAGAGGGCCTTCTATGTATGCATGCATGTTTGAATCGTTCCTTCTTAAGTTTTATTTTTGAGGAGACAAATGGTTCTTGGGGACCCTATCCCACAATGCACCCCTATTTATTTATTTTATTTACAAAACCAACAATCTAATATGGAAAATAATAGTTTATTTTTATAGGACCTGTTTTTTCTTCATCTTTTCCCAGTTAAGGATCGACTGTTGTGATAACATTCCTCAAACAATTTTCATTGGGTATTTGCATGTGCATGTATGCTCTTGTGTGTTTTGTGTGAGCACACAGGTACCTAAATATGCACTTATGTGTCACTGTTTATTTATGCTACTTGTCCTTCTAATTTCATTACTTCTCTAATTGGTTTAATTCTAATTTGATAGATCGCTTTGAAAGAGGAAACTATTCCTTTGGAAATGATGGAGAAAAGAGTCAGTTTACTTCATCAAGAAATGTTCCCGCGGTAGAGCATGTGGAGACAGGCAGCACAAATCTGAATGAGAACCCAGGTCCGCGTTTAGTACGTTTAGATGGGTGTTCGACCAGTGTGGCTGCGCAGATAATGAATGATCGTATGTATCCACTTATAATTTTTTTTCTTCCATAATCAAATCAATTTCAAGCAGGATTGACCTTGGAGTCATATTTCTGGTTTCCTCTGTTAGATAGATAGGAGTCTCACACCTAGGGGCCCTCAGGGTCACACCACAGAGAGAAGAAGTCTAGCTTCCTCTGTAACAAAAGGCAATCTGATGTTATTATTGAATGTTTTACTATACATATATTATACTATACTATATTTTACTATATTAATTTATAGAACTCTATCGGTTTGCCACAACCATTATGACTAGAAGTCCTTATTATGATGGTATTCTGCCAATCTCTTTGTACAATTTTGAAAAAATAAAAGAAACAAGAGCAATAGCTTATTCTGCCAATAGCTTCGTACAATGCTAAACAAAGAAACGGTAGCAATAGCTTGGTCAACTAATTTGAGGAAAAAGAAGAACTCCGTACATGACTAGGTCGCTGAAGATCTCTTAAACAGATCCCTTAACCATCTTGGAATCTCCTAACTGATAGAAATACTAAAAAAATCAACATGGGCTGCTGAATTTTAGTAAAAAACACAATTAGGATTTGGCCAATATGGGTTTTGTTCAAAACATATAAACATTAAATACTTTTTTTGGCCAATGTCTGGGGATCCAGTATTGGTTGTGGGACCCACTTGGACCTCACAAGCCACTCGATCCTGCATCATGATTACTTGAATATCTTCTCATACAGATTATGATTTTGCTTTGCCTGTGGTTAGGTATTGTTGCTGTGATTGACAAGTTTCTTCACCATAGTGCAACATATGGCAATTGGAAATAGATTTATAAATCAACTTGTTCAGATTCTCAGACAGAGCCAGGAAAAAGTAAATGCACTGGCCAAAACACAAAATAATAGAAAGAAAATGTAAACTTTGTTTTTTATTTATCGAAAACATGCCTATTATTTGATGTTAGAGGCAAATGTTTGGAGATCTTTTATATAATGCTTTGATTTATTGATCTTCCGGCTGCTAACTGTACAGGTGGGCCCATGCTTTGACAAACTAATTGATTCATGTGATTGGTTCTGGTGTGAGAAGGGTTGAGGACCAGACCGTTAAATCTACCCAATTAGATAATCCCAATTGTTCAATTTCTCCTTGTAGAGCATAATTCCTAGATGTCTACCAGCAAAAGCAACCAAGTGAATGAAAATGTCATGCAGTATAAGGGTGGAATGGCTAATCTCATAATTGGGCCTACTAGATGAACCACTCAGATTTTTGAAATGTGGCCCGGTTTGAATCATTGCTGGTCAAATGGATACAATATTCTTATATAGTATGTCTACCGGTCTCCTGCATTGGAGGATTATCTCCTTTGCTGTCCTATGGTTGATTTGGAGGCAAAGGAATGGGAGAATATTCAAGGGAACTTCGTCTTCAATTGAAGCTATGATTTAAGGGTAAGATTAAAGACTGTGAAGTGTTTTCGTTAGAAAAGAGTTTAACAGTATCAATTTGAATGATATTCTTTTTAATTGGGAGGCTTGCATGGATTGGGGTCTGAGCAAGAATAGGAGGCTCATTTCTTTGTCTCCACCAGAGACCTGGCTTTTAAATTTAATGTCAATGGTTCGGCTTGGAAGGGAAAATATTTGGATCTGAGATGGACGTAAAGAATGCATGGACAAATTAAGAAGAAAACAGATCAACTTGCCCCGAGTGTTGACCCAATGCCTGAGCCCACTGTTGGCTTTGACTCTGACACCAAATTGACGCAGCTGATTGGCCTAATCAAGGCAACTCCAAATGCAGTTTTGGCACACTCTAGATGGAGTTTGTAGCCTAAGATCTAAGACGCACACCTCAAAGGAGATGAAACCTTTTCTTTTAATAATGATGAAAATTAAGAGTAGGTATAAATAGACTTTTTGGCCATACAAATTATAAAAATATCAATTTTTTTTGGGTTCACTTTTATAGTTGAGGTGCCTAAGAAGCTTGCTTTTCAAGTGGGTTGGAATGGACAGGTAGTTTACTCATCTTTAATCCGTGGTTGATACTAGTTTGCTTTTATCAACAATTAGGAATAATGAGCTGTGTTTAAAGTACTTTGGGAGTTTATCAATTGTGCTTGGGGGTCGAATATCATTCTATTCAAAAGCACTTTAGTGGGAGTTGGATGTAGAGGGTGGTAATCCCTCCTTTATGAAGAAGATTCTGATGCAAAATAGGGCGGCTTCCTATCCAGTATTTGGGATTACTTATCGGAGCCAATCCAAGGTCAAAAGCTATATGGGTTCCTCATGGAAAAATTTGAGAAAAGGCTGTCTACATGGAAGAGACAATATTTGTCTTTGAGGGTATGGATCACTCTTATTAAGTCCACTCTTTCCAAT
Source organism: Litsea cubeba (assembly GCA_012931725.1). Lineage (NCBI taxonomy): Eukaryota > Viridiplantae > Streptophyta > Magnoliopsida > Laurales > Lauraceae > Litsea > Litsea cubeba. The sequence goes on from CM022952.1 coordinate 14,024,403, forward strand.
TTGCCAGTGTATTATCAATCCTTGTTCAAAATGCCAGTTTCTGTAGCTGAAATATTGGATCACATTTGGAGGAACTTCCTCTGGGAGGGATATAATGAAAAAAAAAAAAAAAAAAAAACCGTGTGAGGTAAGATGTTATGAGGGCAAACTGCCAAAGCATGAAGAAGGGTTAGGGTTGGGTTTCCTTCATCTTAAATTCTTAATAACCTGGTGCTGCCTGCTAAAAGGTGGTGACGGTTTGGAGATTAAAGAGTTGCTTTGTGGTGGAGAGCTATATCATCCAAAAGGGGAGGATAAGTGGGTGTGCTCCTAGGAGGGTCCTTAGTGTGTTGTGTGGTTGGTTTTTGGTGTTCCATCTTGAGTTTTGGAGTAGAGTCCAATAGGAGGGGGAGAATCTTTAATAAAGGGGTGGGTTTTATAGTGGGTCTGAGTAATTTTTCAATTTGATGATTTTTTTTTTCTTCTTTTGGGTGGTGGTGGTTGTTTTTTTTTTTTTTTTCTTTTCATGGGGGTGGGTGGGTGATGCAGTGAGATCCAAGACCAGGACCCGTAGGCCCTGATGGACCTGCTTGATGGGGTCCACATGATCTCTAGTTTTGGGATCCCTATCATTAGTTTAGATAGTCTCTAAATTGTTAGAGTTGCTTAGTATATTTGCTTCCTAAATTCTATTTTGATTAAGATTAGGTAGTTTATTATTTTAGAATGTCTTGGTTTTTAAGAAACAGTGTTACTCTATATATAGAGGTGTCCCCTATTGTAATGATCATGCTATATTTTTAATAAGATTTCAGAGTTGCTCTTGTGAGTTCCCCTTTGGGTATTTTCTCCTAAGTGATCTTAGGATTTTGAGTCTTAGGGCTCGATCTCACCGTCGGAGGTGTATATCTTCATCGTGGCCTCCGGGCTGCGCCATTAGTGGGTCGTGTTTGCCTTTATATGACCTTCGTGTGTGTGCTGTGCTGTGCGCGGGGGGGGGGGGGGGGGGGGGGGTGGTTTGTTTCGCCTTAATATGACCTTTCCCAAAGTTTATTTAGAGTAATGTTTAATAAGTCTTCCGTTAAAGGTTGTTATATTTGGGAGAGGAACTGTGTCTTGGAGAGTGGACTTTAGGAAAGTCCTTTTCGGTCTGAGTTTGGTGAGAGTCGTTGTTGAGTCTGTCTCCTAATGTGTTTTTTTTTGTAGAGATGAAGCTAATTGTGGCATTTTGGAAGCCAAACCCCTTTATGTTGCTTTCTACTAAGTTCACAAGGCTTTGGAATTGTCTTCGGTTGAGAGACATCCATGTGCTCGTCTGTTAGCTATTTTAATTTTATGATCCATTTGGAAGGAGATAAATGCCACTTTAGAGGCACTTCTTTATCTTTGAAAGAGTTGTTTCATGCTGTGGTCCTGAGGTTATAAAAGTGGGTCCTTATAAGGAAGGAGTGCAAGCATTTGAAGTTGGACAATGCTTTGTTTGATTGGAGTGCATGCATGAACTTGGGGTCCTCAAAGGCAAATAAATCAACTCTTTGGTCCCATCTTCTTTTTGTAGTTTCACATCTAATATTGATGGGCTACCAGAGGTCAGCTTGGCCCTGTAAGGGTTGGTGGTGTTCTCCATAGTGTAAAAGGACTAAGGAGGAGGTATTATTATTATTTTTTTTTGTTCTTTAAGCGTGGAGCTGTCAAAGACTCTGATGAGACAGAGGTGTTACCTTTTTTGGAAGCTCTTTATTATTCTGTTGGTTTCATTGGTAGGCTTATTGTGGAAAGTGCTCACTTAATACTTTTTCCTGGATGAACTCTGTTAATGGATTCTCTTGGCTATTCTTTACTTACTTTCAAGAATTTTAGTCGTTACTTCATTTTTTCCAAGCGCCTTTTCAAACACGTGGGCAGAGCTCTGGGGGGGGGGGGGGGGGGGGGGGGGCGGGGGCGGGGAGGATTGTTTCTCCTTAATATGACCTTTCCCAAAGTTTATTTAGAGTAATGTTTAATAAGTCTTCCGTTAAAGTTGTGGAGAGGAACTGTGTCTTGGAGAGTGGACTTTAGGAAAGTCCTTTTCGGTCTGAGTTTGGTGAGAGTCGTTGTTGAGTCTGTCTCCTAATGTGTTTTTTTGTAGAGATGAAGCTAATTGTGGCATTTGGAAGCCAAACCCCTTTATGTTGCTTTCTACTAAGTTCACAAGGCTTTGGAATTGTCTTCGGTTGAGAGACATCCATGTGCTCGTCTGTTAGCTATTTTAATTTTTATGGTCCATTTGGAAGGAGATAAATGCCACTTTAGAGGCACTTCTTTATCTTTGAAAGAGTTGTTTCATGCTGTGGTCCTGAGGTTAGAAAAGTGGGTCCTTTTAAGGAAGGAGTGCAAGCATTTGAAGTTGGACAATGCTTTGTTTGATTGGAGTGCATGCATGAACTTGGGGTCCTCATAGGCAAATAAATCAACTCTTTGGTCCTATCTTCTTTTTGTAGTTTCACATCTAATATTGATGGGGCTACCAGAGGTCAGCTAGGCCCTGCAAGGGTTGGTGGTGTTCTCCGTAGTGTAAAAGGACTAAGGAGGAGGTTTTTTTTTTTTTTTTTTGTTCTTTAAGCGTGGAGCTGTCAAAGACTCTGATGAGACAGAGGTGTTACCTTTTTTGGAAGCTCTTTATTATTCTGTTGGTTTCATTGGTAGGCTTATTGTGGAAAGTGCTCACTTAATACTTTTTCCTGGATGAACTCTGTAAATGGATTCTCTTGGCTATTCTTTACTTACTTTCAAGAGATTTAGTCGTTACTTCATTTTTTCCAAGCGCCTTTTCAACACGTGGGCAGAGCTACTAATGGGATGGCAACTTGTTGAGCTAAACAAGGAGTGGACAACACTGTTCCTTTTATTGCTTCTATTTAGTAGTTTGTTCTTGTGTTTGGTACTCCTATACCTCTAGTCTTGTTTGGTTCACTTGTATGCTTTGATGTGTGATCTTGCCTTTGATTTTATTATAAAAAATTACCTGTTATTCACTTCCCTCCTCCAGCAACCAAAAAAAGAATGGAATTCTCTTATAAGAGATACATTGGATCTAGTAAATAAGAAAGAACGTAGAACAAGGGAGAGAAATTGGGAAAGAAAATGAGATCTCAAACTGATTGATTCCCCTTCTTCGGAAAATAGAAGTGTTTTCCCTTCTTGTTGAAATTACCAAATGGTCCCATATATTTAATTATAAATGCAAAAATAAAGGGCACCTCTTAGGTTTTAAACATACCAAATTAACTCTATTGGGCTGCATGGTTATGGGCCTTGGGCCTCCTAGCTATGATTCATGGATACTTCATAATGGAAAAGTATCGCGTCGTATCATATCCGGTACTTCACTTTTTATGTGTAAAATCTGTCCCTGCCATTTCTATGGCATGTCCTTTTCGTATCTAGGCATCATAGCCTCCTAGCATAAACCGTAGGCCCAGATGGGTTGGACTTGGCCCAAGTATGGATGGTGCGCCTGTCTGGCCGATGGATCTTGGGCCCACTAAGATAGGCTCGGCCTACATCAGCAACCAACAGTCAAAAATTAAGTAAATAAATAAACAAATCATCAGATTTTTATTGGGTATTAAGTAGCAGGGAATTCTTGGGTCTGTCTCTTTAAGGCGTTGCAGATCTTAAGTTCCCTCATTGACATGGGCTGTGAGTATGAATTTGATTTTATCTTCGGAGACTTCATTTTCCCTCTTTTGTTCTATTTCTGTATTTCCTCTTTGTATGGCTGGTTCTCCACTCAAGCGTTTGTGATGGATATCTCAGCTCCCCTCTTTGTTACTTTCTTCTCATTTGAATAAATTTTGTTTTGCCTGTTAGAGGAACACAACTAGGAACCTTTGTCAGTCCACAATCTAGCATGTCTTTTCTATTTGTCATTCCAAGTCTCATTGATCTCCCACTCCTACTTCCTTGAAACTGGAACACTTCCGATTCTTTGTGAGAGCTGTTTTTATTGTTCTGCTTAAAAGGGCTCACCCGGTGCACAAAGTGCTCCCCGGCTAAGCGGGGGTAGGGGGAGGGTGGGCGCATGTGTACGCAGCCTTACCCTTGCATTTTTTGCAAAGAGGCTGTTTCCACGCCTCGAACCCGTGACCTCGAGGTCACCAAAGGAGCAACTCTACCGTTGCGCCAAGGCTCGCCCTCGAGGCTGTTTTTATTGTTCTGCTTATTTGCACAAAATCTTAAATGACATTCCTTGATTTTCTTTTGTGTGGAGCTACCTGTAGATTCATTCTCATACACTTTTTTTCTAGTTCTGTCTTTTCTTTTAATCCACACACCCTTCTTAACAAAGACATCTCAGGCAAACATACTTTTTCTTGTGATTTTTATGTTTTGGTTGCCTAGCATATAACTCCATACAATAAAGCAAGTTTAAGAGCATTGTTATAAGAATGCTTCAATTGCACTTTACCCTTCATAGTTCTCTTCTGGAATGTCCAACTCAAATCCTTCATTTTGTTCTATAATGGTATGCTTACATCTGTTTTGTTCTATATTGGAAACCAATTAAGAGTACTACTACCTTCAACAGGAGATTGTATAATAATGACAACAACAATGCATGCACGCATTTTGGTTATAGACTTTGAGACATTGATGTGAGATGTCTATATATCTCATTCAGAGTTCTACCAGTATGCTTGGATATTTACTTTATATGCAATTAATTCATGCTCCTTTTTTTTCATGTAGGCTGGGCAGCTGCTATGCACTCTTATAATGATGCATCTATAGATTTATCTGGTGAGTCAACTGATATTTTGAAGTTGTCAAAACATGGTGTTTTATTTTTTTATGATCATTCCTTTGTCTGTTTGTGCATTAAAGATTTAGTATGAGAGTCAGACGCGCGTGTTCTTGTTTTGCTACCTTCTGTACTATTTCTTAGGATTTTTATGCATTCTGTTTTCCATGGTTTTTGAAGCAGTGTTACATGTTGATTGGTTGTGACATAATGTGATGGTATCATCACAATGTTTGTTGCATCATGAACCCACTCGTGTGATCGTGGAATGACCTTAGATGGCCCACCTAGGAGCGTGGAATATGCAGGGCGTATATGAGTCGGTGGTGTGCAAAGAATCAATCCCAATCATGCAATCTGGATCCAACTTATTTGAGCTGTTAGCCTGTTACTACTTCCTATGATTTGGATAACAGCTTCTAGGTGATTTAGGACAAAATTCACTCCATTCCTACCCATGTATTCCCCTACACATCCCACCCAACCCCATGAGTTACCAGGGCCCCCCACAGAAGTCAATGCAGCATAAGATTAGATATGAAAAAGTGCAACCTATCAGACGATGTAGCCCATGATACACCGGAAGAAAAGAGTTCATGTAGCTGACCCTAACATAGTTCTCTGATTAATAATAATAATTATTATTTGGTTTACTGGTCCAGTGGCAGTAGGAATGGCTCTTTCAAATGAAAACAGTTCCTTCAGGCTGCCATTATGCAGGAATGGGATAAGGCCCGTACCATCGTACTGGCTGGACCGTTAAACTAGAGTGCACAGAAGGAGTTTGATTCCCTGTAACTACCCTCAAAGGTAGGATTTTGACGTCCCTAACCACTTGTGATTGGCATGCGGGACAAAATTGGTCTTTTATTATAAAAAGAGCCCATAGGACTGTTGGAAGGTGCCCATTGTTGTGACTTGTGACCATGACCATGAAGTTGTGGGTTTGAGTCTTGCAACCTATAGAAGAAGTGAAGGTGATGTACCTTCACAGGGGACAAGGCGATTGGTAAGGGGCTGGATGAAGTTTCACCCCTCAATTTGTGGTGTACAAACCTTTTCCGAGGCCTTATAGCTGATTTTTTGTTCTCTTTTAATGACTTTTGGTATCTGTATCAGAAAGACCAGTTATGTATTCAGGAGCCAGTGGGTCGGCATGGGTACACACCAAACTTCCTCCACAGGTGAGAATAGATAAGGTTATCCTGCTTACCGTTAACAGTCGTTGCTTTCCTTTATGGATTACCCATTTTCTGGGGCTAAAATCTTCTTCTCTCAGACATTTAATTCACCATCTTGTTTTGATGGCAGATGGACTTTTTGGCAGAACTTCGACGTGCAATGCGAAGTGCCAATGCCAGTGGGACGACAAATGCAGCAGATCGCAGCTGACAAGACATAACATTTCAGAAGTGCAGAGAAAATGCCTTCGATCACCTGTTCTATTAAATTAAAACACAATGAACAATTTATTGCCGAAATGTGAAATGTTCTGAACTTAGATCAGATGTGTTTGTCCGACTAAACCTGATGGATGGATTAAGGATAAGATGATGTTGATGATGATGTTTGTATGCCCAAACCAAGCAACGCATGTAAGCAGCCCTTGTTGGAGCACATCTAAGAAACCATCAAAATACTGTACTGTTAGTGTGCTATATCAACTTATTTTCCATAAGCAGTGTGCAAACTTTTACGGAAGTCTGAAATTATGATGAGTTTTGCATGTTCCTAATTCTCAAGTATCTAGCTATATATTTTGACATGTAAAATATGTGGAACAATGGTGGGTTCTTGTATTTTCAGCGGCTTTCACCATTCCTGGGTGATACCCCGTAACAATTTTTGGCATTTTGGCAGAGAAGTAAACTAGCAAAAAGGAACCCAGATTCGGTGATTTTCTAAACCCCTCACCACCCAAGGTGGTGAATATCTTCCCATCCAATGTAGTGACTGTTTTCCCACAGCAACCAATAAGAAGAGACAAAGGGGATCAGTGGGCTCACCAGGTTGGATTCCAATTCCATGGCCTACTTGTTTGCTTGAATTGCAAATTCTCCGAATGCAGTCAAAATGCATGACTCTCGTGACGTGGAATTGAAGACTCTTTAGGCGGTAACCCATCCTAGTACTGCTCCTGCTTGGGCCGCACGGCTTTAAAACATGTTATTTTGAGTTACAGACGGTGTTTGACTTAGTAAGTTCATTTCAGAATCAGGACTTTGATATTTCTAATGTGGGGCTTAGAAAGAGCTTTATGGTGCTAACCAAAGCACTTAGGCAGATTGGTGTCTCATACTGTTCCTCTACATGAGGGGGTTAAGAAAAACTAAATGGATTTAGATATTGTTAGCCATCCATCTAAAATATGAATTAAGAGCCACGCAGTGAAAGGTAGGGGTTTAAATTGGCTTAGATTTCTGACAACTTCCATTGAATATGATGTTTTGACATTCCTAGGTGGCTAATCTAACGACCTTCCTTACGTCTGGTGGTGCTAGTGGGCCCTACAAACATGCCTATATTAAAGGAATGCTGAGAAAAATCTTAGGTTAGCATTCCAAAGCATGTCCTACTTTGTATGGGCCCATCTGGATGCATGTAAATAGCTGGAGGAGGAGAGACCAGTAGAAAGCCTTTCTATTTAGTCAGATGTTCACACATACATATATTGTACACAGTCTACTCGTAAAATGACTCCTGAATTCAAATGGAATCTTCACGTGGTTCACCTAAATAACATAATCACAGTGGGATCATGTAAATAGAATATGATAGTGGAGCCTTTTTAATGATAGTGGACCCATGTGATATCCATTAGATCCAACTAATCTATCTGCTTATAAGACCCATTGTTAAAATATATGAATAGTGGGCTCCATCGAAGGGTGGATGGGTTGGATGTAATGGATTTCATACAAATGGAGATAGAGCATGTGCCAAGGAAGTGGGATACTAACAGAGTTACAGTGGATTCCATCTAGGTAAAGATAAGATGTGTGGGATGTTCATCTATTAGGTCCTTGACACGTGCGTATATGGATGGATGGTGGCATCTTTCATCCAAGTAGTTACATACAATACTACAACATGTTATTGCTTAATGTTTAATCTAGTGGGGTCCTATGAAGATGGTTGCATTTTTTTTTTTAATAACGGAGGGTGTCCTGGCCTTTTGGGCCAGAATAATTCCTGTGGGTCTAGAGGAAGCGGGGTAAATCCCCTGTGGCCCTAGTGTGGCAGTGCAGTTTCAAGCCTTTAATCTCCGGGTGCAAACCGTGGTCCTAGGAAGATGATTACATCTAGTGGCTTCCATATAAATAACACAAGAAAGGTATGATCTCCTATCCAGTGAGTCTCAATTAAATAGTTGATATTGGTTGGTGGGTAGGATTGAGTGGTTTGATATTTTATTTAGTGGGTTATATATATATGAGAAATATTCAAATTCCTTTTTTGAGGAAATTTCAAGTACAAAAGTGACTTTTCAAGTACATAGGAATACTCCCTATGTACTTGAAACTTCTCAAAAAGGAGAGTGTCTTATGGTGAGGGATAGATGCCTAGTGTATTTATATATATATATATGGGAAGCGGTCCTGTAAGGACCGTCCTTACGTTTTACGTTGCGGACCGCCTATTGGGGCCCACCGTGAGACCCTATTGGTCATGGGACAAAGGGAATTGAAAGATCCAAGTAGGGCCAACTTACATATCAAATTTGAAGTCAATCTAATATTTCTAACCCCTTCATCCAAGGCCCACAAGTTTAATAGCTTTATATCAAAGAAGAAAAATGGACCATCAATCCAACGGTCTAATTCATTCGAATCTATGCAAATTCATGGGATTTAGTGCCTATAAGGGTGTTATGAATGAGTGGTCAATTTGGATTGGTCATGAGGTGGGCCCTAGTGGGACGGTCCTTACATGATATAGGGTAAATTAGCCAAAGGTCCCTCAGATTGGTTTTTCAAGGTCTCCAGTCCAACAACTTTTCCTCTAAGGCCAAAGGTCCATATAGCTGGACCTAGTTCGGGGAGAGATCCTTAATACGCCACATCACATTTTTATTCCTGATTTGCCCTTTTAACTGTTTAGCATAAAAATTTGAATTTCAAAATTTTAAATGTTACATTCTCCTTCATTTTTAAGTGGGCCACGATTGTCGATCGGAGTAGATGGTTGATCTCTCGTTCAGCCATGGCCTTTTTCCCTTCTCATGACCTTTTGGTGTTGATTCCTTTACAGAAAACTTTAATTCCAACCTTCTTCATCTTTAGAGATCAACTTCACCTTCACATTCGTCTCGAGTCGAATCTCCAGCGGCAGCCGATTCTTCTTCTTCAGATCCGATCTGAACTAGTTCGCTGAATCTGAGTCGAGGACGCGAGGACTGCCGGTGAAGACGACGGTTTTAAGGGTGGTGCTGTTCTTGGCGCTGTGGACGAGAGCAGGGAAAGTTCCGTTGCCGATGTCGATGCCTTGCGGGGAGACGTAGAATAAGTGCAAGGATGAAGATGGTGAATCAGATGCAGCATATGCATGTGCGGTGGCAGCAGCTCCGGCGACTGGGCTTGGGGGTTGGGCGGTTGGGGTTGCAAATGATGGGATTTTGGGCCGGGAAGGTGGAGCCGTTGAGGGCTTGGGGCATAGGATTGAGGCCGGATGGCTTCGCAGACAGAGGAAATCGATCCGAGGTTTTATCAGAGTTTTATGAAATTTATCTGTCAGATTTATTTGAATTTGTGTCAAATTTATCAGAGTTTTTGAAAAATTTATTTGAGTTTTTAACAAATTATCTGTGTTTTTCGAAAAGTTATCTAAGTTTTTAACATATTTATCTGCGTATTTGGCAAATCAACTGAGTTTTCTGAAATTTATCTGAGTTTCTCTGAGTTTTTAACAAGTTATCTGTGTTTTTGGAAAATTTTATCTGAGTTTTTTAACGAATTTATCTGCGTTTTTTCGCAAATCAACTGAGTTTTTGAAAAATTTATCTGAGTTTTCAGCAAGCATATCTAAACTTCTGGAAAAACTCAGATAAATTTGCCAAAACTCAGATAAATTTATCTGAGTTTTGAATAACTTTTCTGATTTGCGAACAAATTTATCTGAGTCTGGACCAACACAAATTTATCTGAGTCTGGACCCACAAAAATTTGCTGGCATATGGACTGAGTGGATGCTGAGCATCACAGCCGATCACGTGCAAAAGCTCAGCCGTCCTTTTCCCCTTTTCTATCTTCTTCTGGTAGCTTGGCTTGAATTAAGTCAACTTCTCTCCTATCTCTTTCCCTATTTGCCACTTGTCAAGATCATGGGAGAAAAGGCCATGTGCTTTTGATCATGTAAACCGAGACAAGAGAGATGCAATGGAACTCTAGGAACCTTGAGATAAGGTACTTATAACTCTGCAAAACAAAGAACCTAGACTACTTCTCTCCTATCCGACTCCAACGAGTCTATGTGGCCCATCAGAGATCTCCTCTACAACTGTTCACATCTTCTCTGGAGAGTTATTGCACAGATTGAAACCGAGAAGCACCAAGTCGAACCAGTTTCTCTTCAATCGATTCGTTTTTGCAGTTTGATTCGTTTTTTGTTTCGCTTTTGAGATGAATGTGGTTTCTGTTTCGATGAAAGGGTTTGAAATGGTTTTAAGTGAAGCAATCCTTTATGCTGATTTGTCCAGAGGCATTTATGTCTTTTTCAAATGGTCATTTTCATGAAAGGACTGCTGCCATTACGAAAAAAGTCTGTGGACCTTAGGCTATAAAAGCAAATGATGAAGGACCTACCGCCAAAAGCCCCCTATATATAGGGGTACACTACAAAACTCCCTGGGAGAAAAAAACTCCCATTTTTTAGCCTATCAAAGTTTAACACATGTCATCATTATCATAACCTTATATTTTCTCTCTCTCTATACATGATATGGTATAATCTAATTGGATAACTCCAAAGGGCAAAAAACGCCCCCTCTAAAATAGGATAGTTTAGAGAATATCCCATATATGTATATGTATATTACTAGTTTTCACTTTGATGGGTGCATGGGTTGGAACAATCGAAGTTAAAGATAACAACTCCTCAAAGGAGCCCACCTAAGAAAATCCTAACCGATCAAAATAAATGTCCTCAAGATTCACGGTATCCTCAAATGTTTACGTCATACCCGAGTATGTCCTACACTTGGATTAACTGTATCACTAGGTGGGCTCCATTGAAGAGTTCCACCTCCTTTTGCCTCATGATTTGTATTAAATTATTTAAATGTTGATATCAGCACATGACCCAAATTATGGAGATGTGCACCCAGCACTTGTGCCAATAAGGCAATAATGCATGAACCAGACTGACCCTACCCCTGCCACCCTGACCCAGTGACCCGGACACGTTTTTCCTCCTCCTGCATCAACAACACAACACACATCTTGATACAACACAACACTAGAAGAAGATCTTCAAAAAAAACCCCAAACAGATCCGGTAACACAAATCTGCATTTCCACTCTTGTTGATTTCTGATTAGGAACTTCGTTTTCAACCCAAAAAACATTTCCAGTCAATCTACATCTTCTAATCTTCATGACTTCAGCAAATCATTTTCCCCCAAATGAGCCCAAGCCCATTGTGATTTCATGGGTGTAGTGGGCCATCTTTGCCCTGATGTTGTAAAGATCAATGGCTGAGATGGAGGGGAGGGGCTTTGGAACCTCAACCATCCATGCAATGGAGTTGGTCTATGTGGAAATGACTGATTTCAGAGTTTTGTAGTTAAACCCTAATGTGTATATATATCTATCACCTGTGTTTATTGATTTGTACATCTCAAGCGTGTGATATAATTCTTGCCATTGCAGCTTCTAAATTTCAAGCTTTCAAGTAGAATTGAGAGATGGATACATCGTCTGCGTTGTTTAACCAGCTGAAGGTGAGCTTCTAATTAGTGCTTGAATCTATAGTTCCATTTTTAAAGATGGTAACTCAGTTTTTATTGCACTACAAAACCAAGAAAACAAGCAGCATATGTCTATTGTTGTTTCTGTGTTTGTTATGTTGTAATTTGCACTGTTTCAGCTTTCAAGTAAGCAATGTCTGCATGCAGATGTTGAAGAACTAGTTTTTTTTTTTTTTGGTATGATATGTCAGAATTTCCTAGTTAACTATATTTTGTTTGTTGATGTTGAGAGGCCTTTTGTGACTGTGTAATATTTTCCTTTTTTCTGTATAAATGTAAACATTTTAACTTGAAAGTACCATGATATGAGGGGAATCTAACATGGGTGTGCTGCATCAATTCTCTTATTTGGTGATGCACTGCACTAAGTTTGGACATGTAGATCAATTTTATGGTTGGACTGTACATCCATATGGGGTCTTACTGTTTATTGGCAATGGAGAAATCCATTGAGTGGACGGACGACCTCAACCATCTCTGATTATTTTTCTTCAAAATGAATGAGCATCCGACGGAGATGTCTTTTGAAATTTCTTGGGGCCTTGGGACCTTGTGATTTTTATGAGGTGGAGATCTTTGTTTCACTTTTGATCAGACTTTAAGATCTTATCAATTTATCTCCTATCTGAGATATTGTTGAGGGTGACTCCTATAACTTGCTTGGGTGGGTTTCTTTCTTTTCTGTGTGGTGGAATGAATAATGTTTCTAATTTTTTTTTTATCAATTACTGTTCTCATGAATATTATTAAAAAAAAGGGTGAACTAAAAAGGGTCATTTTATTTGATGAGTTTAATTATCTGATTTCTCCAATTGATTGGCTGATGACCCCTCCTAATAATTAGATCAAGGAAATTGGCACACTGCACGTATTTTATACTTCCTCTCTGATTAGTTGCATAGTTTTACTGGTTATTTAAATATTAGTTTTACTGGTTATTTAAATATTAAAATATTACTTCTTTTTCAATGGTTCTTGATATTGTTTCCCTATGAACAATTTCTATGGTTGAAGAACATTCAAATATTCATCTGTACAAATAAGATACCAAGACACTTGAAAAAAAATATCAATTGTATCCAGTATCCCCATTTTTGTGATCGTGTTAGATATTTCTTTTTAATGCATGAAATCTGTTCACACGGAAACCAGTGTTTCATCCTTGCTGTTTATGGGTATATTGATTGAATGCCATTGTCAGCAGAAAATATAAAATAAACCTCCAAATCGCTGCCTCATTTATGATGCGCTCTGACTGCATTTGGTTAAAATGCTTTTGTACTGATCTGACAGCAGTAGTCCAAAACATTATTCACATGACATGAAATTCTGATTTCTTCTATGTTACTTACATCCCCATTCCTCTGTTATGTTTTGGCCATTTGAAGTTGGAAACTTCGTGCAGACCTTGATTTGGTACTGTCTTGTGATGACAGGGGCGGCTCTAGCTATAGGCAGGGTAGGCGGTTACCTAAGGCCCCCAAAATAGGGAGGCCCCCAATTAAAAATTTTCTTTAATAGGTATATTTAAAAAATATTAATGATAAGGCCTCAAAAATTTAACGTTAAAACTATTTGTATAGAATTTTTTTTAATTAGTTTTTATTCTATAAAAAGGCGTATTAAATCTCCTTGATAAAAGGAACCATTAACTCTTCAAGATAAGAGGCCTATTAAATCTCCTTGATTGAAGTAACCATTAACTCTTCATCCTTTTATAAAATCTCTTGCATGATCAACCCTATAACGTCTCTCTATTTAAAAGATATTAATTGCAAATTGATTCAAATAAAATTCAATAAAACCAATCCTATAAAATCTCTTTAATGTCTCGTTTATTAAAGCATCGACCAACCCTATCCCTATAAAATCTAGTTAATTAATTTTTATTTTATAAAGAGGCCTATTAAATCTCTTTGATTGAAGGAATTATTAACTCTTCACCCGTTTATGAAGTCTCTTACATCAATCAATCCTATGACGTCTCTTTATTTAAAATATATTAATTGCCAATTTATTCAAACCAAATTTCATAAAATCAATATCCTATAAAATCTCCTTAAAATTGGGTTGGCAGTTAATTCGAGAAATCTTATAAAATCTCACACCTAATTCATTTAATTTTTTTTACCTTACTTGACAAACAAAAATAATCTCACACCTAATTCATTTAAAATCTCACACCTAATCTATTTAATATTTTTACCGTTGTATACATTAATTAACAACTAAAAATCTATCTATAAAATGACTTAATCTATAAACCATTTCATAGTTACTTGTGACAATATTTCGATTGCTTGTTAAGTACAAAAACTACTTAAAAAATCCTCTCAAGTTCAACCATCCTATTTTGTCTCCTCCTTTATTGGTGCTTCCCAACTCTAATCTTTGGCATCCTCTCAAGTTCAACCATCCTATTTTGTCTCCTTTATTGGTGCTTCCCAACTCTAATCTTTGGCAAACTCAAATTGAAACATTAAACTATTTTAAAAGATTAGACTCTTTTTCAAATGCAAGTATTGCTTATAGAATATTATTGACAATACCTGTAATTGTTGCTTCTGCAGAAAGAAGTTTTTCAAAACTAAAACTAATAAAATCCTACTTAAGATCAACTATGACGCAAGAAAGATTAAGTGGATTGGCCATAATATCAATTGAAAATGATATATTAACAAATTTAGAATATAAAATTTTGATAAGTAATTTTGCATCTCAAAAAGCTAGAAGAATATTTTTTAACTAATTTTTTTATTAATAATTTATTTTTTAAATATATTATTTTATAAGGCCTCATTTTGGAGTTTCACCTAAGGCCCCAATTACCTTAGAGCCGCCCCTGTGTGATGATTGATGACTTTCCCAATAAAAATGGCTCATCTTCCGTTTTCCAATTGTGCTCTTATCTATATGTTCTTTTCAAGCTCTTCATATGCGCAATTTTGCATTCAAAATAGTTCATAAATCACCTTAATTGTCTTAGGATGTCTCTCACTGGGGCATGGATTATAAGTATTCACATGTAATATTGACATGAATTCCTTTGTTGGCATCAACTTTGAACAGGCTGCAGAACCATTTTTCTTATTTGCAGGCCCCAATGTAATCGAATCTGAGGAACACGTTCTACATATGGCGAAACATATAAAGAATGTTGCCACCAAGTATGGTAGTGATGCTTATTTGTTTCTGAATGAACATGTTTGAAAATTTTGCTGCCTATCTATATGTTTAATTTATGACACAAAAATTTAAAATTTTATAGACTTGGGCTCCCGCTGGTTTTCAAGTCCAGTTTTGACAAAGCGAACCGTACATCCTCAAAATCATTTCGTGGTCCTGGCATGGCTGAAGGTTTAAAGGTAGTTATGGAAAGTGAACTGTTTTTTCCCCATTTCGATTTACTTTTTTTCTGTTTTGACTCCTGCACTCATAGCTGAATGCAAACCATGACTTTTAAGACATCATCCGTTTGCTTAGCCACATTCAGAACATTGGAAATTGTGCAAATAACAATTGTATCATCTACAGCTGTGTTCCAAGCTTGCACACAGATTTAAACATTTCAGCTTGCAATCTGACTTCCTCTTAAGATGACATCCATTTACTTATCAACATTCATCACATTGGAAATTGTGAAAATATTATTTGTATCATCTACAAGCTGTGTTCCAAGTTTGCACACAGTTTTAAACATTTCACCTTGGAATCTGAAGTGTGGCCTTTGTTACAGCTTTTCCTGGAACTTTCAGTAATTTCAAAGGTTGGGAATTGCTAGACCTTAGATGAACTACAAACGGGCTTCCTCTTTTTATTATGACTTTTCTTGCTCGCATATTATGCCGTTTGAACATTATGTTTAACCTCATTCTTTCTCAACACTAGCTCAAGAGCTGAAACATTGCATCTTGCCTACGTTCTTACTAGACTTTCTCAACTGCAGATTCTCGAAAAGGTTAAAATGACTTATGACATCCCAATTGTGACTGACGTGCATGAGAGTAATCAGGTAAGTCTTTTTTGCCCTCCATTTTCTGGAGTTAACTGTTCTCTGGTAAATATTTTCTTGGACTGATGGTATTTGATTGATAGTGAGTTTTCCATCTCTGTTTCTATATTGTTTAGCAGAAATATGTAATAAACTCTCCACGCCCTTATATAATATCAAAAGAGTAAAACAGTTTTTTTGTTTTTTGCCACATGTCTTGAGTTTTTTATTTTATTTTTAACCATGTCTCAGATGGATCACTGCAAGAGCAATATGATTTTTTTTTAGAGAGAGACCACATTTGGTTCTCATCAGTAGAAGTCATTATATATGTTAGTTTTTAGATGTGGATCTAAGTCATTTGGTCGTGGCCAAATC